>JANZLQ010000095.1:30877513-30904841 GCA_026212715.1 Elanus axillaris
CCCCCCCCCCCCCCCCCCCCCCCCCCCCCCCCCCCCCCCCCCCCCCCCCCCCCCCCCCCCCCGCCGGGGGGCGTGGGTTTTGGGGTCTGTCCCATTACAATTCTGTTCTTATGGAGCCCATAAAAAGGTCTCTGACTTCAGTGAAGCAACTCAGGCAGAACTTCAGAGAATTTTCCATTCAGTTATTTAGCATCTGCAGCTGCTCTCTTTGCATGGTAAACAAATCGCATCAAAAGCTACAGGGAATAAAAACTGTCATTCTTTATTTGCAAGGAAGCAGAGAAACCATAACCCATTCCCATACTGTCTATGAAAGTTCTGTCCAAGACATCAAATATTCAGTAAGTTCTGAGCCAGAGAGCTAGATTTAATTCAGTCTATTATGCCTTTGCATAACTTGTAGGATCATTGCTTTGAAATATGATGTTAGATGTGTTGGGGTTTTATTGCTTTTTTCTAATATTTATTTATTTAAAGATCAGCTGTTCCTTGTTTTGTTCTGTTTTCTATTTATTCCATCAGAGAGAAGTATATCAGTTTCCCCTTTCTTTAGGCTTGCTTTTACTTTCAAGGTCCTCAGTGCAGTGGTGGGGCATTTGTGGTACAAACCCACAGGGAATGCCTGTTTTATTGACTATTTTAATCCTTAAATTGGAAATGAGTTTTCTTAGTCCTGTCAAACTTGGCTTTAAATTCTGTAAGAAGTTTTTGAAATTATTAATTCGTTCACTGGCTTATGCTGGCACTGTTTCAAAGTCCTGAATTTTTATTCACACAGGCATCTATCCCTAAGTTTCCGTCCATCTTTGTTACAAAGTATTTTCTCTTGGACCTGATCCTGAAAACAGAGACATGCACATAACTTTGCTCACATGATTGGGCTCATGGGGTTGGGTGTTGGGTGTTTGTAGATTTAAGAGCTGTTACCAGGATGTGTTAACAGTTACTAATAATGCCCAGACCCTGAGGGAACCCAAATTGCCTTCATCTTCACATCCTCAGCTTTGTTGATTCTACTGGGCTTGAGGAAGCTGCATTTACAGCCTTAAACTTAAAGCCTAGCAGAGGATAGATGAATGTCTACCAGAGGGTCAGATGAGGTAAATCAGCTTCAGTTCATTTTGGTGGGGTAACCTCTGCTTACATCAGGTGAGAGCCTGATTCTGTGGAAGAAACTCCTGGTTTTGATAGTGCTGTTTTGCTTGTGGCTGCTTGGTCGGCAGGAAATGGTGCAGCGCAGCTTGTTCTCTGGTGGCCTGTGTACACATGCCAACATGAAACTTGGAATCATTCTCCCTCAAAAGCTCTCCTGGGTTGCCTGAGGTGACTCTAACACTGTTTTTCTTTTGGAAAGAAGGCAGCAAGGGAACTTTTTTTTTTTTTTTTGACTAGTGTAATAGGGCCCAGACATGGGTTGCAGTCACTTCTTTTCTTTGCTAGGTCTTACCCAGAAGAAATTGGGCCAAAACATTGGCCAAGCTCCCGATTCACTCATGTGATGAAACTTCGACAGGCTGCCCTGCGTGCTGCACGAGAGAAGTGGTCAGACTACATCCTGGTAAATGCAAGGTTTGATTTATTAACTGTCCTCAGGAAAAAGCTTTTCAGATAGTCACTCTGATACTTGGGGCTGCCAGAAAGTTTCTTCTCCATCTAAAGACAAAGCTCTCTGCAGTGAGATGCTGTGTGTCGTTTCTTGGTCTGATGAGCAAGAGACTTTGCAGCTAGAAAGACACATCCCTGAGTAAACACAAGGCTTTCTCCACAGGGTTCAGGATTGAATATAGTCCCGGTGGTGGGTAGGTATCTGCAAGGGTCCCCAGGATTGCAACCCCCACCTGTTATTGATGAAACGTAAAGGAAAATAGTTCTGCACAACAGTTTTGGAAAGATGTGTGCCTTTGGTGACTACAGCAGTAGTTAATGATGGTGTTCCCAGCCTCTGAACGAGGCAATGGTGTGAGGCCAGTTTTTAAGAGTCTTCTTGATTCTTTTCAAAAAATAAACCTGCCCTGAATTTTCAGCAATGTCATTTTCCCTTGCAGCTCCCTTGCCCTTGTGCTGGAGTAACATTCTGTGGAGTCAGAGGGAAGCTCCACATCTTTTCCCATCCCACAGCTGTGTTGCAGGGGCAGCCCCCCAGAGTTCACCCATAACAGCCATGTGTCCTGTGGTATTAAAACCACCAGCTCTGTGTTTTTTGCCAATACCTTGTGCCTCTAGTTGCCTTGTTCCCAAGAAAGTGTCAGGGGAATCATACCATTTCATTTAATAACAAATTTCTTTTCCTCTTCCCCTCTTCTTTCTCTAGTTTATTGATGCAGATAATTTACTGACCAACCCACAAACCCTGAACCTGATGATAGCAGAAAACAAGACATTGGTGGCACCAATGCTTGAGTCTCGCTCTCTCTACTCTAACTTCTGGTGTGGCATCACCCCCCAGGCAAGTGACCACGTGAACAGTGCTGGGTGATTGTGCAAGCTATGTTTTCAAAGGCCCCCTGCCTTGTGTCTGTGAAGCAGTGGGCATTATTTCTGTTCTGTGGGCTTTCCCATCTGCTTTTGTAGTGTCCTTCTGAAAAGAAGCTGCAGTAGTTGAGGCATACAGAGGTGCTGCTGACATGTACTGAGGATAGTGGTGTCATGCAGTCATCTCAGCTTGTGCCTCTCTCAATGACAGCATCCCAAATCTTGGGTGGGTATCTTTGGGAAAGGTCCGTATGTTTATAGGGAATCTGGGAATAAGGGTAGGGAGGACATTGCAGTCCATAAATGTTTTTCAGACTTTGTTTTCTAACTGAGCTGTAGGTATGAGCAAAGCAATACATGTTCTGGATTGGGTGTGCAGGCACATAGGTGAAACTTGCTTCCTTATCATAGATTCCTCACTTGAAAAAAGCTGAATCTGGAGGAAGCTGAGCTTGCTTAGCCAAATGTCCTGGGAAGTGATACAGTCCCACTAACTACATAAAAAATACCGATATACACACCAGAATTTATTTGAGGTTGTTCCATATGTTTGTGTAATGGCCTTAAAACTCTTGGTACATAATTTTAGACTAGCTTTCCTGTATAGTGACTCTAATCTGAGAGGAATTTGCTTTTCTTTCTACAGCTCTCCATTGTGTATAGGTTATTTTTCTCACATATGAACAAATTTATGTAGTCGGACAAAACCCTTTGCCTTGTAGGGAGTGTGTGTGCTGAAGTGCGTATGTAAAGGGTACTTGTGTAAAGAACAGAAATGCTGAGCCTAGAAATTAGTTTCCTGTTACTTTCTCAAATTGCATATACTGCGGAAAGTATCAGATACAAAGATGTTGTCTAGTAGAAATAGCATTATTTTTAGAGCCAGAATGAGGTGGAGCTGTCACTTTACAAGTTGACCCACATCACTGTGGTGTGTTGACCCTAGCTGGTAGGTAGGACGCCACCCAGTCACTTACTCGCTCCCACCCAGTGGGATGGGGGAGCAAATTGGAATGGCAAAACCAGGAAAAAAAAACCAAACCCCAGCCAAACCCAAAAGCAACCCTCATGGGTTGAGATAAAGACAGTTTAATAAGTGAAGGGGAAAGAAACCCCCCAGACAAACAAGTGATGCAAAATCAGTAACTCATCACCAGGAGACCATTGCCCAACCATTCCCCGAGTGCTGGCTGCTTTGGAAAAGCTCCCCCGGCAGTGTTATTGCTGAGCTTGATGTTACACGGTATGGAAAATCACTTTCGTCAGTTTGGGTCAGCTGTCCCAGCTGTGTCCTTTCCCAGCCTCTTGCCCACCCCCAGCATACTTGCTGGGGGCGGGCAGAGTGAGAAACAGAGAAGGCCTTGATCCTGTGCAAGCACTGTTCAGCAGCAGCTAAAACATCTGTGTGTTATCAACACTGTTTTGGTCACCAGTCTAAACCACAGCACCATATGGGCTGCTGTGAAGAAAATTAACCGCATCCCAGCCAAACCAAGTACAATCACCTTGTGCATAAAAGGATTTTAGTAAGAGAATCAAATATATAGAAGGCCAGATATATTGACAGTCATTTTTTGCCTTTTTTTCACTCTTTTCCTTTGAAATATTCTTGACTAAGCTTTAAATGAGCTTTCCAAGACATACAGGCTGAAATGGGGACTGTAGTTAATGCTTTTTTCTCCCAGGTAAGCCTCAATAATGAGATCAGCTTTTTGACCTGTTCTCTGGCCTGCTGCTGGCATGTGTTTTGTCCTACTTTGAGGAGGCAGGATACCAAGCTGCATGTCCCCTAGAAAAGCAAGAGGTTTTTTTGTTCTCTTGAGAAGTTTCCCCTTTTGCCCACGTTGGCCCTGGAAAGCTTCGAGATTTCCTTTTTACTTCCATGCCTGAGTCTTGTGTTTCCTTCTTCATAAAGACAATCTTGCCTTACTGCACAGACAACTGTGTTTAAGCTTGGGTTGCACAAACATCTTTGAGCTTCCCCAGGACATGTGAATAGGAGTACTTCAGAGGGGCTCAATGATCCTGCCCTTTCCTGCCATCTTGATTTATTCTGTAGAGCTAACCAGACACTAATTGTTGTCATTATTGCTGGAGTGAAATGAAGAGCAAACTCCATTCCCCCTTTCTTCTATTTACCTGGTGTAAAAAAATCATTATTCCTTCCCAGTGTTACCAAGGACACAAGTAGGGAGCACAGGCAGGGTGAAAACATAACTGTACTGACTCAGACAAGAGGTCCGTCTGTTAGCAGCAGTAACTAGCAGATGCCTAGGCAATAAGTATAAGAACACGGCAAACAAGTAAGCGAATGATACTTCCCCCAAATATTTTTCTATCCTCTGGCAATCTCCTTCTCTTTGATTTCTTGAGGAAGGTCTTTGTCTTTAAAGCTCTCAGTGATTTTTTTTTTTCCAGAAATCACTGTGAATCTTTTCTTTAATTATTATTCTTTTTTGACACCCACACCATCTTATGGCAAGGAGTTCCACGGTTCAGACTAACTAATTGAGTGAAAACAGTGGGAAAAGGTCTTGAACTTCCCAAAATCTTGGGGAGTGATTCTATAGATAAGGAAAAGGGCGGGGGTGTTTACATGTTTCAGGTTTTGTTTTATAGTGGAGATATAAAGAAAGGCATTGTCCTTTAAGTTTTTAAGGTTAAGTCCCGAGACAGCCAGGTTTTCCACTGATATAAATCATCATTGCTCTGCAGGCTGAAGTGGATCTCTGCCTGTGTGCACCAGCCTTAGCCCTGGCCCTAGTGTTACCTCTCCAGTAGTAAATTTCCATCATTACCAGCATTAGCTGAGAAAAGGAGAGGGGAAAAAACTAGCAGCAAATGCATCTTGCAGAATTTGGTGAAAAAAACTGCTCAAATGAAAAGGAAAGTTCCTACTTTTTTTTTTTTTTTCTTCTTCTTTTCTCTTAGTTGCTGCTTCTGTGCTCACAGTCCCAGAGCTTCATGCTCTCAGCCTTGCTCTCCCTGGGGACTTGGGGAGGGAGTAACAGCTGGAGCATACCCTGAAATGCTCAGCACTGAGCAACAGCAAGCCAAACCCAGCTCCAGACAGCTTGACATTTAGTTGTCATGAAGCTAACCTTCATAGGAGAGCATGGCAATAGTGCTGACAAGTTGGAGTCTTTCTTGAATACACATGGTTTATGAGCGGTGAAAAGCCCCAAAACCCTATAGTGAATGACTAGAGGAGGAAAGATAGTTTCCAGCATCTTTCACCTGTGGGCATTCTCGGATGTCTGTTAAAGGCTGAATATCTTAACCCTTACTTCAGTGGGAATGCTAGTAAGGTCTCTACCCACTCACTCCTTTTCATGAAAATCAGACCAGCTCTGTTTGAGATATCTAGTCCTCACAGTATGGTCAGAAGGTATCTGAAGGACGGAGGGGATGTTCGACAGAAAATGCAAATAGGCAAATGCACCACACCATGCAGTTACACAAAACCAGGGTAAAGTGGTTCTGCAGTGATTTGCTCAGCTGTTGCTAGGATGCTCATGGAAAATATAACGCAAAAGTAACTTTAATTTATTTTAGTGACTCATCATTTCTGTAAAGACCAGAATCTGCTCTGGGTTCAACCATCACCTGTGTCTGGCTGTCTAATTGCTGTGTTAGGATCTTCTTGCTGGAGGAATTCAGTGTATTTATTTCCAAATCTGATAGCTTTAGACATATTGCACCTGCAAAACCAGCTCTGAGCTGTACAACATGGGTGTTGGACCCACAGTAGCTGGAGGGCTAGCAAAGCTTGTGGTTACAGAGAAATGGGCTGACTGAAGTGCCTCCCCCAGACAGACTCTTGGGAGAGCTCAGGAGTGAGTATTAAACTTGCTTGTCCTGGGATGGAGGAAGCAGGGATTCTTACACAGCTGATGGAGACTGAGATGTTGCCTTTGTTGCAGTGAAGCAAATGACTTTTTTTTTTTTTTTGAAGTCACGGTCAGAAATAATTTGTAGGTCCTATTCTATGAGACACTGAATGTCCTTTGTGCCTGTTGAACATGGAGGGTGTCACGGATGCTCAGCAGCTTCCAGGATCAGACCTGAGAGTCTGTATGCAAAAAAGGTTTTTGAAGAGCCAGGAGAAAACAGTCTGAGGTTTGAAGCTCTATTGCAAGGGAATTTTGCAATGGAAAGGCTTGGATTTCCAATAGCTGCTAACAAGGAGAGTGAAGGTCAAGCTTTAATTTTTGTGATGGAGATTGTTTCTAAATACTCAACTGAGCCCTTTCCAAATGGGAGACACTTAAAAATCTGAGAATTGAGCACTGATCCATCTCTGCTGGGGAGGGCTAAGGGTGACAGCTTTTGCTAAGGAGCATCTATGAAACAGAAGTCTCTTGTAACGAGCAGCCCCCTCATTGTGATTGCAGGGCTATTACAAAAGGACCTTGGATTATCCCCTGATTCGGGAATGGAAGAGGACAGGCTGTTTTGCTGTCCCGATGATTCATTCCACATTCCTCATTGACTTGAGGAAAGAGGCCTCCACCAAGCTGATGTTCTACCCCCCACACCAGGACTACACCTGGAGCTTTGATGATATCATGGTCTTTGCCTTCTCCAGTCGCCAAGCAGGTATGTCTGGAGCCTTTGCTGGGGAGAATTCACTAGTAGAGACATGCAGACCTCTACTTTTAGTTCACAAGCCCAAAAGTCTTATGTTGATTTCAGTGGTGAGTTAAGACCCTGTTCCCTTTCCTCATTTGGATCTTGTCAGGGATAACGAGCAGCAAGTGACTGGCAATGCAGTTTTGAATCACAGCTAGCTTCAAAGGACACAAGAGCTGTTCTTGGGATGGGGAGAGTGTTTCCAAGACAAAATGCGTGCCATCCACCCTTGCTTTGTGTCACAGCAAGATATTAGTGAACACAGGTGAATGCTGTGAGAGGGAAAGGTATTCTGAAGTCTGTAGGTGAGGTATCTGAAGTCACCACTTCTAGGAGATCCGTGAGGAAGGGGATGAGGGCAAGAGACTCTTTCTTAAACATAGCAGCCCTTGTGGAAAACAAAACCCAAGTTGCTTACCCACAGTGCTGATGAGGCTTTGCTTCATGGTAGCTCAGCAGGAATTATCTGAGAGGTGGGGGGGGTGGGTGTCTGTCTTTTTTTTTTCTGGAAAGCAAAATCAGTGCAACTTTCAGGGGGATGATGTAGAGTCTGTGGGCTGTGCTGAGAGAAGATCTCTTGCAGGCAGGAGGACGTTAGAGCTGGTGTGCGAGCAGTAAAATCTCTGTATCCTTAACATTGTGTCATTGGTGCTTTGGGAGAACTAGTCAAGCACTGAGCTGCCTTGAGATTCTTGGGGCACAGCAGAGAGAAAATGTGTACCACTCCAGCTAATATTGGGATCAGTTTCTACTGGTCAGTGGGAGGATTTCAGTTAGATGTGAAATACAGGGGCCTTTTCAGGCCGAATCACAACCTCGGTGTCCTCTTCCTTTCTCTGGAATGGCTGTTGATGTTTGCAGGGAGCTCCTAGTGTCTCAGAGAAATCACTGTCTCTTAAGGGCATGATACTGCTGCTACTGCTGCTTGTACTTGTGGTGAGGATGTTTAGTCCCATTTATTTTTGGAGAGTGGATCTGGTGGGTATTCTGTCTCCACCAAAGTTATGGCTGGCAGACCTGTATGTAGCAGTGTCAGAGCTGAAAGGGGCTCCTGGGAAGAATATGGTTTTAATGGCCACCTGTATTGTTCTTTGCACTGCTGTGTTGAATGGGGGAAAGTTTGGGGCCTTATAAGGAAAAAAGAGACTGATGCAACCTTAGCAGCACCAATGAAATGCACTTCTGTTCAGAACTTCATGACTGGTTTGCTGGCTTACTGAGGTGAATTAGGGAACAGTTGTTTGTGGGTCCTCTAAGTGATGTGCAGTTGGTGTTGCCTGTCTTCTGTTTATAAAAGAGGCAAAGTTAAGGTGAGAAGGAAGGGCTGTTCTTGGGGGACAGACAAGCAGAGAGAAAGTGAAGAAGTATAGCTTGTTGTTGTTATTGGCAGTTGCTTCTGCAGAAGAGACAGGCTTAGAAGACTGCCTTTCCCACCGTTACCAGACCAGCGCAGCAGCCACCAGCTGTTTGTAGCTTTCCTTTTAGTGATGTCTCTGGTTTGAAGTTCTTGACAGCATTGAAAAAGACAGGATTGTCTTAGCAGAGTAAGCAGGGCTTTTTAAAACTCAGCTAAAACAGGATGAGGGGCATCAAATGCGACAGACGAATGGTAGAGGAGAGGCAGCAAGAGCTGCAATTAGAGCCCTTGGGAGGCAGAGGCAAGATGTGAACTGGCAGCACAGCTGCAGCACACCTTTGGGGCCCTGACTTTCCGAATCAGGACATCAGTATATTGGTTCCAGAGAATTGAGGTTTAAGTCTGGATAGCAAAGCAGACTCCATTCAAATCTACCTGCCCAGCTTGTTCCCTCTGACAGCTCTCCCAGAAATGCAGCATCCAATGAGTGTGGTAACTCCATTGCAGTAGCTCCAGCTGCTTAAGAAATATTTCAGGGATTC
Organism: Elanus axillaris; assembly: GCA_026212715.1. NCBI lineage: Eukaryota > Metazoa > Chordata > Aves > Accipitriformes > Accipitridae > Elanus > Elanus axillaris. The sequence continues at coordinate 30,886,517 of JANZLQ010000095.1, forward strand.
AAACCCATCATTTTTTCCTTCCATCCTAGAATACTTTAGCTTTTTCCAGGACTGACCCATGACATAAAAGGCTTTGCTTCAGCACTCAGGCCCATGGATCTGCTCAGATTGTTGGCTTGTGTCCTGGCTGAGTTTTGTCACCCAGGATAAAAGGATGATATCCGAGTTCAGAAATGTGAAAAATGTATGGACTTTGAGGTAAACATCTCTTTGGAGTAATTTCAATTACTTCCCTGAAATCATAAACAATGTTGGCTTTTGTCCAGGCCAGGTACTGCACTTAATGCTTCAGATCAAACCATCAATTTTCAACAGTGAATCTACTGCTTGAAGCAACTGTTTTGTCATGCTTCAAAAGACCATCCCACTTCTGCTGAGAGGATGTGGCCTGTGATGGGAGTACTGACTCAACAAAACTCAGTGCAGATGTTGTGTTGACAAAGATGGACTCTGTAGAGCCCCTTGTGCTCGCAAGATAGCATTTAGCCAGCCAGATCTCCTGAGCTTCCTTTCAGCCTGAGGCTCTGAGGACCTAGAGTCAGCCAGCAGGCAAGTCTGGTCACAGGGATGTGGGGGAAATTTAGGTTGCCTAAATATGGCTGTGAGTTTAGGGCATGGCTGTGAATCCTGTTCACTGCCTTACAGAGGCTAATAATAATACAAGTATCTATCGCTTTTCTGTCCCATGTAGCAATTGTTTATTTTATTATAAAAACAGAGCTGGATAGTGAGTCCCCCTCCCTGTTTTAAGGTAGCTTTACCATTCTAAAGTAGCTTTTATCCCAGAAGGAACAGAAATACTGGTGTGAATGTATGCAGATTAACTGTGTTTAAGCCAGCGGAAGATAAGAACGGAGATCAGTGAGCCAGATAAGATTAGTTGATTAGATCAGTGCCAAATCCATTAATGTCAGCAGGTAGTATTTTTTATTCTGCCATTTAGCTAAATTGCAGCTGACAGCTGAATGTGTTTTGGCAAGTAGGGTAGCCAGCAATTTACTTGCAGAACTTAAAATGGTAGAAACACTGGGGTCATTAATGCAGACAATTCTGCTCTGCTAAAAATACCAGGGATTAGGAGGACCAATACATGAAAGCATCAACATACTAGGTAGTGTCTGCTTTTTGTTTATTTCCTAGAGGGACTGGGGTGGTTGTGCTTGTTTCATTTAAAAAAATTAAAAGGGCGGGGGCCTGGAAGGAAAGCTTACAGGTTTGCATTTTTCTTTAAATCTGCTTTGCTAGTTGTATGGTTCTAGCAGCTTTCAGATTGTGCTTAATTAATAAAGAACCTTAGCGGAGCTTGGTGAAGAACAGTGGAGATGCTTTCCCTTGCTCTTCTGCGTGTAGCTTTTGAGTGTGTTGCCTGATGTGACATAAGGTCAAGTGCTGCTGCAGTTATAGCTGATAGTGAGCAAACCCTTCATCAGTCTAGAGGGAACAGTTTTTTGCTGATCATACGTTGCTGGGACATTCCCAGTGAACAAGCTCAGCAGTGGGTGGGTCTCTCCCTTGTAAAGGCTCTGAGGAGAGGCTTTGCATCTTCTCGTTGTTTCACACCTTCATATTCAGCTCCTTGAACAAGTGGTTCCAAAAGCTTTTTAGTAGAAGGATGTTACATTACCACCTCTTTTGGAAAACATCTTTTCTCCTTGCTGATGTCTCTCTCTAGGATTTTCCTCTAATCTTCAGACCACTGTAAAAACTAGTCCTGAAGAGGAAAGGACCATGCTTGGTGGTAGACTAGGGACTTCCAAGATGGTTGTCCTGTATATTCCTCCAAGTCTTTTGCCAACACAGGTGAAAATATCTTTGTTTTCTGGCCAAAGCAAACAGAAGCAGGAAGATGCCTGACTGCAAAACCCAGAGTGAATCCCTTGCTAGGCTAGTAACAGACCCTGCAGATATACTGATGCCTTGGGCCTTAAAACTTCGTCCTATGTGATCCCAGAGGAGCTCAGCTGCCTGGGCCCACATTTGGCCAACTGTGTGCTGTTGAAGCTGGGGATCACACTGGCTCCTCCACCCTGGAAGAGTCATTCCATAGTTATTGTGGTCTGACAGAGAAGCCTTGCAAAGCTCAGACAAAAGCTTCAATCGCCCCTAGCCACACTGGGTTTGTTTGAATTTTTACATCTCTAAGGCTGCCTGCTCCACTAGACCTGCACTCTTCTTTGCCCAGCGTGCAGGGCAAGGGCATCCTCTCCCCACAGAGGAGCGGGGTATCTGGTAGGACTGCTTCCCTTGCGCCTGAACCACTTCACCCCTCGCAGGTTTGTAACAAGCGCAGCCTTCCTGTGTTGCCCTGACCTTTGAAACCTGTGTGTTTTCCCCCACCTTTGATCCCCATTCCACTCCCCCCTGCTAGTTTGGAGGCAGTTGCTGAGCCCTGGGTGTGTGCAGGGAGAGAGGCTCCATGTCCCAGGATCGCTGCTGCTTCTCCTTCAGCACAGCTCCAGGTGGAAGCCCTTTTGGCTCTGGGGCTGTAAAGGGATTTTCAGGTGAGGTGCCAGGTCTGAGCAGTGCAGGTAGGGTTTTGGGGCTGGGGCTTTCTGCAGTACTCCCCAGTTACCTGCAGTAGTCCTGCTGTGTGTATCAGACACTGCTTTTGCTAAAGGCCAGTTCTGCCCTCTGCTGTAGGATTGTTTTCATAGCATGAAGGCAAAGGCCACGAAAGACCCTTTCTGTGGTCTAAGAGGGGGGGTTCCGTGTCTCCTAGGAGAAAACTGATTGCAGTTAGAAACACCTTTGATTAGGGAGCCAGTAGAAATTGATTTCATAGAACAGGTCACTTTGCTACCAGCCAAATAAACCAGAAAATGGCACGGTAATGTTTTTGAATTGTTTGGTTATGAGGCAGAACTTCTTGGGACTGAAGTCCTGGCATAAGTTTGATTGTGGCTATGTAGCAACAGAGCAGCAAAATCCACTGGTAAAAGACCTGACTCTAATTTCTGTTTTCCTATGATCCCCAGGGATACAGATGTTCATCTGCAACCATGAACACTATGGTTTCCTTCCCATGCCCCTGAAATCGCACCAGACACTGCAAGAAGAAACCGAGAACTTTGTGCACACACTAATCGAGGCTATGAGTAAGTCGCTGTGCCCTGCCATGATGGAGACCTGTAAGTTAATGTTTGCAGAGATCTCCTGCCAGCAGCCCGGCTCTCTTCCCCTTGGGAGTCTGCATCATGGTCTGACACTGTTTTGATATGCAGTTTTCAATTTCCACCGTTTTTCTATCTAGGGATGTAATCATTTCACGGTCAGGTCAACCCCATTCACAAAACCCCTTAACTTCCCCATAGTAAGTGCAAAAATCCATCTTTAATGTGGAAAGGATGCTGCAGAACCTCATTTTTATCACAAGATCTATCTGGCACATGGCTGCTGGCTTCTGCTTTGCAACATGGACGCTTTCTGCTACACCCACTTCTGCACTGACTTCATATCCCAGCTCCCTGGGGCTTTTTAGGCCCAGTGATGAAAACACATGCAGATATGTTATATCAATGCAGCTTGTACATGAGGGTGATGCTTGGGATCTCTCCTCTCTTTCAGTCGATCGACCTCCCATTGAACCCTCTCAGTATGTCTCTGTTCCTCTGAAGAACCCTGACAAGATGGGATTTGACGAAGTAAGGAACCTGTTCTGCTGCCATTGTCTTGCATTGTCTTTCTATTTATCACTTAGAGGACCCGAGTTCTCCCTGTAGGTTAGCTTCCAGCTGTTTCCCTTGGAATATATTATCTTTTCACCTAGTTAGCTCTTTCCTAGTCACTCATCTTTTGGACTTAAACTTTTGGCAAGGAGAAAATAGCCATCCTTATTTGGGGAGAACTTTTGCCAAGCTCAGGGAAGTAGAACGGAACAGGCTCAGGGAGCGTTCTTTCCTTCTGGCATTTGCTGTGGAGAAACAAGGCCAGTCAGGTCTGAGGGCACTTAGTACTGCTGCAAGACCACTGAGTAGAAGTGCAGGTTTGTGTGCAAGGGCAGTGCCCAGCAAATCTTTGGGCTTTCTGTCTTGATAGTACGGATGTTTTAATCCAGCCAAGAGGAGATAGCAGAAGTGAGGCTGAAAACCACATTGTTTAACTCTGTAGCTCTTGTGCTGTTTCCTCTACATCTGACTCTGCAGAGCAGCTTGGCAGTCCTTCCATTCTGTGACAAAAACTGGTCTTTTGGAAACCTCTCCTGCTTTCCAGTGACAGAAGGGAACAATTTCTGTTACCTGAGAGAGACACTGGAGAGCCTGAAGCAGCTGGGGGAGCCAGGCTCACAGCTGGGTTCTAGCCCAAGCTGGTACATCTAGGAGTGATGAAAATCAGGTGTGCTGTCTCCTTACTGTGGTGGCTCTCCCTCTGCCCTGCTTGGTCACTGCATTTTTCTGCTATGGCTTTAAGTTAAAAGTGAACTAGAAAGATGGTTGCTGACACTGGTAGTGCCCCAAGACTGTGCAGTAATTCCTTTCCTGACTCTGCCTCACGTTGTGGAGGGGAGAAGGCTGGAGAGGGACCTGCTGTGCTTTAATTAACCAGTGTCTGTGTTATTCACAGAGCCAGCAACCCCTGGGTATGCAGCTGCCAGGATGGCAGTGGCACCATGACCGAGGGAGTTGTGGTGATCAGGGGAGCCTTTGCATTGTTGGTGAATTCTGCTACATCTATTTATATGACTTGTGAAGTCTGAACCTGGTTTGGCTATGTGTGTTGGAGCATCTGTGTTTAGGACACAGCTGGTGTAGGTTTTTTCCATGTTGTCCTTTGTGGCTGCACTTTATTTATCCAATTCATTATTTTTGCATTTGTACTGAGCTGGAATTTGATCCGCTTCTTACTGGGATGATGTTTTGCTCCACAGGCTACAAGGCTGCACTTGTACTTGTCTGCCTGGGACTGAAAAATATCCCTGACCCTCTGCAGTTTACCTGCATATGAGGTCTTCAGTCCTCTGCTCCCCACCAGAGAGTCTATATCCTCGAGGCTTGGACAGAGCTCTGCCCAGACATCTTTGTTCCCAGTCTTGGCTCTCTGCTAGGCTTTCTGCTCTGGCAGGGGTAGCAGTGGATTTTAAGTGCCTGAAGTAATTACAAAATCCTTTCTTTGCTGTGTCCTTGTACTCGGATGGTGGCCCCACTGATAATCCTAAATAGAGGCAGTGGCAATATTGTGGGGAAGCATGTGGGTCAGTATTCCTCTGGGACTGGAGCTGGCCATTTTACTTTGCTTTTAATATAAATCAAAACATTCTATATCTTTGAAAATTATATACTTGGCTGTAACTGGTCTCCTCTCACCTTTATTCATCTTCCAAGAGCAACTTTCCCTGTGACATAAAATACCCATAAAAAGTAGTTGTTAGACAAAGAAAGACCCTCTAACCTTTCAACTCAAAACCAACCCCAATTTTTTGACAAATTCTAAGTGACCTGGTATAAAACCACACCTAGTATTTTAATAAGATCTGCTTTTCCAGTGGGGCTGCTGGAGAAGAGTGGATCAGGTCTCCCTTTTCTTCCTTGCTCCCAAGCCAGGAGGCTGATGTCTTTCTCTTCTACTCAGATTTTCATGATCAATCTGAAGCGTCGGAAAGACAGGCGGGATCGGATGCTGCGGACTCTCTATGAGCAGGAGATTGCAGTCAAGATAGTGGAGGCTGTGGATGGAAAGTGAGTTTTGGCTGGGGTTGCTGATGTTTGGAAAGAGTTGGTGTGCATAACCACTTAGCACCATTTTGCTGGATGCTCTGACCTCCCTTCCAGTGGGGAAGGGTGGGCTGAGGGGAGAGGTGAATACCACTTTTATTTACCTAACAGTCTGTTTGGGGGAAATTTTGCTCTGTTTATTCCTTCTTTTGCAATTAGTCAGACTCCATGAGAGAACCAGTGCAGTATGCTTTGGACTAAGATGAAAATCAGGTTAAAATCATACTGATTTCTGTGAACTGTAACACTTGCACACAGTTAAAAGGAGTCACCAGTGAAAGTGTTTGAGAGCAATTGTCTCCTGGGAAGATAGTCCATCCTAGTGCTACAAAGCTGTTGTGCTACACTGGTAACCCTGACACAGCCCTTTCCAAGGGTGTGTTAAGACCTTATTATAAAGAGAAATTAAGGCAGAAATTTTTGGTCTGGGAGCTGCAAAAAGGCCTCAGGGAGATAGGAATCCACATGCCATCTAGTGGTCTTTGAGGCTTGGGTACCCATCAAGACCTCTTAGAAAAATGAATCTAAACCAAGCACCTGACAAGTTGATGGCCCCACAAGAAGTCGTTGGCAGAGTTAAGGATATTATTTGTCAGCTTGATTTAGAAATGTAAATCAAGAAGTTAATTTTTCTCTGGGTTTTTGAGCGAAACAAGTGCAGGAATTTCTTAAGATGCAGCTTTTCTCTGAATATCAGTAGCGTTTCCCATGTTGCATCTGTGTCTGACTTGAATTTACTTTTTATTTTAAATGGTGATAGATATTCTCTCTTTCTCAGAGCACTGAACACAAGTCAGCTCAAAGCTCTCAGAATCGATATGCTCCCGGGTTACCGGGACCCATATTCCTCCAGGCCACTAACCAGGGGTGAGATCGGCTGCTTCCTTAGTCACTATTACATCTGGAAGGAGGTAAGGAGTTTGTGGGTGCCTTGGTGTTCCTGCAGGAAGGCTGCTCTGGGCAGGCACCGTAGGAAGGTGCGTAGCCAGTCATAGGGCAGAGCATTAAATACAGTGCAGGTTTCTGGAAAGCATAGGATGGAACTGTTTTCCTTGGTTTGTAGGGGATTGTGGACAGGGCTTTTCTTGAACACAGTGTTCATCTTTCTCATCTCCGCTTTCCATCTGTCAACAGCTCTGAGTGATTTTTATCAGAATATTTTCATGACTGTTTTTGCAAAGCATCCAAGAGATTGTTTGGAGCAAGTTTGCTTAGGAGAAAGGCAAAAAGGTTTTGAAGAACAAAAGTTGTTAAAAAAACTCCTGTTTTTTTCCCCTGGTTCTGCATTTGTGCTGAAGCAAGTTCAAGGGATTCTGCTGATTGGCTTTTTTCAGTTGGCATATCATAAATATTCTTAACTGTAGGGATCTCTGTTAACTGAGCTAAGACATCTTGTTTGGGTGGAAAAGCTGTAGCTTCCATCTGTCCCTGGTCACCTGGAGAGTGACACTTGAGAAAATCTGGGCTGAGCTGGTCAGAGATGTTGGAGTTACACAGCCCGACATTACCAGGAGAGATTGTTTCAAGTGCGGTGAGATGTGGAGGCAAGGAGAAAGACTTGGTGCTAGAATAAGGCTGGGCAACAGCAGCAGTTGCCCAAATATAACAGTGAGGGTTGTGCCTCCTGGTGCAGGGTCCTGTATGGACATGTAAGGAGACAGCCCTCTGCCCTCAGAGGCATTAGTTGCGGAACCTCTCAGTGGGGCAGGGCACTAATCCAAACAGCCTAGAGCCAGCAGGAGTGACTTCAGTACTGAGAAGGCAGGCTATGCTTTTGGGCTTCTAAATCACCAATAGTCAGATAACACGGGAACTTACATGCAGGATGCCTTTGCATGTGTGTTCTCTAAGTTATCAGGGCCAGGCTTTGGGTATGCTAGATTGTCCTCCTTCCCAGACTCCAGGAACACTTTCTTCCAACGAAGAAGTTTTCTGAACAATGGCTTTGGCATCAAAAGCTGCTGCACATTCCTCTGAGGAGGTGGTTGCTATGGCCATGCTAGATGGTAGCTTGTGGGTTCTGGGTGGTACAACAACAGATGAAGGGTTTTTCTAGGTTGCAGGTGTTCAGCCACAGGGTATTTTCAGGCCTGTTCTCACTGGCTTTGGCAGTCTCTCCCAGATGAGCTGTGAATCTGGGAGTGGTTCTCCTGCCTCCCTACCTAAAGGGTCTACAGGGCAGTGCCAGGTCCAGATGGCCCCCAGCAATTTCAGAGCCACTGTGATCAGTTCTGAACCCTCTTGTTTCAGGTGGTGAACAGAGAACTAGAGAAGACACTTGTTATTGAGGACGATGTGCGCTTTGAACACCAGTTTAAGAGGAAGCTCGTGAAGCTGATGGATGACATTGAACAAGCCCAGCTAGACTGGGAGCTTATGTAAGTAACTGGCCCTCAGCCACCTGGGAACTCCTGGGCACGCTGGGGAGGTCAGCAGCACCTGCTGTGTCTTGATGGAGATGCAGGTTAGTGCTGGAGTGCAGGGGAAGGTGGCAGAGACTTCTCAGTGGCTCTTCCCGTGAGGGCAGATCTGCCTCCTGGGGCAGGCTGATGCTGGAATGCCCACAGGGTACCATTACTGCCCTTTGTGGGCAGTGTTGGTTGATCTCAGCACTGTCTGGAGATGCTGCTGTGATAGAGGAACTGATACAGCTCAGTCCTGAGGCTTGGACCATGGCATCTTAGCTCCCTTAATGAAGTCTTTCACAGCTGTACCACCCACTGGGTTAAGACATGGATGTTGGGGAGTGGTGCAGGATAGAAATCTGTGAGCCTGCTCAGGGATTACTCCTTGGATTGACCCTTTACCCTTCCCTGGTTGACATGAACAGTCGTGTGGTCCTAATTGCTGCAGATTTGCTTTGGTTCCAATTTTCTTGGTCTTTTCACCCTTTAAGCTACATTGGCCGGAAAAGGATGCAGGTGCAGGAGCCTGAGAAAGCAGTTCCCAATGTCATGAACCTGGTGGAAGCTGATTACTCGTACTGGACCCTGGGGTACGCAATCTCTTTCCAAGGGGCTCAGAAACTCATTGGAGCTGAGCCTTTCGGCAAGATGCTGCCTGTAGATGAATTTCTACCAGTCATGTACAACAAGCACCCTGTGTAAGTAGGATGCCTTCATTGCTCGGGTTGACATGAACTGTGTTTTGTGAATGACCTTAAGCCAGCTCATGTTGGCATGTCTCACTTCTGTAGCCTGGCTGGCAGAGGACAGGGCTACTGCTCGTGGTTTTTGGTTGTCTGCAGCAAAGCTCCTGACACAGGTCAAAGGAGGTGACAGACCTACTGCAGAGGGGTTATTGCCCCTACTGGGTGCAGGGCTTGTGGGCTAGTTCTGAGACACTTGGCTATCTCTGGTATTGGAGGCTTTGGTTGTATGGGTTATGTGTGATTGTGAGGCACCTGGTTCTGGCTGTATAGTCAGATTCCACCCCAGCAACTACCTCCACTCTCTGGGACCTGCTTGCTCAGTGGATTGTCTTGTATCTCACAGTTACAAGCACTAGCACTGATGAACGTTCACTCTGTTACTGATGATTATTTTTCTCTCCTCTTTAGAGCGAAGTACATGCAGTACTATGAGTCCAGAGACTTGAAAGCCTTTTCAGCAGAACCCCTGCTTGTTTATCCCACCCACTACACAGGGCAGCCAGGCTACCTCAGCGACACAGAGACCTCTACAATCTGGGACAACGAGACTGTGTCAACGGACTGGGACAGAACACACTCCTGGAAATCCCGGCAGCAGGGCAAGATCCATAGCAATGCACAGAACAAGGATGCCCTGCCTTCCCAGTCATCTCTTGCTGCGCCGTCCTCTAGGGATGAGCTATGACTGCTTGCTTCCCCTGGGACTCTGTTGACAGCTGGACCTGCCTCACACTTCAGCTTTTCACCCTTGAAAGTTGTAGAGCAGCTTTTCCTGTGGTCTCCTTCCCACTGCTTTGAATAGCAAAGCACAGTGGCTGGACCTGACAACTAACCAAGGCACTTAGGACTGGGTGGGAGATGAAGGAGGAAAAAGAAAAAGCGTTCCAGACTGGCAGAAAAAAAGGCAGAGATCGGCACAAAAGCCCTTGCAAGCTTTTGTAAAAAAAAAAAATCTTGAATGACGTGTTTCTACAGTTCTTCCTGTAGAACACTGTATTTATAAAGATTAATATATAGAGGTGTACAAGTGTTAATACCTTTCTGGATAGCTGTAACTGAGCTGCTGTGTAACTTACTCCATGTAGGTTTGTAGGCTTTTGTAACCCTGTTCACTAAGAGAAACTTCAGGCAAACGTATGGGTTATTTGGTTTTGTTTTTCAAAGGGATCCCTGTCAGAATCAAGATGGTTTCCAAAAATGTTCAGTGCACTGGGGCAGCACTCCTCTGTAGCGTCTTCTCCCTCATCACACGTCTATAGAAAACTATTGCTGGCTTCCCCTCTGCAAATTTCAAAACTTGCTAGATCCTATCTAAACAGGCCTCACAATGCAGAACTGATGTCTTGGCATGTCTAAAATCTTGGAAGCTAGCAGAGAAAGTAGAGGTCGCTTGTTTTATTTGTCTCTACACTGCCTGGGGACCCTGCACTGAAGGGAACACAGGCGGAGTTAGTCCTTGTCCTGCTTCAGCCCCTGCCTCAATTTATTCCTTCAGGAAAACAAAGCCTGAGAACCTATTTGCAGGCCTGTTTAATTAGGCCATAAAACCAAGTGTAGGACTTCTAGGAACTTTAAATTTTAAAAGTTTGTTTAAGAACTGCTTGACACTCTTTATAAAAACAAAACAACCTACAGAAATGTTAGTGTTGTCAGCTGTACTGTTCTCGACAATTTCGATAGAACTGTGTGGTACAGGATGACGGAAAGGCAACTTGTCTTGATATTTTTTTATGAGAGGAGCAAACTTTTTTTTTTTTGATAAGTTCTGATGTACTTGCTGTTGGCTAACATGTCAGTAGAGTATGGTGGGGGTTTTTTTGTTTGGTTTTTTTTATAAAATGTTTCTCAGAGGCCAGGTGATCACGGACCACACCTCTTAGGTTAGCTGGCACAGACCTCAAGCTACAGGCTGCTGTTGCGGTGGGAGGATGACCTCCTGGACTTGCAATATAGAGACTTACCTGCTGGCTGATCTGTACAGTTGAGTATGTGTGGCTGTTTTTTTAAATTTTATTTGTTTTTAATAATAACTGATTAGTGTTGTACTTTCTGCTAAAGAAGACATGTTATTATTACCTGTCAGCCGGTCTGATAATACATAGAACCTGGTGCAAGATGAGCAGCTGTTTGTATTCTTCATTGGGTGGGAGTAGTGCTGGCCAGGGAAGGCCAGCTCAGGAGTTTTTCAGCAGTGTCACTCTACCATGGAGTCACTGGCTGTATAAATGTGCCTGTCCTGCAACTACTGCCTGGAAGCCGTGTTCCTTCTGCTCTCCAGGCTGGAGCAGGTGCCTGTGCAACATGGTGAGTAAGGAGAGCAGGTCTGCTGCAGGCCACCACACACAGCCTGGGTCATTCCTCTCTGACAAGCCCTCTCACTTCCTCCTCAGGCATCACTTTACGAGTCTGACCTGTTTGAAGCATCATGGCAATCCCAGAGAAGCTGGTAAGCAGTTTGTGGCCTTCAGAGGCAGGACTTCTGTGAACTGGTGAGCATCCAGAATATCGTCAAGTATCACGGGGTATGGGTACCATGTTACTAAGTTGTTCTGTCACGTGCTTCCCTTGGGATCGCGGCTGATTTTGCAGCATAGCTGTTTCTCCAGGCCTTCTGTAATGCTGTTTGAGGGCTGGTCAGCTGCTGGAGCTGTAGTGGGAAGGGTGTGCCAGAAGAGCAGGTCCCCAGCTTGGTGTAGTACCCATGCAGGCTTCCAGTCCTGCTAGTGCGGGTCTACATTTGAATTTGGTGGAACAGCAGGGATGGGCCAGCCCTGGGTGCGTGAGTACTTCTGGCCTAATATTGTTTCTCTGATCTAATACTGTGGTTGCCTCTCCACGTAAAGGCTGTCGTGGTTACGCTGTGTTCATATACGTCACCACTGCGTATCTCTTCCTCCCTCAGTGTGCTTTTGGTTCTGTGAAAGACCTGTCTCTGTATCCAAGAGAGGGGCCTTTCCCCTAACCTTGGGAGCAATTTACCTGTGTCAGCAAGAGCTCTGGTTTTTCCAACACTTTTCTCCCCTGACCTTTCATGATGTCTCTTCCCTGGGGAGCTTCCCTGTATTGGCCTTGCAGGAAATATATAAAGGATTATTAAAAAAAATGGGATTTGAGTCCCCCTGCTTTTTTTAACCCTAATGTAGCTCATTGAAGTGATAAAAAGAAAAAAGGTCTCTCTGTCAGCTGCACAGCCTTTGTATTGTAGCAGTTGGGCTACCCCGGCCTTCCAGCACGTCCTGCAGATGGGGTGAGGGCAGGGGTGCAAGGCTGGATGCGGCTAGCACTGACCGACGGGTAAAGCTGCTGTATGGACGTGTCAGCCTGGTTGCCTCGTGTGGGATGAAGCTGGCTTGCACAGCGCTCTCAGGAAATGATGCTGTCCTTGGAGATGGTTTGGATCCTCGGGGAGGCTGAGTTTTATTTTAACTTCCATTTCCTTAAGTAGAGCAGTAGCAGTTTATTAGAAGTATCTTGGCAACAGGGCTGGGCTTTCTTTTTTTTTTTTTTATGTGTTTTTTTTCTTTTAGTTGACTCTGGAAGCGAGTGGTACAAAGGGCTTGTGGTTTTGGGGTGGGTGGGGAAACAAATAAAGAATAATAATGTAATGAGTAAAATGAATGTGTCCACTTCAGAGCAGACACGGCCTCAACCTAGCTCATTGTTCTTTCACCTATATGTGCATGTGTGTGTATATACGTACACCATCTTCTATTAATTAATTTACATATGCAAGACCTGGTGGATGACCAGTGGTTCTACCTGCTACAAGTGCTGGTTTTCCCTGTTCTTAGTTCCTTGGCAGGTATTGCCCAGGCTTTTCCCTACTCAGAATTAACTATGTTTTGGAAAAGTAGGAGCCAGTTGAAACACTGCTGTGTTTTTCTGCTATTTTTCCAGTTTCCTTGTACTTACTTTTTTTGAGTCATCTAATGGGCGTCAAACTGAGCCAGAAGTAGGAGCACCAGCTTGAACCAGCCTCCTGGCTCTGGCCAAGAGGGCCGTTTGCTGGGTTCAGGGCAGGGACTGTGCTGTCCCAGGCTGTGGTGCAGCTTGGGCACTGAAGGGGCATCCAATCTGAGCCTGTGGCAGGTTTAGCACCCACAGCCCAAAGGTGGCGGTGCCTTGCCCTGAGGGCCTGTATTTGGTCATACATCTTGGAAATGCTTTTCTGTCAGCAGAACTTAGCAAGAGATAATTAAGAATGTGCCAGGCTGCTTCAGGAACCATGGAGGACTTTTTTTTTTTTTTTTTTTTTTTTAATTTTTCCTCCCACTTCCCCCCCTTTTGGTGTGAGGGTTTTTGTTCTGCTGTGGAGCATCTGAGCTAAGCCGCAGGAGCCCCCAGCTGATGGAAGAAACACCCAGCAGTGCCTACCCCAGTGAGTATGGTGACAGACCTCTGGAAGCTAGGAACAGGTTTTACAAAGTGTAAGTAGCAAGACAGCTGAAAAAACAGCTTTTTCACAAGAAAGGTTATGGTGGTAGGCTCTAAAAATAAGACTGTTTGTAACCTAAAGACAGCTTTGTCTCAGCTTTTGTATAAGAAAGGAAAAGTGCTGTTGTACTCTCAGTACGGCAATATGAAATTCCTAGTTCACAAATAAATTGTATTTATCCTGAAGGAAATTGAGTAAGGGTTTGTTGCCATCTTTTGTCTCCCTAGGTAGTTTAAATAGAAGAAAAAAAACAAGCTTAAATTCAGGGTACTCTTTTCTTTTGCCTTTGCTATTGTAACATGAGACGCCCTTTAGTGACAAAGGCAACTGCCACACTTCAGGGACTCACAGTGTGACTTTTGGCAGTTTTAGGAGTCTCCTCCCAATGCTGAAGTGACTTCTGAAATGTAATGCTGACAGTGTTACAAGCAGTATGAAACTGGTACTGGATGTGATGTTGAGTAAAATAGTGCTGGAGGAAGGGTGTAGCTGAAGGGTTACAGCTAAAATGTGGTGTTTCAAGTTCTCTGGGTGGCAGGGAAGATGAATTTCGGGAGCTGGAAGAAGTTGATAACAGTTAAAGCAGTAAAAGCAATGAGCTGAAGAGAATGACAGTGCGGGAAGTGAAGAGGTGGGAGGTGTAAAAAAACCACAACTGACATGCAATAATAAAGAGAAGAAAACAGATTAACTCCAGGCAAGTATTAGTGGAAAAAAAGTTTATGTACTTGTATAAAGATTACAGGTAAGCAATTTAAAAAATCTTTTTCATATATAATCTTTTGGAGGGTGTAATTTTAAAATCAAGAACATTCACCTTTCAGCTTAATACAGACATACAACCTCTGAGTGAGCAATACTATACTTCACAAACAATACCCTCCAGACATCAATGCATGCTTACACTGAAATGCAAAGAAAACTGAATTAAATGCTGTTGTAATCTTGCCCTAACTCTGGGCAAAGGTTAAGGCTCAGTTACAAACTCACTATCTTCACCCTCTCAACAGAAACACAATTGGAATTCTTAAACTATTCAGACTAGGACCTGCATGGTGCTACTTGTAAACAGAAGTGATAACTCTTCACATAGTGTAAAACATAGTACAACCCAACATATTGTTTACAGTGTGAGTTTATCACCCATCATTAATGTACTCTGAGCCCAGTTTTGAAAAGCAGTGCTACAGAACTGGTGGGGAAAAAAGGCCCAGGCAGGTATAAAATTAGGAATTTATTTTAACTAATACTAATGTATCTCAAAGACAGCCTGTTCAGTTAGGGCTGCTTACACTCCAATGTCTCATTTATGGCTTTTTTAAAAAAAACCTCTAACTATCCTTTCCATGAAACCTGTGTTCTGGGAAGAGACTCAAGAAGTATGTTATTTAAAGTTTAGTAGAGAACAGCTGATTGAAGTCTTTATTCCAGCTGAAAGGATGTACCATGTCAGGAAATTCATTTAATAGATGTGTATAAAGAGCAATGGAGGTGCCTGTAGGTAATGCATAATAACACTACAGGTGTACAAAAACTCGGGTTGTTTGGGGTAATGCTTAAAACCTGGCTCTCTCCTCTCAATGCCCACTTTTAAAATAAAAGGTCATGTAGTTGCCCCTCATTAATGAAAACATGAGTTAAAAGTTTTGCTCTTGAAGAGTGATTGCACATATTACAAAGAGGTACATGAGTCATTTCAGAGTACATGCAAAAGGCATTGATTTCTGTTCAATGGGTTAGCAAAGTAAAAGGAAAACCACCCTGTAGTGGCGTTAAGACAAGACCTAAATCCAGACAAGTAGTGTTTGTTTGCCTTGTTCATGAACAAACCATGACATTCATCCAAAAGCAAGTGCAGTCCATTCTTTTAAAGGTCTTTGGAAAAAAAAGTCCAAAATAGGTAATTTTGACGTGGAAGAAGTGCAAAAAAAGTTTGTCAGCTGTGTGAAAGCAATACACACACTTGCAGTTTCTGCTGTCTCCAGCGATGAGTGTTTTGGGGTCGTACCCACCCTGCTTTTTCATGAATGCAAATGCCTCCTGGAGGCAGCAATTGCTAGTGGCACTTGGCTCACCTACACCTGCAAACCAGTGTTCCTGTTAGTCAGCTGGAGGCTGGCTGGGATCTCCTCCTTGGTTCAGGCAGAATTGTATTGGGACTTTTCTTCAGTTTTATAAAAATAAATTTAGACCTTCTTCTGTATAACACTGGCACAAAGGAAAATGTTTTCTCACAAAAAGAGTTGGCTTGTGTGGTGTTCTTAAGACAAATGTTGCAGTCCTGTTTTCCCCTCTAACTGGGGCTCTCGCCTTCCTAGGCTAATGTGCAAAACAAAAAAAAAAAATTCCAGTCTGTACTGTCCGTAAATCCGTGTCTATCTGTCCATATACAGCTGCAAGGAGAAACATCTCTGGCTGTAGGTTGATCAAATGTTCACTTTGCATTTCAGCCTCAAATATTTTCCAAGTTGAATACTGACACATTCATCTACTGGGATTTTGTAATACTGGATGGTAGCAAAGTACAGTTCTCAGGCAGTTCTCCCTGGCACATTGTCTCCCTCACACTGTAATTTTGCTGGGCCTGTTGCTCCGGCACGCCCGTTTGGCAGTTCTAGGGAGTGTCAGACTGCAACGGCCCCTCATTTTCACCTGTCCATTGACGGAAGCTTTTTTCCGCAGGATGAAATCAAAGTTCACGTGGCTGTTCATGGCGTAGAACACGTTGGCGTTGCCTGGGATCACCAGCTCTGCAAAAGAGGGACCAGAGCAAGCATTAATTGGCAGTATGGCAACATAGCAGAAGGAAAGCCAGGAGAGAAGAGGGACCGGGTGAACAGACTGCACATACACAGCCGGGCAGTGCTGGGCCCCTTTCCATGATCTGCTGTGCTGCTTCAGCCAAAGCTTCTTTGGGTGGTGCCCACAGCAGCTGTCCCACAAAAAAGGGGGAGCAGGGTCACAGAGGAGAGGAAATGGAGGCCAAACCCAGACCACGTCCAGCCTGGCAGAGGCCCTGGCAGCCTCTCCCAGCGGAGGCTGTGTCAAAAGCTCCATTTGCACAGCCCAATGACAGTGGTAGGATCCAAGCCTGCCCAGATCCTTTAGGATGTTGTACCCTGCCGCCTAGTCCTTGTGGCAGACTGTGCTCAGGGAGAGAGAGCAGCTGCTCTCGGTTGATAGCTCTGTAGTTGCAGTGCATGTACAAAGGCATACCTGGCAACCCGTGAGTAAACTCTGCCTGTGTAAAGCTATGTGCTGACAGGCCATGATAAATATCCCTGTGCACCAGTGATCGAGGGAGGTTACTCTCACTGGCAGCTGTGACAGTGCGGCTGTGGCATTTCTAATGTTGCTTCACATTTTACTCTTTCCTTCGAAATCAAGCAGAACTTTCCAAGCAGCAGCAGAGTTCTGCTTCCCTACCTTTGTCCTCAGAGATGACCTGTACAAGCTCATAATCCTCAGCTGGGTCAGATTCCAGGTTGTGCTTCAACATAGCTCTCTGGATGACAGCAGGAGTTTTGTCTTGGCTAGTTAGCTGGAAAGACAGAGTTGCAATGAGAGCTTCTGCTTATTCACCATGTATGATTTAATAATTAGCAAAGGCCTGCCTTTCTGCAGACTGCTTGGTCTTGAAAAAGATTTCAGAGAACTGAAGAAATAGGATGGGTCAGTAACAAAGTAGTAGGTACTGCTAGATACTAAAGTGTGGTATTTGTGACATTTGGTGGTGGGGGTGGTTTTTTAGTTCAAGGTGACAGATACTGTACTAGAAGAGACAGCAGTAAATCACAGTGTCTGCTCTCCTGAGCAAATGCTTTGAGAGGCGAGGCGTTGTTCTCACTAGCCATAAAAGTCCGTATAAATAGCTGCCCCATCTGTTGTTTGCAGACCTCAATTGATCTGCAGTCTCCTGTGCTAAATACTTTGACATCCTGCAAAGACTTTTGGCCTTGTAACTGGGTTTACTGTCGGCTGTGGAAGTGCTGTGCATCCAGAGCAGACACAGGGCTCCCTCTAGAGCCTTATGAAGTCAAAAGGAAGGGGGAATGGCTTTTTGCAATTTGGGGAGGGTCTGACTATTAAAATCATAAGGTAGCTAAATGTACTAAGAACTACCCTGCCGTGTGTTTGTTCCCTCCCCAGGTCCTGAGGGACCCGAAGCGTTTGCTCAGCAGCTACGTCTCTGTCGAGTATCTGTAGAGATCACATGCAGGAGATTCAACTTGCCCATGGTCCAGTGTAGGCGCTGCGTTCCCCGGGCCTGGCACTGCCAGAATCCCTCCCCCCGAACCAGCGTCGAGGGAAACACCTGAACGCTGGCTGCTGCTGGTCAGGCAACCTTTGCTGCAGAAAGAAGCTGCATAATTAAAGGGCTTGTCAACTTCCTTGCATACAGCTCCGTGTTTCTAGAAACCAGCTCCTGGGGAAAGTTTCTCCAGGAAACACTTGGTACTTGGCATCTTGCGTCAAAACTCGCGCACAAATTCCGAGCTAGAGAAGAAGCATCCAGAGCTAGCAGAAGGGCAGGAGCAGCAAAGCCTGCACTTGATCAGAATGCTTCACTTTGACTTTTTGATGAAACACAAGCTTTCATTTCAAGACCCAAAATTCCCACAAAAATGCTATCTTCAAACCTCTCATTCATACCATGTTCCACGTATTTTGAATTGTAACATTTGTCATTTTCCCTTTCAAGCCAGGCTTGATTAGTCTGCTCAGTGAGTAGGTGTTTTCAAAACTAAAAGCATCATTTCTTTAAGTAACCCAGGATGAAAACATGAAGAACGGTAATGCTGTTCCACACCACTCACCAGGATGCTCTTGTACATGTTGCCATTGCTGTCTTCTATGCTGATCCGGATGATGCACGTATCTTTGTTCTGCTGGTTGTAAACAGGAGGCAGTACTTTTGAGGTAATGGGTGTCATGGAGACAGAGCACTTGTCATTGGAGGACGGCAAGGGAGTGGATGAGATTGAAGATGACACCCCCGAGGAAGATGTGTCCGTGGAATGGGTGGAGGGG
>JANZLQ010000095.1:30904848-30927575 GCA_026212715.1 Elanus axillaris
GAGGAGGGGGGGAAGGAGGAGGGGGAGGATTCAGGGACCTACACAACAGAAAGAAAAATACTGTCATAAACAGGACATTTTTTATGTCTGCATGTGTCATTCTGGAGGAAGAACTTGAGAAAGCAGAAGGCATATATAAAACCTAAGTCATCTGCGCTCTGTCCAGCAGGCTGGCATGGTATTCCTTGCCTCCAGAAAAAAGTGAACTTGAGCTGAAAACCTATTTCCAATTGGGTGAGCGCTGCTTGCTCTTGCCTCTCAGAAAGAGCAGGCCAGGAGATGGCAGCAGATACAACGAATGGAAAGAATCCAGCTGTGGGCAACCGGCCTGGGACTGGGACCAGCTGGGAAAGGGCAGAGGGCATGGCGAGCACCACTGCTCCTGCTCCAGGTCAGAGCCTTTCCACGAGGGCAATGCACACACCCCTCCGGGTCTGCCACTTCTCTTTGAGTAGTCTTTCCTCGTTGGAAACTGCCCCCTTCCTTCCTCTGCTGCTCAGGGTTTTGCCTTTCACTTCATCTACCTTGCTCAAAAACTGCGAAGAGGATCTTCCTTCTCCAACTTGCTTATCAAAACCACCATAACAACTGCTGCAGCTAAATCGTTTAAATGATTTATGGACATCTGTGTCTGGGACCTTATGCTTCATTTGGTTTAAGAAGATTTAGTACAATTTAATTTAAAATATCCATAAGCTAAACCCCAATATGACACTCTTCAGCAAAACATCCCTGAAAAGGGCTTCAGCAGTACAGTTAACACAGTTTAGTTCAAAATGGAAGAGGCTGTAGGAAAGACATCCCTGTGGGTCCCCTTATTAGATCCCTTCTGCTGGTTCGGTATAGCTTGTCTCTCTGGATGGTAACGACACACACCGGCCTCATCTGCTCTCAGCACGAACACTCTCAGCTTCAGCCTTACGTTCATTTTGCCACGGGATGTCACAGCTGCCAGCATGTGGGGTGTAGGACTTTGCCTTCTCTGCAAACAAGGGATTTCCTGGCACATCAGTTCAGTGCCTTTGTGTGAGACACTGGCTGCATGTGCTAAGAGCAAGCTGGGGTGCAGGAGGAGGAGGGGCAGTAGCACTGCACCGCACACTGACTTCCTACTGGAATTCAATGGAGCCAAGGCAAGGTGTTCATCCTGGCAGCAAGCAGGGAGCTCATGGGAGCTCAAACCCACAGGGCTGGTGAGCTCTGATGGTCCCTGCCTATCACTTGGTCAACTGCAGCTGCTCTTGCATTCCCCAGGATTAGGCTGTTAGTAATGCACACATACTTTCCCACCCAGAAAACACCTTTCCTGGAGTGCAGGCTAAGCTTTACTGCAGCTGAGCTTTCCTTGAGCGCACAGCTGCTGAAGTCAAACTTCCTTTTCCAGCTACAGCTGATTGAGTGTGATGGACACAACAGCAGGCTGCTAACAGCAGAATAACTCATCAAACCTGACACATTCAAGGAGAAAATGACTAGCTATTGATCTTACTCTTCAGCTGATCCTGTCTCCTGTTCCCTTTGTTCTTGTTTGCACAAGCTTATAAATCCTCTTGTCCATGTCACCACTAACATCAAGTGCTGTGAGTGAGCATACTGCTCAGGTTCCTTGCCCCACTTCCCACAGGCTCGAAGGTGGAAATGCTGCTAGCCTGCCGCATCCCTCTGAAAAAACAGAATGAGGGACTGGAAAAAAAAAAGTTATCCTTGTGCTTCTCCAAGGCCTCACCTAAACCAAAAACACTGCCAGGCACTGCAAGAAAATGTGGTTTCAGGGAAGGAGAACTTCAGTCTGCCTTGTATCTCAGCAACATAGAAGGGATTGTGCAAAAGTCCTGACTGGATTGCTTCCATTTTTACACATTTATTTCTAGAGTCTCTCTGTTGCAGTGAAAGCAGTGCTTTAGGCAAGCATCTAGGGTCTGCCTGTAGTGTCAACAGTGTCTCAACAAGCTATGTATTCTGGCAACAAGGCCCAGATCATACCTTTTTCTGAGGCTCATCAGGAGTGCCTGTGGGAGTGATGCAGGCATCTTCAGATTCAGAGTGATTAAACTCGCATGACGAAACACTGGCTGAGTCCGTGCTTTCACCAGAGCTCCCACCTGGAGTAGATTTGGGTTGCTCCTTGATGGGTGTGCTATGGGCGATCACCTCGGAGCCTAGAAACAGGCTAGTATAGAAAAGAAAGCACAAAAGCCAGTAAGTGAAAGCAGAACAGAGCTGGGCTGAGCAAAGCTGTCACTTGGTTCAAAAGTCTTATGTGTTGTTTTGTTTTCCTATCTTGAGTGCCCTATTGTTTTCATTTCCTCTATGTCGTTTATACAGTTTGTCAAGAGAGTTTGTTACACACTACCACAATACCTTCTTGACCTAGCATACCCACCAGCTGCAAGGCCAAAATCAGAGCTAATGCTGAAGTATCACAAACGAGACTCCCTCCTCAGTCTTTAAATTTTCAGACTCACTTGCTAGGAAATGATTGATCATAAACCTCGTGCATTTACAAATGAAGGGACAAAGGGCAATTTAGAGGCATGGCAGCTGGCTCCACCTTACATGCTCCTGCATGCTGCTGTCACTCCCTGGTCCCTCTGACACAAGGCAGCTCAAGACCTACTTAGTTGCCACAAGTAGTGAAACAGTCCGTGAAAGGTAATGCATGGCCATGCACCAGGCAAAGGTCTTCAAAGGTCAAATTCATCCCCTCTGCAAATTTTTCACTCAGTAAAGGTGCCCTCGCTAAGAGTCTGAATGGAGATGTACACAATGAGGAGATGACAAGAAAGTGTAGATTATAGGCTCTCTCTCTCCAAGACTCATTTCTAAATGCAGGTCAAGTAAATCTAAAGGAGTGTCAAAGGAAACAAACTTGTATAATACGTAAAGTAGAGAAGCAAGGTGAATTATATGCTATGTTAGCATGCAGTTAATGATTTAAAACGATTTAGACAGGTGTCACTCACTGTTGCCGGAATGAATTATGCCAGTCTTTTCAACAGTATTAATTTGCAAAAACACATTCAGAATGCAGATGAAACAATTGTTTAGACAAAGACTGCACGGGGGAAACAAACTCGGTACAGTAAATTACAATACTACGGCACTGAATTGCAGTCAGAAATGAGAGAATAAAGCCTGTGCTCCACAGTGACAATTCTTACGCACAGCTTAGGCACGCGCCAAGGGAGACACAAATGAGAGGCCACCGACAGTTCAGGCACTGTCATCTTCAAAGCTCACATTCTCATAGCACATCATCACCAACTCAAATGGACTAATCGAAACACTTTCCAAACAGCTGCCTGGATTTTTTTTGCATATCAGGACTCAAAACTCTAGATTGAAAACACCTATTTTTCTTTCAGACTCTAACCTGCAGTAGAGCTGACATGAAGTGAATGGCTACTGGCTGTTCTGAGGAAACTAGGTACAAGAGCCAAGCAGGAAAGGACAGTTAGGAGCTGATAGTGCTGTTAAATTCATCATTTCCCTCCTCATCGTGATCATGCCACTGGTATGCAGGAGTCCATTCATATCTCCTCTTGCATCAGGTTCAAATTTCTCACCTTTCAGATATTTTTACTTGAGTCCTTGATCTCTGCTTTCATTCCCTGCAGGTTTCCCTGAATTCCTGCTAGTCTATTGTTTCCTGTGTCTGCTTAGCTGCATGCCCCTGTTCTCCACCCACCTCCTGTTTGAATCTTTGCAATATTAGACTCAACTGGACCATGTCCCCATGATTTTTTTCCTTCTCTAACTTGAAGGCAGTTGGGCAGATTGTTTCTATTACCAAATGCCTTTTTGCTAACCTTAATTTTCATATTAATATCCTGCAAGGAATTTCTGCATGTGTATAAGCAAGTTAGACTAATAATAGGCCAGACTTTATCCTCATTTACTCTGTTTTGCTACTGCAGTCAGGGACGTTATTACACAACAGATACTGAATTTATAATCCAGCACTAAAAATGTTCCTTTTTCTGACACCTTAGGAAGGCTTGTTTGTTTCTAATCTCTTACATCATTAATAATCCTCATGACTACTTATAACAATAGAAAGGAACAGCTTCAGACAAAAGTATGCATTTTTAGCTGATGGTGTCTGCTTAAAGTAAAGCAGTGGTCTGGATCCCCAGCCAGGTTTTTCAGCTGGTGAAATGAGTACTGCTTGTTTGATTTTTTCAGGTTCACACTAACACACCAAATGCCCTTTTCCCCGTTGTACTTACAGGCTGAACCTCTTCACCATGCTTTTCCGAGATTTTGGCGATGTGGTGCTAGTGTCAGCAGCTGCTTCAACCTCACGTGAAAGGCTGTAACTGCAGAAGAGAGGCCACTGGGTTAATTTTTACAGACAATGCTATTAGTTATATATCTCAAAGTAGCAATATTCAAGAAATTCGAGAAACCTTCAGTTATTCCCACTTCACAGAAGGTTGCAACCCCACAAAGAGGAACATAGCTATGTCTACATTTTACCATGGTGAAGAGGATATTTCATTTCCTTATAGTAGTTTTAAAAACTAGTGCTTTTTTGGATGACATTCATAATTTTATTCAAAAAAATAAGAAAAAACATACAAGTTTTGAATAAGCTGACTCTTTTGGTTTTTTACTACGACTCAGTACAGTGCAGTATGTATCTGTGCTTACACTCTTAGTGCAGCAGAGTGATATTCAAATACCTAGTGGAGATATTAAAATGCTGTAAATAAATTGTCTTGGGTTGGTCTAGCAGCATGTGCAGTAGCACAGAACTCAGCAGGGCTGCAAAACCCACTCCAAATGCCCGGGAGACATTCATCCAGTGAGGCTCAGGGAGATCGGCGTTGCCTTGGCTACCTGCTGCCCGCATCCACCATCTGAACACTCAATGACTGCATCTTAACATCCCTTAGGACTGACTTCTGAGTGTGTGTCTGGGCATACAGACAGCCCAGACACAACAGACTATCATATTTCAAAGTCAGAAGCCTGATTTCCAATCTCAGAACTAAATCCTGCTAAGTGTTCAACAGGTTTTCTACAGCTGTTTAGCAGAAGGCAGATGTATTTCCACACTCCGCAAGCAGCAGCATATGTAAGCTCCTGTAAGAGGATAGCTAAAGGCTGGCAGAAGCTACCTGCAGGTGGGTGTGGGGGGCAAGAAAAGTCTGCATCGCCAGCTGGACTAAGAACCTACCTCTCCTCGTCAGTTAAATGCTGCTGTCTCCTGAACCACTGGATGAATTTTTGGTCTGGTGTCATGCAATAGCTGTTACATGCAGATTGCAAGAGCTTAATTTGGGCAATTACTTCAAATTCCTAAGAAAATTAAAAATCAAATAGGAATTTCAATTAGAAAACAAGATAAAGACAAACTCATTCATATACTAAACACATGCAACAACAGATCCAAGACAAACAGTTTGACCTGAAGTTCAGTTTCAGTTGAGTGACTATTTCAAGAACCAGTTCTTCAAACAATGGAAGTCTTTTTTTTTTTTTTTCTTTTCCCCCAGCATCTGTAATGTGCATTGAAATGTCAACATTTTATCAGACGTGCGCATATCAGAAGACAAACACAAGGAATCATACTTCACCACAGAGCTTTTCTCAAGTACTAACTGAAGTGTAATGCCCATGCAAACCCCACCAAATGGCAGCACTGCTGCTTGTTCATCTAGGAACAAGGGTAGCAAAGGATCATAAATTCTTCAGATTACCCTACCCGCTCACCCCTGCACTGGCCAGACCAGCTCCAAGAGAAGAATCATGCTCTGTACTTCAGGTGGTTCTCGGCCAGAAGCAAGGGTAATAATTAGGGGTGCCTGCGGTGAAAGCAGAGTCTGATCCTCCCCAGCTGTGCAGATTGGGCACTCACACCAGAGGAACACAAAATGCTACTCTTAATACGTGTGACTAAGATGTGCGGCTCTTCTAAACACTTTGCCAAAATAATTCTTAAAAAGCCCTTGTGTTAGAGCAGGTTATAGAATTGGGATGCAGGAATGGAGCTGAGTACTCAGCATGTACTCAGTACTTCAGAGGGCAGCTTTGCCACTGGTTTGTATGAAGCTGGACTGATGGCTACGGAGAAACTTGTTTGTCGCATTATTAGTATCCTGAGCCATGTAGTTATACACACACGGCAAGTCCAAAGAAGTGGTTTGTAGAGCTGGGAGCAGTTAAGGGAAGGGAATGGTTCCATCACAGCTAAATCCAAGCCTGCTTTCAGACCCCAGAATGGAGATTTGGCATGACTTCGTGCAGACAGATGTAACCCTAGTACTTCTACATAGCATTACTTATCTCTGACCAACAAGGATCAGGCTGAAAGGAAAGATTAATAGCATTTATTTCTCAGGCCCGTGTACCTAGTTTGCACTCTGCAGCCTTTTATCTACAGTTTACTGCAGCAGAAGGAAGGTGCTTACAAATTGTATCTTCTGGAAAGCAAAGGTCTCATGCTACCAGGTCTGATTCAACACACAGGACATACATGTAACGTATTCCCATGAACACCAAATGCAGGGAGCGTGCATGCCCCAGATGTAAATCCCATGGAGGTAAGTAGCCTGCAGCTCCTCTTCCCCTACTGCACACATCTAAAACATAGGTTCTCTTCCTGCACCATCCCTCACAGTTTGGCAGAGGCTCAGAGCATTTCAGGGACCTATATTTTCCTCACAAACTTGCATTAAAATTAGCGGCTGTTGTATATGCCTAGGCAAAGACAAATAGCCTCACCAAGAGAATGCTCTGGAAGAGGGCATCAGTAAACTAAATAAAAACAAACAAACAAAAAAAATCACAGAACATTCAACTTACCCTTCGCCTCTTCTCAAAATTTATCAGGCCACCCTGTTGGAAGGAAAGAGAAGGGATCAGAGTAGAAGAGCACATGCTCAGTTCTATTTAATCACAAACAGGATGAAGTAGCAAAGGCTAATGTAAAGCACAGACCTGCCCTGAGCAAGGACCTTCTAAAAATACCTGTTTCCAGATCTGGTATAAACCATAGTACTCATATATCCGAGTCTCCAAAGGATATCTGTCTTCATGGCCTAAATGGCAATCTGCCCAAGAAGAAAAGCCTAGTACAAAAATGCTCATAAAAGCTGTGTTGAGATCAGATCTGAAGAATGCTAGGAGGATTTTGCATGCAAGAAACAAACTTGGCTTTTGCCTGTGCTGTGAGTTTAGCAGTGTTCCCAGTGAGTGTGTTCATCAACTGAACACAAAGCGTGGACAGAAGGGAAACTGCCAAAGAGAAAATGGATATATAGCAACCTTACACATGCCTGCTTTAGTACAGTTTTGCAAAACAAACAACCACCAAACAAAGCAGCAACCATTACCAGCCCAGGGAGAAGTGTATTTGCCCATCCTTATCATAAATATCAACACCAGCACAACAAAGGCTGAGCACCTGCAGCATGGCTCCTCAAGAGTCTCCATTAATAGGGCCAATTTTCAAAGGTGTTTGAAAACCTTTGAAACAACCACCTTTGAAAATTGGCCCCAGCCTCAGTCTCTGTTACCAGACTCTCTTGCAATCCTTTTTCCCTTCCTATGCTAGATCGGTTCCCTCTGCTTGTTCAGCTAAAGAGAAATGAAAAAAAACCCAATCTTTAATTACCTTAGGGCTCAGATGTGTCTGAGTCAATACTGAAGCACTTCAGTGACCAGTCTGAAGAGCTGAATTTATGATTCTGTGTATTTTACCAATTAGTCACAGAAATCTTTATACCTAAAATGTTTTCAGAGAAACAGAGTAATGGAAAGCCTACTGTCTTCACATTTTCTAACCTAAGGAAACAAGACAAAATACAATGCTAAGCTTGTCCCTTGAGATAACTGCACTCAAATTCACACAAGATTCTTGTTGCTAATAAAACTGCACATTGCTTCCTTTTTTTTTTTTTTTTTGAAAACAGATTCCTCCATTTTTAAGAACTGCACAAGAACCCAGTAGAAGATACAGAAACAGACACACTCAGTGCTGGGAAGGCAAGGAGGATATTTCAGATTCAA
The DNA here is from genome assembly GCA_026212715.1 of Elanus axillaris. Classification (NCBI taxonomy): domain Eukaryota; kingdom Metazoa; phylum Chordata; class Aves; order Accipitriformes; family Accipitridae; genus Elanus; species Elanus axillaris. The sequence goes on from JANZLQ010000095.1 coordinate 30,912,865, forward strand.
AAAAATTGCCCCTAATTACCTCGATATAGTCCTGAAGGGCTGTGTCAAGCATGATGAGATCAGTGAGAAAGGTACCAAGATAGGGTACCGTGCCTTGCATTACTCCCTGCAAATGATCAGAGCAATGTTGGATTAATTGACTGAGAAATGGTAACAATTAGAATGCTAGACTACTCCTGTATAAGAAAATGAAATAAAAGTAGTCTGCTTAACCAAACAGTGGTCTTATAAATTGTTTTCTTTCATTACATCATCCTCAGTATCTAATCTAGAATTTAAATCAAATCCTAATGAGAGCAGGATGCTTTCACAGATACTGCCAAGTTGTTTTATATTACAATATTGTCACAATACACTGATTTCTAACTGTGGATCACCAGGAAACCCTGCTTGTGGAAGAAGCATTGAGCACCAGGGACAGGGTCCCTCAGTTACTTGCTGCAAGAGAAAGAGCTGGGGAATGGCCCTGTGTAAGCAGTTTCTCTCTGCTTCATTCCACTGGATTTTTACATAATTCCACTGGATGTTCTCATACCACATGACAGTCAAGTCAAATCAAGTCACAGGTTTTTTCCTCCAAGAAGTGACCATCTTCCCCAGTCATTCACTGCATTTTAAAAGTAATTATTCAAATTTTAAACTTTCTAGACTACTAGCAGTTGTAGAGTGCAGGCTGCTTCTACACTTGTGAAGGAAATGCTTCTTTCTACCATCCAAAAGGATCCGTATTTTTTCCAGTCAAACAAATAGACAAACAAAAAAATCATATTCAGCACTTTTGCCTCCCTATCCCAGATTTCTCTCCCCCGTCCTCTTAAATCTTTGCCAACTTTGAGACAAAAGCCATTTTCACCAGCAGACTGGAAACCGGACACATTTTACAAAGCAATCTCTGTAGAAGTCTGTGCAATTTTCAAGCTGGTACATCAGAAGCTTCATGAGCTTGTTTAAAAGTAAATGAGATTTTTGCTCTGGCCAGAGCTAATTTTCTTTATCACAAGAATTTCAGTATTTACGTTATCTATTTTACTACATGAAAATTGTGTGCCTTTCCCCATATTTCTCTCTAAAGGGTAACAAGAGTAGTTAATGGAATTCTTTCTTGTAGGACAAAAACAAGACAGTTGAAAATGATGAACATCAATCACTTTTTACCATTTTATATGACAGGTTTAGTAAATTTCTGGAAGACTTGAAACTAAGACCAAATCCTTGGCTCAGCATGCATCCGAACAGCTGGTTAGGATGGGAAGCAAATGCAAGTGGGGATGGGAGCAGCAAAACTACACACGCAGTTACCCCACTGCAGGGGACAGGGGAAGACTGGCGTCAGGGAACATAACACAGCCCCTGAGTACATCCACTGAATCCTGAAATCTTTGAGCGTTGCCAGCATCAGATCACTATGTTGATGCTTTGCATATCCATTTCCTCCAGCATTTCAGTACACAGGTGGGTGTTACTGGAGTAAAAGGACAGTCGGGTTGTACTAAAAACCATAGCTGTTACAGCTTGGTAGCTCAGTGTAGGCCATACAGCTTGAGCTGGGGGCAGCATGAACCCCATTTTGTAATTGTTTATATATACAGGTGTATGCATGTGTGGGATTGTCCATATATATGCATATTATACATACACACGGAGTATTACCTGCTTACTATGATCCACAGCATAAGGGAAATACGGCTTTGGGCACATATTTATAGGTACAAAAATTCTGACTGCATATTCAGTCTAAATCTTTCGGTTCACTTGCTTTGTATCAGCTAATCAATAGCAATGATGTGACTGTTTTTCTTGGCAGAGGGCACATTCAAAAGCATTACCTACTGCACACTCGCTTTGTTAAATACCTTTCTAAATTTTGCTTCTTATATAATTCACCAGTTAGGGTTAATCACGTTACCATTTCAAAAAGGGGAGGAAAAGGACCACAAACACACCATATCTTTTTGAAGTTGCAGTCGCCTCTGTGTCCTTTTCTGATTTTCTTTAACACTGCTGTCCAGATTTGCAAATTTGGATGTTCCTTCCTGTGTGTTAAAAGGGAATTAAAAGCAATTAACAGAGGAGCTAAGTGGTAAGCTGGCAACTACATTTGTGTAAAATAATTGCAAATATATTTAACCAGGCAAGCTAGGCCAGCAAATATATTTGCTGGGCAGGTACATGCACGTATACATACATGTGCTAATTTTCTGAGACTCGTACACTGATTGACAATTTTGGACAAAACCCTACAGGATGACTATAAGGGAATTTTTCTGCAAAATGGGCTCTACTCTGGCCAAAGCTAAGTGCTGTTGAAGATCTTCTGACAGTTTAAATCAGAGAAGCTTAGATATATGTCAGGTGGCCAGATGCTTCTCTGAACTCTATTCTGACACTCTTGACCTCAGGATTTCTGTTTAATTTCCTAATCAGGACAGCTACAAGTAAACATTTCTATCTTATGTAATGCTTTCTTGTTTTTCTTATGCCTTAACATAGAGATCCAGCAACTACCCTCTGTGGCTTATTGACTAATCCAAAAACACGCAGAAAATGAAAGTAATAGGTTTTCATCTCCACGATTCAAGCTTTCCTATGAACAGATGAGCTATTTCACAATAGATCTGTAGCCTTTATTTCCCTGGTTCCATACGGGATGCTGGGAGTTACTGTTACTTTTTTCCAGTGGTCAGACAGATGGGGCTTGAAACATTATCAATGTCTTTTTAAGAGGCACAAAACAACAGCCTGCACTTGTAATGATCCTCTCATTACAGTGTTTACTTCTCTCAGTCACAGTTAATGAACAGATCACTCAAACTGTATTTCCTTCCTCGGCTGAAAAACAGGAGCAAATGAAAAAGGAGTATTGTCTCAATGTCTTGAAGATACTGAAAGGTAAACTTAAGATTCTCTAACAGCAGCTGGCAGGCAGGCACAGAAACTAAAACTGCAGCTTGCAGCAGAGCTGTTGTCTGGGGAGGAGAGTACAGAGTGCTCCCTCTCCGTGCTGGCCAACCTGTTTCATATGGAATTTTGTCTGCTCTACACTTAAATTTGCAGGATGGATAGGGAAGGTCAAACAGAGATTCCCTAGAGAGACTATTTATAGTGAAAGAAAACAAAGACTTTAAGGATCCAGTGGACATTAATCCTCCAATCGTTACAAAACGGTCCAAGACAAGAAGTAGGAGAGAGGTTCTAGCTATTCTGTGGATTTTTTTCTCCTCTCACTGCTTTCAAAATGTTTTGCAAATCTACTTACAGCAGCTGGAGAGAGTGATTTGCTGGGAGCCAGAGCGTCTGGGGTCAGATTGAGTTGTTTTGTCTTTTTAATATTTAGTTAAATAAGCTGTTCTGAACAGACGTTTTCCCTCTATGCTTATTATTGTCCCACCTGCTTTAAAATTTAGCTACAGATGTTGATAAATTGATGATAAATAAAACAGACTGATAGGTTTGAATGTGTTCATCCATCATTCCTGAGCAAAACACAGTGTTTCAGATACCAAGGCAAGGGGGTAAGGTACAAGTGCCAGACTGACTTGGCTAGAACTGCCAGAAAGTAAACTGGTTAGCCAGTTTATAGAAACTTTTTTATGTAAACAGAAAAAACTGCCACAAACATTCCTTAGTTTCTACAGAATATAACCTTTCCCTGCTATTCTTCCTCACTCCTTTCAAGCTCCTGAGCTTGTTGGGGTTTGCCCAGGATAGCGTACAAGTCAAACTGTTTCAGACAGAGCCTGCTTTGTTGTCCATCTGGCCACACACAGAGCAGGAAGCCTGTTCCTTCGAAATTCCCAGCCCTGTTTTCTAGTTCCAAGAAAGGTAAGGGATAGTCGGATAAACATCTTGCTTTAATTCCTCAGCTGAAGCTGAGTGGCATTGTTCCAGTGAAGTCAAAAGCACTACAGTGGTGCAATCCAGTCAAGACTCTTGTCTGGAGTTGCTCTGCACTCATCGATGCAAACCTGAGCCTTTTCCAGGTTTGCTCAGAGTGTGCACAAGCTAGCGGTTCATCTCTCTATACAGAGCAGGATAAAGCCAAACTGCTAATTTGTAACTCATCTCAGTAAAATTACACTGTGCAGCACCTCTTCACTCTGGTTGTGGCTCCAGCACTATCACTGGTATGATGCAGTGCACACAGCTGTTCTTGAGCCAGACATCACCATACCCAAGGGAGCTTTACCTGTTACCTAACTACAGCAGCATGACTTGAGGGGCTCCAAGGGGTCCTGAACTGCTGTCTTGCGAACAAGTTCACACAGAATCTGTGCTACTGCAGCCTACTATGTATGGGTATCCGAGCTCAACAGGCTAATGCTAGGGTAAGTTCTTTCAGGAACAATGAAATCACCTCTCAGCCTGGCAGAAAAGCACAGGTTTTATAGACCTATCTTCCCTGAAGCACTGCATACAGTAGTTCAGAGAGAGATGAGCTTTGGCAGCTGGTTAGAAAAAGGGCTAACCTCAGCTTTAATTGAGATCACAAGCCTTGCAACTCAAGCTAATTCTCACCTTCATTAGAAGCTCCCTGCTTGTCAAGTAATTGTCATGGTCTGAGAAGATACCAGACAGCTCTTCGAACATCAGCATTATGTCCCTGTACAGGAAAAGATTAAATCATTCAGGTTATTAGTAAGCACTCTAAATCAGATCAGATGACTATTTTTTCTCATGAATTGTTAACAGTTGGATATATAAAAGATAACACCACCAAAATGCATCTAATGGGATGCTGCACATCTACTAGGAACCTTCCTGGGATCTTCTGGTGCTCCCAGTAAAGTCTCACCTTATTTGACAACTTCACAAAGAAATGCCATAGGTACACAGACCCTGAGCAGAGTTTTCAATTACACTGTAGGGTATAAGACTGTTGTAAGACAGTGGGTAAATGGATACAAAGGAACAGAAAAATAGCTGTGAGAGGTATCCCAAGTACTTCAGTTTTGCCCGGTTCCATGCACTCTGGGAAGCTAGAAGCATTTAAGTGTATGAGTCCCTTTCTATTGCCCAACACTATAAACACAAGACGGCAATATTTTGATCAGGAACAGGAACACAGGGTAGCGGAAGGAAAGACCCACCTCTCTCTAGGGGAAATGCAGAAGTATACTGTGTGGCAGAGTGACATTTTTCTTTGTCAAAGGCAAAGGAAAGAAGTCTCTTCTTCCCAAACTGAATGATCAGAACACCCTCTTTCCCACACAGAGATTTCTGGTGTCTGTTTGGTATGCAGTAAATATGTCAGTTGCACAAATACATATTGCCCCGTAAGAAATATTGTCTTCAATACAGGTTTAGATTTTGTAGTTTGGGGATACATTTTAAGGAAATGTCAGGACCGGGAGAGGATTAGTGAGGGTTTGTGGCAACCTAGACCTCCTCCAGCTTCACAGGAGAGAAGACAACAGGCAAGTACCATGGTGCACTTTTGCTGACCTTCCGAGAGTGGTGTGCACGAGCTGAGTGAGTAGCTAGTCCTGTAGTTTTTCAAAATAGGTTGTGGAAGATCTAATATGCTATAAAGGACAGAAGAGACCCAGCATCCCCAAGGGCAGGTTGTCCCCTCAGTATAAAAGAGGAGCTCACACCAGTCAGACCCAAAAAAGGGGTCTCAGCCTCACAGGAATGCAAAGTTCTTCAAAGAGAACAGATGTCCATGAAGGAGCAGAATACGAAGGCTGAGAAGAACAAGATGAAAGGAAAGAGTACTGAGCTTTTTGCCTTTGTTTGGGGCTAGCCACAGGAGTGGAAGGGAAGGCTTACTTTGGAACACACGCCCAGGTCTTCTTTAGCCGATAGATGGAGTTGGACTGCAGTGCTGAAACGATGGCCCTCAAGGAGGAAAAATTCTTCAGGATCCTACATTCCTGTGAAAGGAGCGGTTAGAAATACAGGAGCATTAAATGTCAGCATTACAAATATGTTAGTACTCTTCTGTTTGATCAGTGTCATGCTTGCTACACATTCTCACTGCTAAGCAGGCAGCTGTACAAATATTGAGCATCAAAAATATCACTCCCCCCTCCAGCCACCAAACACTTTATGGGCTTTGGCACTTATATCTTGTTTTCCTCACTTTCGTGTCTTTGTGGTGATGCTGCAGTGTTACAGCTTCCAGTTGTCCTAGTAAAAATAAAAGTGGAACTGAGTCCACGAAGCCAGGCTAAAAAGCACAAATGTTACACTTCTTAAAAAGCTCCTTATAGTTACCAATCCCTTTTACCCTTAGGGGAAAAACCAGGCTTTGCCTCTTTGTATGCAGTATTTAAAATGTAAACCCTCAATCATCTAAGTGTCAATTAAAAATAAAGACAGGCAAAGGAATAACCTGTTATTCAAGTATGTGCACACTGTTGAAGAGAAAAACCTTCCAAGCTCTTCCAGAGTTGGGATCAAATCCTAACAGAGAGACTGGTTTATAAACATTTCTTATGCAGCTTCTCTGTGGCAACAGCTTTGATGGAAAAGGATACTGAAAAACTTAATTCTCAAAAAAATAGCACAGATTCCTGGTAAAGCAGATGGATGCAAGGAGGAGGGGGAAACTCTGGCCTGTGACTCTTCAAGGAACTCCCATAAATCTGTTGGTGGCTTATGAACTAGATTGGCACCACAGACAAACTCTTGCAAATACAAGCTCTTACAAACAGGTGCCTGTACATGCAAATTACGCAGACAAAACACACGCCAATTTGACTGTTGCATGTAGATGAGAATGTAGTCAAGCTACAATTCCGCTTCTGCAAATTTTTATGGGGCTGATTATTACAATAATAATGCTGATTATGTAAAGGATCCTTAGACTGAAAACAGACATAATTTATTTCCTTTGTAGGACTGAACAAATGTAAAGCAACCTTAGCATAAACAAAAGTCAGACCTTAATATATCAGCAATTCTGTTCATAAGTTGCATTAAAATTGACTGAGCAACTAAGGCAAGTACTTTTACTCCCATTTATTTACCTAAAAAAAAGAAAAATCTTTGTTCAACTTAGAAGGCTACATTTAAGAAAGTGTGGCCTTACAAAGGCTGACTGGGCAGACAGCACTTGAAGCAGGTTGGCAGTTACGCTAGATAAAGATCAAGTTCAAGATCATGTGGTAGGATGTGCAAGACCTGAAAGCTATTCTTGCATGGTTTGGGGCCAAAGAAAGCACATAACAGCTCTTCTTCAGCGACTGACACATTTAAGAACGAGACCCTTCTTTCTTTATGTTCAACTTGAAATTCAGGCTGGAGAGAACATGGATTTAGAGACACAAATTCTCAGCATTTCTTTTTTTCAAATAAAACAGTTTGGACTGAAAGATCCAATCTGGAACCATCTTGACTTAATTGCACGTTGCATAATTTAAAGCACATTAGCAAATCAATATTGGATTTTGTGTTCTCAATGATTTAACTGACTGAAGACAAAACTTTAGCAAGCTTTCATTTGTATATAAGAAGAATTTTTAAGACTGCTTTGAATAACTTTGTTTCGTGCTGTGTCCTTCACAAGGGGAGAACCAGAAAGAATCCTGTGCAGAAGCAACTTTGATTAAAAAAAAAAATTAAGCATAACAGGATATTAGTGATTTCATTTTTACTTTTTATTTTTAAAGAAAATATTGTGTGAGTGATATTGGCTGCTCCTGCTCAGGAACCTTAGATCTAGGTGGAGCAGAGAGGGCTGGCAGTTAGAAGAAGTATTCAGTTTAACTTGTAAACAAAGAAACTGGATCCAGAAGTCATGAACAGATAAAAAACGTGAAACTCCATGCTGCTAAGTTACAGAGTTAGCTGTCAGTGAATAACTGCACTTTAGTGAGTGGATGATTTTCTAATTCAGGCATCTAACTATTCAAAACACTCATTTGCATGGCCAAAGCAAGCAACTTTCTTCAGAAGTGGGCAGGTAAGTATATATGCAACTAGCTATTCTACATGTGCAATTATTTTGTAGAGCGTGCACATGCATTTTTCATGTGCTTAGCTAAGACTGGAGTATTTAATTATGTGTGTGAATTAAGTAAAGGAAGAAGTACTGAATCAACAGAGGTAGAGAACAAGGTTCTCCCTCCACATGACAAGGATGATGAGAGTGGTGCCTGTCCTAGCTTCCCTGGGCCTCCCTGCTGACCCATGATGAGCAGGAAGCTCCTTCATATTTGCTCACTCAGGCTGCAGCCCAGGCTGCCCCGTAAAGGCCCCTTTACACAGTACCCTCTGCAACTTAAAGACCTGTACACAGAAAATAGGAATCAAACTTCCTAATCCAGTCACACGGGCTATAAAGCAGCCATCAGATGATAACAAAAATGAGTTGACTTAAGTGCCAAAAGAGAGGTGAAAGACTACTTCCTCATACCCGTTTCCTGAACCATGCAGTTGCCAGAGCTTAGGTGCCAGGACTAACAATATTGCCTCTGGAAGCATAGAAGTGCATTGTCAAGGTTGGAAAGCCTCTATTCGGCTTGAGCTTTTTATGACTGCTTATTTCATATAGCTCAGAAAGAATTCATGTGATTCTTAAAACAAAAGTCAACACACATCTGCATGAAAGTGCTTTAAATGTTCTCTTCAAAAGAGAAATCTAGCTTACTGCCAGCTGCCCAGTGCTCTGAGGGGAGTTCAAAAGGTTACAGTAAAATATTAAAGATAAAAATCAAAGAAATTAGCAAACTAGCATTATGTAAAGAAGGCATGCAAAACCCTTTCATACAAAGATTAAGAAACACACAATCTGCTACAAGACAAAGGAATTGAAGCAAAGAGTCAAAATGTGTTAGAGAAACGTGTGAGAATGACAAAGAAGGGTAAAGAAGATGAGGAGATTGGTACCATATAGTAACTCTACTTTTTTCTTTCTGGTCACTGCTTGCACCTCTCATCCCCTCCTAACCTAGCTGGTTTGTATACCTGATGTAAACCATGAATAACTCAGTAGGCAAACGAACTTTCAACCTCAAGAATTTTTCAGAACAAGAGAGTACAAACATTAGTTACATTTTTTCCATGTTAAAGAGGCTACTACTTCCTATAAGTAAGTTAGCTTTGTCTGCACTTACTTAAAACCTTGTATATACTTTATTTTCATATGTACACGCATATATACATATATAAACTCAAGAAAACCCAAACAGTTGTGCTGTCTTCCACCATATCTGATTTCAGCTCCCATGGTGTTCATAGATGCAGGAGAGGGAGCATGATGCTCATTGACTGAACACGAACAACCAAAGGCAGGTAAGCACAAAGCTTATTCTGACTGTGCCCACTGCCTGTACCACTGCCAGTCCTACTCCATTCTTGTTAAACTTCCCTCTGAAAACAAGTCTAACCTCTGGATGATACCAGCCATCACTTCACTGCTTTCACTATTGTGAGCAGTATTTTATTTTCTTCCTAGGGAAGTGAACTGGTTGAATTTATACCTATCTTACCATAAATGTTACATTATCAAGTATATGGCACTTCCCATCTGTAAGACACAACATCTGCCTCACCTGTTAATTAGCACTCCCAACCCTGTGAAGAGACAAGCATCAACACCCTTTCCATGGTGGGCAAGGAATTAAGGAGAGGAAAGGCAATACTTCATCTGCTATTACAAAGAAAGTAAATAAAAAATAGAAAGAATTAGAGCTAAGATGTTCGCTGGGCTGGGACCAATGCATACAACTCCCTTCTCCCCTTCCAGCTCCCTCAGTGCAAGGTACCTGCACAAGAAACATTAAACAGTATAGGATAAATGCTTTACATGTGCAATATGAATCCACTTCTCAATGATCTTGGCTCTTTGCTGTGTTTTGAGTTCCTTACTCTTCAGGATAGTGCTGACAACACATTTGGTAACTACATTAAACTGAGAGATGGTGGCTCTGATGGTAGGTGCCAGGTGCTTGTTTTCTTTCTTATCCCTTCGAGACCAGATGCATCCCAAACAGTGGTAGGGTACAACTTTCTTGAAGAGTTTCTAGAGTGAAACAGAGGTCTCTAAGTCAGCAGGATTCTCCTAGATCACACATTGTCCACAAGAAGAAATGCATGTTTGCAGTACAAACTGGATCCAAATCTAATATGGTACTAAAAGGTAAATATTTGTTTTCTCTTACTTTAAAATATACACCTTGGCATACTCTTTATAGGTTTGATGCCCTAAAAGATCTGGCAGCTAAATAGTCCTGTGAAAATAAGAGATGCCTTTTTATCAGTTGTATAACCAAGGGGAAAATGTTTTACATAATGATATTTTGAAGGAGATCAATACTGACAAACCAAATCAGAGCACAACATTTAAGAGTGCCTATACATCTTTAGGCCAGGCAGCAATACAGTCAAAATGTGCTATTTCACAGGTGTCAAATATTAAACTTTGCAAAAAGGCTACACAATATACATTCACACTTTTCTTTAAAAAGAACCAAACCTTCAGAATGACTGAAGGAAAAAGCCCAATGAATGAAGCAAGTTTGGATAACCAAGCAGAGCTGTGTTCTGTGTCCCAACAACAGACCTGTTCTGGAACACTATATTTATATTGACATAATTAAAACAAAAAAAAATAGAAGCCCAGCACTATTTCTCCTAGCATTTCAAGTAGTACATATACTCTACATACCGCATCCATGTATGTCAACTGTTCTGCCACAAGGTCTTCTTGGAAAAAAGAGAATTCTTCTGGACTGCTGAGGTCCAGTTCCATTTCATCAAATAGGTTACAGGGGGAAGTGTTATGGAACCCATCTGTCCAGGATGGAAAACATGACTTAGTAAAATGATACAGCAAACAGTGAATCAAAGCAGATGTTTGTTTATTTTAAAAATCACTGTATATATTATAGCAGAATGCCCAAAGGGTCCTGCCTGATGTAATGGCCCCACTGTGCTGCATATTTTAGTGAGAAAGATGACCAGAAGATTAAATTGGCAAAGAAAAGGTGGAAGAAAAATACATAGTTAAAGAGAATTGAGCTGTTCAGGGTCTTTTAGCAGAGAAGTGCCTTAACCCATTCTCTAACCATTCCTCGAAAAGAAAAAAACCCACACCACTCCCCACCCCAACTAAAATTCCTTATTAACACTGCGGGATTTTGTTAATCTACATTTCAGTATTTATGCACTTTATAATTTGAAAATTAAAAAAAAATCAAACTGCAAAGGGACAAGACTAGAGTTATATCTCCAAAATATTGCATTAGGAATGCTCTTACATCCTGATTTCATCTTCCATGTATGAAAATAAAAAAAGATATCAGATTTCTTTGCACCATTTGTGGCTACATGGAGTATATTGAAGAGAGTTTATTCCAGCATCCCTCACCTTCCCCCTCCGGGAATTTTTCCTAGGAAAGGGAATACAGTGAGCACCTACAGCATTCAGCTGAATGCTGCTTCTAAATTTACACCAGGTAGCAGTGAAGAGGTGAGAGAGGAGAGCTGTCCTCATCAAGGGACCTGATGCAGCACAGAAGGGAAGGGATTTCACAGATGTTCCCATGTTACCTTTTGGCTCCCACAGATTGGGAACAAAGCCACATTAAAACACAAAGAAATATGCCCTTGTTTCCCATGGTAGAGGAGGAAGTCAAACGGAAAATGCCTGAAAATAAATCCCCTTCCTAATCCCTTTTACTGTAAGGTGACAGTAACTTCATAAGAAGGGAGAAAAGAAAAAAAAGAAAGAACTTGTTAAAGATGAAGTTTACTACTAGGGAGATTTCATTAACAAAAACAAGCAGCGCATTTCAGAGTATGTTAGGCAATACTTCATATCCAATTAAAGCAGAACAGACATTAAAGCAACAAAAGCAGATAAAGTGATACTTCATCATTGTTTTTTTAAGTACTTCATTTTTCTTTTCTTCATTAATTAGCAAAACCCAATCATCAATGTAAACTGCTACAATTTTGATATAACAAATTATTACTACAGGCTGCATCCAAATTTCAACCTGTAGATTCCAATTGCACAATTTATTGACAGAGCTAAACATGATAAATGGAGACCTCTGTTTCAGCATTATTTTTCTGTGGCTGTTTTGTAACATTATGCATAATTAAATGGACTTCCATAGACCTGTTAAAAGCCACACTTTTTTCTTTCTCTTTTTGGCTACGTAATTCCTCATTTTCCTTTCAGCTCTTGAAAGTCACCTGAAAATCCTCATCACTAAAAGTGTTGCAACCTTACTCAAAACCCCACAGAGCCCATAAAATCAAGTCCTGGAGTACAACGCAAGATTTTCCTTTTCTTTTTTAATGCCTCTTTTTCTCCTTTCTCTCTCACCTTCATAAATGTGTAACCAGTCTTTTCCCTACTCTCCAAGAAGCTGGAATCCTCTTGTACTCAAATATCTTGTCATCTTCAAACCCCTGGGATCCATTTAGCCCTCACAAAGCCCAGCTGCCCTTTTGACTTCACTGAGACTGACCATGTGCCCCTTCTGAATTTGCAGTCTCTGACTCACCTTGCTTTGTATTGCTCAAGCTGCAAGAATTGAGGCCAGGAACAGCTTTTGTCTGTGTATCTGGTACTGCAATCTAATCTACTGTTATGGCTGATGGCAGCACAGAATGGAGGTCTGATTACACAAACCAAACTGTAGGATTTAAGACTCAAATTTGTAAATTCATAGCACAATATGAATGCTTTAGAACAATAATTATCAGCAAGTCTTGATTGCAGACAACACATTAAGAGTTTTGAAAGAAGTCTCTGAAATGAACACACATGGAGCTCTGATAAAATAAGTGACAACTGTAAAACTCTTCTCTGCAGACTTCACAGGTTAATTGCATTCTCCTCCTTCTAATTAACAGCCTCTATTCTGCCACAATCTGGAAAATGTTATCATTCAAATTGACCACTCTGTAACTCAGAAAAGGACCTTTTCTACTGTTACTTGGGGAAAAAAAATGCAGAAGCAGAGCTGCTGGAAACTTCTGTTCAATTTGAACAACAGATGAACCCAAATATAGCTCTCGTGAGCTTTCTTTCTTTGACCTGTGGGAACCAAACTGAGAAAAGGACAGCAATAGGCACATATTAGCAATCCTGTTCACTTACCTGCGTTTAATAAGGAAAATGCCTGGGATCTCTGTGGTATTCCTTTTTATGTACGTGTTAATGACTGAGTTAATTTGGCATTTCACAGTATTATGCATTGAGATGGTATTTCTGGAACATCCGGCAGGCATGATTTTTATGGGCTGAAATGTTTCTTTTCTGTCATTTCCTTTATCCTTTATTACATGAATTATTGCCTCTGCCAAAGCTGGAAGTTAATTCTAGTTCTCATTCACACACTATGTGAGCTCCTACGACTTTTCAGCTTATGCCACAGGAAGCTTTCTAACCAGGATAAGGGTATGTGTCAGGCTTGACACTACACACAGCGTATTTGTGTTACTACAGTTCACTATTGTTCCAGTGGATTGTGACCCCCAATAACGTAAGTTTTTCCTCTGTCCTTGGATACCAGGAGCCAGCCACTCATATAGGAAAAAACAGCCACAGACGCTTCCTTTGACATGACGGTAACTAGGAAGAAAAGCTTTGTGACAACAAGGCTTGTGACTCAAGCTGTATTTTGTCACAGCTCTGTATTTTGCTTTTTGTTGTTTTGGGCTTTTCTTGGTGGGGGTGGGTTGGGGAGGTACTGAAATGAGAAGACCAGCTAAAAAGCAGCTATGTGTTTTAATTCAATGACATGGGAAGTACGCTGACAATTAACCACTTAGTTGCTGCAGCAATCTCAAAGTTTTGGCTAAAAATTAGAGAAGTGCTGGATTTCCCAATCCACTCCAGAACTAACAGGCATAGACACCTACACTGTACGGCTATTTCATCCCACACAGAACCTGCAGCCTCACACAGAGAATTTAAAAAAAACCAACCAAAAACTAGAAAAAAAGTCACTGGTGAACCTCACAATATTGTCAAGTAGCATGAGTTAATGAAGTGTACTCCACATAAATCCCTCCGGTACCATACAGTCTGGGAGAACAGAAAGACAGAAGGGAAAGGTAACTTACCATCATTTTCCACTTCTTGGTTCTGGAACTGCTCCAAGAGGTTCTGTGCCCTCCTCTCTGGGTCAGAGCCGGGTATGTTCTTCTTCAGGTAATCCAGCAACTTCAGCAAACATGGGTAGTTGGGTGGCTCTCTGAAATCCTCAGAGCACTGATCAAGCCAGGCTCGTAAGATTGATGCTATTGCACTAAGAGAAAAGACACAGAGCACACTGGTTGTATATAGCATATATTGATGCAATCGTATGTATCTGTATCTAATACAACAATAAAAACATGGAGACATTCATGCCCCACATGAAGGCAGTATGAAGACTTTTTTGAGCAAGGAATTTAATTTGTTCTTTTTATGCATGGAATCTTATTAAGCTATCACTCAGATTTTTTTCAGGGACTTCAGTGAAGTTGCTCTTGATTTGCACCCCTACAAGTGGATCCAATAATGGCCCCCAAATGCAAACCTAATAAGAATCAAATCTGTTTAAGCTATATTGAGACCCTTCTATTAAATTCATGAGAGATAAAGCAATTAAGAGAATAGAATAGAAGAGAACAGAACAGAACTATTTCAGTTGGAGGGGACCTACAACGATCACCTAGTCCAACTGCCTGACCAAAAGTCAAAGCATGCTGTTAAGGGCATTGGCCAAATGCCTCTTAAACACTGACAGGCTTGGGGCATCGAC
>JANZLQ010000095.1:30928978-30955227 GCA_026212715.1 Elanus axillaris
AAGTTCAGTGCCCACAAATGGAAAGTCACTGTTCCCACGCTTGTGGTCCTCCGAGTCAGAGGACCAGGCAGCCCAAGGTATATCAGTATTATTAAAGACTGAGCCAAAAAAGGTATTCAATGCCTCTGCTTTTTCTTCATGCCTATTAGTCAGGTGACCATCTTCAACCAGTGTCAGACCAATGTTTTCTTTAGACCTCCTCTTGCTATTAACATACTATAAGCCCTTCTTGTTTCCTGAAAAAAAAACTGGCCAGTTTCAATTCTAACTGAGCTTTGGCCTTTCCTGTCTTCTCCCTGCATAAATGAACCACAGCTCCGTACTCTTCCTGAGAAGACTGACCTTGCTTCCAGAGATCATACAGTTTCTTTTTCCCCTTGAGTTCCAGGAGTTCTTCCCTGTTCAGCCAAGCTGGTCTTCTGTCCTGCTTGCTTGACTTACACACAGTGGAATTGTCTGCTCCTGTGCTCCTAAAAGGTGGTTCCCAAAGACTGAACAGCACTTGTGGACTCCTAAACCCTCAAAAGCAGATTCCCAGGGGACTGTGATAAATGGCTCCCTGAATAGCTAAAGTTTTTTCTCCTGAAGTCCAGAGTAGTAACTCTGTTGTCCTTTTTTCTCATTACGCTGAAAATTTTAAAGACAACCATTTCACGATCACTGTGGCCAAGATGGCCACCTACGATCACATCCCCCACGAGTTCTTCTCTATTCACAAACAGCAAGTCTAGGAAGGCATCTTTCCTAGTTGGCTCAATGAGTACCTGTAACAAGAAGTTATCTCCTACAAAATTCAAGAATTTCCAAGACCCGCTTGTCACAGCAGTATGATATTCCCAGCTGATGCCTGGGAAGCTGAAATATCCCATAAGGACAAGGACTACCGATCCAGAAATTTCTCCTAATTGCCTATAGAATAACTCATCAGAGCTTACATCCTGGCTGGGCAACTGGTAGTAGATACTCACTAGAACATCTCCTTTGTTTTCCATCCCCCTAATCCTTACTCAGAGGCTTTCAACCAGATCATCACTAACTGTAAGGGCTCTGCAGTCAAACTCTCCCTTACATACAGTGCAACACCTCCACCTCGCCGGCCCTGCTGATCCCTCCTGAACAGCCTGTAGCCCTCCATCCCAGCACTCCAGTCGTGGGACTCACTCTGCCAAGTCTCACTAATACCAATTACACCATAGCCCTGGGAGTTGACTAACACTTTCAGTTCATCCTGTTTGTTTCTCATACTATGTGCATTGGTGTACCAGCATTTTAGATATGTTCCTGAGCCCTCCATGCTCCCAGGAGCAGTGTAAATGTTCCCATGAGGATTGCCACCCTCTGGTGATGCCATGCCAACCGTTGGTTTACCTACTGCAATCCTATTGGTATCCCCTTCGCCCACTGATTCTAGTTTAAATCCCTCTCGATCAGCCTCACCAGCTTACACCCAAAGACCCGTCTTTCCCATCAGGGGGACAGATGGATCCCATCAGGCCCCAGAATACCTTGTCTCTCAAAGGCTCTTACATGCATTAAAACCCCAAAGTTTTGGCAGAGGCACCAGTCCTGGAGCCAGGTATCGATATTCTGGTCTCACCTGTTTCCCGTTACTGGGAGTACTAAGGAAAACACTCCCTATGCTCCCAAATTTTTTAGCATTTTTCCTAGGGTTCTGAAGTCTATTTTGATTGACCTTGGACTTTTTGTTGCAACGTCATTTGTACCCACATGAAAGAGCAGAAATGGATAGTAGTCTGAAGGTTGAGCTAGGCTCTTCAGTCTTGTGGTGACATCCCTAATTCGGGCCCCAAGGAGGCAGCAAGCTTCTCTGAAAAGTGGGTCCCATCTGCAAACAGGTGCTTCTATTCTGCACAGAAGGGAATTGCCAATGACAATAACCCACCATTGCTTCTTTTCGGCACTGGTCTTAATGTAGGTCTTGTTGTGAGGGATTGGTCTCTCTGATCTCAGTGAGACTGCTTGCGCAGGTTCCTCCTCTTTCTTTTTTCATTATGCACTTCATCTGCTGTACCCAGGGCCTCATACCTGTTCTGTAAAGGTATCTTAGAGGGTAAGGGTGTTTCCCTTACTGCTCCATGCTGTAATCTTCTTCCACCCCTCCTTATCCCTTGTGATACTGCCTTCCTCCTGGCACAAAGCAGATCCAGGACCTGCCTCTGTAGTGGCCACACTGAGTTGGCTTCTATGCATCACAGATGGCAGAGTATGGCTCCTCTGATCAATCTCCTTCTCAGATTCTTGAATGCTCCTCAGTCTGCTCCCCTCCTCCTGCAGCTCAGCCACCAAGCAGAGCAGTTCATCAATCTGGTCACACCTTCTGCAGTCTTGCTTATAATTACTTTCCACCTCTAGGAATATCCCTTCACATATCCCACAGCTGGAAAACTTGGTGGTCACATGCTTGAACAGGAGCTCTGTCTGTGTGGTTGCATTGGTTCTACCAGGTGCTAGAAGCTCAGGAGAAGCAGGGGACACGACTTTTTGCTGGGTGGCAACCGTGCTGCCACACACCTGCCCGCTTGGAAATATATATACTCTGGTGTCTGTTGCAATCAGATGGGCTGATTGGTTTTGCCTGCTTAAATCTCCCATGTTGCTGGGTGCAGGCTCCATGCCTTGCTGTCTCATCCAGTCAGTGGGTCTGGGGTCAGTGGCTTGGGGAATGCCCCCTGTTCAGACAAGCCTCTACTTGTCCATGTGTATCTCTCCTCTTGTGTTCCACCGCTGCTTGCTGCCGCTGCTGCTGGTGCTCCTCATGCTGCTCCAGCATCCATTGCAAATCAATAATAATAGAAATAGCCCTCTCCCAAGTATATAAAGCCAGCATCTCAGATAAAACCAAGTAATTTTCTATTACAGGCATTCATTATTCATTATGATCCTGCTTCCCTCTGTTGCACTGTTTGTCAAGCTAGCAAAGCAAGATGTGCAAATTACCTTGGAGTTATGCTTCGCTTAATCGGTTGAAGTATCTTTGCTTAGCTGTACCATGACCATGTTTGAATAACTACCAGACATTATGCATACAATCAAAAGCAGAACATAATTTCTTAATTCCTTCTTGTGCCAGTGGGAAAAGCTGTGGCCCAGTGAGGCTGCAATGTCTGCTCTGTTACCACTCCCTGGGATGTTGTGGGAAAACAGCATGGAGGAAACAAGATATTCATGGCTCCTTCAGGGTAGCAGCTTCCCAGTGGAAGTGCTAAATCAAACACTTCCTTTGATGCCCTTCTCATCAGTTGCTGCTGCTAAGTCTGAGGACCAAACTGAAGCCACATATTCCTCCACACCATGTTACTCATTATCTGCTGCCTTGGTAGAAAGACTGCCCGTTCATGAAACCTTGGGTTCTGCAAAAAAGCAGCTTAAGACTGAACTTAATCCCCAGAAGCACACACAGTTAGTGAGATTGCCTTATCTGTGAAGACAAAATCCTAATTGTGACATGTGCAGCATGGCCAGCACTATGCTGCCAGTGCCCAGTATCAAGCTTGCAGATAGCTGAACCCAGAAGACAAATTGGTCTTGCTAATTTTAGGATGAAATGTGTAACAAAAATATATCAGTAGAACCTGGATTTTACCCCTAGCCCAAAGACAAGGTAGGGCTGTTAAATTATACCATGCAAAAAGGTATCTCGGTCATGCTGGCAGTGCAGGGAAAGGATGCTTAAGGAATTATAGGAGCGTTGAATATTGTTTGGGAAAGTTATCCCAGACCTTCTTAGACACATGCAGCCATGCCCACAGATACTGCCCAAATGTATGCTTATGGGAATTTCTTTAAATTCTGTCTTTGCAGGGAGTTTTTCATAATTTCAACTTGATTTTGCAAGAAAATAAGACTTACAATTTATGCTATGGTTTTCCAGAAATAACTTACAATGTTATTGACAAATTTCAACTAAGTGTGAAAAAAATGGAAGTCTGAAAAATAACCAGATTTCTTCAAGTTTTAAGAAAATTCAAGCCTGGAGAAAAAATAATGATCAACTTATTTTTTCTGCTGCAGGAAAGACTGTGAGATCTTTGATTCTTCATAGCAATGTGCCAGTAAATCAGCGTGTATATTTTGGTGCACTAATTAGCCCTGGCCACAGCACATGTTGCAGGCTGGGAAGACACAGATGGCCTATCAAAACACTTTTTAAAGACAATTTTGTTCACCTGAGTTGATGGAGGTATTAGGGAAAAGGACTTTTGGGTGCAACTACTTAACATGACACACTGGCTCAGGCCACCTACTGTGGTGTTCAGAGTAGGACAAAATATGAGAGGGGAAAAGTCCCTCGTTCCAGAATAAAAGGCGTAATAAACATCTAAACTTCCCGAGAAAAGGAAGTCCTGAAGATTTCCTCTGTGACACTGATATCATCCCTGTATTTCAAATCTCTTCCAGCCAATAGTCATAAATGCTGTGGTAGGCGTGAGAGGTGACTTACAGGTATTGCTGTCACAGAAAGCAGGGGAAGATGTTTAGCAGAGAAGAAACACAGTTTTGTATGGGAGCAGGTATCATGACCTCCACTGCCATCAGAAAAACAGCTGAGATGGCCAAGTGACAACAGCCCTGGTTTGCAGCAGGTCCTATTGGGTTCTGGAAATGCTTAAGGCTCTGCTGTGTAGTTAGCTGTGAGAGCTTAGCCCTCCAGTGACTGTATTTTTCACATCTACAGAAACTTTCCCTGATACCTATTCCAATAACCCTGTTTCACAAGACCCTCATGCAATAACAGTATCCCATACTCCCAATGATATTCCATGAAGAGGAGAAGGGCCATGCTCTCAGTAAAAACCTCTAACCATTAGTATCCAGTTAGAGACACCAATGTGTCAGCTCAAAGAGCATCTGTGTTTTGTACTCATGAGAATCAGGCACTTGGCTTTTAAAGTTCAGATCCTCAAAAAACTAATGTAGTGGCTCCCATTCTATTGTGTTAATAGCTGCAAAAAATGGAAAGGACAAGCCTGCCAGGAGGACCTCTCACTCCTCAATTTATGAGATCATTAGAAGAGTTCAAATGTGAACACAGATTTCACATGTAGATGAGGAACCCAAAAGCCAGCCCAGAAAGCCCTTGTATCAGAGCGGTGTACAAATACTAGCATATTTGTTCTGCAAGTAGGGAAACCACAGTAATATCTAGTTAACTCAGCTGCTCAGTGGCACTCAAACCAACAGTTTAGAAAGAGTAAAGATAGCTTCTCCCACTCTTCTTGTCTCATTTTAACTGTATTGTTTTTTTCCTCAAAACTCAATTAACTTTTAATCCCACACAGATGTCATTTTACAAGTCCTATCCACTTTAGTCTGTTGTTTCTTGTTTCCTTCTCTGATATTGTGGCAACTTCAAACTTTTAATTAGTGACAGTATTTGGAAAGCTCTCAGTAATATTGTTTCGTTAAGCTTGCTGACAGGAGAAACTCCAGAATTGCAATTTTAGAGCTACAAAAAGCATTTACAACCAAAAATTAACATGCAAACACGTTCTGAATTTCAGGTTTCATTGCAAACATGAAACAGATTGTGCAGCTCAGAAGAATCTCTTTATATTTGAAAATTGTTTTGGACTGAATTTTCACAACTTGGCTCAGACAAGCTTCCACCACACATGCAACAAGTAAGCCCTTCACGGTTTACACCAGTGATGGCCAAACTTTCCATCTGGAGCTTCAGGACCACATTTCTCTGTCAGGACAAGTGTCACACGATAGCCAGTGCTCCACCACCGCTGCAGTGAAGCCATCCGCATCAGCCCAGCTCCACATCCCAAGGCCAAGAAAGGCAACAGACAGATGCCCACTGCGATGCTCCCAAGCCCTCACTCCACTCTCCTGTCTCCTCAGATTTTTAATCATCTCCTGTAGCCTTGCACATACCCAGAATGCTGCAGCACTGCAGCACTTGCAGTCACAAATGCCACTGTCCTATGTCTACTACATTTTCATTTCTTTTCCACCACAGGCAGGGGAACACTGTACCTCACTCCATGCCGTAATAGTGTATTTTATCATGCTCTGTACCCCCTTTCCCCACCCACAGCACAAACTCACCATCATCCCTACTGGCTCCACCACCAAAAACTACGTTGGGTATTCTTTTCTTATGAGCATTACCAGTTCAGCAATGATTTGGAAGGAGGAGCCTCTCCACAGCATAAGTTCTTGTACTAATATTGTTCACACACTCCTTATACTAAGCTCAGTTTCCTGAGGATTGTTTGATGTCCACTTTCATAAACTGAGGAGTAAACAGATTTTAAGACAGACCCAGCCTCCCAGAGCAGGGTGAAGAGTTCACAGCCATTAGAGACACTGACTTTTGCCAGCAAAATTATTTCAGGCAAGAGGGGAAATAGGAAAGAGAAAAAAGGTACACTGTGCCCTACTTACCTCCTATCACCTGACTGTTTTTAATTGGTGTGTCAGGGAGGGAAGCTTTCTGAAAACGGGTTGGAGACTTGCCCATATCTTGCAGTAGCTTTACGTTTGCTGCCCTTGAGAAGAAACTCCTTGTACTTGATAGACCCAGAGACAGATAGGAACAGGAGTCTTCCAAGATCCCAGACAGGAAAGAAACATCACAGACTACATTTTTCATGGGTTGATTATGAACTCTAAGTTTTTCCTTTCCTGCCTATAAGAAAATGCTTTTTAATGTTTAACTCCTGTCCTGCCAACCACAGACTCTGGGCTCTGTTCAGTAATGTTTCCAAGTTTCACACCTATCAGAAAGTCTTCTGATTTCCATACCAGCTTTGCCTGAAGCCCATCTCTGAAGGTTTCTGTCTCCAAAATCTACTGTTAGGTGGAAGAAACATATATGATTCTGTCATTTACAAACTGGGAACACAGAACTACTCATCCATTCACATTTACACACAAGCTACCACAAAATGTGATGAGACTGCGGCAGCTCCAAGTCTAACGTTTCTGTTAAGCTGAGCTAGCAGGGCACAGAGGAGGTGGAAAACAAGGCCTTCAAATCACATAGGCACAAGTGATTCAATAGGTTACACAGGAGTTCTGCATAGTCTTTTGTCAGCTGGGAAGACAGCTATAACACTGATCCTGAAGAGATCTGCATAGGAATTAGAGATCATTTCTCTCCAAAAAGGCAAAGGCAGCATCTTCTTTCCCACCATAACTATTTCTAAAGAATGAATAGGATGAAATCTCAACAATTAAGGAGAATAAGGAGAACCTCAGTTGCAAAAAGAGATTAAATAACTGATTTCTTATGAAATTAAACAGGAACATGCACAAAACTATCTGTAATTTGACAAATGCATACTTAAGACCATCAATGGCATAATCTTTACAGAGGGCTATTTCCTCTCCTCCACTGTCCATGCGATAGCTTTCAGGCTTGCTTACACAGACTAAATTAAGCCAGCTGTATTTTCTCAGTTCTGCTTGTTAAATAACACCATCAGCAGTTAAATCTCGGCTTTGAATCAGGGATAAAATGTATGTAAACTGCAAGCAAAGGCTGATGTAAGGGTAGCTCCTCACACCCAGTCCGTTTATAAATAATATGCTAATGACTTCCAGCAAATGATCTCCTCTTATTTTGATTTGGGAAGAACTAGTTGAATAGCATATGGGGGGGCTTTTGCTGGGATGCATGTAAAGTCACTAAGGGAATAGCTCTGCTAGCTGTTCTTTGTTTTAACTGAGATGCCAATCATTATTTTTCTTTGCTCTTCTAATTATTCTTTTTTGCTTGGTTCTGGTTGTTTTCATAACTCTCCCACTCTTCCATTGCTTATACTGCCCTGTGTTTGACTCTGCTTCTCATGTAACCACATTGGTTTCTGCTGTTGTTTTAGCTTAATTGGCTTTACTGGAATGAATGCTGATTGTTGCTCTCCCAAATGCATCTTAACTGCTTCCCACCATGGATTTCCCAGGCATCAGAAACTTCCAGCCAATTTTCTTCCATTTGTCTCACATTCCTTTGGTGTCTGTTCTCCTGGAGTACAGTGTTTCAGGACCGGTTTTATTTCTGCAGTACTGTAACTGTGCACATTGTTTTCCAGCAGGACTGTTAACTTCAGTAGGAAACAAAAGACAAATTTTCTGCCAGGAAGGTCTAAATGCACAAGAAGACATGGGACAATGTTTGTTTATCACTATGAGAAACTCCAAATGCTGCAGTAGCCCACTGAAGGTTTTGGTATTTGGTATTTGCTATTTTAATGCAGAAGAGGAGGGGTAAACATGCAAGACATGGCATGTGGTAACTGAGCAGTTCCTTAATTTTCTTTATTTGAACTGTTTTACCCAACTGCTGTGGAATGAAACAAGGAGATTTCAGTTTAGCTTTGAGTTGCTTTGTCTGCAGTTTTCAATCACGACACATTCCAAGTTTTAATAACAAATATATTCCACATTTTGATAACGGCGTGGTTTAAGCCCAGCCGGCAACAAAGCACCACAAGGCCACTCATTCACTTCTCCTCCTCAGTGGGATGGGGAGGACAAAATACAATGAAAAGGTCATGACACAAGCACAAGGAGGGATCACTCACCCATTATGGTCAAAGGCAAAACCAGACTCAACTTAGGGAAAAAAAATAAAATCAATTTCATTGGTTAGCAATCAAATCAGATTAGGGTAATGAGAAATAAAACCAAATCTTAAAACACCTTTGCCCCACCACCCCCCTTCTTCTGGGTTCAACTCCACTCCCCATTTTCTCCACCTGCTCCCACCCAGCAGCGCAGGGGTACAGGGAATGGGGATTGCGGTCAGTTCGTCATATGTTGTCTCTGCTGCTCCTTCCTCATCAGCGGGAGGACTCCTCACTCTTCCCCTGCTCCAGTGCAGGATCCCTCCCACAGCAGACAGTCCTCCATGAACTTTTCCAATGCGAGTCCTTCCCACAGGCTGCAGTCCTTCACGAACTGCTCCAGTGTGGGTCCTTTCCACGGGCCACAGTCCTTCAGGCAGACTGCTCCAGCACAGGCTTTCCCATGGAGTCACGGCCATCTTTGGGGGCACCCACCTGCTCCAGTGTGGGCTCCTCTCTCCCCCCCAAGGCTGCAGGTGGGCATCTGCTCCCCCGCTCCCCTACATGGGCTGGGGGGGGGACAGCCTGCCAGCTCACCACAGGCTGCAGGGGCATCCCCTCCTCCGGCACACCTCCTCCCACTCCTTCTTCACTGACCTTGCTACCTGCAGAGGGGTTTCTCTCACATTCCACTTCCCAAACTCAGCTGCAGGTTCCCCTTCTCAAATACGTTCTCCCAGAGGCGCTACCACCATTGCTGATGAGCTCTGCCTTGGCCAGAGGCAGGTCTGACTTGGAGCCTGGGAAGCTTCCAGCAGCTTCTCGCAGGAGCCACCCCTGTAGCCTCCTCCCCATTACCAAAAGCCTGCCACAAACCCAAAACAGATAAAGCAGATGCAACCAGGAGCTGACATTCATGACAAAAAAAGTCCCAAGTATTTTGATTCATTTCTATGGCCTGTCATTCATCTGAGGGAGAGCACCACCAATCTACTCCAAATCAGCAAGCCAGCAGCAGAAGGAAACCACAACCTTATACTCCAAGAGGAGGCTTTGAAGGACTTTTACTGTTACTCAAGCTCATTTAGGATTTGAAAGCCTCAGGACTCAGCCAGAGTAGTGCTTGGGACTGCAGAAGAGGAGAGTTTGAGGGCTTAAAGCTGTTTTACTTTTTGTACTACATGAACTGTTTCTGCCTCTCATTCAGCATTTCAAACTCCAGTAAGAAACCTTCGTTTTACAGTACTGGAGATGCAAGTATACAGTGTAGCCAGGAAAAAAAAAAAAAAGATAATTAAAATCCCCATTTGAAACCTCATACCACAACCAGGAGAGCAGTTTTCCAGTTCTACTGCTTTCTCTTTAGTATCGTCGAGAAATATAACCTAAACTTGGATTTATAAAAATTCTTAAACTTTCTATGGTTTCATCAGAAGGAGAGATGTACATGAATTGATCATAATACGGCTCACTATTTATGGCACAGCATTTCCTTTTCACCTCCTTTGCTCTGGCTGTGGAGTCTCTTACTAGCTACAAATGCAAGAGTTATTTCTATGAACAGGGGGAGATAGCATGCTTTTTCGTCTCCCTGTTATATTTACGAACATGCCTAAAGGGTACCTTTAAAGAAAACGTACCAATGTTAGACCTCTGGAAAGCAAACAAACAAAAAATCATGGTCCAAGTCCATGGACCAATATGGCAACATCATCTGCCTCCTGACAAACCTCTCCAGCAGGTAATCTCAGATTCATACTGCTATATTTTTTAGCAAGGTCTTCAAGTGACTAGATTCAGTTAACGTTAAACTAGCCTTCCCTGAATGCAAACATTGCAGGCAAGCCTGGACTGCCAGGCTGGACATTTTTCTATGTGTGCTGAACAGGAATGAATCGCTTCTGAGAACTTCACTGACAGAAATCTTCAAAACTCAGGGCAACAAGCTCAGCACCTTTTATCCATGAAGTGTGATGTGCTGCATCAGCTCTCCAGGTCTCTCAAGCCTAGCAAATCACCTCAGTGACATGACCTCAGCACTGTTTCAGACCCTCACATTACTCAGAGGCATCTCAGTATCCAGTGAAGCTATTGATTTCCAAAAGGTATAAGCAGCTACAATATTTTATGCTTTGGAGGCTTTATGGTTCTGTCTCCATCCTCAACCAGCTCCAGCAAGGTCCTTAATGTGTATCTTCTGGGAAAGAAGTGTTCTGCTCCTTTAATACATCATCTCTTTAAATTCATGGAGTCTGTGGTCTGGGTATAGCTGTCTGTCAGCAGTGAATTGCCCAGAGATCAAAATTAACACAGTAAAAGTTAATTCAGTAGGGGGAAGGAAAAAGGGCACAAGTTATTTCACAGATCATTCTGCATAGAAAAATCAACCTTTTAACAGTAAGTTAAAAGTTAACTGAGGAACTCGCCTGCTCTGAATAGAGATCACAGTGATCAGGTCATATCACCAAAAGCATTGTTTCTAACTATCTCATACACACAACCATTTCAGGAGGACTGAAGTCCCCAAACAACGAGTTGCTTGACTTGCTGATCCCCTTCCCAGAATACGTAAAGGTTCTTGAGATCTCTTGGATGTGACTATCTCATTTAAGTTTCCCATTACTCCTTGCTGATAAGATGTATAGAGTCTTCACATCAGACATGAGACGGGGAAAGTACTGTATTTATTTTTGCTCTGCTTTCTTTCCTCATTTGCTTTTTGTCAAGTGATGTGTACCAAACCACACATTCGAACTATTCAACCTCACTTAAAAACAAAAACATAATTGAATTATAGTACAAATTCTCTACAGTTCCTGTAATGTGTACTATTGTATGGACCTCTCTGATTCTTAATACTACTCATCATGCTGATAATTTTTGTGTTTAATGTATGTATGGTTTTATTCTGAATGGTCACATGTCTTGGTGTGTTATATCTACTCTTTTCTTTCTGAAAGTCCTAAGCTAAAAAACATGTAGTGAATACAGAGAACTATGAAGACAACAATGACCTAACTGAGATGAGGAGGCAACTCTGTTGGCACCTCGACACAATAGCATGCAGAACTGCAAAAGAGCACCAGGCATCTTGTTTATATGATACAAGAAAGAACAAAAAGAATTGCTTATAGGAGGAGACAGAGGGCCAAGTAAGTTACTCCTTACAACTCCCTTATCAGACAATTACAAGAGGCATGGCATTATATTTCTGGAAACAAAGGCTAAAGTCCCTCTAACTCAGACATTTGACTGGAATATCTGACCTATCCTGGACTTTATTATTCTGTTAATTGTGATCATGAACCTTCCGACTGACTGAAAGTAGTGAGAACTGTGGAAAGCAAGCTACTGAACACAAAAATGCTAAGGTGGCTCCTGATAGAAAAAAAATAAAAATAAAAAGCTTAGAGTCATGCATGGCAGGTTTTTTTTCAAGCTCACAAAACTTTTGACAGTGTTCAGAGCTTACTCATAACTCTAAGGTCCAAACTGTCTGTGTGTTTTTGAAGTTACAAAATTACAGTACCTTTGTTTAAACAGTGTATTACTGAATGTAGTTTTGAAGAAAAGGGCGGTAATAATAAAAAGCCTGAAAGACATTTTTTATTAGATGTAATTAAGTCAGATCCCTGTTGAAAAAATATAATTTTTTTGACCACTCCAGTGGCCCCAAAATGATAGGAATGATGCTTAAGTGAACAGGAGAAAATCCCCTTGGCAGAATGGACCCTTAGAAGGCATGTTTCCGAACATAGCTGAAGTGATCTTGGGTCAGTAACAACTATATGTCACTGCAACAAGTGTGAGAAGCAACTGCTGGCTCAGACCCAGAATTTGGAAACACAAGGGTATGTTTATAGCTCCCACAAGTCTCTCAAACAAGGCTGTGCCGTGAGAGTACTTAAGCCCTAGCATAGGACTTGCAGGTTCTGAGCTACATGAACACTGGGTGCAATGCTAAAATAATTAAAAAAAAATTACGTATATCAGGCATTTTCCTTCTCAAAATGTATCACAACTCTATACTACAAGTACAAAAAGCACACAGAATTTCAACATAGAAAGTAGTAACCAGTGGGCTTACAGTACACAACATATGACATATTTTTCCTCCAATATGTACCTAAGATTTTGCAAAAAAACCCTGTCTCCTTTAAAGCTCCATGAGATATTTAAAGAGTCATAAATTCTTCTCCTGCAGTTGTTTTTAATTTCGGTAATGTTTTCTTGTGTCAAACTAGGGGATACAATTTAAAGCATTTCCACATCTCTAATGCCTCAAATGGATTTTTAAAGCATCTGAACTGTCACAGCCAGAGTCTGACGAATGCGGTTCTCTGGCTGCAGACCATGGGCTTCCCCACGAGATATTTTTCCTCTGAGAAATACAGAGTTAATGGTAAGAAATAACATGGCTCTACTGCTTCTTCCTCTTATTTCTCCAAGTCATATAAAAACAAGAGCACAATTATATCATGTTTCTGTTCTATGAGAAAAGAAGACAAATGCAATTATTTTGGAATTATGCCAGACAAGAGAAAACCTGAACTACTAGAACTACGTGTTTCACAACAGGATTACAAAGCCAACCTCTTTTCCAGATACCATTAATCATATCTAAGAGACAAGTAGCCAGAGCAACTGAGAGTAATGGAAATTTTTAAGGCAGGACAGTGAATTCACATTTATACAGGATCTGTTAAAACACATATACCTGAGAAATTACTTTGTTGACAACTTCATTGTTGAGCTTTCTATAAACAAGTAGTTGGGTAACAGGTATCAAATTCAGACATTAAAGGTATCTTACAAGGGCCAAAGGATCAAAATCAGCTGTGCTGACTATATTAATGAAAATTATGTCAGATAAACTCATGAGAAGTTGTGCAACCACAGGAATAGGACCACAGACTCCTTCCATTTGTCAGTCCCTGGCTGCACAAGGGCGTTACATGACAATTACATGCCAAGAGGGGAGACAGCACTGATGCAACAGGAAGCAACTACGCAGGGGGTATGTGATAGACTATGTGTATGTCAGTAGGAAAACAATTCCTTTAAAAACATAAAACATGCTTCTACTAAATGCTATTTTGCTTGCACACTCACCTCCAGGCATAAAAAAAAAAATTGATGCATTTTGCCTGAAGCCCGAGTGACACTAACATCAATATTACTTTCACCCCTTTCCCCTCCATATCATTATCAAGCTCCTTTGGGTCCATGAAAAGGCAGTTGGAGGATTAATCCCAACATGATTTATACTGGTGAAATTATCTTCCTCATCCCCAATATAAAGCCTTAATCTATTTTGCAGGAAGGGTACTGCTTTAGCTCATATTTTATGGCTGGACTGACTGAGATAGGGGGAAGTCAAATGGTTTGCCCAAAGCTGGAAGAGACCATAGACCTCATTTTGGATGGGAGTGTGGGAACCTGCTGGCTGCCTATTATTCTTACTACATCTTACTGCCTTCTTGGTCTTTGTGACCAAGTTCTAACTACCAGCTGTTCTTTGATGAGTTCTCATGGCAAAATGGGAGGAACATATTGATAGCTCTCTGTAACACCATCCAGGAAAGAATTGGAGAATTGAGTTCCCATGTCAATTCTCATGGGGCAAGAGGAACAGCCCAAATCATCAGAGCTTGTAGCTTTCTGTCCTTGCTAAGTACTAAAAAGAAATAATAAAAGAAACAAAATGTTATCGCTTGTTAATAACAAAAGCCTTTGAGACTCCTGTATCATTTACAGACATTAATTAAGCTCTACATTTTTTCTGCAGCCAAGCAAGTGTAATTCATTGTGTTTTCAGAGACAGCTACTGAAATGCTTACAGCCAAGGAGCTTTTACCAATTTATCTCTGGTGGTTAAACAAAATTGTTTCTGCATGGATGACAGAAGGCAAAGCGACCCACTGTCTAACCACTCCATTCAGACAATGGAGGACAGGAAGGTGTTTAGTATGTTAATGGCACATTCCTGGACTGTGGATATTTGAACCATTTTAAGCCAGACTCGAAACCCCCCTATCCCAACACACGAGCCATCAGAAAAGCATGCAGGTAAGCAGTGGGAAGACCAGGCCCAATATTGTAGAATAGAATGTGATTTGAATCGACAGTCTGCCTGAATCTCAGGAATGAAAATATGGCAGTGTATTTCTCAGTCTTGATTAGACAGTGTATCTCACAATAGAAAAGTTCAATGTTTTTCTTCCATCTCAAACCAAAAGGAAGCTAAAGGATTCTTCTTCAATTACACCTTGAGAAATCAGTGCACTGATAAAAAGATTTAAGGTTTTCTTAACTTGTGGAAGCTGAGATAAATTCATAGAAAAGCAATCTTCACTAATGCTGACAAGAATCAAACATCTTCATACTGTAACCAAATATAACAACGCAGCTACTTTTTATTGCTATAACGCATGCAAACCACAGACCATACAGATGTCAAAAGTACAAATGCTGATGACCTAAGGCACATTTTACACCCAATGTCTAAAGATAAAATGTAGTTTCATGTGATACTAGAAGGATAACCAAACAACTTTTTCCCCATTTAAACTGCATTTCAAAATAGCTTTGCTATTTTCCTTCAAATTAGGATGACTTCAGAATTTAAATTTCACTCCAAAAGCAACACTGTAAATCATAGGGGCACTAATGGAAAAGATACATGCATACACACGTTGCCTGAAACAACCTCATCTTTGGTCTGCAGACACTGTTGTAACGCACAATAAAATCAGTCACAAGCAATAACCATTTACTGCTATAGATAAGCCAGGGGAAACAAACACTCCTCGTTTGTTTAATCAACAAAATGTTGGCCTAGATGAGTTCATCTCATGTTTAATTCTGAGACAATTTCCCTAATGGAAAGATCTCTGGGTTATACTATTGGATATGTTACAAGACAATTGATATTTGGCCTTTACACAGGCTTGTTTAAGCAAGCAAACAGTGCTGTGAAATTTCAAAGGAAACAAGGGTTATGCTGCCCACATCCTCCCCCAATACTGAATCCTGACTGGGGCTTGCTGTGCAGTACAAAACCACACTTACGTCCTGAGTACTGTTTTGGATTCAGAGGAATTCTCACTTCCAACTTCTTCACAGCTTGAGGTCTCCAGGTTTCCATACCTGAAAAATGAGATCGAGATCGGTGTTTAGAGGAACCTCTACTGAATCAAAGCAAAATCCCAAATAGCATAATTCATATTCAATTATCATAAACAACTAAAAAGTGTTTCTAGCTCAATCTAGAAATATGGAATCTAACAGTTGGGCAAAATTCAGGAGCTGGAAGATTATTTCATTTAGGAGGAAAAGAAATCCTAAAGAGACAGCCAGTATCTTCCAACCTAATTCATTAATTTATATGAAGCAGCACGCACACAGGAGGAATCAGCCAAAGCAGTTTCTTTGCTTACACCTCCAAGACCCTTTCTGCCCATTTTCACTCCATCCTTTCCCAGAGAAATATTCCAGTGTGCTGTAAGGCTGTAACACAACCACTTTCTCCAATACAGCTTCTGTTTCTCTAGTATTTGTCATTCCTTCTAACTCCAAGTGTGATTTCACACGAAGTTTTCTAAGTGGCAAGTGCCCATTTGTGCCAAAACTACTGACACAGTTGTCATGACTGGGAATGGCTCATGGCACTTGTGAAAATGCCACTGGGAAAGAGGAAACCATGGGCACAGCTCCATTTTGCAAAGCAAAATTTCTTACCTACACAGGCAGCGCATGTGCCTTGAAGGCAGGATTATGCACTTCATTTTCAATGGGAATGCCCATTGTTTCAGTTGTACAGCTCCATAAAGAATTTCATGGCTCCTTACAGGCAGCTTTAAGGAAGGCACACAATTACTCACAGTCCAGAATAAGGCAAGCTGATTTTACACATTCTGTACTCAACTAATTGTGTCAGGCACCTGCAAGTAATCTGAGTAGTAAGGAGAACAAGTGCATCTTTAAGTGTTTGTGCTACAACATCCTAGTAATGTCAGATAGAGCAAATACAGTGGGCTTGCATGGGAACCAGAAGGTTCATGTCAGAACTGTAACAAATTCATCCAAAATGTTTCAAAGGATAAAAATAAGATGTAGTAAGTTTTATGCTCCTCTAAAGTATCAGTCTAAGGCTTCCTATGTAAGAATCTCAGATCTGTACAGACATTCAACTAGCATAACTGATTTCAAGCTTACTCTTATCAGCAGATCTGCTAGATTGTAAAGAACATGATTTGGCACCACCATCCACCACCCTCATATTGATACTCTGCCCTACTATGGCTCACAATCTCAGAAGTCCACAATACTTTAAAATAGGAACTTAAATTTCAACAATCTTATGACAAGGGCTTAACATTGGACAATTCCACTATGGATGGGGAAAGCTGAGGCAGAGAGAGATCAAGGGTTTGCGTACATTCCAGCACACTGCAAAGTAAACCCAAACTAATAAAGGCAAACAAGTAATCCTGCTGATAGAAGCAGTGTAGCCAGTCATAAAGAGGTCAGCTTGGGCTTACTTAGCCTTGAGAGTGCTGCAGTAAGAGCACTTGCATTATCTGAAACAGCTCATTTAAAACCAGATCTTGGCATATCTGACTATATTGCAGGTAGACATAACAAAAAAATTATTTGCTCCATTTTTTACCACATATCTGTGACAAAGCTGAGAACAAAGTCATGACTGCTTGACCCCAGTAGCTTAGTCTGACCAATACGCTGTGTCTCATTTAACATAAGTTCCCACATCAGTGGTGAAGACTTCAGAAATCTCAGCATTTTATCTGTCCAGAAAAAAAAAAGCATAACATATGCATAAAAACCTTGCAAACTTATGTTTTAAAGGGCCCAAATTCTTCTCGGTCATCCTGAAACAGTCATGCTAGTCATGTAAGACAGCAGAAATATGAGAGTAGGTTTTAAGGACATCTTAAACCAGAAAGGGTCCTTAGAGGTACATACAGGATAACCCATTTTGCAGTTGTGATTTCACAGAGCTAATCCAAATATCTAAAGAAAAATACGCTTAGCTAAACTGACAATGAGGTAAGAATCCACTTCTAAACATGCTAAATAACACCTTGATCCTGCAGTGGTCACAGTGAATCACAACAGTATTCACAGTGGAACCACTGCTTGGTACAAGAATGGCTGTCAATCTTGTTCTGAAATTTTTTTGGTTTATCAGTAGCCTCTGTGCTTTCTTCTATATTCTCCCAAGCAATTTCACAGCCTGCCTGTGCTTTTTTTTTTTTTTTTTATTGGGATCAGCACTACTGAAGCTGTAAAATTGAATAGATACCTTCTTTCTGACTCTCTGCTATGCCTGAATTCACCACTTAATCCTACCTGGCCTCTCTCAGCTCTCAGTCATACCCTAAATGCTCATTACTAGCGTTTGCAATTCAAAGTGAATGCAATTAACTGTTCAAGATACTTCCCACTGCTTTGCTGCAAGGATGGAATACATCAGAGGAGCCTTAAGAACAATACTTCCAACACACTGCTAAGCTGAAATGCAAAGTTTAACCTGTTTTTATTAGATTTAACTCTATTAGTTTCAATATTTGCTCTTGCAGACCTGTAGATTGTCCTGCATTTCTGAGTATTTTAAGACTGTGTAACGTATCATCTTACCAAGAAGATATAAAAAGAGCATAAGGGGGACATTTAAAGAACTACACTGATGCTTTCTCAGTGTAGATTGCCCAGGACAGAATCAAGACATGCTGCTGATATAATGTACATTTCACGCTATGACGCCGGCTCCTGTCCTGTTGCTAAAGGGAGAGGATTTCACTCTCCACTGCCATCTGCTAGATAAGATGACTGAAATACATCTTAGCCAATAGAAAAAAAGACATTTTCCCCCCTGCTGGGAGAAATACGCAAAGAAAGCTTCAGGTTTTGAATGACATTAAATTTTTATATTAATTTTTCAAAACTTGCCATTAAGTCTTAGAGCAAAATTTACTGAGATGACTCACAGTGGCATTGTCCTAGTATTGGATGAAATAGAAAATATGTATTTGCAGAACATTAGGCATTTGCATTTAAATCCCACTAGAGAGACACATGCTAATTTTTATAATATAAATCCATAATACAGTAATAAAGAGCAGGCAATTTTCTGTACAAAACTGCAGAATTATAAAATGCTTCGTTATACTGCCAGATGTAAACCTCTGCCTATTTCCCAATGCAAGAGATCTGCATGAACAACAGGTCATTAAATATGGGTTAGGAGGAGTTAATAATACATCTGATATAAAGAACAGTGTTTCTGCAGACTTCCACTGCTCTGTTCTCACCAGCTCCTGGACAAAGAGCCATTCACTACACAGCCTTGTATGAATGCTTTGCATACAAAAAGAGACATAAGAAACAAAAGGATCCTGTAAGCCCACAGAACTTTTCAGCCTTGCTTGGCGTTTGGAAAGTTATAGACTCCACTCAAAGGGACTGACTAAGCAAATGAGACCGGAATGTAATGGGTAGTAGTGAATATTTAAATACTGAAAAACAGAGTAGAAAATTCACCCCTGCATCTCTATTAAGAAGGGAAGGGCAGAAGAGGGAGGAAAATACTCTCTGAATAACTCAAATAATAAGGAAAGGTGGTTCTCTGCAAAAGCCCCAAATAAAGCCCTAGATAAGGCTTGTAAGCATCAAAACAAGCAACTTGGAAGCACAGATACTCAGCAAGAATCATGAGGTGTTTTGAATTATACACACATAGAATCATGGAAATGAAGTAATTGCTTTAGCTGAGTAGACAAACCACCCAGTATACAGGAAAACAACAGGCGAAAGAATAGATGCTACAGCAATAACAGTGAGCCAAATGCCATATAAAGCTACTGTCCTAAAGCATGGGGCTGTGCTGCCAAAGGACCCATTCCATCAATGTCTGCTCTCTACCTTCATTTTCCTCTCCATTTACCCCTCCTTGAGCCATCCTCCAGCAGAAGAAATTAACTGAAAATGTAAAACTAACTTGGTATTTGCTGTCATTATCCAGCTCTGGCTCTCCCATCAAACAGTATCCATCCCCTTCTCTGTAAACTCCTTGAGATAGCGACCAGTTGCTACTTTATATGTGACTGTGCCAAGCACAGCATGGCCCCACTTTTAAGCACTGTTGCAAGCAACACGATTACCAGGAGAAAATAAAATATGTAAGAGAGGAACTTGGCTCAGTTCTGCTCTCATCTGGACAGCTAAATATCTTTGGCTTCCATCACACTTGTGAGCAGTTAATTCCACAGCGCACCCAGCAACACTGGGGATACCAAAGGATCTCTGTGGAGGCATCATGCTGTACTGCCACACCCCGGGGGCAGGAGGAGCTGGTCTCCTTTTCCTCTCTCCAGGAACTTCCATCGAGTGTTTTCATATCAAAATGCGAACAATTTTTTTTTTTTTAAATCTCCCTACCCACTTCTACCAAACCAAGAAAAAATATCAGAATGGATAGTGTTAAAGACTTGGCAGGTTTTCAAAGCTGTCTGCTGCATTTAGGTGCCAAAGTTCCATGAATACTAAAGGGATGGGGATGTCCAATTACTCTTAAATAGCTTTGAAAATACAAGTCATTCCCCTTACTTTTCAACATACCAGCTTATGCCCAAGATTTTGTTTAGTTTGACTTCTACTCTATGTTAAAACTTTTATAGGCTGAATCCAGCCAAAAGAACGAATAGGGCTCCAGTCCCAAATTTAATAAAAAGCAAGAGCTTTATCTGAAGTCCTGGAGGGGAAGGAAAAAAAACAACAAAAAAACTCCACCCAAAACCAACTACACCACCAACCCCCGCCCCCAGATTTACTCACAATCTCCAAGAAGTGTTAGAAGTTACTCAGAGAGCAAATAGCTCATCCCTGTCTTACTAAAGACAGAAGTTATCAAAGGGCCCAATTTAAAGTCCATTACAATAAGTAGCATAGCACTAAAAATCCAAGAAATACCTTATGACTGAAACATGGGGAACTGCATCGGTTTTAAAATATTCCAAATTGTACATTAACAATTTAAACCTTTTCATGTGCCTTGTTTTATACTTTCTGTCACTCCACTCACTACACTGGATGTATCGTAGGGCAGAAACTGCTTTAGAAATGTTCCCCTCTGACCTGTTGGTTTGTGCATTTCTGTGATGACAATACCAGCATGGGCTGTGGGAGTCAAAAACACCGCAAAGACTAGCACCATGCAACTGTGCAATTCCTGCTGTGACATAACTGCAGCCATGTGTGTTTGGCTTTGGGAGGACTTCCTCCTGCTTTCCGATGTCATGTGAAGAGGAGTAAAGGCAGTGTAAGCAATACACGTGTCCCTTTAGTCCATTCTACCGCACTGGGAGACAGAAAACTGCTAACTCCTCCGCAGCCATGCAGGAAATGAAGATTACAGTGTGCAGCCCAGAAAGGCCTCCTCGGAACTACTGATGGCTGCAGAGTCTCACAGGCTCATAGGGCAGATCACAGCTTTTTTTAACAGACTAAGGCCCAAACTGGGAAAAAGGGTTTGCCCAGAGGATTTCAAAAAACCTCACTGCAGCACAGACCAATTTAACAACAGCACACATTATCCTGAATTATTTAAACCTTTTAATAGTTCATTTTTCTCTGCCCTAACACTTCAGTTTCTCTTAAGTACAGCATCTGCTTTTTTATTTGCCTCTTGTCACTCAGGGAAAAGCATCTCACCTTTTTTGGACAGAATGTTTCATGTCCAAAATTCAGTTAATGCTTGCACTGCTTGGACAGGGTACTCTGCAAACCACATCAAATGACCAAGAGGTATCCCTCCTCATTTAGGGTACAATACATCCAGATTTCCAAGGACACTTCTCCAAGAGTCCAGGACTGACTCCGTCTAATCTGAATTTGTGTGTGTCTAATGCATACATCAGACAATTCTGCAGCACTCACAGCGAGGGGTGCATCCACAGTAAATCCAGCATAAACTGAATGCACTGGACTTGAGGGGAACCCAGCTTCTACACATATAAATTTTGGAGGAAGTTTGTCAGTGTGTACTTTCCTACAAAAAAATTGTATCCTGCAACTGGGAGATGCAGATGCTGTTCCCTCCTACTCTATGTCAAGGAGCTGCTCAACTGTAAAAATGGAAGGGCCTTTTTTGATCTGGCCACATCACTGACCTCCCTTGGACCAAAGAACAAGAGCTCAGCATTGCCATTCATGATTGTTCCCTTGCTCCACAATCGTGCTCTATCACCAAGAATAAGAAACGGGGCTCAAGCTCTTCACATGAAACTAAAATTGACAGCTAATGCCAAAATCTTACTTGCTTTTTTAAGAGATTGCCCTTTTCATTACTTTTTTACTTCACTGGAAAACAAAATACAAATACTTACAAAACACAGACTATGCGCTGACACCCACTTTAGCCTCTGTTCTGTTATTATTAACAAGTAAGTTGCAAAAATGTAGACTCTTTGCTACTTATTCTACACTAATGTAGAGATGAAAACTAAGCTGGTTAAATTTAATTACTATCCATTTATTTTTTTTATTTTTCCTTATAACATCTGCTTTTCTTCACAAGTCCATATTCCACAGCTGCATGTAAATCATTCTAACTTTTATAGCTTAAATTTCTTCTATATTTTGTCCCAAGCCATAAAATTCTAGATTATCCATGATATTCAAAAAGCCAAAAGAAACATCCATGGATTCTTAAACACTACACTCCTAAGATTTGTGAGGGGGGAAGGAAGTGGTAACCTCCTAGGATTTCCTGTGGATTCTACCATTTATTATAAAAGGCTGGGAATAATGTTGACAAGGTCAGGCAGCCTATGTGCCCTTCCTCTGAATGAGACTTATAACTTGCTCTGAGAGGTACACAAGCCAGTAAAGCCAGAATTGGGCTCAGAAGAAAAAGTTCTGTTCTATGGAGACTCTTCCCCTGTGCTTTCTTGCCCCCTTCTGACATTTTCACCTCTTTAAAGCAGCATCAGAGGAGGGCAGCAGGGCCAACTTCCTTAGTGTCATGTATGCTCCTGAGCTGCTGCTGCTCTAATCAACCAGACTACCCAAACTTACCTGAGATGTTGCTATAAATATAATTTAGGCTATTTGTTTGAAGCAAGACTGCAGTATCTGAACTTCCCTTATTCTCCCTTCCTACCCTCAAAGCCAACCTCAAGAGGATGTCCCTCCTTAAAGCAGGGCTTCTACCATGCCATCTTGTTACCAAAAAACAATAGGGCAGGAACTCAATCTCTTCAAGACCTCAAGGACACATTAGTGCACAAGTTTGACCCTCCCCTCAATCAGCAGCCACTGATGCAGTGAGTAACAAGCACATCACCTTTAGAAGAGGACACCCTATTTTCCTGTTCATTCCTGCTTGAATGCTCTAATGAAGTGCCTTATAAACTGGCTATGCAGACATTTCAAAGCTGAGTTAGTCCTGTCTGCTCAATTTCTTTTCCAATCAAGGCTGGTTTTCTCTCCTCTGATACCCTCCTGAGAAAATGTAAGAAAGACTCATAAGTCAGGTTTGCCACTTCTTTTGTGCTGCAATCCAGTTGTAATATTACAGATGTAATTCCCAGATACGAAAATATTAAGAACTTAATTGCAGAGTTAACTGAGCTAAATTGCACCAGCTATACAATTTACAGGAACCTTTACTGCATGGAGCTGGCATTTTGACAGGAGCCCAAAGAGTTTAGGTGTCTCATGACAGATGATTCTCAGAGAATGAGTAATTACTTTCTTCAGGCTGTTTTTAAAATCCTATCACTAATACCTACATTAAAGAAAACAAAACAGAAATAGACACTAAAGCCCATGATGATGAGCTTCATAAAGATCTTGATTTCTCCCCCCCAAAATTCCTGATCTTTGAGTATCTGATTTTATAACTTCAATGTTTCACTAATTTGTATGTTTCGATTTTTAGGTTGCTGTGATCCTTTTCAGTAGCGGAAAATACGGGAAGCAAACAGAACCATTTATCTAGAGGACTCTGCAAACTTCAGTGCAAAGCAAGATTCCCAAAAGACTTTTTCATCATCCTTAAAACAGTGCAGCCTAACAGAGTTTGAACATTTTAATGGCTAGTAATGAAACACCACAAAACAATCAAAACCATGACAAGGCTGACTGTAGGATGGACTGCTGTTTCAATGGATTACCCCTTTGGCCCCAACCCCAAGTTTAAAATGCTTCAACCCTCAATTATAGAGAGATTTAATTATTTCAGTAGTCATTGAAGGGCTGAATTGACAATTCTGGAGAGGGATATCCTCTATTAAGTGCAAAGGCAGAAAAACACAAGCAGGGACACTGCAGCTGAATGTGCCTTCCCATGCCCCAGTTCATCCAAACCTCCAGCAGCACCCACAGCTTGGCTTCTTGGGCATAAACCACCTGGAGCACCCATTGAATCCAGCCAGATGAGGTGACAAAGAAGAAAAGATCCAGACACTTGCATATGAAATAACCAGCTGTCCCATACACGGGTTATACACTCAAAGTCCTCTGCGCAGAAGCACACAGGTGGGCAAAACAGCCCAACAGGTACAAGCCCTTTTCTAGTCCTGCCCAGGGGCTCTGCACTGACCAAAGAGCCAGCCTACCACTAATGACCCAAGGCAGCCTCCCAGCACCAAGAATTTTTCTCCAAAAACATCACTTTGGTGATCACCCAGCTTTGATAGTGATCACCCAGATTTGACAGTAGATTCTAAATTTGCTTGTCAGATACCCAGGATCTTCTGTAATTATACAAATTAAATAAGTGCAATATATGAATTGCTTTTTGCATAACCCTTTTCTGCCTCCTGAGGACAGCAAAAACCAACCAGATACGGATGTGTAAAAATATGGATGTTTGAAAACCCAGGTCAAATTCCAAAACTGTCACTGTTAGTTAAGCCCTTACTCACTTCTTGGCCTCAGTGCATTCCTCCTAAGTATCTGCATCATAGTTATTTCTCTCACACTGTTTATCATCTCTTGACTGTAGAGGGTCTTCAGGGCAGGGGCTGTTGCAAACAATTCTAGGCATGTTTGTATAGTGATTTGTAAAATGAGGTCACAGTATTAGGTGGGACATTTATTTGCATTACTGAAGTAGCCTTAGTAAGAGAGAAATAAGAATGGAAACTACTAAAAATCAAAACTATGTTGAACTGGGTGGGGAACGCACATAAAGATGCTTTCTGGGCATTTAAACGGGATACATGAATGTACTTTAAGACAACTTAAGAGCCTTTAACTGAAAAGCAAGGTGTGTATCATAGGGTTTAGAGCCACCTTTGACTGATTTACATTATTTGAACTACTTGCAAGTTCTCATTGATTACAGAAAGAAAAGTTTCCCCATATAC
Source organism: Elanus axillaris (assembly GCA_026212715.1). Lineage (NCBI taxonomy): Eukaryota > Metazoa > Chordata > Aves > Accipitriformes > Accipitridae > Elanus > Elanus axillaris. The sequence continues at coordinate 30,953,910 of JANZLQ010000095.1, forward strand.
ATGTCAATTAATACATAAGAACCCTGAAAGAACAATCGGGCAATCCACCAACACAGAGCAATAAAAACTGCACTGTTTGGGGAATAATATTTAAAATAACCATTTTGGGCAAAGTGTCCTTGCAAAGGCTAGCTACTATGTTATTTATTCCAACTTTTTCTGTTAAAAATATGTCTTTACAAAATAAGTAAAATAAATCATACATGAAGCATTATTGGCTGAAGTGACAATGTATACGCATACAACTATTGGTTTCTCCTATAAATTTGTGGCTCTTTGGCAATTCACCTGCTTAGGAAGCAAGAGATTATCATGACACACTGTCACTTGGCAAGTCGGCTCCTTTTTAGAGTTACTAGAATCCACACAAACTTGGTGTCCTTTCATATTTTATCCTTCAAAGATAAGTATGTCCAAAACACAGAATCCAAAACAGAGGGTATAGAAAGAATTATCCATTCAAAAGAAGGAATTTCTCAACATTTTTATGTTCTTGTATATATGCACTGTCAATTTTTATTGCTCCTTGTGTTCTACATCAGAATTGCTATGGACTGAGAGATAAAGCTCACAGTAGTAAATCTAACTGTACAGTCTGCTCCCAGGATGGCTGCTCTTTCCTCATCTGACTTCTTACCTGGCTGTGAAGTTACTGCACTTGAGCAAGCACAGCTATTATTACAATCACAGCAGGACTTGCAGCTAGGCATTTCAACATCACTACTAATTGAGCCACATAAAATTCCTACAAAGCAAGTGGTATTATATTCCTTTTCAGATACAAAAGAAAAACACTGATAACTTATCCATGATTTGTTCCTTACCTACCTAGTGGGAGAGACAAAATTTAAACCTAGGAGTTCTTATGCTACTCCTCTGTTCCAATTACTATATGCCAAAATAACTGTCTCTGTACATCACTTGATTTTGAAAATGCAATAAATATGATAATCCCAAAATAAGATCACCTCTGACCCCGTCATGTCTGTTAGAATTTAGGATGAGGAAACTAATGTTGCAGGTTCTAAGCATTTATTCAGACATAGCAGACATGATTTAACAGTCTTACCATAAAAGCTATTCTTATAACATTAGGCAGGTCTTGTGCTGTCTGCAAAAATTTAAGACTGTATGTTCATGTGAAGTAATAGAAGGGGCTAGTGAATTCTGACTTATGTTTGCACAACCCCTGCTTCAAATCAGCGTCCCCAAATAGGAGAGTTACGTCTGAAAATATCAGTATCCAGCAAAACATAGGAATCTATTCTAGGTATGACTTTGCAGCCCATGCATTCTGGTTGGGGGGGGGGGGGGGGGG
>JANZLQ010000095.1:30966718-30983408 GCA_026212715.1 Elanus axillaris
GGGGGGGAGACGGGGGGACGGATGCTGCTGTTGTTTAATTACCCACCAGGAGTTAATAGCATATCTCTGTTCTTCTCTGACCTGTTCTAACTTTATGGCCACCTGATGTTTTCCGAACAAAACAACTGGTTTTGCATAAAGCATGCAAGCCTCATGGTTTAAGTAAGTGTGCAAGAGTTCATTCACATTTTGTGTTTTACAGGGAGCCAGCAGATTGAAAGCACAGCCAGAATCAATCTGAAACACTCAATGGGAGGAATGCAAAAGCGTAAGTTCGGACCTCCAAATGAAATACGTTATTGTTACTTATGAAACATTTCCAACAGCAGCACAATGGCTGCCATGTCAAAACATTAGACACCATCCCTGCCCTAGAGGCTTTCTACTCTAAAAATACAAAATGCACTGCAGGTAGAGCCAGAGATTACTACAAACCAAGCAAATAGTCAAAAGGATGTGTAAGCATATCTTCATAAACATTTTCTTGTTGTGTTTCCATGTAATATTTAAACTGGCTTCCAAATGCACCTCAGGATCATTCAGTTAACTAATCTCTTTTGCACTGAAGACAACAGTTAATCCTGAAGGGTGTACTGACTTGTCATTTGCATACCAACACCAACAAAGTTTGAAACATTACCAACTTCATCTAATAAGTTCTATCCACATGAATACTATAATCAACTGAAGGACATTCTGCACTTGATTCGAGTCAAAACAGAAAACTCAATATGATTCAATGCATGCAAGCTTTTATGCAAGTTTATGTGGGGCATAAACCATATATAGAAGGAAATAAAACCCTAGATAGCTCTTTAACATGCAGTGGTCTATTTCTTCTTTAGCATATATATATATACTCAGAAGTTTAGATCATTGATTTTTAAGAGTCAGAAGGAGCTGCTGAGATCAGGAAGTCTAAGCTACTACATGAGATACATCACAAATCTCCAGTTTGAAGCCAAATAACTATGATAATTCAAACATATCTCAAAGCATTCAGCCATTCCATACTGTTCAATCATTCTCAGACCTTTCAATAGAAAATGCCACTTTATAATAAAAACATGTTGTTTTACTTGCACAAAGAGCCCATGGGCTCCCCTAGAAAGGAAGAAACAGATATTGACTGGGAGAAAGGTTGAGCCTTCGTAAGGAGAAAGGCAACTGTAGAGAGAAGCTGAGGGGGTGGGATGGGAAAAGAAAATAATCCTTTAAACTGCATTCAGAACAAAAAGGTGGGAAGAACATTAAGAGGAAAATAGATTAAAGAAAAGAATATAAATGACAGGATCACTCTGCAAAAGCATTTTAAATGCCTACACCTTATTAGTGTCATTGTGGCCCAGTGGCAGCATCACCAGCTGTAGACCACAGGCCATGTGCTGGACACCCATGCAGCACTCAAAGTCACTGCAACCCACTCCATGGGAGAGGCACTCCTCTGTGTGGTGTGTGGCACAGCTGGGATCCTGCTGGGAGGTTTTAGGAAGGAGGAGATAAACTTTCGTGTCTCATCCAACACCCTTTCTCTTCACAGAAAGGATTAAAAAGCCAAGCCTCTGCATCTGTAAGCTACAGACTATATTGCTCCCCAGAATTTCAATGGTAAAGATCGTACAACAAAGTCACAGGATGTATCAGGAGGATCTTGCTCTGCTACAGAACACTTCTTACTTGTCCAGCACAGTAGAAGAGTTTTCTCTCTCATAGGTTTGAATCTGTAGAGTCATATTAAAGCACAAGAGTTTGCCTCTGCACTCCGTGGATCACTAAATCACAAAATGAATAGTAAGTATATTACAGGTGAGAAAATTAAACCCCCAAAGGATAAGTTGGTCAGTTCAAGCCACAGGGTGAGTCATTAGCAAATGAATACTGAGCACAGGACTCCTGACTCGCAGTACCCTTCTACATCCAGTATCACAATTGTCCTCAAATTGGTATGACAGGGCCATTATACATAACAATTCATGTGCTCAATACCATATGCAGCAACCAGTTTATTCTCGGTGAAGATTTCCCGTTATTTTTGAGCCATGGGAGCCAAGTGGAACAGCAGCAACTAAGGGACAACCACCACCAATTTCAGTGGTGTTTGCAGTATGCAATAACTTCTGCACTGATGCAGGACTGAGCTACACAGAGATGACTGCAAAAATTTGGACATAAATTGGTGGCAAAGAGGAACAAGTAAAAACTCCATCAGACTGTAACCCAGTAACCTGAGAGCAAAAGGTTAATGAGTGCTACCATGCAAAATGGCAGAAAGCTTCACACCTATGGTGGAGGCTGCCAAAATTTCATTTTGATTGCCAAAGCTGTTAAAGGGTAGCTACATTCTGATGTGCAACAGATGGCTTATGCAACTAAACATAGAGAAATGGAAGAGGCCAGCAAAAAAGTCTGTTGAAAGTACTACCATCAAAGGTCACACTGTGGCACACAGATCAGAGAAAAGATCTGAAGAGTTAGAGTAGGCAGAACATTAAATCTTTCAGCACAACGCAACAGCAGCAGCAACAAAAAGCAAACAATTCTGAAAAGTATAAATAAAGGGTACCAAAGCAAGTCAAAGGACATTATTCTTCCACTGCACAAAAGGTCTGATGAGACCACATGTAGAGTACCATACTCTGTTCTAGCTGCCTTATTTTTAAAGTGGCTATTATGAAGTTGAATGGGGTAAAGCAGAGGGCTACCCACACAATTCCTACATTTGCAGAGACTAAAACAGGAAGGACACAAACTTTTGTTTTACACAAAAAAATAAAAGCAGGATCTAAGCACCCAGAGTTCTCATTGACCAGGAGGAGGTGGCAGGACTGCTGGAAAACAAGCCCACAACAAACTCCCATACTATGTTGCAATATGGCCCTGACATCTTCTGGACATTAAAGTTCCCATGATTCTTTTTATGAGTGCCTGTGTTCAATTTTATTCTGCCTCGTTAAATATTTGCTGCAAACAAATTGAAACCAGAACTTTATAAACAGCAACACATAATAATTGTCATTTTAAACTAAGCTAGAGGTTTTTCCCTCTGACAATGGCCAGATGCTATAGAGGAAGGTGAAGAAATAACACCCATAACATACAGAATAACCAGTCTAAAGGGAAAGACTCTTCTCAACTTCAGACATTGGTTTTATACCTAAATGACAAAATGTTACGTCTTGTGTTTTAAATCTCATATAGTATTTGTGCATTTGTGCTCATTATTTATATAAGTGTCTAATCCTTTCTGAATCCTTCTACACTAGTCCAATTGAGTTGGACTCAATTATTTCTTCCAGCAGCGAGTCCTTCAGGTTAATTACATGCAATGTAAAATTACATATTTCTTTTCTCCCCTTGCTTTCAAAACCATCAAACACTCCCTGGAGTGTCCCTTCTCCAGTCACTGTTTTAAATGCCTTTGCTATATCCTCCTATTCATTGCCAGTATCGAGCCTCAATCCTGTGAAGATTTAAGAAATGCACTTATTGTTAAACCTGCACATCAACCCTAGTTGCACAAAGATGCAAATTTAACAGTCTTCACCTTTTCAGCGTCTCCAAACGCCGACAATCCTTTCCCATCTGTGGATCCCTTTTCTAGTTCCCTTACTTTTGAGATGAAGGAACAAGCATCAGGAATGAGTGAGGTGCTACTGTGATCTCCTTAATACTATTTTCTAAGCTTCACTTCATTCCCTACTTCAGCTTAATATTTGAGCTTGCCTTCGCAACTGCTGTTGCACGGTGGGCAAATGCTTCCACAGAACTGTGGACTCTCAGAAGTCCAGGTCTTCTCCCAAAATGGTTTTAATTAATTGACTTCTGGACCTAAATCATTTCAATGTGCTGCTCTGCATTGTTAAGCAGCTGTTCCTTGTGGCATATATGTTACACGTGGAGAATATATCCATGTGATAACACTATGAAACCACTAAATAAATGTTACCATGCAACTTTGACAGTTAATCCATCTCGCCCCAAACTTTTTCTAATGCTTCAACCTCCTCGGCAACCTCAAGAAACGGCCTTTTTAAGAAACACTTTTTTCTCCTATCTTTCCCACCTCCCCCAGATAAAGGGGAACTCTACCAAATCCCAGGCACCAGCATTGCTGCTGAATTTTAAGCCCCACCCAAATCATACTTTTGTACTATGTTACATTACAACATATTTCACATAGTCTGTCTGGTGAAAATTTGTGGCCATGCTTTAAAAGTTATTTGGATGAAAGATGCTGTAAGAATGCAAGATTATTATCATTTCACTTGGATATGTTTTTACTTTCCTTCCGGTCCCTAAATTATTGGTGGCATGGTGCTGAACTGAACTACAGAACAGCTGTATTGAGGCGCTAGCATGAGTTCATTTTGGTCCAAGGTAGAGTGATTTCCATAAAGAGTAAATAGATTTCTGTCCAAAACATAAACTTCCTCACTATAGCTTTAAAACTCAATTAAAACAAAACAAAACAAAAACAAAAACAAAAAAACCACATCCTCATATATCTCAATAAAGTTCTTATTCCAGAAGGTGTAAAAACATAACACAGACTTTATAGTTTGGCCCCAAATGTAAACCTACGTGCTAGTGTACCACCCATGAAGAACTACGAGTCGCTTCTCAAGAGCTTGTATGACCACTGAACAGGAAAAGAGAGCATCTGGGGGCTGAATCAAGGGCAAAAGAAGTTCTGCAAGACTGCAGGTGCAAACTATGATAACTCCCTGGAGACAACTGCTTATCAGCTGCTCAGCCCTTGAGGAATGAGATTTAGATGTATCTGTGTTACCTATGATGAGGTACAGAGAAGTATACAAATAAAATGTATCGAAGTATCATCCCAGGGTTCAAAGAATGGTCTATCAAACTGGACCACATCCAGTGGACAAAAGCAGCTGTGCTGCTGTCTGAACAATCTGCTAAGTATATGACATTTCAAATACAAGTGGGACACTCCATTTTTCTGGTGTTTAAAAAAAAAGAAAGGTCTCATGCATAAAGATAATGTTTTACAATCTCTGATACTATCTTACTAGGGTGATAACAGTAAGACATCACCCACATTTGGCTCTGGTTTACAAGATATTACACACTGGCTACACAAAGACAAGCAAGAACAGGATTCACACCAAGTTAGCATTCATTTACCCCTTTCACACAAGGTAACCCCTTTTTCTACAAGGGGCTAGGCCATGATCTGATCACTTTGTGCTCATTTCTTCACACAGCTGTACCCACTTACAGTGCTGGCTGTAGGAAGCTATATATTTAGAAAGCAGATTCCTCCAGCAGTAGTAAAAGAAGCAAGTTCAAAGCATGCATTTACACACTGTCACTAAACATATTTTTAATTAGCTTTACCAAGGCTAAATTTAAATCCAAGCATGACTAACATGTTCGCAATGCTTCAGCATGTTTCTTAAATGAAAACATCAAACCCAAAACTGTAAAACTAATGGTTTCTCCAGGGCTATTCTCTTTACAGCATCTCAGTCCAGTTCGTATGCTGCTTCTCCCAGGCTTTCCGATGACACATAGCCACATTCCTTGCCAACACTTCTTTAACCCAACAAGTGACCTAGATCTTCTAGTATTCAGAAAGAAAATGCCAGTTTCTTTGCAGAGCAAGCTGATTTGTTGTTGTTGTTGTTATTCCTTTCACTTACTTCTTGAAAAAGCAAGCATGATAACATTCAGTGATGTTAGCAGCAAGGCAGTTAAGATGTTAGAATTCAGGGAGAACCTCTACCATCCAAGAAGCATAATTTAAAAAGACAAGCATCCTGGCTATCAGAAGAATTCCCAGTGGGGATCAATTACAGCACAGGATGTCATTATATTCCTACATGTCACAGGTAAACCAAAAGTATGCCAAAGGCAAGTTTTCATACATAAGCAAGCTGGCAGTGACATTTCCAAAATGCAGTCGCATACAACCAGTGCAAAACCAGAACAGTGCAGTCTCCAGCAACTTTTGCTCAAGAGGCCTCCTGTAGGTCTTTCTATTCCACTTAATATAAAGATCATTAGCAAGAGATACCTCTGCACAGCCCTATAGGAAGAGAGGCTGCCTGTGTCTCTCTCCCTAATGCCACATGGCCTCACAGAAGTATCCTACAGCCTTAACTCAGTGTTAATAACACCACAAGATTAAAGCCCTGCCACCCTGTCACCCTTTGACAGCTTGGAATGGAAGGTTTTTAAACTCAGCTGAGAGCATGACACTGTGCTACAAAGCCAGTAACCCTTCTAATTATGCATTTTGTATTTGGAACTGGGAAAGTAAAAGACAGTAATCATTCAGGCTTCCATTTTAAAACTCATAATAAGCTCAGTTTTTGAGTGTCTGTTCCACGTCCACCCAGCTGACGACTGCATCAAAGAGAGCTACTTGGGATATCCCTGGAGTAGAGATCTGTGCCCGAATGGGGAAGTAAGGAGAAAAATATTCCATAAGAAGTCATTAATAAGGGCTACGATGCTATGGTACTATTACACCCACAACTGAAGGAAAGGACAGGAGGAAAGAGCCTACTCAAAACCAAAAGGCAAGTTGAATGAGATGCCAAAGCTTTTTTTTTTTTTTTGATAACTATGTACCTGTCCGTAGGTAAAATCATTTGGTTTACTCCAAAATCTCCTACATATCTACTTTGTGGGTCTCCAGCAGTTGACAGGCATCTTCCACCATGCAAAATCAATGTGAGCACAGACCATCTTTCTTCCTTCTCCAAGAAAGTTCCTCAGAGAAGACAGCATTCGGACCAGACAATAGCACAACCCGGTTTCTGTAGAGAGCCTGTCAGCTCCTTGGGAACTGCTTTTCTGCTTCTGCCAAACATATGGTCAGAACTACACCCTGGCCTTGGTCTGGGCGGTCAGGACAGGCTGCAGGAACCTGATTCCAAAGAGTCTGATTTAGCCAAAAAGGACCAACATACGCTATAAATCAAGAGACAAAACAGCAAGCTGCAGCAATGACAATGATCAGCCAAGTCCTTGCCTGCTGGTTGCACAGGAAACTACACTTGACCAGAACATCTGGGATCTAAGAGTAAGATAAAAACAGAAATCACAGAGCTGGCTTAGAAGGGCACATGAGAGGGCAGGAGCAGGCTTAGAGAAAATTTGAGGTTTTGCATGTTCCTAAAATGTTGATAGTTCCAGGCACCATTTAAATCTCAACCCATACTTAGGAGGTCAGTGTTGGAAAAAAAAAATCCAAACTAAAATTTCTTTTCTGACATATTGTGAGTCAAAGAGAAAGTTACGTCCAAGGTCCTAACTGGGATACAGATTAGTTAGATGAAAGTTTTTGTAATGTTTTTCTGACTAAATTTCCAACACAAGCTTCCTGCCAATGTATGTGACTGTAGAGGTGTTTAGAAGCCAAACTTGTGGTCATATGTAGTGTGCAGTACAAGACAATCATTTAAAATTAATTTTTAAAACACCACAAAATTCTCAGAAAAGGTACTTATCAAATAATATCAGTGTTAAGAAAACACAAAAGTATTTAATGATAGATTTGGTACTTTTCAGCTCTGCCCCTTTCAGAATTTTGAAGATATTTAAAAGCGCCCTTCTACAGCAGTTTGTTTACAGTTTTGGAAGAACATGTTCTGCTATACACCCAATGCTATAGCATTAAAGATACCTTGAGACAAGGAATATTTTGAATCAATCTCTGCCTGAACAAACCCCAAAGCCAGAAGTTCAGCTGTGGCCAGAAAAAGAAAGCAGAAAGAAAAAAACATGTATCTAAAACCCACTCTAGACATGTAACCAATGGCTAACTAAACCAGGCAGCAATGGCCATGAGGGAGCATGATATTTCTCTGTTATCTGGATATTTAAGACTCAGAGGAAGAGCAGCCTGTGTCATCCATCAGTAGAGCAAGAAACTTGATGTTTGAGGACTGGCTCTAAAAGCTCAGCAATCATTTAAGATGCAGAGATACAGTCTCTACGGGCCTCCTCAGGTGCATAGGGGTCTGAGGGAACTCCAGTTCCTGGCTGCATTTCCTGTGACTTGCCCCAGTAAAAAGTCAAGGCAGAGTGCAGGCCTTTTCCTTACTCCCTCCCGGATAAAGGACTCTGATAGGAAAAACATTTGCAAGCATTAGGGAGCCCCTCCTGTCTCAAAGACTCATTCCTCACTGCTTCCCTCAGATTCCTTGAGGGCTGGACACCAGTCACCCACCCCTGCCTAACCTCTGGAAGGGTGAGATAAAGCACTGGTTAACAGGGAGGTCTCCAAAAGTCACTTCATAGCATTTTAAAAACTCTTTTTTGCTTTTCATTTTTGTAATCTTGTTGTCCATCTGCCCATGCCACACCCACACTTTTCATGGCTCATTTTCGGTGGCACTTCATCCACTCTGTTGTTCTTATACCACTGTTCCCCCTCCTCCAATTCTACATAACATTTTCTAACACCTCTCTGCTACTTTTCTGCATCCACTTCTCTATATTCTGGTTCCTAGTGCGTTTCAGACATCCGTACAGAAAAGGCACTCTCTTCACACACCTTCCCTCCCTCCTCACTGTACTCCTCACTCCCACCTGCCCTTCTCTCACTGCCTCTAGAACAGTGACTTCAAACCTAAAATTTCACTGTGACCTTGTCTTCACATTCTGGCCCCTCCAGCAGCAGGAGAAGCCAGCACTACTGCCTACCTTGAATTAATCAAAGCTTTACAGCCACACCTTTTCTTCATCAGCTTGGATAAGGCTACAGGGGACTTCTAATGTTCCCCTCTGCAGTCCCTCTTCTCCAGACTCTCCTCTTGTCTTCATCTCTTACATACAGCCAGCTCTGCACAATCAACCTCCCTCTCCAATTATACATCTGGATCTCTCTTTTTCTCTTGTCACAAAGTCCCACATTTTTCCCTCAAAAATGCAACTTCCATATCAATGATCTACCCCTTCCTCCCTTTTGCTGCACACTTTCTTGCTCTTGTATTTCCTCTTGGCTTAGAAACATACAATTGGAGGATGCTGTGTTCAGCTCTCAAAGGAAATTACCTTATAATCCTCTTTACCAACTGATCCAGCTGCAGTGTTGATGCTGTTGGGTTCTTTGTTTCCTTCACTCTTGCTGGAATGCCACTCCACTATCTCATTGCTTCAATGATTTGAAACTTTCTTCTAATTTCTAACAATTTATATACCAGTCTATAGCTGCTGTGAATAGTTCTTTTTCCTCCCTTGTGCTTACTTCATGATTTTTTATAGGTATTAATCATATACTCCCTAAATCTTTGTTTTGTTAACCTAGCTAAGCTATAATCTTCAGGTTATAATCAGACATATTAATCATTTTCTTGATGATCCAAAAAGTCCTCTCCTGTTTCTCTTCCAGTTTAAATCAACTTTCTCAAAAATTACTAGAATTACAGACTGTGAGCCAGGACACTCTACAAGGGGGTTCACGCTTCTCATCTCTCCTGGCAATAATCTAAAACAACAGAGCATCACATTTGGCTTTTCTGTTTTGTATCATGCTGGTGGCTCATGTACCCTGTGACTGATTAATACAGCCAAAGTTGGAAGGGACGAGGACAAAAAAATATCATCTTTTAGCAGAAATTATTTTAATACAGTCACAAACATGCCTTTGCTTTCTGTGCTTAGTTTCAACCCACTTCTGTTACAGCAATCCTGAATGTCAGCCTCCTAAACGTAGGATACTTCCCTCCTCCAGGTGTTTTCTTCCTCTGCCAGACAATCAGATTTTTTCAGCATGCTCCTGCTTTTATGTCACTGACCCTAATGAACACACGACAGCAGTTCAGTCTCAGGACTGACCCATGTAGAACTGCTATAGGCACTTTTCTGCAGACCAACAGTCCCTCTCTCAGCTTAGGTTGCAGCAGCAGCAGCTCTTCAACACATCCTTCAAAATAATTTATAATACCTCAGTCTCTCCAGAGGCTAATTTTTTTTGAGTGTTTTCAAGAGCAGATTTTCAAACAGATTAAACCCACACCCTTTTTAAATCCAGAAGATCTGTTATATTCACGAGACAAATATCTTCTACCTACCTAGGTCATACCTCCCCCACCCCAAATACAGGCACCACTGCTGTTCTCCAGTCATACAATGGCATTTCTGACTTGAGTGATGAATTAAAATTCCTTGCTGCTCGACTATCATTTCTTACACCAGTTCCTTTGTAGTTCTGGGGTGGACACTACCAGCTGCCCAGAGTGGGCTCATTAAGCTCTTAAGCAGAGACAAAAGTTGCAGACATGTGAAAGCCCCATGTGCCATCATTACCATCAACCTCCAGGATGACCTTTGTCATCCTTATAGAAAACAGGCAAAAAATAATTTAGTTTTGGGGGTTATATATATATATATATATAACTTTAATTCCTATCTCAATTCTCTCTGTGAAGCAGACTTATTTTTTGGCTGTTCTTATACAGCTGACAAACCTTTAGCTGTTTGTTTTCATTTGCTTTGTAAGGCTTGACTTTTGACAACTCTTATTTTAACTCTTACATACAGCTTTCTCTGCTCACAAGAGCTTTTTCTATATTTGTCAAAACCTAATTCCTAAAAAAATCTTTTTTAGATGATTATGCCTGCACACTTCTTTGAAAGTTTTGGGGTTTTTTTACCTTATTCAAACTAGAAGTCAAGGTAGCATTTGCAGTTTTGACTCTCAAAATTCCAAGCTCACACATTCAACTGTCTGAACTTCCTACTCCTCTTGACTTCACCAAATACTTCCCATGTTTTCCAAGTGTGCCTCTGTAAAGCTAAGCATATCACCTACTCTGCTTACCTTTCTACAGAGTTTAAGACAAACCCCACTGACACAGCATCACCTCTTATTGGATCAGTCATATTTGATGAAGGAATCAGCTGGCAATAGTATCTACTGCCTTGGTTCAATTCTGGCCAGTGGCTAAGAACACTCACCCAACCAGGCAGCCTTAAACCACACCCTCACTTGCCTCTTTGCTATTTATATAATCATTCATTTTCTTCCTGCCTTATTGTCTTACACCATTCATTCTTTTCTCTTTCCATCACTGTAAGGCCCATTCTGCTAGCTCCTAGTCCTGGTGCATCTTCAGTGTATGCATCCATTGGCATATGGCACAAACACAAGAACTAGGCCAATTACCTTCACTAGAAAGGCCTTTTTTCCTTCCCCTCTTTCTCTGATTTTGTCCACTCTACAGTCAAGCAATTTCAGTATTTCAATTTAATCTTATTCTACATCTGCAATCCCAGCCCTTCAAATTTTCCAGTCCTTGTTCCTCTTTGCAAAGGACCCCTTGAACAATTCTCATTTCTACCATTTGACAAGTGCAGAAGTTTCTTTCCTGTGGTCCCCCTCTGATCCTTTCATTTGTCCAATGGATCCAATCCCACCTCATACCGCTTTCTCATGTACTTTTTGCTTCCCATAGTGCCATCACTCTCCTAGTCAAAATCTCTTTCAGCCTCTCACCTCAAACATTCCCCACATCTCTCCACTTCTCTGCCTGCTACTTTTCTCTTTCTCTTTCAACTGTTTACTCTTCAGTTTACTATTTACAATAAATCACTGACTGGAGTTCACTTTTTCCAATGCCATTCATACTCTCTCAGCATACTGCTCCTGGCAACAGAAATTCAGGCATTTAGCAGCTGATCTACTGTTACAGCCTCTGCTTTACTGTTCTTATCTGCTTCTGGCTACAGTATGATTCAGCTTGTCTCTGTTTCATTTCATGGGTACCTGGCTGTCAGTTCAAGATCAAAAAAAACCCCACAGAAATCTAAACTTTTCACCTGTCTTTTCTGCTTTATTGTCTTTTCTTCATGGACAATAGCACCATCCTGTTTGACATATAGGGTGCCAGTCTCCCTACAGGCTGCCTTTACATCCTCAGAGGTAAGCTGAATCTCATTTTTCAGGTTCTTTCTGTGTCACAGTTTTAAAATACAACCTTCTCTTTCTAGCCACATCATTAAAATTCCTTGCTGCACTCTCAAACCTTCTATTCCAGTTCCTGATACGCCTTTTTCTCTAGCCTGATGTAACAGCTTTCTAAATGATGCTGAATGTCCACTCAAAAGCTGCAGAAAGCATTCTCCTCATCCTTTCTTTTGAGCGTACCATCCATCTATCTAAATCTCTGTCTCCATCATTCTCTCTCACAAAGAAGCTATGCCATGTATCTCAGTTTCCATGGGCCTTCATGGCTTGCTCCCAATATCCACATCATCTCTCTCAAGAACCTGGAGACCTCTCAAGGTCTTTCCTGGAGACACCAAACCCCAGTTCATTTTCAAAAAACGCCTTCATGCTTTCTCATATTGAACCTATCGTGTCTGGGAGATATTCTCCCTCAACATCTCCAAAGATTACATTTGACTTCTGAAGTTCTGTTAACTCTCCATTGCCTTGATGTCTACGAATAACTTGAGAAAAATCAGACTGTTGCAAAATTGATACCACTTCCTCAGATACGAATCATCAGCTGAGACAACGTATGTGTACAGACAAGACTCATTTGATATTATCTGTAAATTCTTTTTAGTCAAGACAGTGCTTTTGTGCAGCATCTAGCACAATACTGAGCTACTACTAGGGTTTTTACTATTTTGTAATACTGTAGTGCCTGAAGTCTTAAGATTCACTAAATATTTAGTGACTAAGTATTTAGTGGCAAAACCAGTAGCTATTATTGGCATCCTTCAATGTCGAATATTAAATTTAAAGCTAAGAAATTTGGTGTTTATACAAAAGCTTCACACTTGAAAGTTATGGCCTGTTTGTTTTTTTCTTTTATTAATTGTGGAAATTTAAAACACAAGACAGACATTTCTGTATTTAAATAGGCAAGTGTTTATGGTGCTTAAGCTGTAATCTTATGACTGGCTTTTAAACAGACCATTGTCTCATAATAAGGCCAACCACTCAAGAACCCTGGATGGATTCTTAGGATAGAGAATTTTAGGAAGGGTTATTAGACATCCTGAAACATGAAAGATCTCAGTTCATTCACTTACTGGTACCTGTACAAGAATGTATTTAAGCAAGATTTCAAGCTTCCCAGTAATTAAAGGAATTGGTAATAAATCCCAACACACTCTGAATAAACAAGACCTTTTATATTCCTTTCAACACAGGTTCTATGAAATTTTCAGTTAGATCTGCATTTCTCTTAGACACATCAAATAATTTACCGTCTAACGCTTTTCAGCTGAAAAGCCTCCAAATCACTTTACAAATGCAGCATCACTAAGAACTAAACACTTTTGAACCACTGGATCAAAACCCTGCTCTGATACCACACAATATTTAACAGCCACACGTAATGTCGAGGTTTTAGAAGTCTTGGGCTTTTCAAGTCACAGGAACTTGACCTGCACCAATAAACCACAAGAAGCTCAGGGCCTCAGCGAAGGTCAAACTGTTAAGCAGACCTTTACAGGACACAAACTGACATTGATGAAGTAACTTTTTAAAAAGTAAAGCCACGCATGCATATAATCAGTAACAGAGTTACTATATTTGTTACAATGAAGGCTCAATACTTGCTGATGTACAAATAGGTTGTTCCCATACTCTTCATTTGACCTTGAGTCTCCAACCTAAGCCTGACTTAGAGCACCATCAAAAAATTTAAGACCAGCATTGATAAATCCAACAGCTTATCAATTGAGTGCTATGAATTTCAAAGCATAGGGAAAAAAAAAAGACATATAAAACCCTATAAGATCCAGATTAAAAAAACCAAAAGGTCACCTGATGACAATTATAAAAGAGACAATTATGCTTTTCAAGGCAAAACTGCTGGGGGTGGGGACGGCTACTCATAAATAATGTTCTGGGTTAGAGGCTATTTATTGACTTTAGGACCACAGTAAAGCCATTAATAAAACAAGATCACAAAAAAAGCTTAAAATATTTTATGTTCTGAAGAGCTTAAGGGAAACAAACAGCCCGTACATTTAAAAATATTTTAAAGTAATATGCATAAGATTTTTTTCTCATGAAAGATACCAGCCTGTAAGCTGAAGTCACCAATTTATGCCTGGAACAGGTGTGGACTTCTGACACACTGCCTCATTCCCCACAAACAGGGCTCAATTCTGACCTGAAAAAACTAACACTAACCACAGGAAGCTAAAAGTCACTTCCATGACCTTGTAGTCCCTTGTCCTCCTATTAAGATTGGCACCATCAGCTGTGGTGATGATCTCAGGAACACATATGCACTCTTCTTTTGAGAATATGACCAAGACCTGGCAAACTCCTTCTACATGAAGCTGAAATAGGAAAAAATTCTGCTTTCCTGAAGTATGTTTATGGGACACAGACATGTTCAATAGGATCTCCACCTCTTACACAGCTGGGAAATTTACAGGAGCTCAAAAATACTTTTCAATATTTTTCCTGGTGAAGCAGGAGGCAAAGATGGGAAATCTGCCACTCAAAGGAAGCAGATATGAAATTATCTGTTCTGATTAGAACTCTATGTGTTTCCAAGAAGTACAGGGAGGCAAGATTCTAAGCACTATCTGTATGCAGACAGAACTTGCTTATTTTTCTTGCCTGTGGTTTAAGCACTGCTGTATTGCTTTATGTCATGGAACTTCAAAAGCAAATGATTTGATATAAATCTCAGGGCAGTTTTAAGAGTCTTTAAAATACCAACCTGGATACTACATCAAACCAAGTTCTTATGTTATTGCCTTTGATCCCAAAGAAAATATATAAAAATAAAAAAATAATAGGAAAGTTATAGCTACCTCCTGAAGATCTGGCTCAAACTGCCACAGCTGCACTGATTCCAATGAAGTGAGGATATTTTATATCAGCTGGGGACTTGGCCTGACAAAGCTGAAGGCACTCAGCAGCATGACAAACTAAGTGCGTGTGCATTTAAGCCCATTTTACTTACCACTAAAGCCTTCATGCTTTGAAATACACCTTTGAAAAACAATAGAGCTGTAATTCTTACAGAAATGCTGACAATTAGTTTCTCATCCAGCTGAGAAAGCAATGCGAAAATAGACCCAAATCTGTATTCCCTTAAGTTTTGAGGAAGCTTCTGCTAACTTTTCAGAGATCTTCATTAGTCAAAATACCATGACTATTTATTTGGGAGATCCAATGTAGGTTCCTAACAGCAGAAACAAGCCATAGCCCAGTCTGAAATAACTGTTAAATGTTCAACTTCTCAGGCCGTAAGCTAAGATTCTTGGTTTTGCACTAAGTATCATCTGATCCATGGCCACAACAGACCAAAGCTTTTCTACATGTCAAGAAAAGACAAAGAGTCAACATGAGGAGAGAGTATTTAAGATGACCCAGGCAGACAACTTGAGTGTTTCGGTTTTTTAAAATAGTGAGAGCAGTCAGTGCTAAAAGTTAATATTGTAACAATTTGTGTGGAATTCAGCAGGCTCCAAAGTCCATGAGCAGCCTTCCAAAATGCCACCGCGCCAGCTTTACTTACCCCTAGCCATCTTGCTCCTTTGTTGGCAGCCTGCTGAATCTGCACTCTTTTCAGGGTGACATGGTAAACAGCTCCCTCCTCTACCTCTTCACCCCAGTCCTGAATTGTGCTCTGCCAGGAAAAGGGAAAAGAAAAAAAAGTAAGACAGAAAGGAACATTTTCCCTGTTCTGCTAACCACAATCTATACCAGGTGCTCTACTGCTTCATGCAGCACCGAGGGCAGAAGATGGGCTGCACAAAGTAAATACAACAATCAAAGCAATACAGGATACTTTGGGATTGAAGGAACACTGGAGATATTCTTGGCAAGCTGTCCTTTCCTGTGGTATCAAGATACCCTGACTTTCCATTTAACTATTTTTCCTAGACTAGCACATATTTTAAATAGTTGTATAAAGTCTTTTCTAAGGAAATAGTTTGGTTTTGATTAGCAGTCTTCTCTTCCCTCTCCCTCCCCCTCCCCCCTTTTCTAAAGCAATTAATCTCTTTAGCCGTTCATTTATGGAAGGAATTGCACTTTTTAAAACTGTTGAATTACTTCGGCAGACAGCCTTTAAACTTTGAAGCTAACAAGCATTTAAAATACAGCAACCCTTTATTTCTTTTGACAGGAGGGATCTAAAGCGCTTGTAGTTTGCTTTCCCAAAACCTATTATTTCAAGCTACAAAAAACTTCACAGACTCGATACTTTAAAACTCGCAAATAAGAGAAAGCGGATTTAAAAAAAAAAAAGTGCAACGCCTTCAAACTTTAACCGAACATGTGCTGCAATGACTCCTCATTTCCTAGATTTTTAACCGTACAAAAAAGCGCAAGCCGCTGCAACGCAGAGAGAAAACACGCATCCGAATTTCTCCAGAGGGTGACCAACTTCCCCCTCTTCACCCTGTCCGTGTCAGGCACACGCACGCAGTTACTCCCGAAGAGAAGCATCACTCGGAAGCCGGGCGGGTCGCAGAGGCGGTAACGCACAGCGTTTCCAGCGAGGCTCCGGGAAGCAGCGGGCGGCTCGCCCGGCCACCCCGCCGACACCGGCACCCCGCGGGTAGGGCCAAGGAGGGAGGGGGACGGGACACCCGGTTACCATTTTAGCTTTCCACAGCAATTTCATTCTCGATGCCTTCCCGGGCGCCTCGACCAGGCACGCCGCCGCTGTCTGCCGCCGCTCCGCCCTGTCAACGGCCGCCGCCGCGGGCCGGGCCGGGCCGAGCC
>JANZLQ010000095.1:30983452-31006959 GCA_026212715.1 Elanus axillaris
GGGCGGCCGCGCCAGGCCCCGCCTCGGCCCGGCCCCGGCCCCGGCCCCGGCCCCGGCCCCGCCGAGGGGCTTCCTGTTTACCGCGGGCAGCCCCGGCCGAAAAGTTACGGCGGATTCGGCCGTCCCTGCCCGGCGCCGCGCCGGGACTAGCAGCGGGGCTGCAGCCCGCCGCGGGCGGCCGCCTGCAGCGGGGCGTTCCCCTCGCCCCGGCGTCCCTGCGAGAGGGGCAAGGTGCGGCGCGTCCTGCCTGGCTTCCAGCGGGGACGGGGCACGAAGGACGCGCCTCCTTCCAGGCCCCCGGCAGCCGCCGCCCGCCTGTAGCCGCGCACCGGCGCCCTGGCCCGGCGGAGGGGAGCGGCGGCGGCGGCCGGGGCTGGCGGGCAGGTGCGGGGAGCGGGAGGGCCGCCTCTGGGGCTCCCTGCCCGCTGCTGACGGTCTTTGGACCGTTCTAGCATTAACAAAACCCAACCAAAGCCCCAAAACCAAAATGCACAAAACTTTAAGCCAAGCTTCGGGTTTTTTTTTTTTTTTAAATCCTATCCCTACAAGTTTGAAAGTAAGGAAATGAAAGCGGCGGTGCTCTGCGTTGTAGTGCTGCTCTGCAGAGGCGTGAGGAGCCTGCCGGGCAATTCAGGTGGCTGGGACAGGAGCGGAGAGAGGGCCTTCCTCCTCCTCCTCCTCCTCCTCCTCCTCCTCCTCCTGCCCACGCCAGCCAGGCTGTGCCAGGGCGGGCAGCCCCCCACGGCGCTGGCCGGGGGCAACCGCAGGCCCCTGCAACCCCATCCGGTGACCATCCTCTTGAAGAGAAAAAACCAACCTCCCCCTGACAGGGAGACGCAAAGAGTGGGGACAGGGGGTGGGCAGATGTGTAGCGGCAGATAAGAAACCGGTGCTAAACAGTGAAGCCATGAGGAGCAAGGAGCGGGGACATGGACTGTGCAGTCAGAGATGTGGAAGGGAACAGGGCTGAGTTCCTGGTTTGGGGAGATAAGGTTTAGAGTGATGGGAGTCCTTTGCTCACAGACAAGCAACCTGTACGAACCATGGCCAACTCTGTACAAGCATTAGCTGTGGACATCATCAGCACGCTAACATGAGGATCACAAACCACTTTAAAAACAGTAACTGAAGTTGCCTATTGAGGTGTCTTTAGTTACCTGGTTTTTTGGACTTATACATGGAAGCAGAGGGGAGTAGAGTGCACAATTTACTGTACAAGTCAATGAAAGCAGTAAGAATTGAACCAGAGAGTTCAAATCTCCTGAACCTCAGTGCTAACAGCCAGTATATTAGTACATTTACAGACAAGTGTTACTACCAGGAGCAGTGCTAGTTCAGATGGACTATTATCACTTGCAGCTGTTACCTTGAGGAAGCATACGAAAGCAAGGAACATTATTTTAAGTTACGAAACCAAGATTGAGCTGTGTTGTCACGGGTGACCTGATCTGATTATCTGCCAGGCTGTGCATTTAGTTTATTTGTGTAATACCGAAGTGATCCAGAATATGCTGAGGCAGATACAGACTTTAATAATCTGACAAAAATGTATTGTAGCATACAAATCAACGTCTAGATTTTCCAAAGTCCCTTGGCTTGTCCTGTAAAACTGCACAGAGCATTTTGAATGCTTTAGATTCTGCAAACCGGTTTTCCACATCATAAGTTTTAGGTGCTAAAAATGGAGCCTGCATTGAATTCATGTAGCTAGCCCACCAGACATGCAAGCAGTTTCAGAACAAATTGCTATTGAACAGGACAAACATATGTTAGCATATGAAAATGGATATCCAGCTACAAGGATTATAACACCAAAGCCAAATAATTATTCTTTATTGAAATAAAAGCTCTATTGTGGTATGATGTTCTGGTGGCACTACCATTACTTTGGGTGGCAGTCACCAAAAAAATGGCAGTTATTTCCAACTATTTCTTTAATAAGAAGAAAATGGCAGTGAGTTAATACAGTGGGAAGGGCCACACGTATTTGACTCAATTTAGCTTCTGTTGAATCACACATTTCAGACTGGATCCTTAGGGAACACCTTCTTACAGAGAGACAAGCTCAGGACTCTTCATTCAAGGTAGGGCACAAGCCCTCTCATGGATGATGTTTCTGAATCCTCTTGGTCACTGACAAGTGACAGAGAGAAGCTCCATCAGGAAGGAGTGCCAGAGGAACTCACCCAGTTTAGCAAGTAGCAAAAAGCTACTCTTTTTATTAATTGGATTTGCCATTAGTCCTGCTTAGAGTTAGACTATTTTCCAGATTGTTTTTAGTGAGATACGGTGCCCAGACTTTGTAACATTAAACACGGATACACCTTTCTAAAAAAAAAACCAAATTGCAATGACAGTGAAAGTTTACAGGAGGGGCAGTAATCAGGCATATAATTCTGTAGTATATCAAACTGCATCTTACTTTCGTAATAGTGTTTAGAATTTACACATTGTCTTTCATCCTAGCAGACTGCAAGGACTGCACAAACAAGCTATTGTATAAGTTGCACCACTGGTGCATGGTCACACCTGGGCTGCTGAACAAGAACCTGCAACGTGCAGTGGCCTACAGGGCAGTAAGGGGAGACAGAAATTTTGTCCAAGGTGATGAGGTCAATATGGCAACAGATAGAAGTATCTTACAAAAACAAAGAGCTACCTGCACTCTTCCAGATTTGAAGCTGAAATTTCATACAATGTAAATCACACACAAATGCTAATCTTTACCCCTAGATCTCAGCTCTGCCAACAATCACCTGAGATGGCAAATTGTTGTTATCTGGGTTTTTTTCCAGCATCATCCACTCTCTGCTGTCACAGGTGCTAAATGCACTTGTGAAGGTATATATACTTAAGACACAGCTATTTTCCAGCTCAACAGGCTTCTCAGTGAGCCTTGAAGATGATACATTTACAATGGGATATTTGATTCTGTAGTGTCCTCAGACAGCTCATCTGAGAGGAAAGTATCAGAATTAGCCTGAAGAAAAAATTCATTTTCTATGCTAATAGTTATTGGTCTTTAAGGATGAGGTAAAAAAAACCCAACCCAATATTAAAATAGTCTGTCTTTTGTAGAAACCTTCAGTATTTACTTGATTGAAATCTTAATCTAGTTATTTTGTTTACTTATCCCTTAAATCAGTTTACATGATTAAGCTTCTAGAAATGGTTTCCATTAACTAGTTTAGCTGCAAGGGGAAAATTGCAAGATGGCCGGGACAACACACAATGCAATTTAGTCTGACAAATTAATTTGATCTTTAGCCCCTTCCTAGTAAGCTAGTTCAGAAAAGCATGTAAGCAGTAGCTTTACTTTAGCATGAGCTTAAAACATTCACATCAAAGGAACTAAATTCTTAAGATTCTTTGATGAACTGGAGTCTAGACCCTGAAATCAAAGTGAATTGCAGGTTCAAACCTCCATGGGACTGAGTCTTCTCCCCACAAGAATTACATCAAACATTGCATTGCAAAAAGCCCAGCAATCATATTTTCAACAGATTTTCAGTGAAAAACTGTTCATCCAAATCCTCTACCAATTCTAATATTTGCTGGTTTCTAGTTCCTTAGAAGTCTGGATTCTCCTGATAATCATCTCACTTGGGAAAAGGATATTTGTAGGTTGGGGTGGTATCTTCATTAAAGCAGCTGGGGATGGGATAGTGTTTTCTAACAGTATTTGCTTCTTTCCAGCTAAACAAAGATGTCAGTTTAAATATATTACCTCTTTTGACAGACCTTGTCCGTATTTATATCATCAGATCTCATAGCTACAACAACTTTGTTAAATGGAATACAATAAATTTCTCTTGGACTGGTAGAATCTTTCAAAGTGAATGAAACGTACTGTAGTGACCACAAATTTAACAGAAGGACCCATTTTAACTCCAACTCCTGTCACTAACTTTTACCAAAACATGGATGTCTGTGTCTGTATATGTAATATATATGTATTTATTCGGTCTTTCAGAGAGAAAGGATTATGCTCAGTCTAGGATCCTAACTGATTATTTAATACTGGAAAGGAGGAAAAGCATACATAACATTTAACTTCTATTTAGTTGCACTCTAAGACCACTACATAGTATTCAACGACTTACTTGAGACCAAGAGACAGGATCAGAATGCACAAGAAAACATGAAGACAAAGCAGGCTCTGATTAATCTAAAAGATGTTCTGTAAAGATTTCAAGGACCGAAAGAAGCGTGAAAAAGAATAAGAACAGTCTGCAACTCGGTTTAGTAGAACTGCTGTTTTGCTCTTTTAACAGACTTCAATCATGAAACCAATCTCTACCAATGAGAGCCACACTCATGGTCAACGTTGTGTTAAATACTTGGTTCTTTTCAAATCATGTTCACATGCAATAATATGTTCCTGCCATAACCAAGCTCAGTGCCTGCCCTTTCTACTGCATCAGAATTGTTCCTCTAATACATCTGAGCATGTATTCCCTCCCCCTCACAACAAGAAAGAAGTCCAAATCCACTTGTGAATGCAACCTTACACTTCTCACAGTGAAATGTTATATAAGAAAATACTTTGAGGTCTGGAAAGTTCTCAAACTGCAGATCATTGACCACTTACAGCCCAACAAGAACTCACCAACCATCCACAGAGCACTAAGTTAGTCACAGAGTGATGATTTTTCCTTGTTTTCAGCTGTTGCTACAGCTGGCATGCAGACGCTTTCATGAGAAGACAAAGCAAAAGACCTATAAACCAGCTGGAAATAAAGAACAGCTAGTCTTACTGCCTCTGCTAGGGGCCTAACAGAAGAAGAGGAAACAGAAGTCAGAGATACCCAAATAAGAGAAATACTTGGGAGAGCAAAGGAAAAGGGTAAAGTAACCAGGCTGATGTAAGTATCATCCCAGACAGTTTCTCCATGAGAGAAAAGTATCATGCAGCCTAAAAGGAAAGAAGCCAGGTACCAGCAAGTTGCATGCGTATTAGCTTCACTGGGAAAGGATGCTCAGTGGGAGATGGGAAAGAAAAACACACAACAGTCTCTTTTTTTCCAAAAAAAGGAGACTACTCCTTGCATTACAAACAAAATGTAAGTTAGGCCATGGTTTCAAGATGTTCCTTTCAATGGCAGTGCCAGCTCAAGCACTTTCCACTTCCTGGTGCTTGATCATGCCAGGGGCTAGAATTGTTTGCATGTTGGATATGCTAGATATTTCCTAGTAACCATGCCTTTACATTAGATGTTTTTACAATATTACCTTTTTTTCCTGTTTATTCTAAGAAGCAATGGCTACCACCTCAAGGTTACTATCTATATGTATGCAACTGTTAACTGGAAAAAAGGATTCCATGAGTCAGTCTGTCCTGTAGAAAATATGAGACCCTATCACATGGAACAAAGCCTGTCCAAAGAGACACCCCTGCAATGGATGATGCATTAGAAGAGCATGCCTACAAAAGGAAATAAATACTGCTTCTATTAAGACAATCTCATTAATTATTATTCATCTGGTTTCTCTAAAACCACATTTAGTTCTTGCTTTCCATTTATGGCACATGCCCTCAATTTGATAACTGACAGGTGCTGCAGACTACAGTTCTTGAGATTGAAACTAATTAAAAAAAAAAAATCACACACAGATGAGCCACAAAAGCTACAGAACGCAGAGACTATAGAAATGCAAACACAAATCAGTTTTATATGGTATTTTAATGACTGTGGACTCCGACCTGTAGTTTGGCTGCAGAGAGCTCTTTATCACGGTTACCATATGAAAATCACCTGGTATTCCTTTACATTGTGCACACCTGAGTTCCTGCTTTCCACTCAATTACACAGTTAGCTTATTAGGGAATGCTTTAGATCTGCTTACCATTTAGTATGCTACAATCTCACCTACACTAAAGGTCCTTTACAGCACAAAGCACCTCACAGGCACATACCTCATGCAGTCATTTCTATC
The DNA here is from genome assembly GCA_026212715.1 of Elanus axillaris. Lineage (NCBI taxonomy): Eukaryota > Metazoa > Chordata > Aves > Accipitriformes > Accipitridae > Elanus > Elanus axillaris. Next base: position 30,989,390 of record JANZLQ010000095.1, read on the forward strand.
AGTACAGGGGCAATTCTTTGCACATGCTGCATGCTGATGTAGAGGGTGACAGAGGTGAGCCAGATTCTCCGTCTTCCTCATTTGGAAATAAATTAACTTGGATATTTGTATTCTTTAAATGAATGAAATGCACTGTCACTACATGTCAGCCAGTAAGAAAAATTGTTGGGATCAAAAATTAAATTTGAATTTCAAACCACTAACTAATCAAAGCAAAAGAAACATTACTTGCGTTATGCAGTGTATGTCTGATCTTCTACTGTCTGCAACCTTAGCAATGCTTACTCCTGTGCAAAAAGGGAAAAATACTGTTCCCCACTCCCTCTGAAGACCGCTGAAAGATACGACAATGCAGTAGCAGCTCAGTAAAGAACTAGATACACAAGTTCACCATGATCTGTCTTCATTGACACTAGAACTAAATAGAGGCCTTCAAGTAATTGGAAACACTAACCAGCTTCATTGTAAAATGCCTAAGGAAATGTAGCACAGCTCCCGTACATAAAACTAAATTAATGATTCATAAGGCTGCATAATTAACAATGCTAAGTCAAAAAATTATGGAGTTAGGGAAGCAAATCCAGCCTTACCTTGACGTCTCATTTCACATGTGATTGCAATTAGATAGGCATGCACTGTTTCACAAACTATGGTATCTAATAGGATATGGCATGCTTTTGTATAATCTCAGATCTGGGTGGCATATGTCCTTCAGGAACAGCAAGTCCCTAGACTTCCGTTTGTTAAGACTTCAAAGCAACGCTGCTTGCAAACCCATGGTCACATCACCAGTAAACTACACCACCTGCAACATCATATGGAGAAACAATGGCGTATTTTACTCCCTGTCCCTTGAACCTTTTGCCTCAAGAGGAGTATAAGTAGTGTCAGTGTACCTCAGAGTCTGATTTTATACCTGCCCCCTACTCAGTCTGCAGAAACCTCTCTTGGTTCTTTGGAAACAATCTGTAGGAGCAGAGACAGCAGGTCCTAGGAACTTGAGTCTCAGTTGCACATATTGCAAAACACCCAGAAACTTTTCTTAGGCCATAAGTGCTTTATGAGGTCTTCTGTTCCTTTTCCAGACCCATGTGTCCCTGCTGCTTCAAAGCAATATCTTTCTCTAGTTTCATGCTGTATAGCTACTCAGGTGTTCACAGCAAATCCTCTTGACTGCACCCTTCACAAGCTTTGAAGGAAGAAACAAAACCCTGAAGTGCATGCTGAGTACATGGTTTTCTAAGGCTCGTAACTCAGTCAAATCAAAGCCAAAACTAAGGCACTTCATAGTTATGGCTATTTCAATGCCAAATTTTAGCACACAGGCCTCAGCCACTCATGCTGCAGAACTGTTCAAAAGAAGGCAGCAAAAAACTCTTTATGGAGGGGAAAAATAGTTTTCCACTCTCCTCATACGCACACATGGATGAAATGTTTTCGCTCAAACTTTCCAAAAAATTCACCTTTGAGCAGAGTCCAAGGGCCTCATTTGAACAATTTTAAAACTTTCTGCAAAGAATAAATACTTTAATCATATAAAAAGGCATTGCTCAATTACAAATTTGACTGCGGGTAATTCTCCTGACATCAATTCCATTTCTCCCAATTTACATTGTCATGAGATCAGAATCAACCCCATTGCCTACGCAGAACTAATAAAAATTATGACTCCCTTCTCCAACAAAAAGTTATGGAAAAGTGAAAAGAGAAGGCTAATATAACCAGCAAGCATTATATACCTATAAGAACAGCGACAAAAATAACTGTCATAGAAGAGCAGACCAAAATGACTAAACATCTAAGCTTCATAACAAAATCTTCATGTCACAAGACAGTGGAAAATGGTGGAAAGGCAGAGTTCCAGAAGTATTTGAGGTTGAAGGGGACAATGGCTCCCCATCAGTCCTTCCCTGCCATGGTCAAACACAGCTGGCTTTGGCATACAGCAGAGCTCCAGGACAACCTGGTGACTTCTTCAGCCAGATGGAGATTTGGATCTTGCAGCAGACCCTGCAGGAGCATAGCCCATGTCTAGCTTAGCTGATGGTTTATGCAGGGAGTTATACCTGAACTGCCTATGGGTTACATGAGTTTACTACCATTTCATAATTCAATCATATTGCCAAAAAAAAAAAAAGGTAAATACAATGTCACATGCTGATGTCACTCAGTAATTTCTTTGTAAACAAGATGGGACAAAACTGCTACAACAGGTCAAGGGTTTAGACCTGAATAGGCAGTGACTGAAGCATTCAGATCTTGCTCAGTGCAACAAGGCTATCTTGGGGGATAGCGGGGTATTAACAAAGTGAAAGTTGATTACTCTGATTGTAAACAGTTGGACCATGTTCCTATATCTTATTATTGCTTCATAGATCAATAGGCGAGCGTGCATATAAAGAAGACAGGGAGATAGACCTCCCCAATTTCTTCCTTTTTCAAGTAAAGGACTGATTTATGGTTACATCTTTTATACACACATACACACTTCCGTTTAGTATCATCAGTATTGTAACCACTGAGTTTTCTGCCACAGCTCCTAGACAGTATCATAAAATAAGTAAGTCAAACAAACATGAGAAAAAAAATCCTACAGGCATTGTGATATAAATGGGTAATTTTGCTTGCATCAGCTGAATTAAGGAAAAGAAAACCCCTTTCCCAATTTGTGAATCAAATGGCTCTCGTATACAAGTGTCACTTAAAAGATTGCCTTCTCTGTGTTTCAGATCTTTTTTTTTGCACCTAAGTAAGGTTTAATAATTAAATCAGTCATGGTGCAAACACATATTGGGTTGATTTAGCAAAATTCTAATTTTCCCTAATTGTTTTCTCATCTCCATAAACAGGCTGATTCTCTGTAAGAAACTTCTTACTTTCAATACAAATTTGTTGTTTATATTATTGGCTAGTTGGTACTCAATCCTCTTCCTCATTCCCAAATTACTTGCCATAGTTTGTGTCGTTTTCTAGCAAGCTTCAGTTTCCATAACAAGAAATTTAACTATTTGATTAAATGAGCTCTCGAAACTTCCCATTTACAAACATAACTTTCTTTTTCCCTTCTGTTCTGTTTTGTTTTGCTTTGGTTACAGATATACTGCACATATGCCTTTTATGGCCCTGTTACAGTATGCTTAAACAGTATAAATCTCTGTTGACTATGAGGATTTCCATCTCCTTAATTTTCACTCAGGAGTCTTTGTCATTTTTCCTCTTAAAAAAGAAATATTTCCTCTCCTAGAAGTCTGTATCACTCTGGTATCCTTTAAACTAAGCACTCCCCAGAGGACTCTGGGCTTAATAATTATATTGGAGTGTCTATTATTTAGGATACTGGGAGTACTTCCCACTGTATCTGGGGCCTCCCATTCCTCTGAACAGACCTTGGCCAGCTAACTCTGTATTTATATCTAACTAGTTCAAAGCCCAAGGACTTTGTCCCTCCCACCCATTGAATTATAATCAGATAGCATGTCTTAAGTTTGACTCATTCACTTCATGCACACACAGTTTCCAGAAAGAGTAAATGAAGTTTCAATTTAAATGCTATTCCTACAACAAATCCTAGTATTCACATTTTTTCAACAGCACTGTATATGTTAGACATCACAATTAAGATGTCCAAAAGTAACTCCATAGCTTAGACTTAAAACAGGAAAATCTGCATAAACCAATCTTGTGAATTGTAAACACCAAAACAAAGTTTGGCATTTCTGAATGTTGTGTACAAATACAACACTCTTAACCTCTAAGTGGTCATTAAAATAACAGGGATAAATTAATCATAAATCCTTGTATTAATATCATAGTTTATCTTATTTGCTTTTTTATTCTAAATGACCCATATTAAACTTAAAATTATGTCCCCCTTTATTGTGAGACATATTTAAAAATACTCAGAAATTCCTAGACCCCATTTTAAGAAGCCTGCCAATCATACAAGAGAGCTCTTCTGGATGCTGAAGACTCTTGAACACCATGGACAGATTTCTCAGCCAGCTTTAAAACAAATTCTTGCAAGCTTTCATGTAAGATGGGCACTCTGTGAGATTCTCTGGTCTCAGATCACAATGCTGTTAATCCAAGCCAACAAAGGATTCCCACTAGTGTAACAGAAAACAGAACATAGGCTTCAATTCAGCTCAGAGCAAAGACATGAGAAAGAATCTAATTTTCCAGTTGGCTTGGGCTACTGACCCTACCTTTTCCACATTGCTCAAGCAACAGTAAGCCAGAGTTGTCATCTTTTTTCTTTTCTTCATTGGGTTAAAAGGGAAATAATTGAAGTGAAGCAAGAATTCAGCTTATCTATGGGTATCTCATTTTCTTTAATGCTACATTCATTCTATCTGATTTCAACAAATCCTACAAGGATTTTATTACTTTATAGCCCTGCTACAGAGCCAAGTAGGCACCATCAGATCAAACTCCTACTCCACAGCTTTCTTTTGAGTGCTGTTTGCAGGGAGGAGGAAAGAACAAGAGAGTTGTAAACAAATATGTAACAATTATCATTAGAAATGTATATATTGGCCCCTCTGCAACCACGAATGTTTTTTCATCATACATACCACTCACAAATTAAATTTTCAGGCCTTTACTAACTACCACAGCCTCGAACACAGGAATCTCTAAATTAGAAAGGATATCTTTTGAGTGCAGTGCAATAAAATCCAGGTTTGGGGAGGCTGGGGTTTGGATTTTTGAGTTGTTTTTCTGTTTGTTTGTTTTTATCTCCTCGATCTCTAAATTATTCCATAGTCAGATACAACAGTCTGTACACCAGTGACTTGCCTTCTGCAGGCTGTCTGGACACTTTGCATGTCGCTCAGGTGAGTTGCTCCTTGGTCTTCTACCAAATCTCAAAGGAAACAGGTCCCTGAAGGAGAAATTCAGTACCTCTTTGAAAGCAACAGAAAGGTGGCTTTAAAATGCGATACACAGCAATACATTTACTTTTAATGTCCATTATATGTCTGTCTCTTGTGAAACACAACAATTGAATAAGATCATTACACAGATAAGGAAGATGCTCAGTCATGTTCATTAGATGCAGTGCCAGCCACTCACAACCAATGGCATGGTTACACACATCCAAGCCCCCTTCCTGGCTTGCTTAAATTTCTGCTTTCTCTGACATTAGAGTAAGTACTGCTATTGCAGTAGCCTAAACCAGTAACCTAGATAGCACATCTACTTCTCCCTCTTGACTACACTGCATATGTAAGAGCAGTGCTGAGACTTCCTTGATCAGGACACATCTAAAGAAAATGGGTACTAAACAAGTTTCTGGAAGTGACCTATTTTGCTAGGAGAGGCAAAAATGCTTTTACCAGCATAAGTCAGCTCCAATGTTTTTCCCTTTATGCTGTTATGACTCTTGTCTTCCACCTATTGCAAACTCTGAGCTTTCAAAAGCCCATATTCCTACCCTCCAGAACAGTTAAAATGCAGCAGTAAGACTTTCTTTCTCATTCAATTATTTAATATTCACTTTTAAAATCCCTCAGAACTTGATCTCTCTTCTGACTCTCCTTATTTTCATCTCTTAGAAGCTTCTCACCTCTGCTGCTGCTTCTCACAGATCAATGCCTGCCAGAAACTCCCAGTGGTAAAGTTCACTGCTAGGCTTTTTCTTTTATATGCTACCAATATACACTTGGTAGCCATTTCAAACTGATAAACCCAGCTTTGAGATCCACCTTTATTCTGATGCCAAAAATGCATCTCCAGTTCACAACAGTGACATAAATACCCTGTGGGACACAAGCAATATTTCATTTACTAACAAAAGTTTAAATGATTTACAGCCTGCAGTTGATGCATATCACTAGTGATCTATAAATATTTGCTCTCACTGGTCCCTTCCAACCCAAACCATTCTATGATTCTATGATCCATAGAGTCCAATATCCAACAGTCATGCCAAGTGATGCCACTCTGATGTAGATTAATAGAGTACAACCCACTTGAACAAATTTAGATCAATACCTATTAAAAGTTTGGTGAACTTTTGGGAGCAGTATGCCCCAGCATGCTCAGCTATCCTCAGCTAAAGAGAAATCCCTTTTACTACTTGTGCTCTTGCTACTTGGCTGCTTCTGTAGTCCATATATCACTTCCTTGAAGAAGTGCTGCTAGTGACTTCAGTGGATTCACTTGCAAGGGAAAGGTGACAGGATTAGAACCACAGGCTGTAAACACTTCAGTACCCTCTGGGATTACGTTGTTTTATTATTATTGGCGCATTGTGCTCAGATAGCAAAGATATTCATTTAAGGATACTAGTTTCTATTTCCAGCTCTATTACATCTATTTTTGTTTGAACTTATTTAAAGACAACACTATCAACCCAGAAACAAACGACAGGAAGGAGGTGGAAGTCCACAACGCTTGAGACTCTAGACAATGACAGGAAATGCCCTGTGTTTTGACAGTTCCCCCACTTCTCTTCCAGATGATCTTTACTGAAGAATTAGACAAAGTCCAAAAAGCAAAATAAAAACATAAACAAAACTCTGTGAAGGGGAAATCCTCTTGTATTCAGATACCAGTAGAGTGGAAAAGTTTTGAAAGAATCCAGGTCTAGAACATTATTATATTATATTATATCATATCATATTATATTATATTATAATAGTATATTATGTTATATTATATTTTATTTTATTTATATAGACAAAAAAATTGTCTATATAAAAGCAGGAATGGAACAGTGACACAACAGTTACAAGATGTAAAAAGAACAAATGATTCTGTGTTCCACTTGGAGAAATCTCATTGTCTGCCTCCAAGCGAAATTACAAACAAACAAACAAACAATCATTTAGTGTGTTTTGTGATGGGTATATTAACAAGATACTTGGCTTAGGTATTTCCAAAGTACCCACCATAGTGACAGTTGAACATAGTACATGAATGTTTTAGGTATATGAAGCTTCACATCCAACCCATCTCTGAGATCTCCACCAGCTCAGACAAGAAATGTCCCTTAGCTTATATATGCCTTCTTAATAACTAATACATGACCATAAAGTCTCAGCTGTATTAGAGAAAATTTTAGAAAACCTACCAATGAGCAAGCCAGACTGTAGACCAGTTTTGTGCTATTCTGAGCAATAACTTACTGGCAATGGAGCACTACTGAGCAAACTCAAACCCTATGCATTGTATCAGGATGACATTACTAAAGATGTATTTTGAAGTTTTTACATAGACAAAGATCTAGCTGAAGTCAAACATACTTTCTCCTCAGTAAAAACCAAGTAAGAACTTCAAAATTGGCCAAGGTTGAAGATTGTAACACAAAAGTTTGAGCAGAAGCCAACTGTTTTGTTCCCCACAGATCAGTTGGAAATGCACCAATAAACAGGATGGAAGATACTCTTTCCAAGGGAATAGTACAAACAGAAAATTAATTGTGCAATATGTTACTGGGCTCAGGGAGACAAACTGGATTTGAAATCAAAACCTAGAGCAGATAATTAATAATTATGCAGTTATAGTACAGAACCCTAAATACACACAAAAAGTCAAAGGAATATTAAATTCTTTCACTTTGGGTTTTAAGCTGAACACTGATAGGATCCATGGAGGAACTTTTTCTATAAGAAGTTACCCCATACTTGTCCACAACTGAACTGTCAGGAGCTATATATGCACTACATAGGCATTTTGTCAATCTTGGTATAGCCACAAAATCCCTGTAAAAAATTGCAGCATCCTCAATGAATGAGCTAAAACATACAGTCTTTCATCCACAAATAATTTCTTACCTGAAACTCCCCTACTAGAGAAGACAACTCAAACTGCAAGGCAATTCTTTAGTAATACTGCCAGCAAGAATACCAGAAAGTGTCAAATACAATAAAGGAGTTTATAAAGTGGTAACCAATGCACTGAGGACTGGAATAAACCACACAATGCATTTCCCATCTAGCACCAGACAGCATCAGATGGCAGTATGTTTCAGTCATTACAGATTTATCCTGAATTAAACCTGCAAGAAGTGAAATTACTTTATATCTTCCTCTTCCCCCAAATATGTGTCAATTATTATTTATGGCTTGTTTTCTTAACCTTTCTTTAAGAAAAAAAGTAGAGAATTTAAGCTTACTGCAAACCACAACCAGACGTGCGTTTATCACCATAACATGTGTTATGTTATGTGTCAGTTGTGTGATGTGTCAGTTGATAATTTGGCACCCACTTAAGAGAAGGAATTCTGCTTATTTTTTGTTCCACTAGTTAGTCCAAAACCAAGTGCAAAGTTGCACAATCCCTCCAACTTTGTTGGAGATGCAATAGTCAGAACCAAGATGCACAGAAGAGGGAAGTAAAAAAAAAAAATCCAAGTCCTCTTTTCTGGATAAGTGGCTATATGTTAAAAAAGCAAGAGTTCAGCAGAGAAAAACACTGCTCTTTTGCCTTCCCAGGCAGGTTTCTTGCTCTTCCAAGTGGACTCCAGACTTCATGTATTTCTTTCCCTCCGTCCCTCCCTCCCTCTCTCCCCCAACCCTTGATGATAATATTTGGCAGGAACTTTTAATTAAAAAAAATCCAGACTGCCTTTGTGCTACCCCAGAAAACCACTCTGGGGAAATGATGTTCTTTGCTCAGCAATTCCTGTTCAGCACAGAGTGCCAACACGAGGAAAACAGCTGGAGTGACTTCCTATTCTCCATTCAGGCCTGGCGGCCTAGGAACAAATCCTTACAAAAAGAAAGAGGCTGAAACCAACAAAGATTCATTGACAAAGAAATCCACAATGACTTTTGTAAGATGTTATTTTCAGCTCATGTTTTTAAATTAATACATTCAGTCTCTCACAATAACATTGAACTTATTAACAACCCAATCCAACTACCATCAAAGCTGTGGAAAAGCTTCATATCAAGCGGCAACCAGAACAACAACGTTAATGAAGAAAATGGATCAGTTGTAAAGACTATGCAGGAATGACCTGGGCAATGGGCTTGAGCAGCCCTTGCTACAACAGTCTGCACCTGGACACAACCTCCAGCACTAACAAATAGCAACAGTAATGCAAAGCAACAGATATACACTCCATATCATCACCAGATGAATGAGCTGAGGCTCGAGTGTACATTTTCTAGGCGTGTCCTAATACAAGTGATGCAGGCAGCAATCTTGCCATACATCATGATTTTATATCATTTTGCATTTTCCTTGAAGAACCTCCTGTTTAGTCCCTGAAAAGTCTTGCCTTTCATTCACATACAAATAATTTGCTATACTCTAACACCTCAATATGGTTCCCCCAATAACTCCTTAAACACCTAAAAAATGAAGATAATGCAAACATTACTACTTTTTAAGTCTTCCAGTTATGTCATCCTCATATTGGAGAGGGAGGAGCTTGCCAGATGGGATTGATAATATGTGGCTGTAACCCTAACAGCTGTCATTCAGACACATGAGGATATTGTCCACTTTAATCTGAACACCAAGAGATGTACATTAAATCCCTTTTCACTCTGTAGAAAAGCAATACTAACTATGCAGCTATTCACCACATTTCCCTAGGCTTCAAGGTTATTTTGATGGACATTATTTTTTTCCTGAGAAACACAATGTCTATTTACATGTGCAGGGAAAGCCAACATTTGATCCAAGGGTTACAGCCATGAAGTCCTGCTATTCTAAATCAGACTGCTCCTTGGGCTTTAAGTTGAAAATCCATATATTACTTGCTAACTTCCTTACATTTAAATCTCAAAATGCAAAGCATCTGAGATCATAGCTGAGTTCTGGAAGGGACCCAACAGTTAAATCTCCAGGGAAGTCAGGCAAGGCTGATAATTGGGTTCAGACAAGGGTATATATTTGGTTTTTTACTACACTGATGCTGGATAACACTCCAGCCTTGCATTTTCCCCTTTTTTTCAGCTTTGCTCCTTTCTGTCTTTTAAGGAAAGGTGACCTTTTTAATTGCCTCTCGTCGTTAATCACATCTAGATAATACTAACTAACTAACCCTTTACAATAATCTGGCTAAATAATGGTTTAGCGATGGGGGAAGGAAGAGAGGAGAGAGCAGTGTTATAAGTCTAAGGCGATAGACTTACAATTTGAAGGTCTGTCCTTTTCCTGAGGCTGTGTCATCACAACACTCACACTGCTTGCATCTGAATGACAGGATGGGTCCCTTTCCTTCTCTCCCCATCTCCTTTTCTTAAATTACCATGGAATTCCCTCACTGTAACCTTGTTGCCAGCTCTCAGCCCTCTCAGTGGATGAATGACAGATTCCTTTGGTTCAGTATGCAGTTGAGGGACGAGGAGAGCAGTTCCTCCAACAGTATTTAGAAGAATGGAAACAAATATTCCAAAATAATACTTGACTGATTATACAAATGTTGATTAACATAAAACTACATAAAACCAAAGTGCCCTGCATGTAACATACAGGGCACATAACTTGCCTGTTCCTACTTGTTTAATCAAAAGACTTAAGAAAAAAAGTCATGACATGTATCACATTCAAGTTATGACTAGTTTCAGGATCAGAATACAGTGCTAGCCATCTCCCACAACAAATGGCAACAAATGGCAACAAATCTTTTACCTGTGCTAACCTATCCTCCATTATCTTTGTTGATCTCCTATGCTTATACAAGAATGGAATACAACACCCAGATCAAATGCAGTTATTAAACAGATATGCTAAAAAAGAGAGTCCACAGCAAAACTTAATTAGTCTCCATGGGAAACAGACACCAGGGGGACTATGGAGTCCCTCTTCAGGACTTTATTATGCTTCTTGTGCTTGTGAAAATGTTTCTTATCTAGGTCACTGTTTTACCTTTTCCTACTCAATTGTTTGAAGAATTGTTTTACATCCTCCTTTGATCTAGGTATTCAGGCCAGCAACAATACAGCGCAGAGTGGGGTAAATGGTAACTTAAACAATATTTAGGAAAGACCGTAGAGGAATTTTTCCAGTTTATCATGTTTCCACTGCAAAGAAAGGTGTCATTAAAACCGAGAGCACACCTACACAACAGTAGTTCAAGAAGTCCCCCAAGATAAGCAGCTACTGACCTGATTGGACCTTTCCTCAGCTGCAGCAATCAGTGTGTTTGCCACATATAATCTACCCAAATACCTGAAATTTACTGAAAGGGGGGGAACTGAGAGGATGTGACAACTGCAAAACAATTCTTCATTAGACCTGCAGCTAGAAAGGCATTATGTACACGTTGAAGAAGAAACTCTAAGTCCAGAGGTTTGTAAGTTAGTAGCAAGTCATAAAACTCCTAACCACAGCAGTCAGAACCTGACAAGATGTTGGGAAGGATCAACCTTACTCTGAGGACTCAGCTAGCTAACTCTTTAAAACAACACCGAGGAATTAGATCGGTGTAATCTTTCTTTTTTTGGCTTGATTTCCCAGGCAATCACACTGCCTGCCACCCTCCTCCTTAAAACAGTGGATTCAAGCCAGGTTGAACAGAAATTTAAGCTGCTGTATGATTGATGGAAATCTACAGCTAGAAAGGAGGAAAGGCCCTTCTAGCATCTCATTGATAAAAAATGACCTAATCTTGGGAAATACTTCATTCTGAGCAAACATCATCTTAGAATCCAGAATCAATCACAAAACACAAACTAGAGGAAAAACAGGCTTCATTAATTCTGGCCTCCATGGTTGAGAGTGCCTGAAAACACACAGTAGGGCATATTCAACAGATGTCAGAAAACCTCATCTGTGGAGCTTCAGAACAGATACAGAGACTCTCAGAGACTCGGATTATCTTGAAACCCCATAATGCAGACCTGAAAAAAATCAGTTTTGTGACCAAAAGAATGAATGAAGCCTAGCTTCCAATTGATCTGTGACCCAAGTCTTTTATCCCTTCCTCCACATAACCCAACTCCCTTACAAACACCCTAATCCTACCCTCCTTGCCATGTAGCCAGGAAAAAAACAATTTACATTGTAGCTGGTCCCCACTGACACTGACTGCCCAACCAGCATGTCCATGCCAACTGGACCGCTAGAGGAAAGTGGAGGAGAAAACTTTTGGAGCCTCAGCTGGAAGCCTTTCTCACAGAGGGGTCAAGACAGAAGTTCTCTATCCAAGTGCTGATTTTTATGACAGTTGCATTACTTCCTGGGAAACCTCTACTGCTTTGCTAAGTCAAGCTGATATCTACAAAGTGATTCAAGATTCCATTGAAATACAGGTAAAAGAAGGCATAGTCACATAAACTTCACTTGCTTAGGCAAATAAATAAAATTGCTTTGAGATTAGAGAGAATTTGAAAATGTCCTTGTGAAATGAGATGTTTTGGAGCAAAGTAAAATTAGGAAACCTTTAATAAAAGATGGTTTCATTATACAATTGTAGCCAAAAGAAAAAAAAAAAAGAAAAAAAAAAGAAAAAAAGAAAAATAGTATCTTAGGCATGAAAGGGATTTTATACAATATTGACTGAAACAGATGAAGCCAATATAAGATACAATTGATTCTGGAAACAATCAAAAGTCAAAACTAAGACCTTCACAAAGCTTTTACAAAACTGGAATTCAGGCTCCCCTAGGAGAAGAGAGCTGCAGATTCTGAGACTGGATGACTTACAGCAGTTTACAGTCTCGCACACACACACACACGTACAGTTCATTGGTGATATCCATTTATGCTACTGTAGTGAACTATAAAAGTTCTGGTAACTCAGAAGTGGATACATATCGTCTTTGGTCATTTTTACTTACAAGAGCACTAGTTTCAAAAGAAGAGCATGCAAGACAGCTAAGGGCAGTAGCTGCATCTGGCTTCCCAGATAAATTTACTTGCCATCATAAATGGAAATTTTTACTTTTCACTTGAGTTTTAGCACAAAGTCAGAGCATTACATATTCCTTGATTGACTTGTATGAAGAAAGAATCCTAATAAGAAAGACGGTGGCAGATGGATACCCTGTAAGCCCTGCAATGACAGAGAGGAGTGTGGGAAATGTGCTACCTGGAAAGAAGTTGGAAACTGAAGAAAAAAACCTCCTGGCAGTTTGAATCCTCTTGTATACAAAGTTGTTGCTTTTATAAACAAGTGAATCAAGTTTAAAAAAAGTCTGGCTCTAATGATATTTTCTATCTAATGAGAAAAGTCTGCAAGAACCCAAAATACTGGCAAACTGCTTGGGTCAAAAGGGGACCACTACAACAGGAATGTAATACAATTGATTACTGAGGATTGGGAGTCAGGGCTTTGGCACTGCCTCACATAATTTTTGGAAATTTGCATTATTTTAGGAAGAGTTTCCTGTGTTAACCTATGTTTAAGGCATGAATAACACATAGAACTGCTCAAAAAAATTCTGATGTTAAGTTTTTTATCAGAAAATGGGTCATCTATTGAGTCAATGTGGTTCATTAGAAATACTGTGGGTTTGAAACATCTTTCCCCCAAACTGAGAGACTTTCCAGCAGAATTCTCCCTAGACTCCTGCCATCTTTGTCCCCAGCCAGAGGCTCACTAGTGCTTACAACTCTGGAAACTGTAAATTGCTGAAATAAATGTGTTAATGGAATTAACATAAATGCAAATGGCATTTAAAAAACCACCAACCAACCAACCAAAAAACCCTGCAGGATCTAGGGGACTTCTCTATGTATGTGAAATGTGAGAACTAGTCTGTTTGAACCAAAATCAGACTTTGAAATAAAACTAAGGCTTTCTGATTTTTTAGACGCCTCTTTCTTTCCTCACACAGGACAGTATGAATCCTCAGTTACTTCACAGCAGGTTATGGTCCTTCCTCCACTATTCCTTCCCTCTTCCAAACCAGACAAAATAAGCATGTCCCTAGATCCTTCTGTCTACAAGAAGGTAACCATTCAGATATGGCCATGTCCCTACAAAGGAAGAAATCTCTTCAAGGGTTTCCCATTCATGCTCACCAAGAAAATATACTTGCTTCTTACACATCTTATGATGGAAACCATACAGCAAAACCAACCGTCTGTCAGACACTTTATAAATAAATACAACAGGACACTTCCTGCCTCAAGGAGTTTAATTCCACATCTGTAGAGCACTTTGAAGGCATCAGACTGAAGGTACTACAGAGATATTAAATAATTTTAAAAATACTAAAAGCAACTAAACCAGCAGGTTTTCTTTCATGTAAAGGAACTACGCCTTGCTATCACAACACAAGTCATATGTTGGGTGGAAATCCAGGGTTTCCATGACTCACTATGACACCTGGACAAAACCAGAAAACAGCTACGTTCTTCCTGTGCAGAGTTCTATTTATTTTCTGTTCATATTTTGGAAAGAAGCTTTATCATCATGTATTTTTTCTTTACTTTCATTGTTTAATAAGATCATTTTAATTTATTATTTCTTAGTGACAAAAAAAGGCCGATATTTAGAATGCCCCTTCTCCTGCTAAATTCAGAGGGAGAAGGGGAAAACCCCATCACCCTAGAAGAGTAGAATGGAGAAAAATAATTATCACCTGTACAGGAGTGTTACAAAGAGTATGGGTAAAAAAATGCCCTTCTCAGAAAACTTGGATTGGAGAACACAAGAGGTAAACACAAATTTTTAAATGTATCTAACCTGTATTCAGGGCAATAGTAGAAACCATGATCATGGAAAGTGAAACAGTGAGTTACAGTACTACAGAACAAAAAATTCCCCATGTCCTGTACATGGCAAGTGATACAACACACCATGCAGGCTGAGAAACTCAGAGGCAGCAAAATGTTTCATCTATGGCCTTGCAGACTGGTATCAAAATGGAGACATGGCATTTTATAAGTTCAGCTATCAAGCACTTGTACATAAAATAGACAGAGATAGCAGTGGTCAATTAGGTAGCATCCACAGCTGTCAACCCTTAACCCTTAGCCCATATATATATATAAAAACACACACAAAAATACATAAAAATCAAGGATCAAAGCACCAACACCCAACAAACACATATAAACCATTCTCCATTGTCTCTGCAAGTGCTATTAAGAATTATCCAAGGTATTCTTAAGATCTGATGAGAAATCCAGACACAGCCCTGCTAAAGCTTTTGGAAACCTAAAGAAAAAGAAAACTGCAGTTCTTTAAGCATTTCCTATATCACAGTATGATTCTTCTCCCACTCTGGGATATAAAAGCCTGAGCTCTTTGCAAAAGGCATGACTATACCAGATGTACAATTCTTTCAATCAAATCCATTTCAATTTTTCTTTTAGAAGGATATGGTTTTACACTACAGCCTTCATACTGAAGTCTATCAAAAGGTTGTACAGAACAATTAATTACCTTCAATTATCATCTAACTTTGTAGGCAAACCATATGAGCACAAAGACCCACCATTAACTCCAGCACAGTTAAGGACATTGCAACTTGGGTTTTGTAACGTTTAGCACTTTTGTTACATCCTTTATCAGGTCTCCTCACATTTCACAGATTTTTATTGAATTGAACATCCAACAATTCTCTAAGAAGCAAGGGTGAAATGTTACAAGGATGAATATTAGAGAGCAGGAACTGAACCACTGGCAGCTAAATACTGGGAGGGACTGTCTCTGTGGAAGAGCCAGCCATAAATCCCAGAAATATTGATTTGCCATTCTTTGCTCTAACCAATAGGTTCAGCCGGCGCTCCTCTCCCCAACCACATAGACTGTCTTTTCACCACACATTCAGCAATCAGCCACATACACAGCTATTGTACAGGACAGAGCAATTCCTCTATATCATCTTGCAGGGCATTGTAAACATGGTCTCAGGAGTTAGCAGAGCAATACCTGGAAAGAATTAGCTTGTTACTTTGTATGTAAGCAGCAACACAAAACTAAAAATGCAGAACATCAAAATACAATAAACTGTGTAGTGTAAAGAAATATGTTCATTAAAAGCAAACACACAGCAAGTACATACAGAGGAAAAAAATGTACCTTGCTTTCACATATCTAGTCTGATTCCATTAAAAGGCAAAGCTGCAAGAAGCACAACCAGTAAGCTTCACACACAAATTCAGTATCGATATGAGTAAGAATCACATCTTCATTACACTGGTTAGAACAACAACCAAATGGGCTGCTGGACCCTCAGCTTCTGGGCAGGACCTGCCTACTGATGGTGCTGTGTAATTCAGTGAGTTACAGGCAAGTCTGGGATTCTCCAAAGTGTCTGACACTGGCCTTTTTTTTTTTCCCCAGATCTAATGCTGATGTATTCAGAGTTATTTGGCCCTTTCTATAAGGGCCAACTCTAGGGGGATGCTACAGCACGTCTGGCTTGTAATGGGAACAGCTGGCGCATACAAGCATTGGGGCACTGGAAGAAACTGCTGTTCTGGGGAAAGTTAGTCTTGCTGACACAAAGCTGGAAAAATCTGGATTCTTTCCCTCGCTCTAGTCAGTAACTCACCTGTACCTCGGTTTGTTGCTCTATACACTGAACATCAATGGTTCTGATTCTGTCAGACTAAATACTACTGGTACAGTGTCTTCATAGATTTAGCTAGCTCAGAGAAATGCATAGTCTATTTCATTGGTATTTACAAAAGTGTTTTAGAAGTCCTGAAACAAGGGTCATATAGCAGAACAGAGCATCAATATTTTGAAAAGAATCTTTAGTCACATTCAGAACAAAGAAAAAATAAGAAGACATTTCTTGCTCTTAAGTTTATCCATCTGAAAGGTTAGCAAGCATTAAACCTCTTAGAGTGTCTGAAATATTTGGACAGAAATATCAAAACAGGGGCTTTGAGGTATTTTCAACATAACCAGAAGGAGGAAGGACAAGATTGCAGATCCATGAGGTTCAACTGGAATAGATAACTTCACTGTTTATCTGATCTACACCTGCAATCTGAATCCTTTGAGGTTCGCCTGCCACCACTAAACTTGACACCAAGCTGAGAACACAGGAAACCTCAACTGATTTAGTCAAGAAATCACGTAGGCAACAAGATGAGGTCATGCAATTCTTGCAGTTTAACACTGGCAAAAGGGAGAACAGGGCAGAGAAGGAAGAGGGAGTGTCACGGTCCACTCGATGGGAAGGTTCATTTGCTGTGAACTTGAAGTGCAAAAAATCAAAGGTGGACACGCCACAGGGGTTATGCTTCAATCAAACAGTGAAACTTTATTGTTTTGCCTGTAAAGTGGCATGCAATAGGAAGAAAGAGTCACAGGAAAAGAGAGAAAAGAGGTAAAGTGAGGAAAGAGGATTATAGCTACCACTGCAGGTCCGAAGGCATCCCTGTGGTCTCAGGTCCAGGCAGCATCCTGACAGTCCTTCTGATCATCGTGATCCTTGGTGGGGAAAGCTTCCAAAGTTCATTTGCTAAGAAGACATCTTTTATGCCAAACAACACATCTTGCCCTTCCTCTTGTCCATCTTGCCCCTCCTCTGGTCCACCTTGCCCCTCCTCTGGTCCACCTTGCCCCTCCTCTTTCCCGTGGCCCTCTGCCAACTCAAGTGAGGGCTTCACGCATGCCTAGGGACAAGTGTCCGAGGCATGGTCTGACTTGGAGGAGGGTAGCTTTTGACCAGGAGGTGTGTTTTCATATTATAATGATATTA
>JANZLQ010000095.1:31007059-31066212 GCA_026212715.1 Elanus axillaris
AAAGGCTGTAAATCCCGAGGCTTTCATGAATGTTGTAAGTCAGGAGAACTTTGAATTTCCACTCTGCCTGAAAGTTCACGGACGTTTAGCTGGGGGCGAGAGGGATGGAGGAAGGGGGTTTCCTGTGGTGGAAAGGAGGGCTCCATATGCCCGCTCCCACTGCCGGCTTCCTGGGCTGGCTGGCTCGTGGAGTAGCTTTTCCCACCGGCTGCTGCTGGTTTGCTGTCCTAGCGGCTGGTGAAGGTGGATGTGCCGAGCTGAGGGCTACAAATTGCAGAAGTGGTGGAGAATAATTTCTTTTACTGGGATCCTCATTCGACCAAAGGTCCAAGAAGTATTCTGCAATATTGGAACTGTAGAGCATCTTGTTGGTGCTGATCCTTCCTCAGATGGCCTAATAATTGCTACCTCACACTGTAATCTATGCTGTCAGTTGAGGGAATCATTGCATCCACTGAACCTTAAGTATTTTCAGTCATGCACAAGCCAGCTACAAGTATCGCTGTCCTGGAGCTGGTTCTGTTGACTTCCAAATGTGTGGTGTCTAGTCCTTAACCGTCTGGCACAGGGAACATGATGGCTGCACTACAGGCAGCTCTGAAGAACCCTCCTATCAACACAAAGAACCAGGCAGTGAAGGTAAAATACTAACTAAATCACTCATGGGTCACTCCTTAAAAATCCTTTCCTGTTTTTATAACCCCCACCCCACCAACCCTGCCAGGTGTACTTCGAGGAAGCCAAGGAAGCTGGTTCTAGGGTATTCCCCGATGTCAAAACATCCATGACCTCTGGTGTTTTAATCTTGTTCGAAGTACTGTAGCTCGGATGTCACCTGTCCACATACCTTTAACTAGGTGCTAGGTCTCGTGTGTTCTCCTAGCTGTGTTGGTGGTATATTGTGTGCCCTGGCTAACTCCACACATCACCAGGTGCCCGTGTCTGATCCAGACCTGGCAGCACATAGATGTAGTCAGTACTGAACAATCAAGGAACCACAACTGCAGTAGTCACCTCTGACTAATGAAACTCTGCTACCACAGCCAGACTGTGAACCTACAAAAAAGGAAGAACTGGTGGTTATTGTATCCAATCAAAATTAAGACGTTAAAACCTCAGAACATGCAAGCAAGTCCCCCTGTGACAGACTACAGGAGCCTACTGTGTGCATATATTTCTGAATCACCCCAGAATAAACCTTGAATGGCTCGTGACTGCAGTGGCAAGAGGAAGAGGCAGATAGGATGTGGAGCTGCCCAGATGGTGCCTTGCAGAAGTCTGTTCTCCCTGCTTGAGGAGACCCCAATGGTCATGTTTCTGTGCTGCTCACCAGGCCACCGCTGGAGATTTTTTCACCTAGCCCCAGCCCTTTCCTGGGGTTTTTCACAGGGTTTTGAGATCCAGCTGTCTGTTACAGATAGTGCTGTATAAAAGACTGAACAGCTTTGTCCTCACACAAACGACTTGTTTCCATAGATCTGTATGGATGTATTTAAGAATACGCCTTGAAGGCAGTGGAATTGAAGAGGGCAGAGTGATTGAATTTTAATGTTTGGCTTCTTTTTTAGTTGATCTCATGGAACTTTTATGTTTTTACTTACAGCTTTTCATGTGAGGTCTTGCTAAGCCAAGCAGCTATGGGATATTAAATTGAACAAGAAAACTAACATCCAAATTTCTGAATAAGGAAGCTCCTTGAAGTATTTGTATAATGGAATTATTCAAAAGTCCAACAAACCCAAGACCTTTTTCTTTCATCCTCCCTCAGTTAAGATGGATGAACAGGAAGAGCTGCTTTTTGCTGATTACATGGCTAATCTGCTGCTGTAATCATGCCACACACATTCCTGGGTCTGAAATGACATCCAGATCAACTTGCAAATGGTTATTAATGCAAAATATTAATGCTGCCAGTTTGCATCCTGTGTGCCTGGGACAGAAGCTGACTGTACTGAAAATATATGGCTTCCAGCAGTCACCTTTTCCAGGCTGGCCAACGGCACTTCCATGGAATATGTTGTTATCTCATTAAACAGTACAAAGGCACGGAAAAGGCTCTGGTGACAAGGGAGGCCAGTCAAGTACTTAATTCTTACAATTCTTTTGGAATTTGCCAGACCTCGAGTTTCGATATGAAAATTTAATATTTAGCCATAACCTCACTTAATAGGTGGACAATTGCAAACACAAGCAGAGCAGCAGAAAACCTAGAGCAGGAAAAACAGGTTAATCTCTTTTATGCTGTTTATCATTGGGAGGATGTATCTGTTATACATTATTCTCACAAGCTTTGTGCACAAACTGCCCTATTCAAACAGATTTTAGAATTGTTTAAAAAAAGTCTAGTTTTGTTTGTTGGAGAGACGAGTAATATTTGAACGTACCTTATACAAGAGTGAATGTATCTCTGCCCTCCTTATTTTTTGACAGGATCGTGCAGAAAGTATTGTCCTGAAGGTCCTCATCTCTTTCAAAGCCAACGATATTGAGAAGGCGGTGCAGTCACTGGACAAGAACGGTGTTGACCTACTAATGAAGTACATCTACAAAGGCTTTGAGAGCCCCTCAGACAACAGCAGCGCCGTGCTGTTGCAGTGGCATGAGAAGGTGTGTTTATAGGCCATGCTCTTGCCTGGGTTATCTGTGGTAGCGGGTTCTTGGGGCCAAGGCATACTCACTGAGCCTGGTAAGAACCACCTTTCTGTCTGGTAAAACTGAAATGCCATATTTCACACTGTGAGGAAGGTACGGTTGTGCAAGTTCATGTGCCTACTTCTGATTCCTTGGGTAAAGATTCTACAGTTAAAAATTGGTTAGATTGAGGCAAACAAAATGGTTCAATCCAGGGATGCAAGAGGATGGAAGTAGAATTTCCTTCCTAGAGGGAAGCAAAATTCGCAACTTGGTTATGCAGGGAAATAAAAGCCTGTTAAATAACTGTCTTCAAAGCAAATGCGATCATCCTTTCCTGGCACCGTGAGTGTGAGAGTTGTTTTTAATGTAAAGAGCGGGGAGATTCTCATTTGAAGTACAGTCAGGAAGCCTTTCTGATCAGCAGTCATTTCAGCCTGTAGCTACCTTGACCTGGTGTTAATTACTGTGTTTCTCTTCTCAGGCTCTGGCTGCTGGCGGAGTAGGGTCCATTGTCCGTGTTTTGACTGCCAGGAAAACGGTTTAAATCCAGCAGCAAGTGGTTGTCTGCCATCCACCACGTGGGAAATGCTGGTACAAAAACCAAACAACCAAATGCCATTGCTGCCCTGTGGGCAGCACCTGTCTCTCAGCTTGCCTTCTCGCTGCTTCTTTCATACCTGACAAATAATGCATATCATGATCTCTTTTTTGTTAAATTCTGGAAAATTATGAAGGTGCAATTTTATTTTTAACAGGAATATTTGGTACTCGCAAACATTTCAGTGACACGTATAGCAACATATACAACTTCATGTTTAGGGTGATTTGCATTTGTGTATAACTATGGCAGATTTGGACCTGACTTTCCGACCAAATGCTGAGGGACATAGGGCAATGTCTTAATTCTCTTTGCTAGCTGAGCAGTGTTTTGATGTAAGATCTATATTTGAGAAGTGGGGCAGCTATTAATACAGGTAACTGGACCATTTTTCCTTTGGTCAGCCTCTGAACCTACACCTGTCAATAGGACAGAAAGCAAAGGCTCCCTTCTAACCCCGATTATCATTCCAGAGCACTGAGTATTTTCCTTAACCTCACATCTCACAGCCTGTTCAGGTTCCTTGTGGTCAGTCAAATGCTGGGTCCGCAGTGGGGAAAGTCACAAGGGGATGAAGTTGTCTGTCACGCAGTTTGGATGGTAGAATTTAAAAGGTTGATGGTCCATTTATGCTGGAGTCCAGCCCAGTGAACTCTTTTTATTTTGGGGAGCAAAGATCCTGAAGAGAAGAAGAAAAAGCAGCTTTCACACAGCAAATCACCTTTCAGCAACTTGAAAGTGATTTGATTTTTATCAAGCACAACAAAGTGGCTGCCTGGGGTAATCTGAGAAACGCATACTTGTATCCACACGATCCTTGCAGAGCTCCCATGTTTTGTTTTCTAGATGTATAGGGTCTTAAAGGATACCAGAGAGTTGACGTTCCTGTTGCATTGTGCCGCAGCGTGTTAGCTAGTGGGTGAATCGGGTTCCAAAATAAAGAAGACTACTTTAAAAAAAATCAGTAAAGCCCAGGGTATCCCAGGCCACAGATCACCATTGAAGGTTTAGGGCCAGGGCTGAAATACGTGTGTTTTACATTCACCATTTTACTGCAGTTCAGTTGTGTAAAACTGTTGGGGAACTTGTGAAATCTTTGCTGGTTTTTGATATCTGCTTTTTTTTTGTAATAATAATAAAGACCAGACAATAAATAGTCACTGAATATTTACTTGGTGTCTGAAATGCCTTGAAGTTTCAGCAGGCTGCTATTCTAGGATGGACAACAGTGAAAAAGCAAGCCTAAAACTTCTCCCCTCTGTTATTTTTCTTGATAGGCTTCCTTTCTGGCAGTTATTTGTACCTGTCTGTAATGGCAATACATGCACAGCTTCATCCAACTGAAAAATATGATATTATTTTAGCGAGATATTTGAACAACAAAAAATGATCCAAACCAGGACTACTAGAGCTGTCTCTGCCACTGCAAAAATTGTAGCCAGAGAGCAAGATCCTTACAACCGCTAACGTTAGATGCTTTCTCAAGAACAAAAGAAGGAAAAGGGTAATGGCCTTGCAGGGCTGTTCTGTGGAGCAAAACTCCTGACTTCACACTTGGGATTTGTTTGTGTCTCTGCCTGCCCCAGCTCCAGGAGATTAAACATTTTATTGTTGGTTTTAATAATAATTTAAGCACAGATACAGTCCTGGGCTTATCCTGTGTGTGTCTACATCATCACTTACGGCACACATAATCCGCTTGAACTTCTGCAGGGCCCGAGCATACAGAAACCTGGTGTTGAGCACTCTGACATCTGAAGGACATTGCATATTTGTTACCCAAGTCATTCCTTTGGGAAAGCAGAGCTAGTGGCTTCAGGCAGCTCAGACAAAATTGTTCCTGATGCGCCATGTTTGCTCAGGAATCAGTAAGAAGGCAGCTTCCATAAAACCTTTTTTCCCTTCATCCCACCTCCTGCTCCCTCAGTTTCCCCAGGACAGTCTGAGACCTGCGTGTGGTGGATGCAGGCAGGCACGGGCAGCCAGCCTGGTGTTGTGGCTGGAGCAGCCATGCCTTTCCGAGCAGGGCTGCAGAGCCCCATCACCCAACCTGTCTTGCCCTGTCGCCCGTGGGGCAGCCAAGGGGCACAGTGCCCCATGTCCTTGGGGCCTCAGTGCAGACAGGAACCTGTGTGGTTACCCCTCAACTGTTTGGTGCCCTCCTTCCCCTCCTTCCTAAGATGCTCTTTCTTGTTTAACTTCTGCAGAAGAACATAGGCACAACAGGAGGCACTGGGCACACAAAGTGGCAGACCTGGCCTTTATGCAGAGACCACAGAAATCAAGGTTTCAACCATATGTACATACAGAAGCCTCAGCTTCATGGGCACATGCGGCAATGGCTGTGTCCTTACAGCTCTCCCAGGGACTGTGCCTGGCTTCTCTGCTGCCTTCCGTTTGTCCAGATTTGGTTAAGAGGCCCATCAATCCTTGTTTAAAAAAACAAACAACACACAACATTAATAAAAAGCTGTAATCACAGAGAAGTGAAAAATATTTTCCAAAATAATAGATGTCAAAGCAGGTCAGCTGCCTCTAGGTGGCACTAGGTAAACGAAGGCAACAAGAGCGATCTTGAGGTTCTCCGGTTTCCCCTCGAGCTAGGCTATGATGTGTTCAGAAGCGTTCACAAAACGTATACATCCTCTGCATCTGCGTTCAGGGATGTGCTAAAAGAAGATGCACTGGTAGGGGTAGTAGTGCAAGATTTGCAGGAAGGCATCTCTCGTATCAACTGATTGACGGGAAGGTAAAAAGTAAATCTAGTTTACATTAAAAAAAATTGCCTCTTTTCTCCAAAGGGGTGTTTTAATCCTTTGAGTAATATGGCACAACAGGTTTCTAAGAGGAAAACAGAGGAAGATGGGCATGGAAGAAAATACCCTGAACAAATCGATATTGCAAAAAGCTTTTCCCTGCCTATTTTGAGAAGGAAGCCTTCAATGAAAGATACTGTACATGCAGATCAGACCTACTGGAAGGGGGACAGTTTGCAGAGCTCTGCTAGGAAGGCTCAGCACGCTTCTGAGGTTCACTTGCAAACCTCCCACCGCTGCCTTCGCCTTTGGCCGGGACAAGTGGCAACAGCACCTTATGAGTCACATCCTGCTTTTGTAACAGCAACAGAAACTGCTGTTCTGCTGCCCGGAGCTGTGGCCCCTGCCAAGCCCTGGGCACCGAGTCACCCATCACTTGACCATAGAGTTCCCTTAGGCTCCTGCCTCACCCCCGCCACTGTTAAGGGAGTGAGCCAAAAACTTGGGTCCTGTGCAGAGAGCGTGATCCGACCTGCCTTCTGGGGAAGCAGGTGGACATGCTCAGTCTCCTCCATTCCTCATGCATTACAGATCTCCCAAACAACAGCAATCCCCTTGGTCTTTCTTCAAGTGTAATGTTTTCTAGTGCACAGATCAGTCTTTTGGGGCATCTCTTCTATTCACAAATGATGATAAAATCTTGCACACTGTTGCTGTACAAACTTAAAAATGACTGCTGCACCTTAGCTGGATTTTGGGCATTTCTACAAATTTCTTACCCGTCTCTTGGCAATTTTCATTTGTGCCAGATTCCAAGAATCTCCCATGGGAGATGTCACCATCACTGTTACTTAATTCCAATTGGATGTTATTGTAGAAGTGTTTGCCTACTAAATCAACTTGATAAAAGGGGAACAAGAGACTCACTAGATGGGGTGTGTTTATGGCAGCTTTGAAATTCCTTGAATGTTACATTAAAAATAACCAAGCAGAAGTACAGTTGTTCTGACCATTTGCTGCACTTGCATCTTTCAGATCTCATCTTCCTCTGAAACACAAGGAAAAAACCCCAAACACTTGTCACAGGGATGATCTCGCGTCCTCCTCCAGTTCCCCTTGTACCAAGTTTGGGGATCAACCTGACCCTACCAATGTGCCAATTCAGATAATTAAACAAGCAGAAAATTATCCCTACAATAAGGCGAACCGTTTACTATGAGATGGGGTCTCCCATTCCCCAAAGGAATGAGAAAAGGTGTCTCGGGTGTTTTCATGCTCACCATGTTGTTATTCCCAACCCTCTCCTTCAGCATTGCTTCGGCTGGTTGCTTTTTCCTCTGCTTTTCCAGAGGTCCAAGAGTCTCCTCCATGCTCCCATAGGAAGCCCACGGGAACCAGCTAAGTGCACAGGGATGCCAAAGGCACGCTTACAACTGGAGAACCAAAGAGAGCCTCAGGTTCAGTGAAGTGCTCCATCCTACATTTGATTTCTTCCTGAGCAGAAGTCAAACAAAAGTCACTTCCACAGTCTCCCTCCTGCTGTTGGCATTGTAATTTGCTGGGGAAGTGCGAGTAAACGCACAAGGGCCAAGTCCTGTTGACTTATTGTAAGCTCTTACAGAACACCAGCATCGCTGGTAGATGAGTCAGAGGCAAAGTACTTCCAAAACTACTTTGAGACCATGTGTGGAGCACCCAGCTCCAAACCATCTGAGTCAAAAGTCAGACCCCAGCTGTCGCTGCCTTTGCAGCTACCACATGCTCAGTGTCCCTCTACCCTCCCAGCGGTGCTCTGGAGCCAGGTTACACTCTGTTGGCTATAAAACACCTCAACAGAAGTGATCTTGGGCGGAGCTCGAGTTAACCACTGCTGCTGGAGCTCAGCGCGGCACAGCTGCTGCCCCCCAAAGGCCCATCCTTGGGCAGCTCTGTGCACCCCCAGCAGCGGAGCTCCTCACTGGGGCAATGCCATGGGGGGACAAGCAGGACAAAAGTTTTCCCAGGCTGTGCCTTGGGCTGTACCTCGCCTTTCTGGTTGGGCAGGCAGGCAGGACAGCCCCAGCCCAGCTGCAGGAGACTCCTACAGGAACTATTTAGCAACTACCTCCATCGATGACCACACTTCGGAGGGCACAAGGGGCTCAGCTGCAGCACTTGCCCTGTAGCTTTGCAACCCTAAATTTGACCTGATCAACCTCCCAGCCAACAAAATCCATGACTTTTAATGAAAAACCCAGAGAAGGAAAACCCGAAGAGAAGAGGTGAGGAGCAGCTGCCAGAGAGGACCTGGTGCACAACCCATGGCAGCACAGCATGGAAAGTGTCTGCGTCTGAGGCAGCCTCTGCCCCACTTCCCCATCCTGGGGCCATGTTTCACTGACGTGTGCAAGGCCACTTCCTGCCAGGTTTGCAACACAGGCAGCAGGGAAGACAGAAGTACAGGCAGAAGGGAGCTAGAGAGAGCCTGAGCAGCACCACAAGGAAGGACAAAGAGAGGAGCAAACCCCACAACACAGCGGGGGACCCCACGTGCAGTTCCCACCATACCATGTCCCTGGTGGAAACGATCCGGCTGTGGCAAGAAGGGGTGTGCGCGGCAGACGGGAAGGAATGGAGGGCAGCCCTGGATGCCTTCATGGCTGTCCAGAACCCCCCTGCCAAAATCTGCTTTAACATCGGCTGCATCCACCTTGTTCTGGGGAAGCTGGCTGAGGCGGAAGAGGTAAGGTACAGCCCTTACTGTCACTACTCTCTGCTCACAGGCACTGGTGAGTTTGCATGCAGACCTGCCAGACAGATAGATATGGTGGGAAAGGGAGGAATTAAGGGCCACGGTCTGACTAAGGGAAGGATTCGGGGCCTTTTAAAGCTGGGATGAAGCATGACACCAGCTGTTCCTGCTGGACCTGTTTTCTCAGTGGATCAGAGGTAAAGGAGCAGAAGAGGTGCACTGCTTGCTGCTCGTGCTCTCTCCCTCCCAGATGTGACAGCAGGGCACTAAGCTGCTGAGAAAGCAGTGGCAGGTAGTTCCAGCTCAAAAAAATTAGGAGCCTAGTACAGGCTCCACCATCCAGTGCCCAGCACTGCAGGGAGCCATAGCCCACAGAGCCCAGCTTATGCCACCAGGTATAACCACTCCACCCTCAGTTTTTTAAAGCTTTTCCATCTCACCCCCCTTTTTATCCCACTCCTACCTCTGTGCAGGCATTCACTCGGAGCATTGGCTGCGACAAGCACCTGGCAGTGGCTTATTTCCAGCGGGGGACCGTGTTTTACCAGAGGCAGAAGTGAGTGGAAGGGTTTAAAGTTTCTTTTTTCGCCACTTGCGGAGATGCCAGCCTTTGGCTGAGGATGGTCCCAGGCAGGTTGGTATCCCAGGGGCCAAACTGCAACCCCTTGAGGTAAAACAGGCTCCTGTTCATCAGCAGTGCAGTCTTGAGATTAACACCAGCCTTGAAGTATCTCTCCCCCTGGGGTGTCCAAAAACACTACAAGGAGATAGGATAGACCCAACTAAACTCAAACAAGTTTAAGTAAAGATTTAGAGGCACCTGCGAGTGGTGCCACCACGAGGTGGTCACACCCTTGTCCTCTGCTCCACAGCCATGAAGATGCCATCAAGGATTTCAAAGAGGCACTGGCCCAGCTGCGAGGCAACCAGCTCATCGACTACAAGATCCTCGGGCTGCGGTACAGGCTCTTTGCTTGTGAGGTGAGAAAGACTTGACTGGCAGTTTTGATCCCAAAGGGTTGTTCACTGTCTCA
This sequence comes from Elanus axillaris, assembly GCA_026212715.1. Lineage (NCBI taxonomy): Eukaryota > Metazoa > Chordata > Aves > Accipitriformes > Accipitridae > Elanus > Elanus axillaris. The sequence goes on from JANZLQ010000095.1 coordinate 31,016,813, forward strand.
AGAAATCTAAGGAGAAGACAGCCAACCTCTCTTTGTGCCTTACAAAAAAGCAAGCAAGCTGGTTCAGTGCTCTGTGCGGTGCCACCACCCTGCTGTCCTCTCCTTCACCACACTTCTGGCAATGGTCCTGCTGCTCTAAAAGCTCATTTCCTTGCTCCCATCCCTCTGGCAGATACTCTACAATATTGCGCTGGTGTATGCCACTATGGAAGACTGGAAGAAAGCTGAGGAGTACCTGACGCTGGCCATGAGTATGAAGAGTGAGCCCCAGCACAACAAGATCGACAGGGCGATGGAAGCCATCCTGGTAAGGAGGAGCAGGTCTTGCAGCCGCCATGTTCACTTACAGCAGCCCCACAGGGAGGAGGGAGAAAAATCCCAGTGACAGAGAAACTGCCTTTTAGCTCTGGTTTTAGCAGAGCAGGAGCAAAATGCAGCGGGCTGAGCAAAATGTGGGTGTCATAGTGAGATATGAGTTGGTGGGAAGAGCTTTGGGTCACTGGGGAGGCAAGGTTGGGAAGACCAGGTTAAATGGACCATGTCAGGGCTGGGGTTGGGCTGGCACAATGGTGTTTTGACTTAATGGAGTGAGACCTTAATCCCAGAGGTGGAAAGAAGGGGACATTAAGCAGCCCCTGCTATCACCTCTGAAGACTGCTATGACTTCTCTGTGCTACAGAAGCAGAAGCTCTGTGAGCTGGTGGCCATTCCCACGGGGAAGCTGTTTAGACCAAATGAAAAGCAAGTGGCTCAGCTGGAGAAGAAGGACTACCTGGGAAAAGCTATGGTAAGAAAAAAGCATCTTATTTATTCGGGACAAGTCTGTGGCCTGAGGAAAGCTCCTGACTGCCCTATCACCACCCCTCTGAGCTGCTATCTGCTGCCTGGTGGGCAGCCAGAGTTATGGAGCTGGTCCATGCCTTGCGCATCCCCATGGGTATGGAGGAAGGGATGGCACATAGGCGTCTCATGGGGGACAGGGACTCTGCAAGAATAGAGGAGCTAAAAGCATGTTTCTGCAGAGGGTGGCCTATTTTTAGTTCCTTCCTTAGCAAGACATAAGGGACAGTCAGTCAGCAATGAGCTGGAAATGTTCCACTGGAGCTTCAACTCAAGCGAAGATTTTTTCAGGGGGTAAAAGAAGCTATTTAACATCTGACACCCACGAACGACCTCCAGCTCTTCCCCTGCTTCATTTGAAAGGGGCTTTTCAGCTCAGAGAAGTGAGTAAGCTTTTTTCCCATGAGTGGGCAAAACCCAAGCACTGGGAGATCGTCCTTGAGCTCAGGTCCTGGGAGGAAGTGATCCTCCAGAAAGAGAACCATTGGCTGTGCAGGCACTGGGGAACCTACGACTAAGAGCTAAGCAGCTCCTTGGGTCTCAGGGGAACCCCAGAAACATGCACACGAACATTTATGAATTTTCTAAATTATGTTTAAAGTCACCTATAGGAGGTAAAGGCTTGAGCTGAACACATTGGCTCCCTTCAACATTTGTGATTAAAACATAAAGGGAAACTTTTAGGTTATAATGTATCTAACCACAGTAACAGCAAAGCTAAGAGCTGAGAACTTACCACAGCTGAGAGATGTGCTTTGACGCCAGAAGCACTCAGCCTCTAGTCAAAGATGCTTAGCCTAAAATCACAGCCCCTCTTGAATTTGAAGCAGGCTGAGGAATTTGACTTGGCCAACAGCAAAGGAGAAGTGTGGACATCGGAGGTCTAAGAGAGGTCTACAAGCACCAAGTCACTAACCTCTCTGACTTTGGCTCTAGGTGGTGGCATCCGTGGTGGACAAGGATGATTTTTCAGGATTTGCTCCACTCCAACCACAGGTAAGGCACCACCAGTGAAAGTTCAGGGGGACATAGGGATGGGTATCATCCCACAGCTTGCTGAGGGCTCTGGCTCACAGTGGGGAGCAAACAGCAGCATCTCCACCATGAACTTTCTGCTACTGCTGTAGGGAGGAGGCGGGCACAGCACTGCCCCCATGTCTCAGCTGCTCTCTCCATCATCAGAAAGCACAGCCCAAACCCACCTACGTCTGGGGTTGAGGTTAAGCTGGTTCCCTGAATGGGGAAGTAGTGGCCTGGTGGCACATCCTCTGCCCCCACCATTGCTGTGGGGTGACGGCTTTCAGCAGGGAGCTGTTTCAGACCCTCCCCATAAGATTCATTAGGGTTCATCTGTCTAAACTTGAGTGGAGAAACAAGAGCAGTTCTGCTTTCATTCTCCATCCTCCTCCCAGTTCCTGAAGCCCTTTACATTTTCCGTGCCATTTTCCTGATGATGTAGCAGCATCTTCCCATCTCTAAAGGCACTTGAGAGTTTTTACAGGAGCTTTTTGGGAGGATCCAGGGAAGTGCAGCTGCTGCAGCCTACAGCACTGTTACACAAGATAAAATATGCTCTTCTCAATGCAGCCAAGTGTTGACACCTCACTACAGAAGCCAGGCCTATTTCAGGTAGCTTCTTCAGTGGCCAGAGACCTTAAATTACCTAGGCAGGAGAGACCGTAAAGCACTACGATGGCAGCATGGGATTTTACAAGCAGGGCAGTGGGAAAATACAGGAAGAACAACTTAGTTTAAACCAGCTGATCTCAAATCCTTGATCTCAACCCTCTGTAAGCTGAACCCAAAATCAAGAGTGAAAACAGGATTGTCTCTGAAAACCAGCTACAGGTGGAAAAATTTGGAAACTGTTCCTTAGAAGGAGCAAAGCCAGTGATACTCCTCATGGCACTTAAGGCCTCATGGCTGCTTTATGCATCAGGGTGGCAGAGAGCAGAAAACCAACTGCAGTCAGCTGCAAAGCAGCAGAAAAATCCCCTTAGGTTCAAATCATCTGACCTGACACCAGCCCAGGGAGGAAGAAACTGTGTAGGGGTAATGGCAGGCATGGTAGAAGGCTGCAGGACATTTCTGCAAAGCAACTGAAATCCTCCAGGTTACTGATAATTTTCTTTTTGTCTTCTTGTTGGCAGGCCTCTGGTCCCCCACCCAGGCCCAAGACCCCAGAAATCCTCACGTAAGTTGGATGAAGGATGGACAATGATGCTAACTCATGCAGCCAGGTCCAACCCCATCCTGCACTATCGCAGCCAAGTGTCCAGCTGGCACCCAAAACTCAGGGGGGACAGGGAACAGATCATAAAAACAAGGAGGTAGAGGTCTGGGTTCCCCCTACAAAGTAAAACAACAATGTCACTTGCTTTCCTGACCTGTCTGCTGCTCCCGTACCCAGGGCCCTCAAAGGGCAGCCACACCGTGTCCTGTATGAGTTCATCCCTGAGACCGACGAGGAGCTGCAGGTCCTGCCGGGAAACATTGTCTTTGTCCTGAAGAAAGAGAAGGACAACTGGGCTACGGTGATGTTCAATGGAAAGGTACCAGGGTGTGCTTGGCAGGAGGGGCCAGACGCCATGGGGTTCTGCAGAGGACTTGCAGGGCAAAGCCTTGCTGTCAGCAACTGAGTTTCTGACTTAAGTCCCTTATGTCTGCCCTGGCTTAGGCCACAGGGTTCAGTGAAACCCAGCCAAACTGCAGCAACTAACCTTCAAGCCTCAGGGACTCTCCTGCAGTCAGGCCAGGGTGAGGACAAGCTCAGTTGTGTCCTCTAGCAGTAGGTCACCTCCTTGCCAAGCAATCTCCACTCATCTCTCCTTCCCCCACAGAAAGGGATCGTCCCTTGCAACTACCTCGAGCCCATGGAGCTCCAGAACAAGCTGCATATCCAGGTGAGGAGGCCCAGGAGGAGATGGGGTCCTGGGGAGAGCAGACCCCCACATATGCACCCACAACCTATTCCAGACCTTCCAGCAGCACCCATACCTGCAAATCCCTCCCCCTCATAATGCTGGAGTTTGTCCTTCTGGCTCATGGTCACCTTAACATGAACTCAGAGACCTGCAGAATCTGGGCAGATGGTGTATTGATAGTCCCCTGGATGGTGGTTGGCAATGCCGGGGAGATAAGGTGTAGCAAAGTCACCCCTCCCCAGTTCAAGACTCCAAACCGACCTTGGTTAAAATAGGGGGCTGGAGGGGGGGGTGATCCATGAGGCAGCAGTGCCCCAGCTCCCTTAGGAAGGGTGGGATTGACAGCACTACCTTCTTCCCATCTGGCACAGGAAGAAACCCCTCTTGAAGGCGAGATCCCAGAGTCACCCAGCTCCACCGCTCCAGAGAAGCCACGACGGCCAGCACCAAGTCAGTGAGAGGGAGCTGAAGGGATGGGGGTGCCTTAGGGCCCAAACACCCAGCAGCAGGTTTGAGATGGTTTCCTTGGTGCCATGGCCTCATGCTTTAAGACCAGGACTAGGGCTCATCTCCATCTTGTTCCCGGACCCATCTGCAGTCAAGGATGGGGAGACATTAGAACAGCTGCAGTACTGAATAAAATAGAGCACATGGATCCCCAAGGAAAGCAAGTCCCCCCATGCTCTTAATTAGCACAGTGACTAATGGGAAAAAGGGCCTAGGGATAGGAACAGGGCAAACGACCCTGCTTATCCAAGTCTTGAAGTAAAAGGTTCCTTACAGGTTTCTCCTTAGAGCAGGGCACCTGCGATGATTTTAGTGCTGCTGTGAGCTGGGCTAGATTCGAAGGAGCTCTAGTTGCCCTGGGAAAGGGATTCCTGGCTGATGCTACCCGGTGTCCCATGTCCCAAGCCTGGGGCACCAGGGCCGCTGCATCACCCCCAGCACACTTGGTTCAGGATGCTGGGAAGCCAAAACAGGGCTCTGCCGCCTGTATCCGCACTGCTGCAGAAGTGCTGAGGTGCACAGTCTGAAATTACTGTTTAAAGCTGGGGAGCATGTGCATCATGGACACATGAGAATGCAAGCTCAAACGAATTGCTGGGAGGAAGCATTGTGAATTGCCCTCTCCAGAAAACATCACAAGGTGCTCAGGTGTAGAAGCCTGTGGCTGAGCTGTGAGCTCCACACCACTGCAGGAAAACCACATTTGGACTAGAAAATACCACTGTGCAGAGACTGTACTGCACAGGTGTTAACCTGCTGCAGTTTATTCTGGCTATCGGTGGCCAACCTGCCAAAAAAACCCAGGAATATGTGGATAACCAAGCCCCCCTGCTCTGAGGTGGGCCTGAGCCAGTCAATGGTGGGGAAAGGTGGACCAAAAGACCACTAAGGACAGGACAGGGCTTGCATCCCAAGCAGTATAGCCTCATAGGTGGTGCAGTGATAAAGTTGATACAGAAGATGGCTGCAGCTCATAGGAGTTAAGGGCAAACATCTCAGGGATGTGACAACCTCAAAGAGCATCTTTATGGCACCAAAAGCCATCACAGATCTAGCAGCAGGACTGCATTCAGCAGTGTAGCTCCATCTCTTCCCATAACGAGCCCAGTTGTGTCAAAGCACTGACAAAACGGAGAGCAGATCCTTGTGAAGAGAATTCAACAGATTGGCATAAAAATCACCCTACCTGCAGGTCTGAATTTAGCTTTACAACCCCAGTGAAGAACAGGGATTGCCTCTGGTTTTCAGTGTGGACCAAGGGAGATCAGAAGAGCAAAGAGCGGCTCATGGTTTTGTTTTTTTTTGTTTGTTTTTTGTTTTAAGTCCACTCAGGAAGGACATCCCACCCCTAAAGTTCCCATCCCTGTAAGAGGGAAGGCACAGAGCCCAAACCTCTGCTTGGTGGTTATATCCAAATCTTACAGATGAACCCCATCACAGCTGATGCTGCATCCATTCAAGGGACCACGGCTGGCTCTGGGATTGCTTGATGTTGCTGCAGATCATTTTGGGTGTTGAGGGGAGGGCCTGCAGGAGATCTGAATGTGTATTTAGGCACAGAGCAGCAAGGCCTACCCTGTCCCGCTTGCTCAGCCACCTCCTTCTTCCTCCACAGACTATGTTCCTGCTACTGCAACACAGCCAAGAGATGCAGCAAAGGTAACTTCATGTGAATGCAGACCCTGAGATCCTGTTGGCATTACAAATCTGCATGTATTGCATGTTGAAAGGTGCTGTCATGCCTGACCAGCACTACAGCCCTGGAAATATTTCAGGTTTTCATCATTCAGGAGCTTGTCCGAAGCACAACAGGGCTAGGGGCCAGCAGGCCATCAGGACCCAAAAAGGTGACGAGGGTTGCTTTTTGGGAGTTCTGCTCCAGGTCTGCTCCCTGGTGGATCCAGGGCTGTCAGAAGAGTCCCTGTACAACTCTCACCTTGGTTGACCTGTGGCACTCGAGAAGGGAGAAACAGGAGAGAGCTTGGCTGTAATGCACATGCTCCTTAGCAGGGTCAGGGCATCAGCAGCTCACGCTGGGGAGAGAGATGGAAAAACACAAACCCAACTCAAAAAAGAATGAGGGGGTTGTTGAAGGATGGACACACCTTGAATTTGGTCACCTGAAAGCCAAAATTTAGTTACCAAGTGCCTAACCCACTACTGCGCTCTCTCCTGGGACAAGCCCAGGGCTGCCAGCCAGCCACACATCCAACCATAGCTTGGGTGGCACGGCTGCTGACCTGCCCCAAGGGAAGTACCAAAGCCTGCACACGCTAGCAGAGATGTCTCCCCAACCAGTAGCCAGTTGACATCCCGCAGCTCAGAGTTGACTCAGGCAACCACAGCTTCCACATCCCGGTCTCTCTCTCCCTGCCCTCACCAAGCCACGCAAGCTCTGACATTGAGTTTACCACCTGCAGGATGCGAAAGCAGCCATCTCCAGCACCCACATCCTTAAGGTGCATTACAAATACACGGTTGCCCTGCAAGTTGAGCCAGGCCTCTCCTACACAGAGCTCCTGGACCTGGTTTGCAAGAAACTGGAGCTCCAGCCTGAGCACACACAGCTGAGGTGAGGCGCTGCCTGCTGCAGGAGCTGTATTCAGGGCTCCCGCCCTTACCCCGTGTCCTCTGCACACCCAGGTACAAGCCTGCGGAGAGCCAAGCGCTGGTGATGCTGAGCGTGGATAACCTGGAGGCAGCCTGGAGCCAGAGCAAGGACAACTGTCTGACAGTCTGGTGTGACATCACAGAGGTCAGTGACAGCTGGCAGTGGCAGCCACCTTTTCTGCCTGCTCCCAGCAAGAAACCTAAGCAGACCATGCCTTTGCTTTCCTTGCTGCGAGCACAGGCTTGTGGCTTTCAAAGCAAGGCAGCAACCTCTTGAAAGACGGACGAACAAAGAGCGAGCGAAGAAGAAAAGCAGAGCTTGTGTCTCCTACCCTGGTACAAAGAAAAAGGAGAAGCCAAGAGGTGTCCTTAACAGCTTATTTCCTGCCCTAGGGAGAAGGGTTTTTACCAGACAGCAAACCAGAGGAGTTGCTGCAGGAGCCAATGGCAGAGGAGACAGGACCAACCCAAGTTGTAGCCCAGTACAGCTATGAAGCCACCCAACCTGAAGACCTGGAATTTCAGGCAGGAGACATGATACTCATTTTATCCAAAGGTAATGGTGCTCTTTCTGCGACAGGGGAAGGACCTCACAGCTAGAGAGCATGGGTCTGACCCTGAGATGCCAAGCACCTCGGGCAGCTGCTGCTCAGTTCAGTGGAAGTTGTGAGTTCCCAACATCTGCCAGTCAAGCCAAAAACTCTAAAGTATTTGGCTAGACACTGGACGCACGTTCTTCAGTGGATTCTACAAGCCTCGCTAGGGGAGTTTTGATCTCTTCCTCCAAACCCTCCTGTCCTCCTAACAAACTGTTCACGCTGCAGACCTGCAGCTCAGGCAGCCTTCGCTGACAGCAAATTTCTCCTGCAAGTTGCAGTTTGCAACTTGTAGATGGAAAACGGGCTGCTCAGATTTCTGCCACAGGGCACTCTGAGAAAGCTTGCATTGCATGCAAACACTTTACAAGATGTGTTAGAAAAGAAGCTTGCAGAAATTGCATGAGCATGAGATGGCAGGTGGAAGCCAGGGGAAAGGACAACCCAAAGACAAATGAGAGTTGCTTTACTTCACATTGCTAAGAGCTTTGTCACTGAGCTTCCAGTTTCCAGATTCACAGGCCAAATTTGCTCCATCCCCATGAAGGACAAAAAAAAAAAAAAAAAATCCAGCCTACTGAGGTGTTTCTAGCATCTGTTCTGCATGCTTCTGCTGAAGGACAGGGTTTTTGTTTTACCGGGCAAGTCTGTGGACCCACAAGACAAGCAGGAGCTAAAGTCTGCAAGATTGCTTTCTACAAGTGCCTTCTTCCACTGCAACTGCCTTGTGCTGTAGCAGCAGCAGAGCTCCTCCAGCTCTACCGCGGGCTTCCCAACCAAGTGTCAGTGTTACACACACTTCTTCAAACATATTTGCATCACACCCCCATTTCTGCCAACCCCTTCCCCCAACACTTTCAAGATGGGAGAGTTTCACTTGAGCTGCATTTAAGCTTACTGACCACAGCTTACTTTTTAAAGGAGATGCTTCATTTTGGCTGCCACCCCTGCAATAGGAGAATGCTCTTACTCCTGTTCCTCTCACCTGGCAACTTTTTCTGGCTGGTTTTCTTAAGGGTACAATCTTCTATTAGCCTCAATCCTCTTCAGTCTTCAGTGCTTCTATGAGAATTGAGGCTTAAAAACAGACTAAATCTCAGCAAGATCTAGAACATGGTTTTGAGTTGCATCTTTTCAAGCCTGTGCAGAACACACAGGAGGGAGGACAAAGTTACCATGCTTCGGCAAAAGCTGCCAGTGAGCCTGTATCAGGTGAAGAATTATGTACAGACCCTGCACAGGGCATCTGTTTCCCTCCTCAGATAAGCCCGAGTGAAATCAAGAAATCAGAAATAGTTTTAAAGGCAAAACAATTATGATACTTTGCTATATGTAGCTCTATCACCAATTTGTGCTGGCTGGCAGGCTTCAGCAGCAGTACACAAGCAATCATAGTCCCCCCTCCACTACTGTACAGGTGAGTTTTTGCAATGTACAACATTGATGACTCCCCACACCCCAAAATCCTATTCTCTCCTTCACTGCTGAGCTGAGTATATCCCATCCAAAAGTTGGTTCTCACCTCATTTGGTTCCTCACAGCAGGAGTTTTCAGAGCTCCTAACTTTACTCAATCCAGGGTAGCAGACAGAGGGTTTTGGTAGGATTGTTTGGGGTTTTGTTTGGTTTTTTTTTAAAATATGAACATGGAACAACAGGTAACAATATACTTTAGTTGGCATCTTGAAGAGAACAGCCCAAGGCCTCAGATAATTTCCTTGCTCTCCACACTTTGTTTCCACTGTCTTCTGTTCAACGTAGTTTCTAAGCCCCTTGGTCTCTGTTTTGATCTATTTTTCCCATTTTCATCTGGCAATGTGTTCTTTCTTACAACTTCACTCTCTACCTCATTCCTCCCCAGCCCCTTTCTCCACATTCCTCTCTATACCAAACTTTAGCATGGGTAAAAGGTATATCAGCAGAAAACCTTAAAATGGTGATCTTGAGCCCGTCTATAGCACTTGGAGGTTATTATGCTCCTGTATATCCCTAGGGTGACAAAAATTGTGTCGATTTTATCTTCCAGTGAATGAAGAATGGTTAGAAGGCCAGTGCAATGGGAAGATAGGCATCTTCCCATCTGCTTTCATTCAACAGTCTAACACTAAAGACCCAGAGATGTGATTTCAGAAGAGCTTAAAAGTCACAGACATGGAAAGAAATTTTAAGAATTCAACTGCTGCAATTAAGAAGTTTCCATATTAATCACTGCATCTGAAAATGAGCTTTAAATATTATTGCTACTTGTATTAAAAGCTTTATTTTTTATTTTACCGTTTGGATTGTTCTCTAAAACAGGTACTTATTTAAAAGTTGCTAGTTGTCTTCCTGTTCGGAATACATTCAGTCCTAAAACCTGTGCTTGCCAAGAGACTTGCTCTGTCCCACCTGCCCTACCCTTAACAAAGCTTTTATACAGACCTGCTGGCAGCTGGGAAAACCCAAAAGAGGGTGGTGCTACATGCATTTACAGCCCTGCCACAGATCCAGAAGAGGAACTGGCATTCAGGAAGCTACAGACCAGGCAAGACTGAACAGCATTTGCTTCCTTAAAACATTACTGCCAACCCCAAGAGCTTAAGAGATACTGTGCAGCCTCACCCTGCTCCAACTGACAATTCACTTCAAAACCACACAGACTTTGAAAACCCCCACCAATAAAAGTATACACATTTTTTTTTCACCTTTGGGAGCCGTATCTCAAAGATTTTCTCAGCAGTCAGAAGAGACAGTAACTGAGAAAGACACTGCCTGGAATCTCAGCAGGTCATACAGCGGCCAAGTTGTCCTCTTTATAAAAGCCTATACAACTTTGATGCCCCCTTCCCTATTCAAGAGGTTTGCCCCCCCTCTGCCCTTGGCAGTACTTTCACAGTATTTCACCCTCCCCAGCTGCTGACAGCTGGTACTTCTGGCATTTTAAAATTATCTACCCTGCCCTGTCCCCAAAACATGCAAGCTGTAGGTACGACCAGCCACCTACAGCATTGGGAGCACTTTCCTTTAAAGGTGCTAAGGGCAGCAGTTTCCCCACTTCAGATACTATCACGCAAGTTCAGGACAATCCCACTGTCCCAATAACCTAAATATCATTTATTTTTAAATGAACTTACTCTGAAGAGCTGTCTGGACGCAATGAACACCTGTCATTTCAAAAACAGAACATTTCTGTAGTTTTCTCTGACACATTTAGAAATATGCTGTTTCAAAACTGGCTGCAAACAGTCAACATCCTGAACTGCAGGCAGGTCAACGGCAGAAGGATCTGTGTCCTCCAACTCCCACTCCTTGTGCTCTACCCGTTTCAGTCTACAACTGAAGAGCAGTTTTGCAAGCTACTCCCATCCCAGATTTTTGGTTTGGTACATAAAACGCATTGCACACAGGCAGTACAAACCCATGATCCAATTATCTGCACTAAGCCCAAGCCAGAAACTCTGTGATTTATTTAGTTCTCTTTCACATAGGAAAAAACAAACAAACAAGCAAGCCCCCCCAACCTCAAAACATCTGACTTCTCCAGAAAAATAATGCATTTTTATAAGCCTGCAGCCGAGTTATACAGGAAATAAATGCTACACACAGACCTGGGTGGAGAGAACATGGTTTAATTAAAGGCAAAGCTGATTTCAGCAGCTGCAGTTCTTGCACAGACAGACAATAAACACAAAAAAAGCTTACGACACAAACCAGTTTCTGTTGGGGGCCCCTTCCCTCGCTCCCCCAGGCATCGGAGGGCGGGAGGGGAGTCCCAGCCAAGAGTTGGACACATTCCCAAGGCTGGATGCTCATGCACAAGTGGAACGGTGTGGCTGGGACCCTGGCACTGCTGGGAGTGAGATGGCGAACCTGGTTAGCTCGTCTAGGGTGCAAGAGTCAGTGACGGTTCACACACTGGAATGTCGCAGCTGCCTGGGTGCACAGCTCGATACACAAACCAGGAGGGCTGGAGGGAAGTACAGAGTGGTTTGGTTCATGTTACCACTGGGTGGGAGTTTCACTTTTTGGACTTTTTAAAGGAAATACAGCTTCAAAATGCAACAAAGAACAGTGATGTTGCTAAGGTGGAGATCATGGGGGAGCTGCTCATACCCCCAGAGGGGTAACGTGTCTCCTCCGTCTTCCCTTTTTGTATTCTTTGGGGCTGCCCAGACTCCAGTGTCACTTCTGCTCCTGCATGTGCTTTGCTCTGCAGCTGACTTCCAGCTCAGAGATCCTGAATCATCACACAAACCCCTACTGCTAAACACAGCAAATGGACATTGAGATTGTTTCCATAACTTCCCTGGGAAACCCAACAAAAATGCTGTCCTTTTCTTTAACGAAGCTTCCAGTCTTCCTTCCCCCTAATAAATAGCAAATAAAAGTTCTTCCTTTTCCCTTCTGCACCTTTTCATCTATGAACAGCACTATGCTTTCTTCCATGTGTGGGTTACACATGTGTGTCCACAGGTGCCTTGAATATCATTCTGGAACTGAAAGTTTGGGGCTACAGCTGGGGGCAGGGGGCATGGGGCGGACGGGTTTCTGCAGAGCTGATGCGTGCCTGCGGGGGTGCATACATTCTGCACTGTCCAGGCTGACTGTCGGCTTTACCCAGCCCTGCTGGACCCCTGACTATCTTCTGCAAGATGTTGCACATTGGTAATGAAACTACTAGCATCCAGCAAAGATGGGAGGATGGAGAGAAAAAGAAAAAAAAACCACAAACAAAAAACATTGAAAGCTTTCTACCTACCTATTAAAATGAGTCAGGCTGTGAATGCACAGACTAGCCTGCCTTTTGTGGGGCTAGCCACTATGCTACAGTAAAATGTACAGGAATCAAACATTAATTTAAAACCCCATAGCAGTTAACTTGCTTGTCCAGCAGAGTGCTGCAATGCCCCATATCACCAATTATAGCTCAAACACCTACTGAGAGGAGGGCATTTCATGCTGGAGCCTCTAACCCACCCATGGGCTGGCCAAAGCCTCTGGGTGAAAGGTGAAGTGGTGCCAAGTGCCAGACTCTCCTTCATGAAACTCCTTTGCTAGCCCAGGAGATAGAGCCCCACCTTGCCACCAACCACCTCTGACCGGAGCAGCAACTGGGGCTTTCATTGCTACACACTGACTACGAAGCACATCTGTGTACGGAAGAATTCAGTGTGATCTTACTATTGAGATAGTAATAAAGATGTTTAGGAGTAATTTCAACTACATTCTCAGTCAGCAAAGCAATCATTAATGGATTCCTATTTTATCTCCCCAAAGAGAGGAAAAGGACTGAGAAGTTATCATTGGCTTCTCCCATCTGCCCTTCATTCTCAGCTTTTACTTCCCATGTGGCTGGGGACATGCACGATGGAGAAGGTGAGAGGCGGTGATATCGGGTTACTGAGTGAGACAAACAGCAGTTCCTCTCTCCCTCCAAAGGGCCCAGGAATGGGAGAGTTCCTGATGTTGTTTTCTTGCACTGCAGACATTTTGTGCACACTCAGTGGGTTGGTGGAGCACTTACGCCCTCCTGACAGCAAGGAACAGAAGAGAGGGCTGCCACCTGCACAGGACTGTGTGGGCCAGTCCTGCAAACCCAACATGCCATGGTTTATGGAGCCTTCGTTTGCAAGGGTTGCCACCTCTGTCTCAATGCGGCGGGTTCATGGTGCCTTGTCCACGCTGCTGCTTCTGCTTCTGCTGCATTAACAGCTGCTCCAGGGCTGAGGGTCCAGGATGCATCATGGAACTGGACCAGATGGACTAAAAACAAACAGCCAACACTAGCACCTCCTTGCGTTAGACAGCCCGCCTCTTACAGATGAGAAAGTAGAGACAGTTTTCTATATTCTCTCTATCACTCATACCTGGCTTATCATGAAAGTTATCCAGACTTCAAAGAGAGCTTTCTAAAGAGAGGCTCCCTGGAAGAAGCTTATCCTCCTCCAGAATCCTCATCATCATAAATATTCATCCCACATTAACAATTACTAATTTGAGACTAGTCAAAGCAAAGGTAATTTCTTCCAGTTCTGCAAGCCTGATCTTGTTCTAGAACATATTCTAGAACAGCAAGAACTGGAAAACTGTAACATCCTCCAGCACTGGTCACACCTCCCACATTACCTGCATAAGTCAATCTGCAGAAAAAGCCTTCGGTTTCTGACACTGAACTCTGACACCTGCAATAGGCTAACACCCATCACTGGATCTTCTGGCCCCACAGACAAGCATCCTGAGCGTTCCTGAGCACAGTTTCAGTCAAACGTACCTTCAGGCTCTCCATAAGCACAGCTGAGGAGTCCTCCATAGTGGGAGGGCCTTGGGCTGCCCAGGTGCCACTGGGAGCACTGGACTGGTGCCAGCTGCTCTCTGAAGATGATGATGTTGCTGGGAGATAGTCCAGACCAAACCCTCCCATCGCTAAAACGGCAGAAAGACAAGTTCAAAGGAATGTAGCAAAACCGCTGCAAAACAAAACCGTCAGCTGGCTTCACACAAGCCTGGAACCCAGCACTTACCTGGCTTATCTGTTTTCCAGCGGTCTGCAACTCTCCTGTCTCTGTTGTCTGGAGTCCCAATAGGTCCAAAGTTGGAGAAGGGAACAGAATTATGGTTATGGGTTGGAGGGGAGCTTGGCAAGCTGCTGGGGTTGGAGGAGTGAGGAGACTGGCTGGCTGGTGTCGAATGATCTAGTGATTGCAAGGCAAAAGGAAAAATGTCAACAGAAACAGCAGGAGCCTCCTGATTTTTAATTTCTTAGTGCTGCTGCAAATACTGCCATCACCCAGTTTTCTCCACTGCTGAAGGTCAGTTTTTATTCCCTCTGTTACACCAGCATATTGCAAATTCCTAAGTTCTGAGTGGAAATTTTTGTGCATATAAGAACAGAATGACTGTGTTTAATGTATACATGTTCTTACCAGAAAAAACAAAAACCAGGAAACCTCAAGAGGGCTGCCTAGCCAAAGTGAGTCTTCCCCATGTTTCTTGAAGAATTTTTCTCAAACTGAAAAAAATACCTGTCTACAAGCTTGACAAACCAATTAAAAAAAGACATTAGACCTTGAGGAGTTTGCAAGTTTACAGCTCAAACTCCCAAGTCTGTGAATGTTTATGCTTCTATGAGTCTTAAAGCAATTCAGACCAGAACCTAACACTGAGCAAGAGAGGAGAGCAAGCATGGAAAAGCTTATCTGCAGGCAGGAGAGAACGATGCCTGAAGACAAGACAGCATAGCAGGGTGGCAGGAGACTATGCAGTCTTGAATGGAGAGGTGAAGGGAGAGAAAGCTGAAACCATGTGAGCCATAAATCCTGCTAAAATAAAAGCACTTTGCAACTCCTTCATTTCTCCCACAAACGGTTATTCCTGGTTGGTTGCAAAAGTGTCAGTGCAACCAAAAATCTCATCCAGTGCAGATGTCATTTAAAATCCACTCATTTCTTAGATTCAGCTAATTCCTCCCCTCACACTCTTCTGGATTTTTAGTGAGAATAAAATAATGACATAATAGTTATTTTATGCCTTTAACGTAATTACTAGGGAAAAAGCTGGTTTGCTTTGTAGGCTGCTTAAGAGTAAAAAAAGAAAAAAACCTCCAAAACCACTGTCATATTTTCCTCCACACCCTTCAGTCATACAGTTTCTTTCTCTTTCAAATATGTACATTATGAAGTCCAGTTCTTCCTGCTTTTTCCAAAGAAGCAACACTGAAAGTATGTGGATGTTTGAGTTAAAGCCCTACTCCCAAATGCTTGTCAGGAACTTAAGTTAAAGATTTCAGGATTTAACACCTACAACTTTTATCCTGCTCAACTACTTCAATTAAAATCCAGGTTCTTAAACTACATTAATTACAGAATCCCCTCATATTTCTGAGGATATATAGAGAAAAACAAACAGAAACCTTCAGATACCTTGTCAAGCAGGTATTTTTTAAATTTCCAGTTAAATGTAACTTGCAGTAGGTTCAAAATTAACTCAAATCCTCTTAAATCACTAGACACAAGAAAAACCATACCAGGATTACCTGAGCTGGCTGGAAGGGATGGAGACCATGGAGTCCCCTCAAAGAGAGAATATAGTGAAGTTTCCTGATGGGCAACTGAAGGGGTGACCTCTGGTTTTGTGCTGGTATTCATGTTTTTCCCATATACCTCATTGAACATGCTGTTATTTGGGTATCTTTCCTGTAAAAATTGAATGTAAGAGTTTAGGTATTGGATTTATTTCAAACACTGAGACTGTACAAAGGAAACAATTACAGATCAAAATATTTTCTAACTCCTTTTTCACGCCCCAGCCCCCTCTTCTTTGACCATTTCATTTAACATTAAGTCCATCATATTCTGAGTCAGGACAGACTTCTCCTGGCAAAGCCTTCACAAAACCTTTAAATTCCCAGTACTCACAAAAATTGTGCCAAGACCCTGCTCAGTTCTCTGGAACAGAACAGGCAATCCATTGCTCAGGAAATAAAAACCTACACACCATAATACTTTAAGATGCACCTTTTCAGTCAATTCCACAATTCTGCTAAGAGCAAGGGACCCATGAACTCAGCAAGATTCAACAGTATGTCTGCAGAACTACAGCTAGGATGAATTTGAGAAGACAACTGATAAAGGCAAAGATAATCTTACTGATACAGACTGAAATTAGGCACCCATATGGATTTCTTTCAGGTTTTCCATTGGTTTGAGCTAAAGGTTATCCCCATATTTCTGCCATGTTACCTCATTTAATGGTAAGCTCAGACAGCAAAGGGATGCAGACTCTGGTCCTCACTTACCTGATTAAGAGAAAAGCCACTGAGGGACAGGAAAGACGATGACTGAGACATCAATTCTGATGGTTTTTCCAGCAGGGATTTCTTCAGAAATCAAAAAGGGAAAAAGAGCAGTTAGTGTTCAGTGTAGTGAGCAGGAGGAAAGTATGCTACCAAAAACTGCCAAGGTGCTTTTGATCACATTTAAAACTTTCTTTGTATTTCAGCTCCAGCACGTTGGAGGACAGACAAACTAACAAATGCAGAAAATCAGTAGTTTCCCTACTAACTGTAATTAATATCTAAAAACCAACAATCACAACAGCTGAGAGCCTCGGGGAAACCCCCACTGCCAGAACAGCTTTTCAAATCTTAAATGTAATACTCTGTCTGATGCATCTAGAGGGGAGATTCCTGCCCAAAAAAACCCCTACAGCTGTGTAAAACTTTGTACATATGAGACAGGATCCTTCCCAGTGATCACAGGACTCCTTCAAACATTATTAGACTCTTGTATGTTGCTACTGACAGAATATTTTTCAGTTTTGAGTGCATCTCTGCTGCACATTCTTAGACAGCAAAAGCAGGCAAGTGCTGTGATTTTTTAATTCAGTTAAACAGTCCAAGTTTCATTTAGCACTCGCTCATTTTCATTATAAATGACTGCAGAGAAGGAGGAAAAAGCCCCCCAGCATTTAAAACAGAGGTCCCAAACCCCCCTGGGGTTCCATGTCAAGATATTATGGACCATGACCCTTTCCATCATCTATGCCATGCCCTCTCATACAGCTGTTATTGCCAGCGTAATATTTCTCAGCTTTCTCTTCAGTTCTTACTATGATTAAGCAGTGAAAATAGCATCTCTGAAACAAGCCTATTTAGGGAAGAAAGAAGATCAGTTATCATCAATACAGAAACCAAAGAAAAATTATAACGCTCAGCTTCTGGATTAATACCACCAAATTTAGGCTGAGGATCACCAAGCCATAGAATTAGTGAAGCCGTAAGTAAAACTGTGTGATCCAAAACGAAAGCCGTAGTCTTGTTCCAAATAAAAGCCCTCTTGCACTCATACCACCTCAGCATGTCAGATGTTTTAAAATTTATTGTTCAAACAACTAAAACCTGAACTAGTATCCCTCTCTCTAACATGGTCTCAGTACCTTGAATATCTTTGCTTTTATCCTGCAAACCTAGGACAGCCTCATTTTCTTGGCAAGCAGCTCCTAGCTTGTTAGATTTTCAGTGACAGCTCATTACTTTGAAAGCACATTTTAAAAGGCAGACAAAATTCACGCTCTGCATATCCACACAGCTTGCACAGAGAAGAATTGCCTTCCATTTGTCAGCAGTCAACAACAGTAGGAGCTTCAAAGGAAGCTGCTGAAGAAGCAGCTATTAGTTTCTTAGCAAAGGTATCTAATGAGACAGAAGTCAGTGTCTATTTTGCTACTGGCTCCTTGGGATGGCATGTAAAATAACTGAGGAATAGACTTAATCAGAGATTTCAAGTAGAGTCACAAGTAACTCTTCTTTGTTACTGCTACTAAGCTGAAATAGGAGTATTTTATGGACATGCCTGTAGCCATACTAGAAAGGCGTACTGCATTTTCAGAGGCAATTTACAAATTCGGCAGCTCTAAGACCCTCCAAGCTACTGAACTAAGAAGGTTTTAATACATAAATGTAGAAAAAAAGTCTCAGTCTGTCAAAAATTACTGTATTACTATAGGACTTACTGATTATTTAGCCAGTTGCTTGTAATTTTCTTATAAAGCCATCTTGCTCTTTTATAATCTCTTCTGCATTTACCAGGGCACCTTTGCCCTGCCTTTATGGAATTTTTGTATGCAGATTATAATAAGCCACGCTTGTTCTGATGACTTCCCACAGCTGAATCTGCACTCCCCCTTGCCCTTATTACTAAGCCCATACAACTGCAGAAGAACGAGTGCATTAAATGATGCATCAGCATCTTTCCTGTGGACTGCACTTACAAAAAAACCCACTGTTATTCTAATTTCTGAACAAATTGGGCCTGGATTTGGCCCAAGAGCTATACCATGGGCCTTCAGCTGGTCTGAGCTCTCACCTGAAGACTAGCTCAAGGGTGAGGCAGGGAAGTGGACAGGAGGGATGGGGGACAGAAAGGAGTTTCACATTTCTTATAATTTCACAGAAGAAAGAGATGCCAGTTAAGAGTGAGAAGCAGCAGTATTACATCAAATACATACAAAGAGGCTTCGTCCAGGAAGAGAGGCGAGAGGCCCCAGCAGAGCTGGGTAAAGATCAGGAGGATTAGAGAAAATCAGCTCTTCCTCCTCCTCCAAGGCAGCCAGACTCTTTAACAGGTCCGGAGGAAGCAGAGGGGAGCTCTTGGGGTCCTAGTGACAGAAATGAGCACAGTGAGACACCAGAAGGCAGAAAGGGGATCAGCAAGAGAAAGCAAGGAGAGGCTAAGCCACAGCAGGACAAGAGAAATTAGCAAGAGAAAGGCAGAAGGTGGCATGCAAAAGTGCAAGGTGAGAAAGTGGTATAGCAGAAGCGTGTTGAGGTACACAGAGAGAAAATGCTGAGCAGAAAACATAACTAGCCATGTGGCCTAATGCATCTTGGGAGGAGCACTGTACCATCAAAATGATGGGCAGCTAGTTTTAATTAGTGGAGTGTGTGCTTCCCATTGCATCTATGCTAAATAATGAACCTGTTTCATGTTCAAGGACAAGGAACACAAAAATCTTACAATTATTCTTCTATAGCTGACCTGTGAGTATTTTAGGTTTCAAGTAAAATTAGGTTTGTATCTTCTTCCCTCCTCTATTTTATATTTCCCTTTTAGAGATGAGAACAAGTCTTTGATCCCATCTCCATCTAAAAACCACAATCTGACATGAGGGTAGAGGCAGACTTCTTTCTGTATATTGTCTGGCTTTTCTCTCTGAAGGATAAGCCAAGTGATCTTGGCTGACCTTCTGAAAATCCTGAGTGTATTTACAGAGGTGCATCTGACCAAAGGTTTAAAGAGGCCTCTGTTTAAGTTTTGTTATAAACATCACCAAAAGCACTCACAGTCAACTTCAGGACTGTTAAAAAGTACCAAAGATTGCAGGTTTATAAGCAGCAGCATGAAGCACAACTGCATGCACAGAAGCAAAGTATTCCATTAGTGCAACCAAGACCTAAGGAAGTCATTCATCTCTCTCACTGTGTGGTGTGATTTGCAGGAAAAAAAATAATAATCAAAGACAAGACTGCTCCTACCATCCTTGATTTCCAGCCTCAGCCTGACTATTGCAGCCTCAGCCATTCAACACACTCAAGATGCTATATGGGTGTTAAGAGTTCATCTAATTTAACTGCAATTATGTGGATGGCTATTATGGTTTTCATCAGTTGCCAGACAAAAATTTTCCCCAAAACTATCAGCTGCCACGTTTCTCGACCTGACAGACACAGTGCAGAGATCAATGTCACATCTACACTGAACAAGACTTACACCTACTTGAAATCAAATCTTCAAGAGCCAGATCCCACACACAGCCAACTAAATGGAGAATTCATCACTGTTTGCTGGAATCCCATTTACTGACACCAGCTCCCTACTAAATAAGCTCACATGGACATACTTGGGACTACAGGGCATTCCTGAAACAGGCAAACTCCTAGAACTGTCAGGAATATCAGAGCCTTATTGGTTTTCACCACTTATAGCATGGATCTTTACCTCAAAGGTCATCCTGGAGACAGCATCCTGCTCTGGGCGGAAGACTCCTTGCCGTTTTCCCCTGCGGTCCATGTTAGACTGCTGTGCCATCACCCTATTGTCAGCCATGCCATAGGAAGAGTCCCAATAATATTCCGGCACCTTGACTTCTGAGGGATTCTGGTTATATGGCTCCATTGGGAAAGGCTTCATTTTTTTCTCCAGAGGTTGCTGTTGCATCACAGGAGGCTGTAATGACTGTTCAAATAATTTTAGAGGGTCCTGGGCCTGCAGGTAGTAGGACTGCTTTACAGGCATGATCTTCCCCAGTGAGCCTTGGACTTGAGGAGGGTTCCAGAGCTGCTTTGACGAGTCTGTCTGCGGATACTGAGGCAGAGACGTGATTTCAGCAGTGGGTAAGAACAATTAATATTAACTGAATGCCTAACTCCATTCGAACTGTCAGTCTGGCTCACTTGTGATAGATTCCACAAGCATTCTGATTTGCGAAGTTATTCACCAAAATGCACAGTCTCCATAAGCATCTAATACTCCCTAGTCAAGCCTTATGCCAACAGCCAAGTATATTCCTTACTCTAATCCAGTACTTTATAAACACCTTTACTAATGTACTGAGCCAGCATTTTGCTGCCCAGAACACCAGGAGGGTCTCATCATCAAGTCCAGACATGCCAGAAGGGATATTTTTCTCCTGTGTGACACGAGCATAAAACTAAGCTGTGAGGGAACTGACACTGCAACCCAGTTAGCCAAAAGGAGAGTGCAGGTGAAGGTTCAGACTCAGTCAGTCCTCATTACTCACACAAGAATACTAAAAAGGCCCAAGACAGAAATACCTGATCAGAAATATCACCTTCATACCTTGTCTATAAACAGAAACATACAGAAAACAGATGACCACCTTCCCATTCCAGTTCCCATATCTTCCTCTCAGTTACAGAATTGTACATTCATACCCACTAAACTTTAGCTCTTTTTCAAATTTGCCCAGAAGTTCACTGTCCTGGTTTTAGCTGGGATAGAGTTAAGTGTCTTCCTAGTAGCTGGTACAGTGCTGTGTTTTGAGTTCAGTATGACAGGAATGTTGATAACACACTGATGTTTTCAGTTGCTGCTAAGTAATATTTATACTAAGTCAAAGTTTTTTCAGCTTCTCATGCCCAGCCAGTGAGAAGGCTGGAGGGGCACAAGAAGTTGGGAGGGAACACAGCCAGGGTAGCTGACCCAAACTGGCCAACGAGGTATTCCATACCATGGGACATCACATTCAGGAAATAACTGGGTAGTGTGGGAGTTGGGATGGCCTCTTGGGTACTACCTGGGTGCGATCAGCGGGTGGTGAGCAATTACTCTGTGCACCATTTGTGTATTCCAATCCTTTTACTGTTACTGTTGTCATTTTATTAGTGTTGTTATCATTATAATTATTTTCTTCTTTTCTGTTCTATTAAACTGTTCTTATCTCAACCCACGAGTTTCACTTATTTTCCTGATTTTCTCCCCCATCCCGCTGCGGGAGGAAGGGGTGAGCGGCTGCGTGGTGTTAGTTGCTCACTGGCGTTAAACCACAACACAAGGTTACACAAATATGCTGGTAACTTACTTCATTTTTCATTGTTCTTTAAATTCTTACGGTGGGAAGAGGACTTTCTTAGAAGAGAGTTTCTCAGTGGTTGAATCATGATGTTCTTGATGTATTACCGTTTTGAATTGAAGATTCCAAAAGCTATTGCCTTACTAAACAGAGAGCTGCATTTTGGCCAGATTTTTGGAAAATTAAAGAGGTTATCAGCAAGATTTCATCTTATAAAAATTAATTGTAAGGACTTGTTTGAATATGTAAACTGACCAGTTGGATGACCTAAGCTTGCAAATTAAATGGCATTCCTGCAGAGCAATTCACCTGCAATGTTCAGAATGACAAGGAAGCCTAAATAAGTCATTGGATATCCCACAGTGGAGTTAGTGAGAATTTCAGAATTGTCATCAGGTACATTAATGAGGTAGCTGAAATATGTGGTAATACAAATAAGACCACAGTGACAAAAAAGGCCTGGCACTGACTTTTTTTTTTTTCAATTTCATGGGAGTATCTTTGTGATTCTGCAGAGAGAAAAAAAATAATAAAAAAGACTTTGCAAAAAGAAGCAAGGCACAAAAAGACTAAAAGACTTGCTTGCTGTACCAGTCAGATAATGCGTTTGGCTTGGTGGTGTCGTATCATGAAGTACTAGCCCGTCTTGCTTTAAATGTTTGCTCAACGCAGAACCACTACTACACTTAGGAGAGTAATGTAAAACCTACACCACCTCAGTTGACTAGGTAGAGACCTTTGCACAGCTCCAAAGGCATCAAGAAACTCCTGAACAGCAGTGCATAGAGGGGTGTTTTTAGTCCATCCTTTGCTTCCTGCTCCCTCCTAGATGTCCTCCAGCCAAGGCACAAAGAAGGTCCAGAGCCTTGTTCTGCCTCTCACATCTACACTGATGAACCTTCTGGTGGGCCCTCGGGGAACTTGTCCAAGCCACAGTGCATGCTGACACTGCAAAGTATTCTCACCACTCAGTTCATTTTTTCCTTACGTAATTTCATCCTAGAAATTCTGCCTTTTAGAGCATAGTTATAATGCCACTGGATAATAAGATAAAGAATATTAATAGATATTTATTTTTTTACTGATGTTAAATAGGCATGTCCTGGGTCTGAATCTTATTAAATGATTTCTCCACAAATTTGGTGTTCACATATTTGCATTCCATAGGTACCTGGGAAAATGTTGTAAATATTTATGGTCCTTTGGAAGAGGAAACCTGAAATTAGCAGAAAGAAGGTTTCCAGTATTGCAACAAAGACTGTGAACACTTGCTTTCCTAGATGAAATGTGCCTGTTTTCACTTTGAAGGCTTGCCAGGTGGTAAGAGTGAGTTAGAGTACCTGGCCAACAAGTTCTGGGTACATCTGAGATGTCAGTTGGGCTTGCTCCTATTGCTCTTGTGCGCATTCTGGATCGTTCACAGGGTGGAACAAGTTGGTATCCACCCAGCTAAAACCTGGAACTGTCTCAATGATAAAACCATCTCAGGGCCTGCTCCAATAAGCATTATGGGTGGAAGCAAGCCAACTCTCACCACCTCCACCTGGCCTAGCCTTCAAACACCATCCTACCAGGCAGTGAGCTGTCATAATACATAACTCCTTATGCAAACGCACCCTTGGCATCACTCACAAACACACTAGTGTTAGAGACACCTGTGAGTAAATGGCTGCAAGGGATAGTGCTGCATCAGTGATATCCAAGTGCTACAGATAGGGCCAGGCAGGCTGCTCAAGGGGAAGCACAGCAAGTTGTAGGACACAATTCACTGGTTGGAGAACTAGGAATGCATCCCTGGAGCAGGTGGTGCTACCAGCACAGACACAGTCATCCTCTCCCTGCTGGATCTTTACAGACAGAGGTTATGCACAAGCCAACCCCAAAGAACCTGCAAGTGAGAGAAGTCTGGTGACTGCCAACTACTGAAGCTTATTTGAAGCTCATTTCCTCTTAAGTCTTAGCCTAAGAACTAGTATCAGCTGGTCATGCACTGAATGCCCTGCTTACTTTGCTTACTTGCTTTTTTGCTTTTTTGGTTTTGTTTTTATTTTAATCGCTGAGATGACCTGTGCTGAATGCTGTAGATCAGGTTTGGTTAACCCAGCTTTGCCCCAGGGCTTCATGCTGTGTACAGATTCCTGCACAGCACAGCCTACTTCTTGTTTGGTGACTCCTCCCTAATTGTCCACTTTCACCCCAATGCCTGTTTCTATTTTCTGTGCTTTTTGTGGTTTTGTCCAAATGCCTCATTGCCTGCATTTTCTAGGATCTGAAACAATTTTGTTATTTTTATCTACTCTCATTTCTAATTGTATTTTGCTCTTCTTTATGTCAATTCTGGGATTACCTGCAACACCCTTTCTCGTAAGAACACAAACACATTGTTCAAGGGTTGGTTGGGGTTGTTTTGAAATCATTAACAACTATGATTAGATGATAACACTGAACTTTACAGAAGACTAGTAGACATCATCTAAATTCAATACATTGCTCAAAACTGTTACTCTGTAGTTTTATGAGATTTTCAATCTATGTGACAGAATTTATCACAAATTGTATTTGGAATAAATATTTTAAATAATAATGGATAATTATGCAAATAGTTTCTTAAAATCCACATAAGAACTATGCCACTTTCTTCCTTTCACCCAGTAATTAGTTCCAGCAAACTTTTTCTCAAATCATTAATGTAAACTCACTGTGTGCAATACTTTTCTTCTACTTTCTTTTATCTGTAAAAATTTTTCTATATATACTTTATTCTATGTATAGTTCAATTAGTAATGGAGGTTAAAACAGAATTAATTGAAATTATTTTTAAAATGTCTTACATCTTTATTTTTTACTGAAAAGTTATCTTTTTTGATTTTGTTGATGAGATAGCTTACCCTTTTGGACTTTTAATTTAACCAAATTTATAAGCCCTTCCTGCTTTTACAGTATTTGTACATTCGGGGGGGCTTATTTGGAGGCTTTGAGGCAGTCCTTGCCTCTGCCTGAAAACTCTGAATAGCTCTCTAAAGTTTTTGGTTGTGCTTGCCATTTTACATTGTAGTCCCAGATCTCAGATTTAATGAAGAACTCTTCCAATCACATGCCTTGTGTTGTCTTCCAGAGGAATTGCTTGTGGTTTGTTGTTTTTTTTTTAAATTGGCAATATTTTTCTCCACTCATACAACCAGTTAATTCTCAGACTTACATATTGCTCACCATATTTCTTTGTTCTGCAGTCATACCTGTCTGAAAATGTGATAGCCTTCTAATATTATAGTTGGTAAACTCTTTTCTTCTTATATTATTAATTGTAAGTATTTTGCTATAACTGGATATGATTTTTTTCATTTTTTTTTCACTCATTAGCACTATCATAAAGGAGATGAAATCCTAAGCATTCAGTGGATATTTTAATATCTATAGTCTAAAATTGTTTTCTAACCCATATTACAAAGCCTGTCCTTGATAGTTTGTTATCCAGTGGTGGCCAAATTACCTGAGATTCTCCCACAAGAAAATTATTTTGTTACTAAATCGTTCTTACTCCTAGTGTGCTATAGTCGGTCTACTGAAACTTCTCTCATTTCTCATTCATTTTATCTTTCCCAAGACAACTTCCCAGCCAGGCTTTACTTTCACTTCACATTTCATCAGTACTGCACATGACCCTGTCATTCTTTCCACCTTTCACCACCTCCTTTCACTTCCATCATTTAGCCAACTAAAATAAAATGTAAAAGCCCTGGAGTGACAGCAAACTATTGATGACCTTCTGTATTGGGGGGTTCAAAACTAGGCATTAGTGTTATAGTTGCGAGCTACACACGAGCCAGTGGACCCTGTCAAAAGGTGCCAAAGGTGGCCAACAGCATCTGGAGCTGTATTAACAGAACAGCCAGCACTTGTTAGACCACATAAATAATACTGTGTCCAGTTTTGGGCCCTCGGTACAGGATGCATCAATAAACTGGGACAAGTTTAGCGAGGGCTACCGGGATGGTTGGGGCTGGACTACTTGCCCCATGAAGAGAGGCTGAGGGACTGGGGCTTGTTCAGCCTGGAGAGGAGATGGTTCTGGAGGGATCTGACAGCAGTCCCCAGTACCTACAGGGTAGTCAGAAAGGAGATGGAGCCAGGAGTTTCACAGTGCATGGTGGGAGGAGGAGAGGCAGCAGGCATAAATTGATACGAGTGGTGCAGGCAGGATATGAGGAAAACCCTTCTTCCCCATGAGGGCAGTCAGGCAATGGAGCAGGTTGTCCAGAGAGGTTGCGCCATCTCCATTCATGACACAGATGACTGGATAAAGCCCTGAGCATCCTGGTCTGACCTCAGAGCTGGTCATGCTTTGAGCAGGAGGTTGGACTAGAGACCTCCTGAGGTCCTTCCCATCTGAGCTATACTGTAATTCTATGATTACAAAGGCCACCCACAAAGCAGCATTAAATATCACATTATATCATTCCCATAGATCCTATTATTAAAATTGTTCAGATTTACCATTTACCTGGTTAGCACAAAGACTAAATTTCATCACTTGTAATAGTAATAGCGGATGGGGAGATCTGTAGCTCTGGCTTGTTTCATATACTCTTTGCTATTGTGTAGAGACACTAGAGCACATTCATGCTCTTGTTCTTTGCCTCTGTCTCCTAGCAACTCCATCTGCTGCCTTATTTTGTATGTTGGAAGTACAAGTCAGATTTATTATTTTTAGTTAGGGAAAAGCTGCTCCCTCCCTGCTCCCAACCTAGCTTATCACACAGTTTTATATTTAAGATGCTGGAATGCCTTTTGCGCAAGTGAAGTTCATTTCATCCTGCAGTCCGTCATGACCAGATCCTCTTTTCCACTGATCTACGCCAGTTCCTTACCCATGGGTTCTTGGCCACATAGGAATTTCAGTGACTATCAATATCGTCAATTTACTCCAAGACTCATTAATCCACCTTTGGTTTGAGGGAATGTTTCTGTTGGTTTTTAACCCTATTGTTTGGTCTTTCATGAGCTATAATTAGACATTCTCTGGCATCCATAATTCGCACAAATCTCTATTACTCATTCCCTGGCACATGACATATTTCCTTGCCAATACTTGTGGAGCACACTGTGAACTGAGTGGTACTGATTAGTACGTAATAAAAAGTGCTTATCCTGTACATGCCTGTCAGTTACACACCCGTTAAATTTAACTCATCAAGCTCCACTGTGATATTTGTATCCTTGACTACAAGCAATTAGCCATCACAGAAACATAATCTCTTATCCATCCAGTGGATAAAACATCGTAGTATTGGGTGATGGGCAGAAAAAAGGAGGGAAAAATCAGTCTACACTTGGAGGATGTAAGAGTGCCTCAAGAGAGGACCAAAATATTATGAAGCATTTCACCTTTCTTAAAACACTTGATGATTTATACATGGAGGGGTGACTTTTTGTCCATAAAGTAACAGACTGAAACCTAAGCCTTCTTTGTAGCCTACAGAAAAATCATGATGACTTACATGTATTTTCAGTAGAATTGGAGCTGAACCTTTTGATTTGGAGGTCACTGGTTCCTTAGCCTTAAGTATTCCCCCCTCCAATATCTTCAGTCCTTTTCATAGCATGTC
Organism: Elanus axillaris; assembly: GCA_026212715.1. Classification (NCBI taxonomy): domain Eukaryota; kingdom Metazoa; phylum Chordata; class Aves; order Accipitriformes; family Accipitridae; genus Elanus; species Elanus axillaris. The sequence goes on from JANZLQ010000095.1 coordinate 31,043,962, forward strand.
ATTTTTATGTTAGCCATCTCTCCAAAACTCCCTTGTTGATTTTTGTAATAATTTCAGGCATTGTCTTCTCTGATACTAGCAAAATATATTGTTGGGCTGCTCATTTCTGGAGTGGTTTGTGCCTAAAATTTGAAAAGGTGAATTGAGAGGGAAAAACAGTCTCTTTACTGCATAGAGGTTAGATTATACCCTAAAACAGAATCTAAAACAGGAAAGCAGCAAGTACAACAGCTAGAAAGAATTCTGTTTTGTGAACATTCATGAATTTTCCGCTTTATAAATCATCATTCCTTGGACTCTTGAGCTACAGGACTGAGTTGTGACACTGAAGCTAAATTAGTGTATGGATTGCAGCAGTTTTAGGAGAACAAATTGAAAGAAAATGCAAACATCAAAGTACAAACAATATAGGAAGCTTCCCTTATACAGCATACAGACCATTTGGCTGTAGTCCAGCCAAAATATTTATTTTTTACTCCTTTATATATGACTCCTTATAAGAAAGGGCAAGTTTCAAGAAAACTCACATACTAATGGTGTCCAAGATTTTTATTTTTAAAACATTCCTAAGCAATAGCTAATGGCCAATGGTTAACAATACAGGTGATTGATGAGTTGATACATAGGTGATGTAGTCAACTGTAAAACCCCACCTCATTCCAAAGTTCCCATGTGGAGACAAGCTAGAATATAGCCCATCAGCCCTTAGGTCTTCATGACAGCCTCAATAGACCCCAGGAACAGAACCAATGATCACTTAATTTAACAGAGGAAAATTATGACAATAAATTAATCCTCCCATGTGCTTTGCCCATGACACAGTAACAACTAGAAAACAAGCATGGAATACACTGGCTGTTTGTGTTTACTCCTTTTGTAGTTGCCACTGGCAACAACAAAATTAACATGTAAAAAGAATTTAATAGAATATATATTGATTTTAATTGACAAAGAATATATCATTTTGAAAATAAACAAACCTAGCAGGGAAAAAGATGTATAAAAAATATAACCTTTTTAAGATTTCTTTTTTAATTTGCACAGCTGCAGTCTTCTATCATAGTGAACTAAAAGAACAGTAAATACTAGGCAGCTGACACTTAAATCATTATATATCTTCTAGTTTTCAGCTGAGCATCTGCTGCATCATATCTCAGACTTCAAAGTGTCTGGGAAGAGAGACCGAGGATAACAAAAATGCATCTTTTCAACTGAAAGCATATATTTTTCAATCACAGAGGACTACAGGCCATATTTCATTGCTATTACACAATAGAAGGGCACTCTGGAACTCTCATTTTAATTTAAAGAAAAAGCTACCTCTGCAATAGCATTTGGAGGGAGGGGGTGGTTACAGGAAAAAGCAACTTGACTATATGTCAAGTTTTCATGTTCAGTAAAAATGAACATGTCCATTTCTCCAAAAGAAGTAACGTTATAGTACAAACAAGCTATTTCTGAGCGGCATAACATCCTCGGGTGCCTCCAGAAACCAGTTCAGGGAAGCAGTTGTCTTTCCTGGGCTGCACTGATTTACAGTGCCAGAGGAGAGTTCTGATTTCAATGATTTCCTCCATAAAATGAAAGGGTTTGTTTCTTCTCTTACACCTATGGAAATCAGGGGAGAAAGGGAATAAAGTAATACCAGCATTAAAGTAAGGAGAGGATAAGAGACAAGAGCTTGAATACTGCCTTATTTTTCATCCCTTTCATTAAAAGGAATTAGAGTTAATTAGCCCAGCTTGTAGTGAAATTAAGGTGTTCCATGCATATCCTTTGCATATCCTTAGCCTTTCTATTATCTTTCTCTAAGCTTTCTCTGTATTTGTCAGAGCTTCAATAAAGGAGCATATATAGATGACTTTGTCCCACATAATTAGAAAAATCAATATGTTTTAGTTTAGAATCAGATCAAAACACTGTAGCTCAAAACAACAAAAAAATAAATTCAGAACTGTAAAGCCTTATTTAAAGCCTTTCCTCTGTTAAGGGAAGTTATACAATTTTCAAAGCACTTTAGAAGCCTCAGTACTATATTTTAAAAAGACTGAAGAACTAAAATCCTATTAAATCCTGCTAACCACCAGACCCTGGCTGTCCACACTGCCTAAGCAGTGCTTACTCCCTGTCTCTACTTTGGATGGATTTAGCCAAAACCATTTTGCCATAGAGACAGCTAACACTAAGCAGCATGGATTTCAGCCAGTCCATGCCATTTGACCCCAAGGACAGCAATAAATCCCCAGACAGCAACTGCTACTTCACAAAACAGACATAGTCAGAGAGACTAGAACTTACAGACTGGCACTTATCCCCAAAATGGGATCAAGTGGTGTGATTCCCTTTCTATATAAGTGCTCACGAGCTAACCATGGGCACGCTGTCAAGCCCTACCTAGACTGATGTAGTCAGAGTACCAGTTTTCATGGAGTTTTAGGAAAAACTGATGCAGTTACTGCAGCAAAAGAATGGGGATGCTTTTTCTTCCTCCAAACTACCCATTGAAGGAGAACAATACCCTTGTTTGGCTGCTCTTCCAGCCAGACAAGGAGAGGCTTGGTCACAGCTGAAGCAAGTGCCTCTCTCCAGTCAGAATTCGTCACCGGGAAGCACTTACTGATTCCTACAAATTAAAAGCATGCCACAAAAGTCATTCCTGTTTCTTAAAATATAGCTGGAGGGTAATGAAGCTGTGTTAGGTGATTTTGGTTGCATTCTCCACATTCCTCAAAACCATTTCCATTTTTTAGACAGCAAGGTTGTCCTGGGAAGAGGGAATACCCTCAATCCTTCCTGCTGAATATTTTCTATCTTGAATAAAGCAATTAAAATGTGACAGGGAGTGGTAGACAGCACATGAATGAAGCCTGGTTTCCAGTTACATTCATCATTATGGATCCTAGTTTAATGCAAGTACTTCGTGTAACCCATGGTTAAATTACTGCCTTTTTTAAGATGCCTTTCCCCCCATATTTCTTACTGATCAGTCATAGTAGTTCTTTATTTAGCTTGCTGGGCTTTTATGCTCCCCATTCCTAAGCCCTTATTCTACACGCACATGCACATGTACATGCACACACAGACAAATACACACATAAATACCTCTCCTGGTGTGCATGGTGCTCTCATCCCATGCTGCTCCAGAGGGATTTCACTAGGCAACAGTGTCCTTGCAAGGCACATACTCTAACAGCACATTTTTCTGTGACTCTAGCCCTGATGTAGAAAGCTAGTTAGGTGCTTTTCAAAATGTTATTCATGTTGCTTGGTTACAACACACAATATTTAAGAACTTGGACACAATAGACCTAAGTAACCTGGTGCAAGAAATCATCTAAAAAAGAAAATCCAGTCCAGCCTACCACAGAATCCCTGTTCTGGACCAATACAGACCAAATTCTATAGAAGATGGTGTATTTGCCTGTAACATCAAGAAAACAAGTTTTTCATGTCACACTCTTGTTGACAATTCACCCTGTTTGAACAGTAAACATGAAAACTCATTTCTGAAAAAGGTTAATTTGCACATTGATTTGAAAATTGTGAAGCACAAAGTCCCTTCCAAAAACATCTGAGGGCTTTTGCTCCCAGTGTGGCAGGGCTTACTATTCCTTTTCTCATGATCTGTCTTCTGCCATTAAATAGATGCCTGGGAATCAGAATTCACTCTTGCAGTTTTAGATAAATACCAGTAGTAAGGAGTCTAAGATCCACAGTTTTGACAGCTTACTTTTATGGCATTAATTTACTAGGTTTTCTTTATTAAATATCAATATACTATGCACTTAACAAGGATGTTCATAATCATTCAAATATTGATACAAACCTCTGTCTGTTGCTATGATACTGCACTCATTTTATATTCCCATTTAGGTTATAAGAACATTTACTCTGTTGTTTACTACAGAAAAAGCAAGACAAAAAATGGCTAGTTTTATTTCCTCTCCTATTTAAGGAGAATTTAAACTGACTCATTATATGCCTCACCCTGCCTTTTGTTAGAATTGCAGGGCTAGGACATCGTGTTGGAAGTCAGCATTGGGTGTGCCAGCTTATTGTTTTTAACCTAGTTACTGTAATATTGAAAATTATAAAAAATTTTACATATAGGGTCATATGATGAGGTATACATGTCCCATAGGGAAACAACCCAGAAATGGTTAATGATGGTTTTGATTTCCTCTTCTACCTGTGTGCAACCTGATAATTAAAAGCAGCTGGTAGAGGGGAGAGTCCTGGGGATGGCAGGTGTGAAGCTTGCTTTGGAGAGATTTTGTTGGCTTTGCAGATTAGGAGGAAAAAATTATGTAGAGAAAATGACTCAGCAGGGAAGCTAAATAAGGGTCAGAAAAGGTGCTGTTCTTTTCTTCCTTTTTTTTACCATTTCATTTGGAGTTCTTGCCCTCTGGTTTGAAGTGGGTTCTGGGACTGGCTGTCCAATGTATTATCCTGCAGCTGTTTTAAGGGAAGATGGACTGTTTTGTCTGTTTCTGAGCTGGTGATGGAGCTGGTTTAGCCTGAAAAAGCATGTCCCTGTCCATACAGTCTTCTGTTCCTCCTGAGGAGGAAATGTGTAGAGGACCATCTACAGCTACATGGTGTAGCTCTGGTTTTGCTGTGCTTTACCTCCTTTCCTTCTTCAGTGGGGTAGCCTTGCCTCTTTTGCTCTTTTCTACAATTTGAGAAACTCTGGAGGGTGAAAAGCAGGGGGCAAAATGGTTGTCCAGATCACCACAGGAATGAGAAAGGTCTAAAAGGGAGTAGTGGCCTTGGAGAGGAATGAGGGAGTCCTGCCTTTCCACAGCAGATCCTTTTTTTTCTTGGTATCTATTGGCCCTATCTGTAGTTTCCTTAGGGCCCCTACAGATCTTCTCCATCCTCTCTTACTCTTGTGGAATCCTACCAGCTTCCTAGAAAGCTGCTTCTCTGCAAAAATTGTCTGCACTGCTGAAAAGGTTTGAGTTAGTTCTGGTTCTTAGCCAGAAGGGAAGCAGTAGCTTTGGAGATAAGAGAGCACAGGGCTAACAAGCATCACAGTGGAGAGGTCAAGGCTGACCATATAATTACCCACATTATATGGTGGGCATATGCAACTCCAAACTCCCTGTTGGATGGGGGTTAATCCCTGAATCATATTGACAGGAGTTATTGTGGGTGCCTGTGATAAGCCCATCTAGAGGAGATCTCACTGAGATTGTTGGAGTTCTTTGCGTAAATACAAAATTGAGTATTTCTTCAATGAAAGCACCAAGCAGTATACAGGAGGACAGTTAAACTACATCACAGGAAATAATCCTGGGCAGTGAGGACTTCTGTAGGCATAGCAGTGGAGCCACCTGTCATATGATCATACTTTCAGAACAAAGGTGCTATCTAAAATGGAAAAATTTATGGTGTAACTATTCTGGCATAACAGTATTAGCAGTAGGTTGTTACACTCTCTGACTATATGCTACTATAAATGCACTAGTGAATTTTCCTGTGCAAACAAGCCTTATAGAGGGAAGTGCAGTATCTTTTATTGTTCCCTGATGAAAGACTGAAATGTAAAAAGAACAGCGTGCACAATCTGTCTTTTGAAAGGAAAAACAGCAGTTCTGAGTGTCCCTCTTCCTCTCCGGCAGACACAAAGGACTTGAAGGCAAGCCTGTTGTATGACTGCTTTAGTGCTCTCTGCCCCTCACTTTGATGAATACGGAGCACTGAGGAAGAACTAAATCCTGCTTGTTTTACGCAAGCAAGTGATCCCATTGACTTGAATTAAGCTACCTGCAGGATTAGAAGTAGAAGGATTAAGACCTCAGTGTAGCAAATTCATTTCACTCTTTTTCAAATGCAAATAGTCGTCTCTCAATTGTCAGCTTGATTCATCTGTTGATTGTTCAGCACAATGAGGCCCTCATTCTTCTCCCCGATTGTGTCTTCTAGGCTGCTCTGTGCCACAAACACACTCAGCCTCCACAGAATAATTGGGATGGAAGTGGAACAGTAGCTGCTCTAACAATTTTTTTTAAATATACATTTTTTTATATATATAAATGTATCTCAAACAAGACAGACAAACTTTCTCATAGGGAATTTGTTCCATTAATTAGTTCATTCCCTGAGCTTTGTTTGCAAGGTGGTGTTATACCTGTTTTCCCTTTTATGGAGACAAGCTTTTGCTCACCTCTCTCCCCCACTGTGATGCTGAGGGAGAGATACTGTTACTTGATACGCAGCATGGGAAGTCTCACATTATTTTACAACTGATGCAACTATCTTGTGAAACCACTTTATAGCTGCTTTCAGTAGTATGTCTTCACCGAGTTACATGAATTACTCATTGTTAACTCAGCTGTAACCAAGAACATATTTTGATCTGAAATGTCATTTTAATATGTAACCTATCATTTTAACATACTTAATAGTTATTTTGGGTGGGAACAGCATTGGCAGTTTATTGTTGTTTTTATTTACATTGTTTGAAAAATCCAGTACAAGAGACTGTTACTGTGTTTATCAGAAGTCTCATAGTGTCTTGAAACTCTGCCAAATTATTCCTAATTTTATGATGCATATCTTTTCTTTACCTTTGCAGCAATGCTGAATCTTTCTAGTGCTTCTCTTTGATCATTTATTTGATCTTCCACTGAAGTTAAGTTTTACATTTCTATTGAAAAAAAACCCACCCACATTAAGAATTCTCACTAGGTCAATGTTATAACTTCTTTATTTTTTTCAAAAGTATTTAAAACTGACGTAATGTATCACTGAAAAATACTGCAAAAGGAAAACAGTGATATGTTGTGAGGTTACATATCATACTAAGGGGCTGAGTTCCAAATAGAAACTAAAGAAATGAGGAAAATCAAGAAAAACTGCAACTTAGCAGAGCATGAATAAATGTTGAAACTGTTTTTGAGAAAATATAATCTGTTGATCGTCATTTACAGTGTCTCAATATCATATTTTTAAATAACATGCTCTATTTTAAGCACTTCTGGCTTTGTAACTAGGATCACTGTGTGTCTACTGCCTATATCAAAATATTCAGCCTTCTGAACCTAGAATTTATTTGAAAAAATGGAGCTCATTAGAAGCAGCATATTTTGTGTAACCCTCAGAAACTGTAGGTGCTCTACTGAGCATTTGGCTATCAGGCTTACAGCTGTGTTTTTCTACTCTGATCCTCCAAAAGGCAGTACCCCTATGTATGTGCCATCTATATCTACACAGTTCTGATTGAAGAGTAAGAACTTGAAAGCTGGTGTCCTTGCCTGAATCAAAACTTCGGGTCTTCTTTCTTGAAGCTTTAATGATGTTGGTTTTTTTAATTCCTTGCCAGTACAACCCTCCTGGCTTTGGGTTTGTCATTGCCTTGTCCTGATTTGGCAGTAAGACTCCTTTGATGGAACAGAGCCAGAATACCCCTTAGAAGATAGGAATCTAGGATGCCAAACCCTCATCAAGTTTAATAAAAGAATAGGAAAGAACCAATAGATTATGTGGCAACTCTGATTTTGCAGCAAGGAAGATCCTGGAAAAATTTATGGGTCAATCACAAAGTCAAAAACATGATCCGGCTTAAAAAAGTCAGAAGCTCCTGTAAGGAGACATAACAAATATGGTGAATTCTGGAGTTAAGTGGTGTATTTAACATATCAACCTTCAGAAAGATGTTTGACATAGTAATACAGCAGATTAATAAATAGTCAGGGGCAAATTAGACACCTGCTATTACTTTTCAAAGAACTGCTTAGTCTGAAGACAGACAGCAGTTAACCATGGTTATTACAAGGTCACAGTGCAGACAAAGGCTTGCAAATGGAGTAATACAGTCATTAAGTGAAAAATAAATTATCGTCCTCTTGATATTTCACCAGGAATGTCACAAATTTCTTGCTAAAACAGTAACATCCTTCCTAGTAACTCTGTAAGATACCTAGGCAAGTCTTTAGTGTATTGCAATGAACATTTTACAGGTAAAATGCACTGTAAATTAAACATTGATTTAAATGCATTAGTTCTTCAATAGTAGGATTGCTAGTGATCTGATAGGGCTCAGAGGATTAAAAAAGGTGCTGGGGTTAAATGATACTCAGTATAGACTCAAGCAATTGCCGTCACGAATCTATTGCCAACCTGCACTGCATTTGAAAGTAACTAAAATTCTCTCTGTTTGTTGTTGAGTGACCAACATAAAGCAATCTGAAGGAGTTGTGGAGGACACATTGGCCATGTTCTCAAATGCTTAATAAGTATCATAAGCTCAGAAACCAAATATTTTTGAATAATGGGACAGAACTTCCCCTGCACACAAGTGCCTACTCAGTAGAGAATAGTGCAAGAGTAGGATTCATTACTGAGGTCCTTCAGTGATGCTTCATTTAGCCCACAGCTCACAACCTCTGACAGCAGTGTGATTGCACCTCTGTTCAGCACAGGCCATGTTGCCTTATAATAAAGCATATGCGTATGTTTTTAGAAAGGGCTGGGATTTTGTTGCTTTAACTGTTTGTCAAATATAATGACAAAATATTCTTGAAATACAATGGCAAAAAGCAATATTGTTCCTTTCAGAATGATGCTTAACTTTAATTGCGCACAAAATCATTCCCATTAAAAGGTCAGAGAAGATCAATTTAAGACTAATCCAGAGAAAGAAGTTAGCTTCCTAAAAGTGATGTGAATAATAAAATGCCTTCTGAGAATGATCTGCATTGTCACTGTAAAGGGAGGTATCTCAGGATGGAATTTGAAACAGCCAGCATGCTAAGCAGGCAAATGTCTAGACTTCACCAAAAGACATCTGAAATCCCGCCGCCTTCTAGGGCTTAGGGCATTTTGATCTGTATAATGTTCCCTTGAAAAACATAGGCTCACATCCTTTCTTGTAAAGAACTTTGTAGGACTGCAAGTGACTTTTAAAAAGCCAGCAGGTGAAGTCACTATTCAAGAAGACTCATACTTACCTGGCTGCTAGAACAAAAATCATGTCAGTCTTAGAGCTTCGTAGTCAGATTTTGCATCTCCAGTGATTCTTCTGACCATTTATATGTGTTAATATTCCTTTCTCTGCTGTTTTCTTGCTTCCCAATACTTTGAACTGCTTTTGGGTTTGACATGGGGCAGGATAGAGCCTGCTGTTAAGACACTGCCATGAAAATCGTAGAATTTAACTCCTTCAGAAACAGCATTGAATCAGGGCCACATCAGGATGGTGGATGGCATCCCTTCTGGGTTATTGCAAAAAGCAGCATGTATTTGTAATTGTGTGTACTTTTCCAGTTCATACCAAGAAAATATTCAGTACTCCTTCAATGAATTTTGCCACACTTCATTTTTTCTCATATTAGAGTACAAATACAAAGGCAGAGGAAATGAGAGTTTGATACGAGACTACCAAGGTCATATGGTTTAAAGTGCTTGTGTTTGAAATGATTTGTTGCTTTGAAAGGCTCCATTACAACTTTTAACATGCTATATGACTGAGTTTGGGTCACAAAACAAACTGCAAAGTTAGTCAGAATTTGAAAATAGGATAGTAATCAGAATGACTGTCTAAAATTTGTGTTGTAGCTATTAGTTCTCTCTTTTTTATATCTTGGAGCTAGTTAAAGAAGTGACAATATATATTTCAGCACTGTTATTTTAAAAGACAAAGTTTACCAGATATCGCTTTTTTCTTTTTTCTTTTTCCTAATTGCAGCCAGAATATGCATATGCATTATTTCTGGTTTTTAGAACACAGTTTTGAAGACATGCTTTCCCTCAGAAAAAGAGAAGGTGATATTTAATGCCCAACTGTCAGCATCTAGTACCATTTTAGATGTTTTATGACATATGCTACATCCATGTCAGCTTGATAGATATGATGCAAGACTTTTGGGATGCTGCTTTATTTTGCAATGCCTCCTGGAGGACAGCTTGAATGCATAGTGTCAGTTTCATACTTTAAAAATGCAGTCCTCCCATGGTTTCAGACCTTTTCAACTAAGAACAAAATAAGCAGCATGGAAAATGGTCTTTTCTTGTTTTATGACCAAAGGGGCATCACATGCAACTCCAAGGAGGTGCTAGGTAGGTCTAGTTAGCTGTGGATGTCTTCCTGGTTGACATGGGTAGTAACAGTTTTCACCACCATAACCACGGAGTGGTGCATTTTATGCCTTGTGTTTTCTGGGAGAGCATTTGCTGGACCAAGGGAGGAAATCCAGGCAGTACTGGAGCTGTATTCAGCACAGTGCTGTCACGTGCATGGTCAAGTTTCCAGAAATACCATACAGCAGTTTCTCTGTTCAGCAGGTGGAAGAGCTGATGTTATGTGGCTGATCATTATTTCCTTCCTTGTGTTCACAGTAGTACATAGATGCTATCATGATTGTCAGCTTTAACCAGCTGTGGGGAAAAAAATGTCAAATACCTGCATCATTATTTATTATAATTGTAATTTTTAATGATTTCTGTAATATTTGCAATTCAGAACTCTTGGTCCAGATTTCTGTTTCTTATGACATGAAATAAGGCAATCAATCATATTATTTATATGCCACTTCTCTGGAAGAAAGTCTTGGGACTGTAATATTATTAGCATTTATAACAATTATCATTGAGAACAATTTCTGTGAAAGATAAATATGAATTTGTATTGACAGCATGAGTAGCAACCTGGGAGAATGACTGAGGCTTTCATAGTAAAATTCTAAAATAAATTCCCCAATTCTTGTGTCTTTTCCTCACATGCTAATGTCAACAACCATTAAAACATTTTTTGTATGGATTATTATTTATAATATTTTATATGGGTATTCTCTGTGCTTTTGTGCTCATTTTTGCTTTAAACAGCATGCTGGTACTTAATGTAGACACCTGCTATGATTCATCAATTTGTTAAGAAAAGAATAAAGGCTAAGTAATTTGTATTACTTTAAAAATATATATGCTATAATTAACAAAGCATAAGCAAAAAGCTTCATGTGATACTCCCTAGAAATTACCTATATTTTAAAATAACTTCAAATGAAAATACAGTGACCATCTCATTTAACTTCACTGATTTGCAAACAGTCTTTAGGCACTGTGTTACATCCTACACATTAAATTGGTCTTTTAAAATATTCATAGATCTAAATGAAGTATTTGAACTAATTCCCATTTTGAGTCTTAATATTAATATTATAATCCCAAGGCAACTCAGAATTTACATATTTAAAACATATTTTAAATTTACTGATAACTTCTTAAAAGTATGGTAATCTGTTGTGTTAGAGCTTGGAACTTGAAATGTAAACAAACTGTTTAATAATACGACCTATATTTTAGAAGAATAATTATGGATATATATATATATGGTTAGATTATAGATTAATCCTATGAATGTCCTTCTCTCCCAGTTACAGTCACAAAGAAGTTCTGCATCTGTCTTATTGTCTGCACTGAATTAAAAAAAAGGAAAATATTTATTGCATTTTACATAAGTTTTAAGTTCATATTGCTGGCTGAAAATAAGGAGGAATCACTGCGTGGGCTTCATCAAGGCCCACGGAAAACAGGAAAGACAGGTCAACCTACATGGACCAGTTAATGGTACCAAATACAAGTGCACAACAGACCACTTTTGTAAGAATCTCTACTTCAGCTGTGCACTTCCACATAATGTCACAGCCCAAGCAGATTTTTAGTTCTATACAGAACATAGCAGTTTAGGTTCAAAACTAGTTTTGGCAATCTTAGCATGAAAATATTTTAAATTGGGCACTCAAATGCCTCAAACTTTTTGCTGTAGGACAGAATGCAGAGCACTGACAGAAAGGCAGATGCAAGTTTTGAAAAAGATGCTGAAAATAATATGGAAATTATTTATGTGTACCTTACCTACATGCCATCATAATTCAAGGTGATTTTGTTGCATAGACATAATGCCAGAAACTTCCCAGAAAAATCTACTGTGAAGCACTTGTTTTGTTGCTAATGCTGGAAAACTTTGTAACAAACACACAGGGCAAATTCTGACAAACTAGATGAGATTAAGGTGGCAATTAATTTCTCTGAGTGATGGGCAGATGAGTTTTTAGACTGCAGTACCTTTCATGAAGATAGTTAAGAACAAGATGTGGCAATTATTTATTTATTTAACTTAGAAAATATGCACATCCTTGACTTCTGAAATGCATTTCAGCTTTTTTGCAGTTTATACCATAGTTCTACAGCTATTTGTTGTGAGTGTATACACTATACTATAGTTTTGCTGACTTCCACTCATAGTTACAGAAATGCTAAGGACAAGTAAAAAGATTAATAGATATTTTTTATGAGCACACCTGGGTCCTGTTCTGGGCATTGCAATCCCAGGTTCAAAAACAGTATGCAGTATAGTAAGACAGCATCAGATTTGGCAGCCTTTGCCCTAACCATCCTCCAACACTATTCTGGTAGGGTTTGAGCCCTTTTCTCCCCCTCCACTAACCCTTAGGACTTGCCATGCCTACCTTAATTTCATTCCATTAAAACATCATGCTGTTGGGCCCCATCACAGCCTTCCATTATCTCAGACACTTTCAATCAGAGTTGGATGCATTTAGCAGTATAGATGTGATGATGAGGTCAAGCCTTGCAGACACAATGTGGCAATGAAGGTCAAGAAGAGGGAAGGCAATGGAGTTACAACCAGCTGTACTTCAATTTTCCTTTCTCTACAACAGTTGATCAGCCTCTGCTTCTCTCTCACCTGTCATTTTCCATCCCCCTCCAGCAATGCAGGGATAATTGAGACTTCCCCTTGGTCAAGGCTCTGAGAAATTGGAGAGTCTCTTTCTTGCTTAATGCTATAATTTTGTCTCTGCAAGCAGGAAGCCTGCTGCTGTAGGAACAGACAGCTTTGAAGGGCAACCTGCTTGCAAAGAAATGTCTTCTTAGGTGAAGTCAGAAGTTCTTTTGCTCTTCCAGCAAACAAAAATGTATGCATATTTTGACCTTCCAGAAGTTAAATATCCCAGGATGAAATAAAAAACAATATGCCCTTTTGCTTTACTTTTTACCTAAAGATCTCATTCCTTGCATTCTTACAGTTTTTGATTAATTAGAATGTAGCAGGGGTCTTTGGAACATCTTAAAAAAGTTTTGCAATAAATATGAGTGTGAAAAAGCATCTTGTTTTTTCATTATATCAGAATTACACATTTTGTTACCCTCGTGCTTGTTCTCTCAGCTCTAAGATGCTTAGCAGGGTGGCCTCTAGTTGCAAGCCTGAATAAAGCACAGATACAGCATGTGCTTATTTACTTATGTTCTGAACTTGAAGACACTGGCAATGAAGTAATTACTGACAAATAAGCTTAGTATATAGGGATGTGGGCATGCTCTCTCAGCTAATACGGCCCACATTATGTGGTCTCAAATATCAGGGAGTAATAGTGCTTGCAAATTATACTTCTCACTCTGTCTGGGACAAGGAATTTTGCATCAGTAGTGCCTTCCCAGACAAAACTATTGATGCTACAATTTTTATTCATTTGCCTCTAGGATGCTTTCAGGAATCTCCAAGGGAATCATTAACAGATTGCAGAAATCAGCTGTCACTTTAAAAGATCCTTCTTCCTCTTTTTCTCCTCTGTGGGGACCAATTCAATGATTTCCATTAAAGATCAGCTTTTTAGCTGCACTTTATACAAAATTCTCACTAAAAATAAATGAACAGAAATAACATTCATTAACATAAGTTACTGTTTCCTTTCCTTTTTTTAATTGGATCAGGGGATGCCACATGAAGCAAGTCTTATTTTAATAACATGATTCAGCTTGTCTGTTGAAACTTGGCATCAGATTTTCAGAGATCTGAAACATAAAAATGTAAATATCTACCATCTTCTGTATGCAATTTCTGCATTTTATGCATTATTGATCTGTTTCCTAGAGGATGGTACAAGCTACCCTGCTGCTAAGTCATTAATGAAGTTCTACTATCTAATTAATCAGAGGAAGTAGCTATGGGAATGGTGTCTTGTGAAGCTATAAAGGCATACTCTGAAACATGCTCTGTTCCTAATCTTTGGTGTTGGCATGAAACTCCTAATTCAAGCGCAGGTCATTAACCAGCAAGGTAATTCTGACCCAGTGTCAGGGGTTAGATGGCTATGATGGGATACAGGTCTGCTCACCTCTTCTAGATGAGTGTGGTGAGGCTTATCCTGAGAGGGGAGATGCAGTTTTGAACTCCCCGAGAGACTCCACAAATCTCCCACCTCTGCACTTTAACACTTTCTCACCCCAGTTGGCTACCTAAGAGCTGCCTCCCACATGTTCTGCTTCTAACTGCTGATGCAGTGATTATTCCAAGGGAATTACTGATGTTATTACTTAACTGCTGATGTTCCTAGCCCAGCAGGAATGTGCCCTGTACATGGAATAACAAAAAAACACATACACTGAGGAGCGATACTGAGTAACTGTATCCTTTTGTCTGTTCAATCACAATATATTGTAGGAAATAATTTATCTTAACATTTTTTGGTTCTAGTTTTCTTTCAAATCTCCTTGTAGCTAAGAGTTATATAAATGAAAGGTCAAAGGGAATTATTTAGCAGCATTTAGCACAACAAATTGTTAGGTATTAAGGACCACTCCTGTATCTAATCAGAAAAGAATAGAGAAAGAGCACACGTCCAGCTGGATAGACATGCATTTTATAATTTGAGGCTTTCACAGGTAAACAGTAACTCATGCAAAAAAATTATATATTTACATAGAAAAAAAATATTTAACCAAAGTTTTTACTTTGCTCAGATCCACGAAGATAGACTTATCTAGTCCATTTACTCTAATTGGCTACTGAAGAACCATCTCCTTGTGAGCTCCTTATTAAACTGTAGCCTTACATTTTACAACATTTCTTGCAAATTAGATGTAGCAATGGATGTTTGGTTCAGTCAAACATTTTTCAAGCACCTAGAAGGTGCTCATCAACAGATGTTTTGTTCAGTCATGCTTGCATCTCGTGTTTCAGTGCGCATGATGCTTTTCATGAAACTTTTCTTATTAGAATGGATATTTGTATGTATGGCATCCTCATCATAAATGCAGTAAAGCATGTGTGAGCAAACTAATTTGTGGGCAGCAACTGCTTGTTACTTCTGATTTATAGATGTCTGAGATATTTAATTGGGAAACAAAAATGACATCTTAGAATTTGAGTTGCCAATATCATACATTTATGAATAACAAGTCAGAAAATTTGGCAGTAGCTTGGCTAACCTTGACATACACATATGCAAATTATGATTCTTATAAATAAGCAACAGAAAAAATGATTCAGTTCATCAAAAATTTAATTGCTAAATGAGAGTTTAGATAAATGTCATCCTAATCAATAACAATCAAGAATATCTTAATAAAATAAAGCAATTAGAAATAAAAAAGTTCCTTTGTTATGCAACAAAAAATGTTTAACTAAACACACAAACCTTTATTTATAGCAAACAGAAATACCAACTCATTTCACAGTGTGATACTTGGATCATCATCAGATGTTAATCTGATATCAACATGGCACCTTTCTCCTAACAAACTTTACAAAGCACATATCGCACCAGGAATGTGTAAATCTTTTCATGCCAGGAACACCCTAATCTGCTATGTCCCATCTCATAAAACCTTTATGGAAATCAGTCTGTGAGTACTGCATGAGAGAATTGAAAGCAAGTCAGTCTGGGTAGAAACAGAATTACTGCAAGTATCAACATATTTTTATGCATACAGTCTTACAGTCTCTTACCTACTGTAGTCTCCAGGGGATCTTAAAAAAATTCCACCTGTTTTGATCAGATTACAAGAGCCAATCACACCTCCTTTGCACTATATTCCAGTTAGGGTAATTCAATCCCTTATCAATAGAATGTTTCATTTAAACCGGTTAAAAAGCATACAAAAATATCATTCATTTTAAAGGGAAGAAAGTAATGCAACTTCTAGAATACATTAACCATGATTATTTGGTGTTACTGAATGATTCCACAAAAAGTTAACTCCTATTAACTAAAGCTAAAATTCCTCTTTCGAAACTGTAAAGGGGAGAATCAAAGGAAGACTTATAATGATAGAAGGTGGCAACATGCCATTACTCTTTTGTTGTCATTGGCAAGAACACAATCATGTGCCCTTTAGTCTTTCTCATTCAGCCTGCTGTTCATATGGATAACACAATCAACCACTTCTTTCAATCAAAGGAATAGGAACAGAATTGTCTGCACTGAGAGAGGCGCCGGACTGAATTTGTGAAATCCAACCACTATGCATCCCCCACTCACATGCAGTTCTAAGCTGAAGAGGTAAAAAATATTCTGCACTTTGCTGTACACTTAATGTTTTGTAGCACATCAAATTACTTATGAATATGTTGAAAACAGTAGACCAATAGGTTAAAATTCATAGACATAAAATATTTCTTCATTTGACTGCTTAATTTAAAAGATATCTGTAGTGTCGCACAAATTAATTTCTGAGGCAATAGATTTAACTTATATTTTATGTCATACCTCACAAACATGGTGCACACATACTGCATTATTAATAGTAATAGTACTCTTACAAATAGCAATATACTTGATAAATTCCATTTATTCAACTTCGCAGATTTTTTTCCTTGTAGTTTTCTTAACACTCAGTCCCATTTATGCCTGATGTCTAATTCAAGCAAGCTAAAAACACTTTTCACTTGTTTTAAGATTCTTTGTCCCTTTTTTAACTCACCTGATATTTTTTTGAACTAGTAACTTCTGAGCAATTGATAACTGCCAGTGTAAATTCTTGTCGACTTTTAAAAGGCAGTTAGAAATAGTTTCAGGCAGTGGAGTGGCCTTGCTGATTCTGTGTTTTTACTATCTCTTTTTAATGTATTATTATATTAGGAAAAGGGGATTAGGGCTAGATTCAAAGCAAGGACTTTGGTGCAGCAAGGCACCATTAAGTAGAACAGAGCCCAGACCTCCATGCAGAGTGCATGAAGAGCTGCCTGAATTTAGAGCAGTGAGTAGGCTATCCTAAAGAAAGCTGCGTATTTTAAACCCTGCTTTTTTGTGTGTGAAATCCCATGCACCTACATGAGATTCATAGTCCAGATCCTTAGGCTAACAGTGTGTGTCTCCACTCTGTGTATTAGCCTTGCAGATGGAGCCTTTGCCTATGATGTGGAAGACCGATGTTCGCTTCCCTTGTGTGCCTGAGATCATAGACACTTTGGCATGACAATGTCTGATAAATAAGCACCTTAATCTACTGGAATTACTTAGGATGCTAGATTGTGTGATGGGTGCTATGCAGCCAATTGGGAGGTCTAGGTGTCTTTGGAGACCAACCTACATGCTGAATAAGTAACTAGCCTGGAACAGGAGAGAAAAGCCACTCGCATAAAGACGTGCAAAAAAAAGATCTCTTTCACACTGCAGATTACGTAGCTATAGGCACTAAGGACCTAGAATATCTGACTCTTCTTACAAAGCAGGTGACTAATTAGGTATGTTTTACTCTTAAAGTATGCCAATGAAACCCCTCTTTTTCAGAAGAACTTAACAATTGATACAGTTTCCTTTAGATAGGTCTTTGATTTAAAAAACTGCACAAGTCCCTCCACATCTTCTCAGCTGAAAACTCCAGTCACTGGGTTACTGAGTTTTCATCTTCTATACCTCCGTTTTGCATTTTTTGCTGCAATGTATCCCAGTTTCAAGAAGATTGGAGACACCACTCCCGAGACAAACTGATACTCTGACAGTGGTGAATGTGTTCCGATGAAAGGAGATCTGTACATCTGAATCACCTCAGGCTCCAGAAGATATGAACTCAGGTTTCCCATTTCGTTCATACATGTTGCAGTGATGAGGCTGTGGTGAAAAAAAGGCACTGTTGTGTCCATGATGTTTTTTGAGAATTAAAACACTGACCTTTGTGCACACCTCAGTGCAATTTGCATGGGTTAAGTCTGACTGACATGCTTGGATGACTTTGTTCCTCTACAGGACTTAAGTAGATTTTAGCCACTTCACCTTCTAGTATCTCAATTAAATAGTTAGGGAGCTTAAAGGCAGAGACATCTTCTAAAATCTAGGTAGCATGATCTTTAAAGAGCTCTTGGATCATCTCTTGAGACTAAATTTCACCCAATTCCTGTTAGGAGCTGGGCAAGTCATGGAACAATACACAGTCCCAACTGTCCTTGGCATGGTTTATTACTTAAAACGTATTAAATGTATACATGTAATAGTTATATTTGTATTTAGAATATTTTCCTTGTAAGGCAATCACAAACTTGTTTTCTCTTCAGACCTTTCACAAAATGCAATGGCAGAAAGTTCATAAAGAACAAAAAAAACAGTCAATGGACCATCATTTTCTGTATATGTCATATTTTAAAAATCAGAAGAGTCACTGATCTGTCAGATGCTGAACTTCAGAGACTTTACTAATGAAAATAGTCTGTAGATCATTTGTCAGTTTTCTTATTTTACTCGTTTCAACTTTATAGGCAAGTGTCAGACAACATAGAAAAAATTACTAGTAGCTATACATAGAAGTTAGGTATAAAAAAAGCAGCAGAATTAAGAGATTACCACATTGTACATATGATCCCTCTTATGCTATTATTATTGTTTAAGCAAGTCTTCGTCATTTAAAAATCTGCCATTGGTAATCTAGCTAAGACAAGTTTACAAAGAAAATCAATGGGACAAAACAGATTTCATGCATGCCATTCAATCATAGTTAAAAATGCAAATATTTTATATAACCACAATTCAGTATTGTTCCATCTGGATTAACTATTAATATGAAATCAGAACTAGTTCCTTACTTAGATATAATCACTGAATCCTAGTCTAGACTATACTTTGTTTGAATATCCCCACACTGTCTATTATACCTCCCCATACTAAGGCAGTGCAAACATTTCTGAAGTTTAGTACAATTTCCCAGAGCCTTGTATGAATATTTATAATCAAGATGAATTATGTAAATACAATCTCTGCTCTAATTAAGAAAATGTGAATACCTCATACTTTCCTTGAAACAACTTAAATAATTTTTGTGCAGACCACCTTCATATTTATGTCATTGTATACAGAGATAATCGTACTCATGCTAAGCATTTTACACTCCCCAGGCTTGTGTGACTCATGGTGGGTTAATCTAGTTTTTCCAGGAAGAAATCTCAATAGAACATCAACTAAAGGAATAAAAATGCTTATGATAGCAGAGGCCTCATATTTAAATACATGAGAGCATTCACAACACCAGGCTTTTAATTTCAGAAATAGATAAAAATCTAGCTTAAAGTCTGCTCATCTGGGATCTTAGGCACTCAGTCTTCTTCTGTGAAAGCTCATCTGTAGCACAAAACTACTTTCTTTCCTTTAATGACAGCTAGGTAACTTCATAATTCCCTCATAACCTCTCACTAAAGAGTTTTGCCTTACATCTTTATGTGTTACGGACTTAACATTGGTACTTTCAACACTTTGCTAAAATATTTTTATTAATAGTCTGTCTAGCCTAATTTAAGAATGTCCACTATCTCTACAGTGCAACAGATTTCAATACCTAGGCATTTTTCTGGATAATCTTCTTAAATTTGATTAATTTGCTTAGCATTGCTAAATTACTCTGTAGATTTCAATCAGTTCAGATATTTAGAGATACACAATTCTTCCATTTTGATCACTACATATGCCACATATATGACAACATAAATACATGTATGTCTAGAAGTTGTACAAATTTATAAATTATATGAATAATGACTTAGATATACAGATACTTATGTATTTATACCAATATATTTTTTCAGGGGGGGTGGGGGGAGCGTCTGGAGCTTTATATAGGGGTGGATCCTGGAGCTGACCTCAAGCAACTGACTAATCCTTTTGTGTGTCCCAAGAAATGATCAGCTAAGCCTAATTCATTCTACTACATCTCTGACAAGGGAGTCGCCCCACTATCCTGGAGACAGAAAATGGTAATATTCACAGCAGTACTTCAGAAGTATCATCAGTTAAGCAGCCTGAGGATCAAACAAACACAGTAGTCATCAGCTGGAAGTAAAGAGGGAGCTGAATTTCTGACACATGCTACCTTCTTGGCTACTGAAGAAGGGCCATCGAAGACTAAGAGGCTTTGCTTCAGGGTTTTGGAGAATAGATGGCTGAAGTTTATGGTACCTGTCAGATCATAAAAGCAGAGATGGATCATCCACTGCTAAATGAGAAAACAGGTGCAGGGAGAAAAGGAGGTACATCTGACTAAAAGCCTGGGCACAGAAAGATACCGTTCTCCAACCATACATATCACCCACCTAACAAGATTGCCTTAAAAACTGATGAATAGATAAAATATGATTTTAAGTAACGTTTGGTTTGTAATCAGGAAACCAGTTCCTTCATCAAAAAATTAAGGCCAAGCAAGCTTTCTCCGTCTTGTACTTCTGTACTTGATTTTTTTCTACCAACGTGTAAAACCTTTCACTTATCATTATGTAACTGAAGCATAACTATTTCAGCCTGACTGACTCTTGACTGTCAGTCAAGATCACTTTAAATTAAAATCCTGCCATCCTTAGTGCTTGTAGCCAGATTTATATTGCTTGTAAATGTAGTAAAGATCCTCTGTCCTTGATACAAGACATCAGTGGTAGCATTAAGTAGTGTCCAGCCTAGGACAGGCCTTTATGCAACCTTTCTTGATATATACCTACAGTTTGACAGCAAGCCATTGAAACTGTTCTTTTCAGCTTTACTTTTGCACCTAGCTGTGCAGCCAGCCACCTTACAGTGGGATCATCTAGATCCCTAGCTTCTGCATGAAACTGTCATGTGAAATGGTGCCTGAAGACTTTCAGTGGCCAAAATAAATCGTATCTGCTTCTTCTTCTTTATCCATCAGCCTGTTACCCTGTCATAAAGAGAAATAATTTGGTTTGACATGATCTGTAATGGACAAATTGATGAGGGCTGTTATTTTTCATCTTGCCTTCAATGAGTTTATTTGTTAAAATACTTTTGCATGACTTTAAGTCAGGCTAAATTGTATACAGTTTCCTCATCTCCTTCCTTCCCTCTGGTTTTCAAGGATTAGAGTTATTTTTGCTCTTTTCCAGTCTTTTGGAGCTTCATCCATTCTGCATGAGTTCTCATATATAAATGCTAACGTCTTTGAGATGGTCTCATTCAGTTTGCTGAATCTCCTACTGTGAATTTTACTTGGCTGAGCAGATTTGAAAACGACTCATGAATCTCTTCCCTCTTCTTTTTCTTATACTACAATAATTCTTACCTCTATTTCCATATGTGTTAATTGTGTTAACGAATCAGGCTTTTTAGTGAAGAATGAAAAAAAAAAAAAGAAACTTTAAACACTTTGGAGTTCTCAGGATATTCCACTATTGGATATCCTTTCCTTTTGTGTAGAGATCTTTCTTTACTTTTCGAAGTACCAGTATGCTTACAGAATGTTTTATGCCTCCTAATAACTGATTCTCATTTTATACTTTTCTGGGTTTGTCTCTACAAGTTCATGCTGTTCTTTTATATTCATCCTTAATAATTTCTGAGAAATTCATTCTGGTGTTTGAGGGAGCTGAAGAATTCATATCCCAGTTAAACTCTGTTTAGCATACTTCCTAGCCTTTCATTGCACTGAGTTTTACATTTGTGACCAAATATGGCTTTTAAGAATCTGTCAGCCTTTGTGGTCTTTCTTCCTTTAAATGTACTTTCTATGGATTCTCAGCTATCAGTTCTGAGTTCATTGAAGTCTACTTTCCAGAAATGAATTCATGTTAGTTGTTTTCTCCATCTTAAGAGTCTTAAGACTCAAAAGAGTCTTACTCACCATCACCTTACCTTAACCCATCTGCTCTGTTTCTTTGCAAACTGATGACTGAACTGCTGGAGGCTTTCCACTGACACAAACTCCTGTTCCCAAGGAGCTGTTTTAAGCTCCCCTTAAAAAGCCACCATATCTGACTTGGTTTTATTTTCTACAGAAGACCCTGACCACAACACTAAACAACCTTTATCATTAGCCAAGTAAGTGTAATGTGTCTATCTGTGACCATTTGTGCTGGTTTCAGCTGGGATAGAGTTAATTTTCTTCATAGTAGCTAGTATGGGGCTGTGTTTTAGATTTGTGCTGAAAACAGTGCTGATAACACAGGGATGTTTTCGTTACTGCTGAGCAGGGCTTACCCAGAGCCAAGGCCTTTTCTGCTCCTCACCCCACCCCACCAGC
>JANZLQ010000095.1:31066312-31123156 GCA_026212715.1 Elanus axillaris
GGGGGCGGGGGGGGGGGGAAGTGAGTGAGCAGCTGCATGGTGTTTAGTTGCTGGCTGGGGTTAAACCACGACATTCACAGATCAAAATTCCACGCTAAAGTCTTTAAAGACAGTTTTGAAAAGGCAACCCAGGAACCTAAGTCTTGAATGTTGCCATTTATTTTTAAATTAAGCTTAGCACATTGCATTAGTCAAGTTTACCTGCTGGAATCCAGAGTGGTGTGGTGGGCTCTTCCCCAGGCCCTGCACAGCTTTCGTAGGGGACTGTTGCTGCTGTTGCTGGGCCAGAGCTTGGACCTGTAACTGGCTTGCAGACTGTGCTGTTGCCTGAGCTGGTAAAGATGAGAGGGGCTGCTGAGAAGGAGGTGGTGTTTGCTGAGGTCCCTGGGTCATTGGCCCTGGTCCAGAGGGCCGTTGCTGGCTGTAAG
This sequence comes from Elanus axillaris, assembly GCA_026212715.1. NCBI lineage: Eukaryota > Metazoa > Chordata > Aves > Accipitriformes > Accipitridae > Elanus > Elanus axillaris. The sequence continues at coordinate 31,066,741 of JANZLQ010000095.1, forward strand.
GAATGTGGGACTGTTTCCCACCTTGCACCTGGTTTCCTGCAGGCGAGTGAGCTGTGGGCTGGAGGAAGGTTCCTGGGACAGAAACACCACCTGGGAAGGTGTACCCCGTGCTCATGGAGAAAGCCACAGGAGGGGGGACAACGTAGGTTGGAGGTGGAAACCCTGGCAAAGGTAAAAATGCACCTTTAATCAAAGTTTGGCAGAGCAGGTAGCTCCCTCAAGAAAACATTTAGTGTGGGTTTTTGGTGTTGGCTGGTTGTGTATTTTTTCCTATTTTGCTCATTTAGACTATGAAGACGGAAAACACAAAATACGGTTTGTATACATGCCCCATAACATCCTTTCTTACCTTTGCATGCACATACATGGCTGCAATGAAAGGGTTATTCAGAGTTTGTTCTTGATCTTTCTTACAATATTTCAGACAGGGCAGTATCTGGGAGAGTCATATGTTTATACAGACACATCCCTTAACCTCCCCGCCCTTTTTTTCCCTGCTACCTTTTTCCTTCACCATTCTGGGGTTTTGATGCTTTACCCCAAAGTTCCCTCCCCCCTCAAACATGCATTTTCAGGGACTAAGCTTCTGCAGCAATGGACAGAAGCAAACAGTAAGTCTACTGCCTCCTCCCAGAGGATCACCAGTCTCAGAATCAATTTAGATAGAGACAGATGGTAAGCAAACAAATCCTCATACCCACAAGATCAATTTCTTTCTTGTAGGTCACACTGAAAAGCCAGGTTTGGAAGGCAAGCTTTAATTCTGCGTCTCATAGGCCAGATTTTATGCTGACTTTGGGACAGGGAAGATGTCCCTTTGTCTTATATTAAGCAACTACACCTAACAGCTGCAGGGAAGAAGCTATTTTGTGAAGCTATTTTGTGAGCAAACATGGACAGCAAGGTATGACAGGAACACTCCAAAACAAAATGGGAACATGCAACGTGGCAGCAACAGCAAATAAGAACACAAATTACAGCTTGAAACACGAGCACCACTACAAAAGAAACTGAGCTTTAAAGAGGAAATCAGTGTGATTGATCTTTTGTAATGGAGTCCTAGGCACAGAGAATGCTTCCTCCTGAGCTAGCAAAAGACTGTCACGTTTGGACTAAATACAGAAACGGCCTACTGTGAAGTTCCTTGATCTCACACCCACTAACCAAAAAGAAGGTGGCAGATTTCATGACAGACCTTGAATCCAAAGCATAAGGAATCTTCTTTACCTCATTTCAGTTCTGCTATGCCCCTTCTTTACTACTTTGTAAGATCCTCAATGTGAGAATTTATGCTCATTAAAACAGCTCCTACCTTCAGAGGCTCTAACAACCACTAATACAGGATTTGCTTTGCAGTCAACAGTAAATCACACTTCAAAAGAATGCAAATTACCTGGCCGGCTAGGAAGGGGAGGGAAGGCTCCTGGGTGATGAATGGGGATGAACTGAGAACTGCTGGCCTGACTTGGAGTCTGAGTTACAGGTGTTTTCCTGGCTTCAGACACCGGAGTCTTTCTCATCTCTGTCTGGGATTTCACCTAATGCAAAAGAAAGAAGAAATTAGGTAACTTTTCCTGTAATTACCCACATCATGTCTCAAGCCAAAAAATGAACTCCCAGACTGTGTGTGAGAGATTATTTTCCCTAAGCAATTGGGAGAGTTTTGGAACACAGGAACCCAGTTCCCTCCTCGCTGACCTCAAGCAGGTTACTCAGCCTGTCCTCAGGCATTCCTTGCCTCACAAAAGCACTCTAAGGATATCTACCCAGAAGACTGCAACAGGCTCCTTCTCTAGCAAGAAAGTGGGAAGCAGACATCATAATATCCTCAGACCATACAAAGAACTTACCATGCTGCTCACCTGCAGTGCCCTAAAAACAAAACAAAAAGTGCAGATGCTATTATGCTTCTCCTAGGGCACTGCTTCAACCTAACACATGCTACTTACCTGCAGCACCTTAAAAAACAAACACTACCACGTTCTTCCTAGGGAACTCTTTCAGCCTAATCCATACGGTGATGTATATGCACAAACTCCTGCATACTATGAAATTCTTTTGACCGAGAGCATACAAGACAAATAGCAGAAGTGCTTAACCTCTTTCAGTTTACTGTGTAACTGCTGTATGTTCTGTTAAAAGAGCTGCACCAGTTAAAGGCAGAGAGAAGAATGTAATGTAATGTTTACCTGATTCTGAGTCTGCTGCAGTCTGGGTCTTCCTGGAGAGGAAGACAGAGGGGAAGACTACTTTCCCTTTCTGTTCAGCTCGGCAGAACTGCCTGGAATGCAAGATGGAGCAGGCAGGAAAAAGACAGCAAGCAAGGAACCCGGGCAATACAGAAAGGGCCCTGGAGCAGATCTGACGCCAAGCCTCAAAGGTGGTTGAAAGAAAGGGTTTTATCATGGACCAAATTAAAAAACTCCAAACCAAACAAACCAAAACTGTGCGCAGTTTATTTCAACATTTAGTGCTGCTGAGTTGAAAGGAGTTAGAGGGCAGGTCTTTTCTGCCAAAACACAGTAGTAAAGGGGTAGATGCGTTCAAACACTTATCTTAAGTTCTTTTTCAAATAATTCTGAATTTCCCCATTTAGACATTATGGGAATGTAGTTTATTTTTTGTGCTTAATTAAAACAGCAGATTGTAAGACTGGGAGGTTTGGGTGTATTTTTGATCTCCCGCTAGAAAAAGCCAGGAGGGAACTCCACCTCAAGGTTCTGGCTGATGCTAAGCACCATCAATGATGCAGCCCCTGCTCATGCCGCATCTGTTCACTGCCCACCTTCACCCTTCATCACATTCTGTATATTCAACTTATATCGTGCTCTCCCTTTTTTCTCCACAATGAGCCAAGCATTTTTTATAACTCATACAGAGAGCCGTGCATTCTTTTATAGCAATGTTGGAGAATTCAAAGACACGTTTCCTGCCATGGGATTTTAAAACATGAGCTTTAGTACATCATAAACTCAAAGCTACCGTGACACGTTTCCAAAGGTGGCTTACAAAAGACGTCTTCCCCCCATCCCAAGATTTATAGTCAACTTTTAAAAGCTTAAATAACTAAAATTGATTAATCAAGACAGACAAGTTTCAGTTGCTTCCCTGCTTCTACTTGACCTCACCTCAGACATGTCAATACTACCAAATATTTACTCCTTCAGTGGTCCTTAGGGTTCCTACACAGTGCTTGAGAGAAGCACCATTTCATCACTGTGGCCTCTTAAGAATACATTACACCTTGAGCAATTCTACGTGCAACCTTCCTCAGCACCTAATGTTATTCTCCCTAAAGAGCAGAGATTCAACCTATGACCTGCTTTCATGATCCTGTCTGAATGTGGAACTTTTCAACTTATCTTCAAAACAGGATTAATTACTTTCATATAACGTTCTTAACATTTTTGCTAAGTAGGAGCTGCAACATTTGCAGCATTTAGGCTTTGGAAGGCAATGAGCTATGGAGAAGATAAAAGCTTGAAATACCAAGGAAGGCCAAAGCAGAGTGCCAACAGACCACCAGTCAGTGCAAAACCTACACTGGTTTCTCCTCAGCCAGAGGAAAGCAAACCTTCCCCATCTTCTGAAGTAGGTCTGGATAAATAAGTCCACCAAACTATATAAAACAAAAGGCATTTAATTGTAATAGTTGCCATAACAAATACAGCTGATGGAACTAAAAAGTCAAAATTGATTTCTATTCAACAAGAGATTAAGAGTGACCAACCACATTAGAACAGATTCCACTACAACTGGGTTTGAAGTAAGTTTTTCCTAGGTTTGTTATCTCTTAAGACTAAGACACACAAATTTCTGATAAATCAGCTGGGTTAGAATTAAAATACTTCCCTATCCAAAAAAACCTACATGTACTTCTCAGAAGATCTGTTGGTTTTGATCAGCCTCAACTCCTTATTTTGCAAGACAGGGGCACAAACACTGAAACTGGGAGTTGTGCTCAGGCCTGCAACCACTTTCCACACATGTTCAACAAATAAATAAGAAACCTGCTATTCTAACTCACCTACCTAAGTTGTTTTTCAGATACCAGACTCTTGTTCAGTGACTCATGAATGATTGCCACATGGTTTCTGTAGGCTACTCCCCTTTACCCCCCCTAGGTAGGACCCCCTGCAAAACCAACTGAACAACACTGCCAGTTCAGACCCTCCATTTCATAATGATGATGTTTTACAGCAAATAACCAGGAGGAGAAAAAGACGAATGATCCAAGGGTCCTAACACCACAAGCCAGAAACACTGAAAGAGCTGGTTTGTCTAGCCTAGGGAAAACAAGACCTCAATTACACAGGCCTTCAGAATATTTGCAAAGAAGACAACTTAAGTTATTCTGCAGACCTGTTCTGGGAAGCAGTAATAGGCTTACACAGAGGCAAGGGAGATGAAGTGCATTAGGAAACAATTTCCAGTTGCAAGAACTGTGAAGAACTGACACAGTTTCTCTAGGGAAATAATAGTCTCCATCACTATCATTAAATGCCTCCAGGTATCATCAGGGAATGACTGAGATCCAGCCAAACTATCCAGGTACAGATCAGATCAACCCTGAAACTCTACACCCTTATTTACTACTTATTTACTCAATGGAAGTCAGACTAGTAAATTCACTATCTTCTTAAGAGGTGAGCATTTTTTACATAATGCTCACAGAAATAGGGCAAAAAAGCATGCCTCAAAAATACAACTGAGAAAAGAACAGCTGATATGAAAACCAATAATTTTGTGCAAGTGTTTGAGCACAGAATTACAGTTTAAGTGCAGTGTGGCTTTCCTTACTTCCACAGAGAGCCACCTGACTGCACGCACAGTGCAGAGAATCTTATTCCACACAAACAACTGGGTGCTTTTGCGATGAGTTTAATTTTTTCAATGTGCACAAGTCAACTGAACCAAAAATGCAGAGTACCCAGTTACTTCACAACAGACCAAGAACATGACTGTGACCTGGCCATGCAAATTGCCTTGGAAGCCCCAATAATTTATGGAACAACAGGTAGAATTCTGTTTTTAAGACAGTTAACATAGCAAAATTACCTTTCATTGCTCCCTACCTATTCCTCCCCAACAAACTGAGACAGCATCAAAGAAAAGGGCAGAGACCCAAAGATCACTAATACCTGGTCTTTGAGAGAAATGTGTTTCTATTTTTTTTGTGTATTAGCTATAGCTGCAGGGCCCACAGTGAGACCTCAACTCTACTGTACTCTATACAAGCAGCGATGACTCTGACACAAACATACTGCCTAAGATGCAGTATCACTTTGATCTAAAGGCTTACCTGAACTGCCACGTTCTGCTTTCCTGCTTCCTGCATCTTATCCAAGCCACACTTCTTGGTCTCATTCTTTCTTTTATTGTTGTCCTTCTTTCCATCATTCTTATTGGCTACTATTCCTTTGCTATAGTCCCGTCTTTCCCTGCCTACATCTTTAGGGGGATAGATTCGCCCTTGCTCTCTGTTAATTTCCCGTGGCTTGATGTTCTCTTTGAATGTGACCATTGGTTTTTCTCCTGTGTCACAGTTGTTGTTCAGGCTTCTGCCAGAGGACAGAACTGATTTGAGTCCAGGGCTCCCATCTGTAGATAGTGGCTCTGCAACAGATGTTTCCTGCAAGGCGAGACTCTCTTTGGCTTCGCTAGGGTCTTCTAGTAATAGTTCTGGGATTTCTGTCAAAAACAACAGCTTTCCTACCTCATTTTCACACTGAATCAACCTGGAAAAGAAAGGAATCAAAAAGCAAGTACATTACTCCAAATACATTCCTTATCATAATCAGTCTATGAAGCAATGGCATGCTGACCCACAGAACATGTTATTAGCACTGTCAGCATCTTGTATTCACATTATATCTAATTGCTGCGTTGAATAGTGAGAAAAATAACATTCAATTCTGGCACCTGCATTACCTAAGCTTACATCAGCAAGTGAAACACAGAAGGTACTTGCAATTACCTTGGCTGGTTATCAGCAATCCATTTGCCTGTGAAGATCAGACGCTGTTGCCGTATCCGACATTGTTGCCCTTCCTTATCTCCTGTCATTGCCTGGTGGCCTTTGGAGAAATCCAAGTTCCTAGCATTGACATAGGAGAGGGAATAACATTAATTACACAATTACCCTCTGCAACATCGTATTTCTTCAGAAATACAACTGGCTGGCATTACTCTACTATAAACTGTGAAATTTCACCAGATACTACTCAAAACTTGACTGTTGCAGATGTCTGGCTTACAGATGCAATTCTCTTCTGTTAAGATGCATCTACATTAAAGAGGTTTGGTGGTGTTTTTTTGAAAAAACAAAAGGCCAAAGCTCATCTATGTGAAAAAAAAATCACAAAAATAATAGTTGAGTGAATACATCTAATATTTAGTCAGCATTTGTGCATGATGTTAGGTACAGGGATACAGTTAAAAACAAGAGTAAAAACTAGCAAAGTAAAAACACATCAAGCAGTTTTCATGTAAAAGTATTCCCTTCCTCACTTCTTAAGTTCTTCCCTTTCAATTTACTAGTCTGAAGACTACAGAAGAAAAACAAAAAAGTCAGGAGCAATATTATAAGCTCATGACTTTCCCCAGAGTTTTACTACATTGTCTATTATAGTTGTTTTGAAAAGATAGCTATGTCAATCCATACAGCAGCAAGTATTCACAAATAAGATACTGTAGAGAACAGGTCAATGTCTATCAAAGTAGTGGTATCAGCAAGAGTACCATTTCCTTCAACTGTCACCCACCTGAACGAGGGCCTCAGAGCCAAGAATCCTTGCAACTCAAATTCTTCTGGAAGGGGGGTTGCTGGCAAACAGACAGTAAACAGCGTAAGGAAAGCATGAAAGCATTAAGTACAGTATACTAAGTAGATACCTCAGCAAGGTCACTACACACAGTAAAGCCTTCTATTAACATGCTCAATTGTACTGATCCACCCTGCAATCTGAGGAGCTCAGCAATGACAAGGTACAGAAAAGTCTGCTCAGCACGAGAAAACAGCATTTGCAAGTATTCATATGCACTAACACTAGAAGACAACTTGCTCCCTTATTTGCTCTTCAACTGCAATTCCCCAGAACATCAGGAAAAACATGCATCGTTCCCAGTTCTTTACAGCACAGACTATAAGTATCCTTACCATTGTTATTGGATAGATCTTCCTCATGAGGCTGGAAGCTGTTCAGAAGAGAAATCAGCCAGGGCCATATGCTACAAATGAGAAAACAGACAAACTGTAACTGAAAACTACAAAACATGGAATCTATTCACTTCACCAAGAAAACACTGAACTCTGATACATAGTCACAGCTCCTATGAATCCTCTGATTCCCAAGAAAAGGCAAAGTTTCTCTCAAGTGTCAGGGAAAAGGACTAATTTCTTGAAAAAAAAGCAGTGTTTTTAAAAAGCCAGTCTAAAGTTACCAAGGAAGCCAGGCTCTTGCAGCAGTGTTCATTACCCAGCAAGTCAGAAAACCTGCTATGAATTTAACTAGACAAACTTATTGCATGAGCAAATGTTCAAAGCACCTGTTTGCAATTCATGTTGTCCAGTTCAAAGCTGACTGGTCTCAAGGCACAGTAAATTAATCAGTTGGGAATCAAAACAAATTATTAAGATACAGCTGTACATATGAAAGGTAAGAATGTCTAAGTAACAGTTGCATTGAATAAGACCATTAAACTAGATGCTAACTGGCAGTCTCCCTGCCTTGCGCTGGCAATACCAGTACAAGCAATGACTGGAAATTCTTTAAAAAGGCCCTGAAGCAAATAGTTTAAAAAAATGACAATGATCACTGCATAGGTGGTTAATATTTAACAGCCACCAACAGGCTGCTTTCTCCTATTTTTAAAAGCTCCAACCCAAAAGTCCAAGCATCCTTCTTCTGCTTTAGTGATGGGCACCAAGACCAGGGGCAAGAGAAAACTATTTTAGGAAGGTGCCCACTGTGCTCAGTGTTAGTGAAATGAATCTGTCCTCCCTCAGCAAGGCTTTCAGCCATCATCCAGCACCTGGACTGGAGAATGGAACATGCAGTTGAAAGCCTGAGGTCAGCCACCTTCCTGCACTGCCACAGGGACTGGGAACATCAGGTTTATGCTCATTCTCTATACTAAACTAAGCATTAGTTCCTTCCCATGACTGACAAGGAACAGAAGGAGGAAAAAAGGGAGAGTACAAGTCTGTTGCAACCTACAGTAAACTGCAATCTTCCTGTACGTCATTTGAAATAATGAGATTTTGTAATAAGAGATTTCTAAAGAGTCATGTAGTGACACATGTGAAAACCTAGACCTAATGTGGCTTCCACAGGGTAGGTTTGGAAAACTAATTTCCAAAGAGCACACACTAGTACTGATATAGTCATTTCTGTCCTCAGTTCTTGCCTTCAGGTTAATCTGTTTTTCTAGGTAAACACATTTCCTTCAGAAGTTCATACAGTTTGGGGTACAAGTAATTATCCACAGGAAAATGATACGCATAGAGTAGGGACAACTGAAAGTTTAAAAAGGAATAAGGATTATTTGTTGAACAAAGAGCACAATTAAGTATGAATTCAGGAAGGAAGACTTTTCAGTATAGAACAGACATCAGGTTATTAAACAGAGACCAATAAAGGCGTGCACCTGTGTAGTCTGCCAAGAATTACTTTCATTAGGATCTTTCAATAGAAATATAAAGAAAACTCTCATCCTCTCATGGCAGCTGTTTGCTGCCCAATTCACTTGTATGATGAGTACCTCAGAACATCATGTTATCACACCACACATTTAGAAACCAGATATCTTCTTTAAAGACAGCCTGATAGTTTTATGGGCAGAAGGACCTACTCTGGCTAATTCAAAATATATATTCACACCTGAAGATTTGTTTTGATACTCCATAAAGTACTGCCTGCATCTCCTCTCTGCAATGACTTCTTTATAACTAGTAATATCAATCTTTCCTATTAAAATACTGGTAAAAAGTCTTCCTTCAGAATATGCATACAGCAATACTTATTTGCCATCTCAAACCAATTTGTGAACTCTTATTTTCCTTAATATTGCCTTCAGGAACTCTGGAATTGAATGTCCCAAAGCTCTAGGGCTTTAGGTTTTACACAGGTCTGAGTGAATCTTATTACTTGACTAGAAAACTGAGGTTATAGGGACCCCTGCTCCCCACACATCAATGTACAGAAAATATGAGCCTTGGCTAGAATCACATCTTACAGTGCACACTGCCAAGACAGAGCTGAAACCACTGTGGCACATTACACAAGATCAGCTAAGCAAGATGTTTTCACACTGTTTTCCTTAAAGTGGCCATCCTAGGAAAAATACTCATCTACCTGTGTCAGTAACAGTCACTCTGATCTGAAGAAACACCTTACAGGTCAGAAACACTCTACTGAATTACTGTAATTCATGAAGAGTTAAGAGGCTACAAAAAAAGTTGGTGAGTTTTGAACTATTTAAGCCTAAATTTATGAGATTAGAGGCAGAAGTCAAAAATCAGAGAAACAGTCCACAACAGTAATGCCTGTGCTGACACTTAAAGACCCCCTCTACTAAATTCAATTTAATTCTTGGATGATGAACCAAGAAAACTGGATTCCAGCACTGCCCAAGAGATGGCTTAATGCATTAAGGAAAGTATTATCCTGCCACCTACCTCAATAAATCATTACAATAGATTAGACTAAAGGTACATTCAGTAGTTACGCTCAAGTCAGACACTATAAAGTAGATCCCTCTGATCTTAAAAAAAGTTACACGCAAACCTAAAGCCAATTAAAACAGTGAATTTGTTCATGTAGCCCACAAGTCTCATGCTTTGTTTTATGAACTTTTTAGAACATACATTCTCTATCATTTTGATGTCTGTAATAATGAGTTATACAATCACTTTTCTCATTACTAATTTGTGGATCACCAGTTATTACTTTATGCAATCAAATGTATCAAAAAAAAAAAGATTAACACTCACTACCGTCTTTCATCAACGACTGCCTCCTGGAAAACACTGGGCCTAAGTTTCAGCCAATCCATTGAAACCTTCACAGCTGGAAGAGGATATGCAGCCCCAGAGTCCTCCTGGTAGTCATTTTGTAAAGGACACTTGCACAGAACTCCAAGAAAGGACACTAGAAACAGAGCAGGGAAAAAAAAACAACCCCATACCCCAAAGTATGAGGTAATGACACTTTAAAGTTGACCAAATAACCTAACCAAATGCATCCCACCCATAAAACCCTATTTTTAAGAGCTAGTTCTTTAGAACAAAGCAGCACAATTACTTAAATCTTTAAAAAATTCACCAGCAGATCAGAACACCTTTTTTAAATACAGAGTTTTCTACCACGAAGCAGAATCTTGGTGGTTTTCCCCCTCTCCTTTTATGTGTCACAGCAAATCATTTTGGCAAGTTAACAAAATCCAGGGAGACAAGGCCATTACAAAAATATTCATTCATTTATTTATTAGAAATTATCAACTCAACTATCTACCTGCATTTTATCCACTTTCCCAGGTCAGCAAGCACACAAATCCACCAGAGCTAGCTCTGCAGGCAGCCACCCAGCTCAGACCCATTAGGGCACACAAGCTGAGAAACAGTAACCATACCAGTGTGACCATGGTGCTTTCAGAATCAACTCCAAGCTGGAACCTGGAGAAATTCAGCTACTCAGAAATTTAGGTGTTTACAGACAAGGCCAAGCAGATCACGGGCCAGATCAGGTTAAGCAAATCAGCATTATGCAGCTAGAGTCTAAAATCCTCTGCACTCCTACTTATCTCCTAGTTGATGTTATCAAGAGCACAGAAGCAGCTGAGGTGCTAGTTCAGTCAGCTTCCACTTCAGTCCTGTTGAATCAGAACCAGCTCCATTCAAAGCCAACTCAAGCCACATTGCAGCCAACTGCAGAGCAGCCCCACCAAGTCAGATCCAACTTTGCACCCAAGTTAAACTGTACCTTCAGAACCAGGAAAAAGATGCAGAGTTCTGTAAGGCTTCAGAAGGAGTAAGCCCAGGACACAAATCCAGTGTTAGTCAGCACTGCTAGACATAAGTGATCCTACGCAACCATCTTCTCTCTTGACTTTCTCCCTTAACATTTATTCTCATCACTTACCTCACACCATTAAGCTAGATCCTGACAGCAAATTACTAATGGACTCCATTACTTTTTGTACTTACTGAAGAGAGCCAGTAACTGTGTCCAGCAGAGCTGCTCATCCTGGCTATAGCTGTGCTGCTCTGTTTCATTGCTGAAGTCTCGCAGGTGGTGTAGTTGAAACAGATTGATAACAGTAATATGTACTAACTGCTGAGAATTGAAGGCCTTTTGGAATAACAACCTCTGCAACAAAGACACACATACAATGTATGTATTTTTATATGGTAAAGCACACACTTGAAAGGATTAGTAGTTGCTACTTCACTGCTTGACTAATGCTTCTGCCCTTAAGGCAACATTCATTCTAGATTTTATTTTCAGGTCATCCCTATTAGCGCAGCACTGGGCTTCCCAGGAGGACATGGGCAGATGCCCACTGTTAAGCCCAAGGTTTTTGCTCATACACCAACTCACATACATGCACAACAAATCAACACCCCCTTAGATATGGTTCTCTTTCAGAGTAAGTGCAACTTTAATGCGCAATGACAACATTGCAATGCAACTGCAAGAATTGCAGAGGCATATATATCCACTGTATTTTTCAGTCTTCGGAAGAAACAGCACAGAGACGCTGACATTTAAAAAAAAACCACCCCAGGAAAATGTAACTACTGTGTAGTTATGTATTAAAGACTAATTCCACATCTGACTTCATGGGTCATGGAATGCCATAGTGGACTAAAATAGCATGAGCTGTTTACAAATGCATTTCAGTAACTATGCTGTAAGAGACACCTTTCTCAGAACAGAAAAAGAAACTTCAATGCTTTTTTTGAGCATTGTGAAAAAAAAAGGAGATATCCTAAACCATAACCAATTTATCTTCAGACACAACAGTCAAGGAGGCAAGTGAATTAACCAGTGTAAGCATCAGGAAAAGGTCTGAGTTGAGTGTTCAACCTTGATTTTTAGTTAAGGGCACGAAACACTCTACAGCTGACAACTCAAACTTGCAGAGCTGTCAGCAGCAGAAGCGCGGGCCTGGCTGAACACTCCTAATGCTACAACTGCTCTCCTCATTCAGAGGTAAAATCAGCCACACAGTTAAAGTGACTATCCACCACACAACCAATTTCACATCCACATTCAACCCATCCAAGTCAGAAGAGTTTTGCCCTCTTGTAAATTAAGCCTTATGTTGCATAATATAAACAAAAAAGTAATCTAAGCAACAAAGCAGGGGTCAATTAGCTCTCTTTTAACACCCTGGATCAGTTCAAAAAAGTAAGACTGTTCCACATGCCTGAGCAATGCCCATAATTATTGATTATAAGCATTGTGGAAAAAGCAGTACTTGTTCAACAGCCAACATCACACACATGGAGATACAATTATTTAATCTGGAAACAACATTACTTTAACTCCCAGTGTTCATGCAGCTCACATTCAAAGCTAATACAATTCACAAAGTTTTGTGGTTTTTAAATTTATTTTAAACAGAGTTTGGACCTAGCTGTAGCAGCCCAATTCAATGCAAAAATGCAAAAAGACACTCTAACAAACATTTTTAATTCTTTATATTGCTAAGACCACCTTCCTCTTTCTTAATTTGGAAAAGCATCAACTGCTCTGTTGAACATATCCATGCTACCTGCTCATTTTCCAGAAATGAAGATGCTGATGCAGACCAGTTTCCAAAAGGCACCTGACAGTTAATACGATGTCCTCTTTGAAATTGTACTACTCTGTATAAATACCTTACAAAATTCTCTTTGTTTCAGTCTTTACTATATTGTCTAACTTAATGAGCTGGCGATATAATTAATGGGTACTCCTGGATTTTCCAGAGGAAACATGTTCTGAATAGTTCTAGTCTACACACAAGTCAGGGTTGTACTGGAATACTTTTTAAAGGCAAACCACTGACAGGAGAGGCAAGTTGTCTGAGAAAGATTAAAAGCAGCCTTAATAACCAGTAGGAGTGAATGAATGCCATCCAAAAATGAAGCTCTCAAAATTCCTCAGGCAACTGAGCCAAGACTTCCCAGATGAATCAAGTGCTTTTCACAGGTATCCAAGAATCATCCAGGTTAAAGAACATAGAATCAGTGGTCATTGATTTCTCCTGTTTATCCATGAACAAGACACCACATGTCAAATGGGAAAAATCTCTACTATTTGCAAAAGTCAACAGAACTATCCAATGTTAGCTGCAATGCAAACCTTCCATAACTGGCTACTTGAGCTTCCTGTATTTTAGCATGTGAAAAAGTTATTATTGGACTGTAATTTCAGAACTCAGTTGCTAAAAATATTCTTCTCAACATACTAATTAATATGTTGTTAGAACTAACCTTGAACTGTTCTTCCAGCTTTTCTCGAAGTGGGCTCAGCTTCTCCAAGCTCTTACTCAGGTACACATGGCCATGGAATTTAATAAATGCCTTGATGAAGTCAGACACACTCCATCGAGTCTTCACCTCATCACGACTACATTCAGAACAGAAATACCTGACTTCAGTCTTTGGAATTACACCCAGCTGCACATAACATTACATATTTTTTCTGTGAAGTTCAAGAAAGGAGGAATGTCCATACAAAGCTACTTTTTCATGTCAGTACAATATGCTTATTTCCTGCATTCACTATTCAAACTCAGGAGCATCCTGTTGTTCCATATATGTGTAAGGATGCTCTGGCTGGCCAGGGGTCAAGGAAGTTCTGTTTCTACTACCAAACGTGAATAACCTCTGGCAAGGGAGATACATTTGGAAGAAGTCTCCTCCATCTTATCTGAGCAGAAATACATTATGCTTAGTCTTACGTTTCCAGTGCTTTAGAAAGTGCTTTTTGTAGGTTAGTGGAGGCAGCCGGGAAAGGAAACTTCACAGCAATGCTTCTGCAGTAGTAGAAAATTGTGGTCAAGTGGTCTCCTTTGGAGGAAGCTAGAATAGCCAACTGATTATAAGGCTGACCTACGGGAGAAAAAGATATTATTCCACAAATTGTCATTGAGTAAAGCATATTAAATTTCAGAATAAGTGTGGTCACTTGAAAAGAGAGCATAGAGTCCTAAATTCTTCAACAGACAAGGCTCAGGTTTGTCTGCTGATCCTTTTACACCAGCCTCAAACCAGTATGACTCAAATGAAAAAGCTTCTAAATTTGTGGTGCAGGTTTTTTTGGTTGGGGGGATTGGGTGTGGGGGTTTTTTGTGGGTTTTTTTTTTTTTTTCTGGTCTGGGTTTGGGGTTTTTGTTTGGTTGAGTTTTTACACACATCCTTTAAAACTGGACAACAAATATGGCTTAAGGTTTTTGTCTAAATAAGAAGATACTGTCAAAACCAAGCTTTCACCACCAACATATTTATCTTCATCTATTTGGACAAAAAAATCTATCCCAGTTTTACCTCATGAGGCAAACCTAACTGTCAACAGTTGTTCATATTTTTTACTTAGAGTAAAAAGTTCTGTAGTTAGAATACAGAGAATTTTTCAGTTAGAATATAACTGGCTAAAAAATGAAACTACTGGTTTCAGCAGCCTGGCTCAAAACAATTTATCCTTCTCTCACCATCCTTACATTTTGGACCACTGTAAGCCAATAGCTAAAAAAGCTAGATCTCTGAACTAAAGAAGCCCTTAACTTGCATGAGCAACTTGAAAAATCTGATTTTAGCTACTTAACTTTACAAATTGGCATGTGAACAAACAATAAAAGAAGAAAATGCTGGTGGTAGGCAAGTTTTCATTAATTGTACTTTATAACATATGAATGTAACATGGCATAATGTAGCAGTAGTGAAGCCCTGGAATGAAGCTGTGTATTACCTTCTTTGCTTCTAAATCTTCACAAAAAGGAGACAAGTGATACAGATTAGGCAAACAGCTATTATCCAAATGATTTACATGCAGTTCAGGCTTTGTTGCATGATTGCTTTAGGTATTTGGGGAAGGAGATATATATAAAATCCCAGGTTTCCAACTGTCACACAAGAAAAGCAATACCCCAAATCTTTCTTTGGAATCACGAACCTAAAAGGTATCCCAGACTCACCATTAGAAGGGACAAGCTGAGCTGCATGTCTGTAGTAAGACTCTGCCTGGCTGGTCTGATTCCTATAGCGAGCTACAAAAACAACAAAAAACCCAGGTTGAGGCATAAAATTCAACTATCCTGCACTTTAATATAACCCAGTTTACCTGAAGAGCATTTTACTATTATTTTAGAAATAAGCATCAGAAGAACATACAATAATGCCAAACACCAGGAAGATTCAACACATTGAATTTTGAGTTTTTTCCTCAGATCCTATGTCACAGCTTATCAGTTCTTATGTAAAGAGATGTGCCAATAGCATCACATCCAGGCAGCTACAAAATATTTTTCATACTTCTCTGCACAATCAGCAACTAGATCTACCTTTAGGTTGTTCCAAAAGCAATTGCAGATTCCTATGAATACAGAACTTTCTACAACACACAGTTCTACTCTAATCAACAAATAAACAAACTTGTTGAACTTGATGTGAAAAAGAAACTTTGTTTATGAAAGGCTGGATTTCTAACTCCTGCCTTTGTAAGATTTAAAAGTAATGTTCTGAAATGGAGAAGTATGCTAGCTTGCTGCAACAAGCTTTTGTAATAGTTACTGGTTTTAACATTTCACTATGCCTACCAGCTACAACATGATTAGTATGCTAGAAGACAGATTCTAGCAAATCACTAGAAAGCTAGTGATTAACTGTCTCCACACATTAATGTGTAACACACATTACAAAATTCTAACAGCATTACTTTCCAGACCTTTCCCCCTAACAGCAACCACCAAACAAACATACAACCAGCTACTAGCTACTAATTCGGAGCACACTTGGTCCAGCAGTTGCCCATAGGATGTCCAGATCCCTCTTTGTGAGGGCTGAATACAGGTAGAACTCAACATCCCACCTCTTTTTCCTTCAAAAACTCACCAATATCTCCAAGGTGTACAAGGCAGTGCTGGCAGATGTAAGAGCAGGAGCTAGATTGCGGCTTCACTATGGCGCTGGTGTGCGTCTGTTTATTGCTAATGATTCCCAGCTGGGAAGACTTTACACGACATGGCAAATCTACATTAAAAACTGTGCACAATTCCTGTAATAACTAGAAAAACAGGTCTAGTTTAGTAGCAGCTAGAGACAGTAATCAGAAAAGCATTGAAACAATTGACCAAACTAACAGAGCATCACTCGGAGGCACAGATTAGCTAAACACGTGTGAAGCGGACAAGCCTAGGTTACCGAAAGGGAGACTTTAAATTACATTCTCCATATGGAAGTCATTGAGCTCCATGCTGCATTTTTGTGCCCAGAATCATGAAGAGAAGTTTTACTTCTCTTCTGTAAAAAAGAGTGCTGCATCCCAAACTAGTAAGCAACTCAAGTCTCATGATACTTTTATTACCGAGCATGCATCAGTGGATATTGACTATCACAGGTCTACAAATCTTATTGGGTTTTGTGATTTTGCTTATTTTGTTGAGGATTTCTTTTTTTTGTTTGGGGTTTTGATGTTGTTTTTTTTAAAGTAGGACACTCAAGAGGAACAGTCTTTTTTACACAGTAGGACACTCAAGAGGAACACCCTCTTTTTTACACCTTGATGAAGTGACACCATTCTATGAAAGTAATAGAAAGGAATGCCACTCATCCTCCGAAGAAGCTTGTTACAACATAAGAAACAACACTACCCTGACTTAAACTTTAGAGAGAAGCCAGAACAAAACCAAGTTTGTAGGTAATGCAAGGCAATAGTCGCTAACAGCTCAGTGGCTGAGTTGTCAGTAAATATTTGTCCTAAGCTAACAGTGAGACTCTTTCAAAGAACAAGGCATCAGTTACTTGAGCAAATACCTCAAAAGCTGATTGAAGGAAAACCTGAACATTGACAGTCTAATTAGTGCTTTTGAAGTTTTTCTTAAGGGACTCCAGCAAATACTCTGGAAAGTAACAGTAACCACATAGCAGTGAAAAGTGTTTGTTAAACCATGTTACAAGGTTAAAAATGCAAGTAAGAATTGACAGACTTTCTCCCAGCCAGGAACATACTCAGTCTCCAGATAAACACAGACCTGCAGCAGAGCTCCACTTCCAGATAAAGGCATAAGGAAAGCCGAGGGCTGACAGAGATGCGTACTTTGTCAACGGCTAAACATGCAATGCAGTGCTTTTGCTTGCTGCAGAAAAAGGTTTGTGTTACACTTCCCTCCCCTTTTGCTCTTTTATAAGGTAGATAAAAATCCCCAAATACAAGGGATTTCACACCTGAAAGCTGGACAAAAGAAATGAACTTGGCATCTTCCAAGCATGCTGAATTAGCAGAATTCATGCTCTCTTTCAAAGATGTCATTTACACAGGCCTCACAGTTGGGCAGGTATCTTGCCCAAGCAAAATCTTTAGACTAAAAATGGGATGACTAACATCACAGCAAACAGAGAAAGACGATCCAGTCTGTGGTGTCACAAACAAAAACAGCAAAAGTCTCTAATACACTTCAGGGAAGAACAAGGCTTTTGCAAGACAAATGGTAGAGATGGTAGAAAACCCTTGGCAACCATGCCACAGCCTGTCGAACTGGCTGCTTCAAATAAGCAACTTTGCAAAAAAAAATGCCGAAGGGGAAAAAAAATAAATTATAATCACACAGATCCCTGGAAGAAAAGCTGGGGTTGCCTTGCAGATGTTCAGAATCAAACTAGGAATCGATACAGTAAGAATGACCTACTGTGCATGTTGTACCCTGAAGACTGTGCAAACTAGCCATGACAGAAAGTCTGTTCAGACCACTACTTGAGATAAAGGATTCAGCAGTGACAATGTTGCTGAAGCATACACCAAATGAGGGGGAAAAAAGGAAAAAGGCAAGTTATCTTTAAGGCCATTATCACACACCGACTCTTATTATCCATAATCTACAAGCTGAAATCTAACACTGGAAAGAGCGTATGGGCAAAAAACTGGCAGTAAGGAATAAATACATTAATAGGAATCACACCCCTTTTGCAATTAAATTAAAACCTTGCAAAAGATACTTGGCGCAAGACCACTCACCAATACAGTTTTGCTTAAGGGGAAGAAAAGCTCCTGTAACTGAAGTTAGCAATTCTAAATAATCGTTGACAAAAATATAGAATTAAGAATGAAGATATGCTTGTAGGCCTTGGAGTTTTGATCAAAAAGCCAGCAAGACATTATATGTTGTAAATGCCACATAATACTCTTGGGGACAACCACCCTACTTAAGTGTACAAGCCTGGTGGGCACTAAATTAGGTATTATTCAGAAAAAAGCTGTATTCCAATATGTATGTAGTAGGTAGACAGTTCTTGGAAAACATTAACTCAATGCTCACCATTGGTGTTGGAAGTTACAAGGAAGGGATACAAAGTACGAAACATTAAGGCATCCTACACATCCTAAGTACACCTGCATTTTGGAATTCTGCATGTATTTCTGTTCTGGAATAACTGCAGCCTAGAACAAAACTGCTTATATCTTTGTTTATCCTTCGTTATATAAGGGAAGTATCATGTTTTTCAAAATGAAAAGGAATTATGACAATGGCCCACAAATTCATGCATCATAATAAGAAGGTGAATGGGAACTTTTAGAGAAACAGCAGAAAAAAAGAACTAAGAGTACAATGAAATCATCAGTTAACATGTTTGCTGGGCTTGACTTTTTTTTATGTCTTTGTTTCTCTTAGACATTACAATTAAAATACAGAATTCTTCACCACAGATCACTACAGAGACCAGAGTAAATGGCTTCAAGAGGGACTGGAGAGTTAGTGAAGGCTAGGCCTTCTAACAGCTAGGTAACTCAGATACAATCTAGCTCAAGAAGTCAACATACATACAGGCAGAAAGCAAGAGAACAGAGCAAGGAAGTATCATTCTACATTTTCATGCTGCTTAATGTGCACTCTAAGCAGTCACAGCAGACTACTGCAAGAGACAAAATATGGGGCTAAATGGACCTTTGATCTTATCCAAAGCAGTGGGTTTTAGGCTTTAAAGCAGATTCTATTAGAAGTGAACTTAAATTGTTGCCATATTTTTATGAAGCACCAAAACCAACTATAGATTTACAGAAGTTTCAGATCAATGCAAGGCTGCAGCTGATGGAAAGAAAGCACATCACCAGCTTTGTAGACATGTTCTACTGAGAGCACTGGTGTTGGTACACTGCTTGATCCAGAACAGCAATAGTTTCCTATGCTAAGGGAAAAGAACAGATTTTCCTCACCTAAAACGGATTCTCCTGCCCTTCCTCAAAGAGATTAATACTAGTTCTTCATGCTGGTATAGTACCAGAGCTCATGTCTCATGAGCAGTTGCTGGAGCGTCACAGATCTCACCTGCATGCAAGCAGCGTAAGGCTGAAGCATGCTTGCTTCCAGACTATGCAAATATACCACAGTCAACATATTTTTTGCAACTCACCTGTGTGTAGAAGCCACTAGCTGCCTCTAAGAACAGAGAAAGGTTCGCCTGAACTTCACTCCGGTTTGGATTTGCTCTATTTTTCGCCTGACCCTGTAGCGTCGTGATCTGATTTTTAAAGGCATGATTCCAACTGAAAACAAAATAAGTGTTTACCTTTTTTTTACTCTGTGTCAATGAAGGTAGCATAAGCAACAGGAAAGAACTGTTTAGTTACATAGCATCAGACATGAAAATAAAGTATATTCAAATTTAGGCAACATTTGGATTACAAATAATGTTAAATACCTAAGATTACCTTTCCCCACCTCTCATAACTAGAGAAACCAATCCTGATACTGTATAGCTAACACTGTAACAGCATAAATATTTGCTTGTCATTGTTTTGTTTTAGGCAGCATAGCACGCTCTTCTGAAAACAGGATGTTGGGTATAGAAAGTTCAGTTAAAAATCATTCAGCATCTGGAGGCATGGACAGGACAACTCAGACAGCCTACTCATCTTCCTTCCCTCGGAGTGCTGGAAGAACCCCACACCTCTCAACTAAACCTGTTACAACCCATCTTAAATAACAGGGAATGGACTCAGGGCATGGAGAAAACCCAGCAGGGTCTTCCCCTGACTGTGGGGTGCTCATGGAAAATTAAGAAAAGTTCTCTCCTGATATTCCTCCCTCTGCCCAGCCCTACCTCAGAGGGCTTAAAGTGAAGGTCTTTGGTAGCTACTCAGCTCCTGTTAGACCTTGCTCAAGCTCCAGGTGATTACATCAGGCAAATTTCCTCTTTCCTGGAAACTCCAAGCTTCAGTCTTCTGTGCTGTCATGGAAGGGCCAATGTTTCCTTCCTCTATCCTTTCCATCTAGCTCACCAAAACCCACTCCTGCATGACACAGCTGCTGCTAATTGCCAGAGGTAAAATACTAACCTACCAAATGCTCTTCATCGACTTTGCAGTGCATTCTCATGTTTTATCCACAGCACAGCTCTCATTTTAGAGGAAATAAGGCAATGATTTCATAGGATACAATCACTTTTCTGGAAGCCTCAGGGTTTCCTGCTCATCAGCCCAGATTACATATATATATATACACACACAAATTTATTGAGGTACTTACAGGTCCTGCTCCACTTTTTTATCTAAAGCATATTCCAAATCAGTCACTAGCATTTTCTGATATAAGTCCTGTAGAGCCTGTCTGGATGTCCAGACTTCTGCTGGACCCAGCTTCGAATCTGAGCAACAAAAGAGAAAAAAACAAAGACACAAGTTTTTGCAATACTCAAACTTACAGAGTTATTCCAACTAATTTTTCACTTGCCCACCAAAGGAAAGACCATAGCACAGTGTAAGACGTCCAATGCCAAACACCCACTTTATCACAGATCCATCAGAATGGTGAAATACAAGAGGGACTGGGGATTAAGTGATCACTGATTAACTGATCAGTCTCCTACAACACCAGAATGAGACATGAGCAAAGTCAGCAGCTAGCAAGTTAAAAAAAACCCAAACCAGACAGAAGGAGGTGATTCTCTGCAAGTCATTAAACTGCAGAACTTCTTGCCACTGTATGAATTTAGAAAAACTTCCAGAGTAGCCTGAAAAAATTAGCAGAAAAGAAATCCATCAAGGGACGCTAAGTAGGACAGCCCCTGGAGCCACCACTGTTGGTATTTAGGAGAACATTGTGGACAAGTACTCCTGCACGCTTGCCATTTTCTAACTCTTTAGTAGCCATCTGCTTTCCATCACCAAGGGTGAATGCAAACACTGCTCCCTGCTATCTCCAGTTACAGAGTCCAATTTCCCCTGCCTTGTAAAATCACCTGAGCTGGGGCTCTGGGAGCACAAGGGATGGGCCTCACCCCCAAGAAACCACTCTGCTGATGGTGTAGCCACTCCTGCTGGGTCAGGTGGATCCAGGCAGTTATAATGTTCCTACAGGGACTACACCAACCTGCTACACGTACTACACCAAGGTGGTGAGCACAGCTGAGCATAGGTTAATTATGCAAGCTGCTTGTACTGCAGGGCTGATACATTAATATAAAATATACATATTCCATAAACACATACAGCTCAAAACATAGCTGGTAGCATTTCATAGCATCTACGGGCTGCACTTTCGTAACACATGTGGTAGCGTTCAGATCAACATTTCCATCACCCAGGTTTCTCAAAACCACCCAGATCCTTGCTAATCCCAAGTACAGCAGTTCCTGTGGTAGTCTGGACAGGAGTCTCTGGGACAGGAGTAGGGGTACCTCCATCTCCAAATGCTTTAAAACACCCAAAGTCAACTTTAAAAATACATGTATTTTAGATACAGAAGAGAGGGGCACAGTTATTAAAATGCTATTTATTTGTACATAGAGGACAAACCTTTAATATAACATCACACGCTTTCCAGAGAATTCTTAGGAAAGATAAACGTAAGGAACACAAAAGGTAAACAAAATCTAGAGCTAGATCAACAGTATAATAAAGGCAATTACCTGTCATGTCAGCCTTCAGGACTTCTGCCTGCCTGTAAGAAAGCAATGAAACAATAAATTAGAAACAGACTGATCAAAATAATTGAATTATGCTAAAGCATATTCATGCAGCAGTGAGCACAGAAAGTGGAGCCAGCTCTGTAGAGGCTGCCTACAACCTATACACTGCTATAGTTTACCCCATGCAGTATGGATTTGAGCTACTGTTGTTTAACAGTAGGATTTCTTCTAATTCATACTACAGCAAAAGTCAACTGTTCACTCTTCCCTGCTTAGCTTAAGTCTCTTTCAGAAAAAATATAAACTAGAAAACCCTTACGCTATATTTTAAGCTTTAGCTGCCAGCAGTATCCTGCCAATATTAGTGATAACCTGCTTACCTGTAACTGGGAATTTGATAGTAACTCTAAGCTGTCATATGTCAAATGCAGTAGGCAACACAGCAAAGCAAACTCCCATCAGCGCTTGCAAGCACACTGCTACAGCCCTCCTGCCCCTCCGTCCTGTGTTTTCCTTAAGGAGAGGCAATAAAAAGACTATAGCTTCCCCAATTTCCTCTCTTCCTTGCACCGCCTCTCTAAATTCATGGTTTGATCAGGTTTTCGAGAAGAAAGAACATAGAGAACATACAGAAAGAATGGCAACTACAGGTGACCAACTACCACTCCTGCGCTGAACATCCTCTGCAAATCCCCACTGCTCGTGGATGCTGGCAAACAGCTTCTCAAATAGAGGAACACCAGGACACAGTCCTCATTAAATAAATATTTACAATGGTCATCAATGGCTGGATGGAGCAGGCAATCAAGATGCTACAGTTAAGCACTGTGTCAGCTTCAAGGGGCACAAAACTTCAAGGGGCAGTGCTGCTGGCCTCTGATCCACACAGAATTAACACAGGGCAGGCAGAGGCACAAGGGACACAAGGCTGCCTGGTTTGGCTAGATTTTGGTGGAACATGTCCCTTTATTTTGCTACACTCAAATGTTTACATATATTTGCAAAGAGTGCAACTTGCCATACCAGACATGAAATCTTTCTAGCATATGAAATACCCAATTTCACTTGCCTCCTTCAGAAAAAAAATAGATGGATGTCACACTGTGACTAACATGAAAGTCAGATGCCAGCTTGGAAAGAATGGAGAGCCAGGAAAAAGCACCACCTAATCCCTAAAGAGGCTTCAGAAACAAGCATATACTCTCTCTTACATACACCAATGTGAAGTGGTGACTGTAAAAATAGTTTTTCAGGTTTTTCTGGGTTATACCTACTAGCCACAAATTATAGGGAAGGTTTCGAGATCCACATCAGGATTAAAAGGATATCACAATAGTGCCAGCACTTCACTAGGAAGATGTATGTTGGTAAGTCCCTTCACAAAATTTCAATCTATTAAATGCAAGAATTATCTGTAGCAACTCAGCATAGTCACCGCAGTGTACCATCCAAGAAGCAATAGGATGCTCCAAGGGCTCTAATTAAGTTAAGAATATCTTAACTGGTCCCCAAAGTAAATCTGTACATTCCTCACCTACTTCACAAATTTAGTCTAAGATAACTTCTTTTAGTTTATTTCTTTCAAGAAGGTGTTAATTCATTTTTTCAACTCCTAACAACAGGGAACATTGGAAGAAGAGAAAACCTATTATTACTGACAGAGAGACAAGCAAGGAAAATTTTAGATACTGTGTCATGAGAAATCTGAAAGCTCAAGAAACACTTCCACCTCATCCACATGGAGGTAATGAAAGGCACCTCAGTGATGCTCTCCCCATCACTGCAGCTAGCAGGATGGGAAAGAGCAGATCTTTTTCCCCACACAGCTAAGAACCAACAAAAAAGGATGGCAATCTCCTCTGCGTGCTATGCCTTGGGAGCCTCTGCGATGCTGACCTGCAAGTCTAGTCAAGCACAAAGCTGAGCCAATTCTGCGATGCTATGACTCCACAGCTAGAAATGCCACTGCTCAGAAGGAAAAGCTGACTTGCTCAGGTGCTGAAGTCTCTCTTTTTTTAACAGCCAGCCAAGTTAATACAGTTTGGCTTGCACTTTAAACACCTGCCAGTTGTGCAAACTTTTTATTTGAGCTGAGAACATGCTCTTGTGTTGCCAAAGCCATGAATCCTACTGAGGCTCAGCCCAAGTTGGACATGCAGCACTGCTCCAGCAAACATGAGACCAAAATTCTCCTGAGGCAAAAAGGCTCTACCCTTTAAAAGCCAAGAACTGCTGCTCTGAAAATTACTCGTGCAGAACTACCTTCCACTATGTTAAGCACTAATCTTTAAAGGGGGAAATACAAATAGCACCACTATAAAGGCTTTCTTTTTATAAAGTTTTGACTAGCTGTTGCCTGGAGAATTTAGATGAACAGAGCCTCAACCCCTACATCAGTGCAACTGCTGACAGATGCTCTGTAAATGCATAGTCCTATCAATATCTCTGGACCTGAACTTTCACCAAAAAAGTTTTTTTAGATCACCTTTTTTGGAAGACAGTACTCACAGGCTTACAGAACAAGAGCCTTTAGCGCCAATCTCTTCACTGGCTGTAAAGCAAACTGCCTTTTATATTTTATAAGCTTGCAACAAGCTACACTTAATGTGATTATCACTGTTTTAATAAAATGTACAGAAGTTATTTCAATACTTCCTAGAGGCCAAAAGAATTAGTAAAGTATGTCTAGCACTAGTGTGCTCTCATTTCCACCTAAATGTTTCTCATTTTCACCTAAAACCAACTTCTGTGTAAACCAGCTGAATCTACCATGGCTAAGCCAGGATAAGAGGGGCAGCCTGGCTACCAAACTTGTTCTGCATCAGTGGCAAACTATTAGCATCTCAAGAGAAAAGATGCATTGCCTGTCCCTTGAACAGGCTTTGCTGAAGAGCTGATGCCAATGCTCAGAGAGTCCTAGTGGACACAAATCGGAGTTCACTGATAATGGCAAGAGTTTTTGACCATGCAAATGGCTCCTTATATTGTCAAGCATCTTTTAACAAGCTTTTTTTGTCCATATATTTTCTTGCACTGCCTCATATTGAATTTGCATTAGAATGACTCATTCTGGTGCAAAAATACATTGCCTGCCAGCAGACCTGGTACAACTTGCTTACACGTTCTATCATTTCAAGAATATTCTCTGCCTCCTTGCCCAGCTGGACTCAGCCATTCAGTCTTCAAGTCAGGTTTCCCCAAGTTTATTGGTCCAAAGCCAAATAAACACAAACCATCGTTCAAAAAACCGTATTTCAAGCATCACTGCTAGATGACATAGCATTGTGATGTATTGTGATAACTGTTCTTTGTAATTTCCTAACCAAATATAAATTCAGCTCATGCTTTAGTTCAACTTAAAATTCAAATACAAAAGCCTTCCACTCAATTCAGTAGAATAGTTTGACAGCCAAACAAATTTTCATTTTATTCAAATACTTGAAACGCTTCAAAACTTTAAAAGGCAGTAGTGAGGACCTTCTTTTGACATTATGAATGCATAACATACATTAAAATTTAAGTACCCACAGATGGCAAAGGAAACTTTTCTTCTCTTAAGAACCCAGCAGTATATAAAGTCCAGTTTTGCTGTAACTCAGGGGAACTCAGACACTACATTTAGCCTGGAATGAACTGCCAGATTTAGCAAAGGAAGGTAAGACAGACACATTTCATTTTTCCATTTTCAATTTTTTACCATTCTTGATCAATTTAGTCTTCCCTAAGCAGAAAAAGAAACCAAGTTGTTCCCCTTCAGCTGATAAACACTACAGAAGCCCCACAAATATAGGGATGATTCTCCCACACACATTTTAAAGTGTTTAAATCATCACATTGAGAGCCTGAAAGGTATATGGACAGATCATGTAGTGTCCCCTTACACTTTCACACTAGGATGGGTTTGCTAATTTGCTCTTGAAATGCTACAAGAAAAGATCATACAAACTCCCTGGTTAACTATTCTATTTCTCAGTGATAGTCCAGAAGTTTTTTCTGAAACATCAACCTAAGGCCCCCCTGCTGCAAACCAAGTCCTCCCCACAGCACACCCAGCTGCCATGCAGAACTCCTAATCACTGCTTTTGTCTAACAGCCACCTGGACAAACCAAAGACTTAAATGTATACTCTGAACAACCAGTTCTCTCTTCCAGGCTAAAACATCAACCTTCATAAATCAAGTTTTCTAATTCTCTTATTGCCACCCAATTTCAAACTCCATTCTTGTACCACTAAACAAAAGGATCTATTTTACTGTTGCCCCCAAAACAGCTCATCTGTTTCAATACATACTCTTCAGTTCCGTAATAATTCAAAGCATGCATAATAACAAATTTTCAGTTCTGCGTACACCACACTGCATCTGTAAGAGGTCAATACCAGTTCCACAGAAGCACAGTTTTGTTAACAAGCATCATTATCAAGCACAGAAAAGCAAATAAAATTAAGCCCACATTTTCAAAGCAGTGGTCTTGTGCCACCCAGCTAACATCTGTTATTTCTGAAAGTCCTACAGGTCAAAGTCAAGCTTCACTTACACCACACTCCTCATTTAAGCAGTGAGGATGAGCCAGGCATGACCTGCTATGGCATGACAAGTTCTACAAAAGATGAGGAAAAAACCCCACCTCACAAACTAAAAACAAAAATCAAACAAACAAAAAAACCCCACACCAAAAAACTACCCCACTGAACACAACACTCTGCTTTACATCATGTCTAAAGGGGAACTCCACTCGGTTTTCCCCTGGCAGCCCTGAAGCTTCAGCAGCTGTATCAGTTCCCTTATCAAATCTCAGTAACACAAACCCCCTGATAAGGAATTGAGGATTTTCAGTACTAGAATGGGTAATGAGACCAGGCAGTGAGGCTTATAAATGCAATCAGAATTCAAACTAAAAAGCCTATTAAATGGTCAGGGTAGTTTCAGTCCAAGCAGCAGTTTATATGCCTGCACTTCTCTTCCCTGGGGGTACGTGCAGAAATTGTACTGCAATGAAAAGTGCCTGCAGCCTAGTGAGCTTTAGCAGGAGGTGACTGATTCAAAGGCTCGTCAAAGGGCACTGCCAGAAAGTTTTCCTTCTTCTGAAAGGGAATAAGAAGATATCAAACATATATAAAATAAATGTAGGAAATCTTTCATTTGGGGCAGGGAAGGTAAATTTTCCATGCTAGCACACTAAGAAGAAAGTCAAATAGACTTAACACTTAAACCAAACTATTATTCCATTTTAATCATTCCAATACATGGCAAGGCTCACACCCAGAAGGAACAAAGCAACACCCAGCAACTAATATTTTAGATTTTCCTCAAAGTAATAGTTAACTTCAACAAAACTTTATAATGGCCTCAGTGGGTTTCTTGTTTATTTGTTTGTATTTAAGCATACCTATGCTGATCCAGGGCAGGGGAAAGCAGTAGAAAGGACTAGCAGCACATGCACTGAATATTCTACAGCAGATTTAGGGAAGAGTTGGTTTGCTCAGAAGCCCCTAAACACTGTACCCAAGACAGCATTCACATTTGGAGTTCAGTGCTAAGCAAAAATTACTGTCTAAGTGGCTGACAGTTTTATGGGAAATAAGCATTCTTCCTTCCATTCCTAAGAGTAACCACTAACACTTCCTAAAATATAAAGCTTTATTAGCAGTTTTTAAAGACTCACTGGGCACTAATCCTTTACAGCTGTTACGCTTTGCTAAAGGTTAGATTTTGAAAGATACAGAAGTAACTCTGACTTTCCTGAACTATCTTGTAGACAGCAACTGTATCTCTAACTACAACCTCTCAAAGGAAAACATTTTCATAGCAATCTTAGGATTGTGCACAAACCTAGATTTTTATACCTGAGTAACAGTAACAGAGAACTTCCAGATAAACTTCATCTTTGATATTTCCTTCACCTATTAATTCAACATCACCTGAATATAACAGGCTTCAGACAGCATCTCCTGTTAACAGCCTGACACATCCTTTTGCTGAAGGGGTATCTGGATGGAGTCAGGATTTTGCTGCAGTATAGGGAGTCCAATATAGACTTTACCTACTCACTTGTGCATCAGATATGTATTTTTAAACAACTTTTTTTAAGCAGCTTTATCTTTATTGAACAAGTTCTTAATGTTCTAAACTTGCAAGTGTTGCCACCTAATTTAAATTATCACAGTTTTTTCATAAAGTGCTGGAATCAGTTGCTTCAGAGCAGGCAGGTTTTGGTGATTTCAGCTCTTAATGATGTAGCAAGAGGTCTTTGGGCTGTGAGTCAGAGTTAAATGCTCGATGTGCTTTTTACACTGACAAGACACTCTTCGCATATATGGCAATGAAAAACATCTTCAACAGTACTGCTTTATTGTCAATTTTATGTGCTAACTAGTGTAAAGCTTATTATTCCTGTTAGAGGCAGCTGAAGCCAGGGTACAGCTAATTTCTTTGACCAGTGGCTTTATCAGATTATAGCTGTAGATCAAAGCCACACAAACTATTAATTCAGCATCAGTGTAACTGCAAGTAAAAAACCCATCTCTGCAAACAGACACTAAAGCAAGGCAATCACCACCCGAATCCAAACCCTCTCCACAGGGAATCGTGCTTTATTACTTTCTTGTTCCCACCTCAGCTGAGAGGAACGGTGAGAAATGGGGACACAGATTAGGATTATTTTTAATCCCATCTTCCCCCTTTCTCCTAGTCCAGGCTCTATTAGAAGCCATAATAATCATCCTCAAAAAGCAACCACCAAAAGCAATTCTCTCCAAGTTTGATCAGAACTGACAGTCCTTCGTGGATAAGAGTAAAACTACCCTCACAGTCAGCTCCATTCAAACTCATTTTTTTCCTCCAATTTACTTGAAGTCAGTTGCTTTGCCTCAAGATGTGCCCAAAGGTAAAAGCTACCCTAAGGGAAGTTTATATGTGCTTACCCTCCAATTTAACTTACAGGGGGGGGAAACAAGTCTCCTACACTGCTCAGGCTTCTAGTGTTCAACTGCCTCCACTGAAGTCGCCACTTTCCCTCTCATTACAGCCCACAGCTCACATCAAGCACAGGAGCAAGTCTGAGCCTTGTTAGAAGAGCAGTGCTGCAAAAATAAACCTCAGAAATGGGATCCTGTCTGTAGGCCATCATTCAGGATCAGCAATATGCCCGCGTCTATTCCATAGAGTTCTAAAATTTAAGTCAGGAGAGTAACATGCAAACTAAATAGCCAACAGTCTGCATTCTTCAATTCAAACAAAAATAGCTTGGAATAAATGTAAAGTTTTAAGACTAGCTCAGGAAAGCTCAGCTGTGTTTTCCATAGTCGCTGCTTTGTAAAGATATTTTAAAAATACTATGCTGTTCTTCAACTTTCCATCTTGACCTACTGCTTATCTGGAATTTTACTAGAGCCATAAGGGAGAAAACTAACCTCTAAATGGATGCTGCCCATGAAAGAAAAGCACAAGAACTCCGATCACCTTTACTTTGTTTACCTTCCAGGAGCTGACAGCGTAGCTCTGCAGGTAACCCTGACAGTGTTTTCAGTATAGAAATATTAAGAGCAAATTACCAAAGGATTAAACACAATTTATTAAAGATAAAAAAGGCACACCCAGGAAAGAACAAATGGATATTTAATGTGCGTGGCACTTCAAGACATGGATATCTTTTCATATTTTAAGGAATACCTTTAAATTAAAGTTTCTAATAGGAAACAGTCAACAGATGAATACACTTACGGAATACAGTTTCCTTATCAGCATCCACACAATAACACATTTACTGCATGGGCTGACAACACATCAGCTTTGCAGTTGACCTGAGAACAAGTCAATGGCAGAATGTTTAACATAGAACTTTTTGTGCCTTTGCACCTTTAAGATTGCTTTAGTTTTCAAGAACTATCTTGACCAATGGATAGTGCAAAGTTTAAAGAGATACACAGAGATATATTCTAAGATTGCCTTGCAATCCCCTCAACCATTGACTGCTCCCTCTCTCCCTTAAAAATCTACAGATTTTGGAGAGAAAAATCATAAAGCTCTGCTCACTCGCAAAGCACAATGAGGCACTTTTGGTAAGCACACAGAACAGTTATTACTTCTTATGACTATGGTGCTAAGTGGGATGTGAGAGGTTTGCATCTGAACTACCTTACTTCCCATGGTAATTCCCACAAGGTTTGAGACGGAGCAAGGAAAAGCAACAGAATTACCTTCTGAACAGACAAAAAACACCCAACAAATTATGCCCTTGTAATATTACTATCTTTGCTCTTTCAAATCCACCCTGGGTGCACACAATACCAGGCTTCAGTTGTTATAAATACATTGTAACACTAGTACTCATTTGTCATATTACAGTTCTTGACTTGATAAATCTTCACTTGTCTTAAGAGCTGGAAACTGTAGAACATAGGTGTTAAAATAAGTGAACATTATTTAACTTCTTTTAACAGCTTTTGCATTATGAAAACCATGTCCAGAATTATGGAAAATGCAGAAATCAGAGCATCGAGATCAGATTCAGATGGATATCATCCCATCAGTTTCAGAAAGTTATGTTATTTAAGTCAGCCTTGCAGCAGCCAGATCAGCTAAGGTCAGGCAGCAGATG
Source organism: Elanus axillaris (assembly GCA_026212715.1). Classification (NCBI taxonomy): domain Eukaryota; kingdom Metazoa; phylum Chordata; class Aves; order Accipitriformes; family Accipitridae; genus Elanus; species Elanus axillaris. The sequence goes on from JANZLQ010000095.1 coordinate 31,097,450, forward strand.
CCAACCCTCCCTGGACACCGTATGAGATCCCCTAGGCAAGTGTACAGTATTCAGTTCAAAGGTTGGTACTTATATAGTCAATTTAGTGACACACTCTTGCAACATGGATAAAATATGCCCTTTCACCTGTCTGTGGAGCTGGAGGGCAGAGCACCTGCAGCTAGGAGTTAGTTACAAAAGCGACATACATTTCCCCTTGGGAAGTCCACCCCACTTTGCATGAAGTGGGCAATATTTGTAACCCTCCACATCCTGACTTTCAGCTCTAGCAGTTTCCTGCTGCCTCTAGCCTCCACTAATAGCTTGGGATATAAAACGGAGATATCTTGCTGATTTTCAATGTTTTCTATGTACCCCTTTCTTCTCAATCCCCGACTCGGAAATTACCCCTTGCCCAGCAGCAAACACTGATCCTTACGCTCAGTCAAGCTGAAAATTACTCACATGGATGGAGGAAGGAATTACCATTAAAGAGGACTCAGTTATTGGGATTTCAAGATACTGTCTTCCCTGCTGAGCAGCAGATGGAGAAAGAGCAAATATATTAGACCTTGCCATCAGAGGTGGCAAAAATAAAGCGCAAGTAACCCATCATACTGTGCTTGTAGCAATTTAACTACAATAGATACAGTGGAGTTCGGCATTTTGAACACGTGCTTTCCAAGCACTAACACTGAGATCTACACCCAGATAGTCACGACCTTCAAAAACATAGGGCCTAAAGCAAAATTATTGATGTTTAAATTATTCATTGCAGTCATTCAACAATTGTACTATGCTGGGTTTTGCCCAACCCCATTCATTTTATAAATTCACAATTATGTAAACATCACAGAAAACACATCTGTGCACAAATGTGACATACCCAGAAATTTTAAAATAGCTTATAATAGATAAGAGATTTTTCAGTGTGGAAGGACACTGCATGGTTTAGGCAAGCTATGACAAACAACACTCATTACATCTAAGTATGACCCTAACTGCAAGCTGCATCTTGGAAATTATTTTCAATTCTCCATCTTGAAACTAAATGCAAGCCACACTCTGAAAGCACAGCAACAGCATGAAGGCTGAACACCAGTCAGGGAGAATTATATTGGCCATTTATGATAATTAAATGGGTACTCAGTGCATCATTGCCAATAGTTTATAAGAGTCTCATTAGCTGCTCCCCATTCTCTATCAGGAACACATAAGCAGCACTGTTCTGAAACATATTTACTTTTCAACTAGAGAATATTCAAAGAATTATTTTCCCCAAAAAAGTATGGAAATAAGAAAAAGTAAGAGGTGGAATCCTCCACCACCACAGATTTAATGCATCTCTATCAAATACAGTAATTTCTAATTGGAAAAAAAAAAAAACCAACAAAAAAACCAACCCAAAAACCAAACACCAAACCAAAAAAACCACAATCATTAAATTATCACCTCAAACCACACAACCAGCAATATTCACCACATATTTCAGCAAAAGTATAAACATGACAAGATACCAAGGATACCTGTTTGAGCTGCATGGAGCTATGGGAAGGAGAGTTTGTTACTGAACCTCAGATTCAGCTTCTGGTTTATCAACACACAACTCTCCTGCAGTCCTCTGCTCTTGGTACTCCTCAGTTTGTGAGCACCTCATCCAGACGGGCTGTCCGCCACAAAACCCAGAGTCCACCACCAAAACACATACTCCTGGAATATGTAAAAGTTACTCTCCTGTCTGTGTTCAGTTGAAGGAAAAACCTATGACCAATCCAACCAGCTCAGATCTAGCAAATTTCATTAGCTGACAAGGAGTGAAGCAGCATGGATATGCTACTACGAGAACTGCCCCTCTCTAGGAAGGGTGTAGCTTGAAACTTTTAAGCCCCAATGAACACAAATGGGTCCTGAGAAAAGCAACCTGGCTGAAGTGGTGCAGCTCTGCTTGCAGCAGGTCCAAACTGCCTTTGAACAGAACTGCTACTGCCACAGCCCTGCAGAGCGCTCTCGGGTACTGCCAGTTAACTAGTAACCTACCTTTCCTATTTAAAAACCTAATTAATTGGTTAGGGGGCAAGTGTCTGAGCAAACTTCTAACTTCCAAGGTTAATCCTGCTTTTAGGCATTAAACATTTTTATAAAAATAATTGTATTTCAAATTTAAATATCAATACCTTAGCTGCAGAACTAAGAAGGACTGTGCCTTAGAAGAAGTTCACACAATGTTCAGCCAACTACAAATCAGTATCTGCTTTAGGAATCATGTATGGAAAATTTTTTGGGTTTAGCACATCTTTATTGAACATAAACCCAACACTGCAGTCTTCCAGACTGCAGTCTCCCTTTCAATAGTCAGACCAGATTGTTCATTACATTCATTTTACCTTCTGCAATGGCTAAGGAACAGACTCCATAGCAATAGACTAACACATCTGGCCTGAAAATCAAATCTAAAGGCTGGAAAGGACCTCAAAAGATTATGTAGCCCATTCCCTCACCCTGATGTTATTCCTGACAAACATTTGCATTGCCTTTTTTTTTTTTTTTTTAAGTCCTCCAGAGGCAGATACCTCCATACCCCAAAGTAGCTTATCCCAGCCACCTTGCTAAACCATTTCCACATGGCACTATGTCTTGCTTTAAAGAATCACACTATGCCTTGTGTTCACCCACGATGGCTCCTTCCTCCAACCAAATCCCTTAGCAAACATCACCAGCCTCGCTCAATGCACCACTAACTTTGTGAGAAGGTGAAGACACGGGGACTGTCCTCACCTGGTTATACTGAGAAGGCATTTTCTGAATCTTTGCTGCATATTAAGCAAGAAGGGATGATGTCCGGAAAAGATGCAGCATGTGACTACACAATTAATGGTTATTAACTTAACACTTGTGCATTAGTCAGGTTGCACAAGCCAACTCAGCCCTGGCATTTCACTTTGCAACCACAATAGCTTGGATCTCATTATCAAATGCTTTGTATAGTATACCACCATGTGCAAAACAAATTTTAAAATAGAATAATTTTGGCACTGTAATTTAGCATTTGACAATAAAGCATGGAAACTACGTGAATCATGCTGCTCTAACCCCAAAATCTGAAATCCATATGTTTAACAGCATTTTCAACCATACAAATAAAATTTCCTGGACCTGAATCCTTAAAGGCCCAAAGATCTTCCTGTCTTTCTGATCTGTCATTCCTAAAGACAAGACAAGACACTCGTGGGCCATGTCACTTAACAATCCAGCACAGCAGTTTCTAGTTTTGTAGTCCTCAAAGAACTGTTTAAGGAATTAATAGAATCAGTTATACATGACAGAAAATACATTTTTATAACCATCTTTAATGCAAAATGTACAGCATTTTACCTAATTTTGAAAGTGTGTCCCAAATTCTGACTACATAATGTAACGTTACAGCTGGACAGATCACTTTTTTTTTAGTGTTCACCTCTGCCTAGCTGTCTATAATGGAAGCTACCAAAATACTCTGTACTTGCACAAGCAGCATCAGCAAACATTTTACACCTTCATTAGAAAGATACTGGAAATGTCTTTCCAGAGAGTTTCAAGTTTTAGATGTTACTTTAGTCCTAGATGTCAAAACCAGAAGACAAGTACTTCAGCTGAAGCTGGACTGTACACCCAGCAAACCACAATCCCCTACAACTGTCTTTGCCCCAAACCCCATAACTCCTACAGTTTACCTCAAAATAAAATAAATCTCTAAAATGAAATAGGGTATGTTCAAACTGGGTGGAAAAACTGCCAGAAGTTCATGTCCTAGCATAAGCTATGCAACCTGCTCCTAAATTAAGGCCTTCTGTATTAATTCAAATGAATGTTGACAATACATATTAGGCATTTTATCACTTCTTTTCTAGTTAAAGATTTCATATATATGTTCAACTTTATGCATATTGATGGTATTAAGAACAACTGAAACACCTTCTAGATTTTTATTGCAAGTTTACTCTGCATCTTTTAATAATTTAATTTATAATCATTAACCCATGTAGAAAGCTCACCTTTTTCTTCATAATGAAATAACATTTCCTTTATTTTACTAGTAACTGCAGCAGGATATTGGTGCTCTAAGAGCTGCTACAGTTTTCATGTTTTTATACACTCTTAGTGGGTTTTTCTTTAGTATTAAAAAATGTGGCTTAAATCCTTTGGACACTATTCTTATTGCTATTCACAAAAAACCCAGACCCACTAGTATATTGGCTTTTTCCAGGGAATAGCTGGCTAGATCAAGACTCTATGGTCAGAAATTTTGTCATGACATTGTCCTCGACAAGTATTTACACTACTTCAAGACAGACAACTAGCACCTACTCAACAGACAAAAGTCATGTCCCATCCCTCTTTCCCCCCCCCCCCCCTTATAGGTGCAGATGATTAGCATTTCTACTTTTAGTTGTTATTATTAGGCTAGTCTGGAATATCTACCCTGAAGACCCCTCTTACTGGCTCAAGTGTACCTCAAATTAAGAGCACAAATGCTCAAAGGCACTGCCAAAATCAGTACTGACTGCAGAAGGAACTGGAGCTGGAGGCTGTCAAAGGTTCCTTGCTGGCTACAGGAAACCCCGGTTTAAAAAAAGATTATCACAGTTGCAGCTGTTTGACACATAGCAATATCCACATGCTTTCTTCAAATCATAGTGAGACTAAGATAGGAAGGACACAGCAAAGCAAATACCAGGAGACTTTCATTGCAACAGAAAGTACAGTAGCAGAATTTATAGGATTATTGTAAAACAAAGGGGAAAAAATAGTCTCCCCAACAGATTTAAAATTCCTTTCCTTCTATTCCTGACAACACCTGTAGGGAAGTCAAACCATGATAAATGACATAGCACAGACCACTGGGGAGTCCAGGGGGCCCTAGAACAGGCTGGCTCCAAACAAACTGCCCTTTGCTGTAGCCTGATCAAATAGAAACAACTATCAAGGCCTCATTAAATCAAACACCAAGAACACCAAAGTCAGTCTTGAATAAAGACTCTTTATGCCCAAAAGATCTGTTTTACTGCATCCAGACAAAAAGTCTAATCTCTGCCTAAGGTTCTATAAAGTAATTCAAGAAATTTTCCCCAAGTTTATTTGGCAGAATCAATCTTAAACGTTTCACTGGAAATAAATTCAGAATTAATTTCTCACTTCATAACAGCTAGATACCAGCTCTCTGAAATAATTCAGCCATATGACAAGTGGGGCCTGCAGACTCAAAACAGACAATGCTTCAGAGAGTGGGGGAGAGGAAATAAAATAAAAATCAGCTTACACATACCAATATTAGATGAGGCAGAAAACTGTTCAATAGGGCTGAGCACTAGAGGATACTTTGAATGCCACAGACAATGTAATTAATATATGAGAAATAGACTGCTGATGTATTAGAGACATCACAAGTACTTTCAGAAAAATGACATTTCTTTTCCCTAAAGGTGGAAGAGAAAATTAACTCTAGCAGGACTCCGAAGTACCTCAAGGGTATCTCTGATTTGAGTCCCATCAGTGAAATTCAGTCTGTTGCCCACGGCTGTGTAACAATCCCAAGAGAATCCTCAGCCTTCTGGTTCCTTATGATAATCCCTTGAGTGCAGAAGCCAGTGTGAATAATCCGAGAAAAGTCCTACTGGAATACAGAAAGAAGAGAAAGCAGGCCTAATGTTACTCAAAAAGCTCTTATTCCACCTCAACTCACAGCATTACATTGATTGAACAGGTAGCTGCTGATTTATCTCAGAAGAATTGAAATACATCAGAACACTGCTTAAGCCATTTCCCCTTTGTTTGGTTGTCTAGGAAGTCTCCAAGCTTACAATCAGAAGTTCTTCTTGAATTCAAATGGGAAGAAAAGCTGTGGCCAGACAAGTCTAGAAACATGGCCTAAAGGCAGGACTCGGAGCACAGCTGCACAAGTGAAAGCTGGTGATGAAACCAGTACAACTGTAAAGCTACATTCAACAAGATACTGCATGCAACACCATGAGCACTCAAGAGGCACGTACAAAAAAAGCCACCAGCCCTCCCTCCTGTACAAAACAGTGAGAAACTATGGCCCACGACTCCTTGTGTTACTCCACAATAGACATTGTTAGTCCTCTATTTTCACTGCAGTAAGATGGAGAATTAGAGTTAAGATGCCATACCCCTCCCTGAGCACAGGAAAACTTATACTTTACCAAACACCACTGAAATAAATCTGTGACCTCTCTAGTAATACTTTAAGTACAGGGCCAAAGTATACAATTCTGCTAATGATTTTAAGGAAACAAATTTGTGGTTTTATTCCCCTCCTGCCTGACAGCAGCTCTGCAGCTTTCAAGTGAGATGAGGACAAGCCTCAAGTTCAAAGTAATAAAAGCAGTAACAAATGTCCTCCCACATACACTCCTTATACATTATAGCTGCATTCCTTAACTGCTCTTCTACCATCCCCTACTCTGAGGAGTCTGCTCCTGCTAGTGGATCTCTGCTGCTTTTGTGAAGATTCAATGGCAATGATAAAAGACCCTGTACTGGTTTTGGCTGGGATAGAGTTAATTTTCTTTCTAATAGCTGGTAATGTTTTGGATTTAGTATGAGAATGATGCTGATAACACACTGATGTTTCTCAGTTGTTGCCAAGTAGTGTTTAGACAAAAAGGATTTTCCAGCTTCTCTTGCCCAGACAGCAAGAAGGCTGGAGGGGCACAAGAAGTTGGGAGGGGACACAGCCAGGACAGCTGACCCAAATTGGCCAAAGGGATATTCCATACCATGTGACATCATGCCCAGTATATAAACTGGGGGGAGGTTGGCCTGGGGGGGCAGATCTCTGCTTGGGAACTAACTGGGTATCAGTCAGCGAGTGATGCATTGTGCATCACCTGTTTTGTATAATCCAATTATTTTGTTATTAATAACATTGATAATAATAAAATGGTAATATTTTCCTCCTTTCTGTCCTATTAAACTGCTTTTATCTCAACCCACAAGTTTTACTCTTTCCTGATTCTCTCCCCAGTCCCAGTGGGTAGGGGGGAAGTAAGTGAGCAGCTGCATGGTGCTTAGTTGCTAGCTGGAGTTAAACTGCAACAGATCCTTAAAACTCTACAACCCCCAGCAGCTCCTCATCCAACCAAATCAGCAAACTATCCTCTCCTCCCTCCCCAGCCACCATGAACTCAGACCTGTGATTACACCTCTTCCACACTAATTTTTCTGGCTGAGGGCGGCAGGGAAGATGCCAAGGCATCTGGCCATCAGGTCTTCTCCCATGAACCAAAGCAATCCTGAGCAGTGACTGCAGCCAGCCTTTTCTTCTCAAGTGGGAAGCACCAAGACAACTGAACACGCGTGCAATAGCTGATGTGGCAAACTGAAAAGCAGGGCAGCTACATTCCATATAGACTGACATAAAGAAAGCTTTAAGTTGCTTGAGGTAAAAGTCAGCGATAAAATTCAAGTGCCCAAATCAGCTTATTTGGAGGCAAAATACATCTCACTGAAGCAGGCTAGGGTTACTTGTTACAAAACTGCTGTGTGGAAGATAAACTCTTAGGACAGCAGGAGCAGATTTTATGAGTAGCTTGAGTATCGTGCATGCTTTACATTGAGCACTTAAATAAAACAGCTAAGAATTCATTAACCAAATTTTAACAGGCAAATGTATATTACCATGCATCAAAATGAACAAACTCAGCAAAAGACCCTCCAAACCCCTATATTCAGGGAAGGGGACAGCCTTCTGAAAATACCTTGCTGCAGCTTAAGTGCCCCATCAAAACTTCAGATAAGCATCACCTGGTTTCACTGCTACAACAGAACCTTCTCCTTTTCAGTAAGGATCAAACTACATAGGAATATGCAGGCTAGAACAAGAATTAATTGGTACAAGAATCATCCCTGCCATCAAAAATAAATAAATACAGCTGTAACTTTACTTACACTAACCTGCACTTCTAGGTCACTGGAACAGTGTTTTGCAAGTAACCTCAAAGCACAGCACAACGAAAGCATGGTAACAGCATCCACATTAAGCTGTGTTCTGCAGCAAGAAAGAAAAAAAAAAAAAAGGGGGAGACTCTCAGCCCAGACTGAAAACAGGGGTACTCTTTGTGACAGTGATACTAGCTACATTCTCTCTATATTATATTCTCTCTATATATTCTATATATAGCTACAGCTATATTCTAGGAAATGGTGCATTATTTACTAGTGTTATGGGTCAGTGAGTACTTTAATGATAACAGGCACTATCACTGAAAGAAGCAGTCCCACCCTGCCCTTACTATTAGTGCCTCATTCCTGCTACACACAACCTCACTCCTTTGGTCAGCACATCCGTGGTAGCATGATGAATGGGATCAGGAAACCATCTCAGTCTAAACTCCATGGGTAAAAAACAAAAAACAAAAGCAGTTTTAACCTAGCATAATTCCCCAGTCCAGTTCACTGAAGACCTGGCCATAAACTTATGCCATCAAATCAGGGCTGAGGATAAGAGGAAGAGTGAGAAACTTCTGTCAGGAGCGGTTCAAGTTTAAAACACTCTTTGTCTATATGGCCAAGCTTTCGCCAAGTACTAAGTAAGCAGGGTCAAGTTCTCTAATTATTGCAGCCCTCTTCCCTCTGCCATGCATTCATATATAGTCACCTTCCTGCCAGTCCCTCCAGCAGAAAAATGTGCCCACCACCTGCTAAACTGCACATGCATTCAAATCCTCGCTATTAACTCCATACAGAGGAGCAAACCCAAACTCCGTACGCAGAAAAGCACACGCCACAGCTGACGTGAAGCTCTGCATGTGCTGATTTACACTAGCTGAGCTCTGCCTGCTTCTCTCAACAGGCCCACTCATGCGGATCACTCTTCTAACCAGCTAACTTTCATAAAGTTAATGGCAACAATCAACTTTGAGACTTCTATCCCTCTATCAAAGACTGCTAAAATTTCTTAAAGCCATATGAAAGAGGAGAAAAAAAAGTGATAAGCAGTACATTCACACAAGCCTTGTTTCCTTAGGAATTTAGGCTTGAAAAAAATATCAGAGCTATGATAGCACACCCAGCCAACTTGTTACTTTAGTACAAGTTGACCCTGGGTGGTAGGAGCATGCTCAATAATCCAATCCCCATGACAGGAAGAAGGGAGCAAGTATTAGCTGCCCAGAGACCTCAGGGGTATGGTGCGCATCTTGGGGCTCTTGGCAAGATGAATTTCCTTCAGCAGAAAGCTCAGAGGAGAAATGCTTAACATTTTTATTGTAATTCTTTTTACTTCATAGATCACCACAAAACCATTGTTGATCAGTAGTAAGTAGTGATCATCATCAATCTTATTTGCCTTTTTAAACCATTACCCTCACCCTTAAAGAAGAATAAGAAGGGTTGCTCATACTAAATATCAGCAGCAATTCTAGTTATCAAATGTTAGAAAGACCTTGTACAGTTAAAAAGAGAGAGAAAATAAGAAGGGACACCTTCCCTTTATGTTCCCCCAAAGAAAACACTGCTATGAGGTGCCTCCTGAAAGGCCAACACAGTATTTCATCTCTCCGCTACTCCTCCCCTGTTTAAAATTCAAGAGTAAACAACGTATGAAAGTAGCATTAATCACTTCAGAACATAAAAAGCTGGAGGGAATACTTTCCAAGACTGACTGGTCTTGTTCAGATATCAAGGCAAATCAAGAAAGATGCGGATCAACTGGAGCGAGGTCTGCAGAGGCCCCCAGGGCAGTCAGAGCTGGAGCACTTGCATTTGGGGTTGAAGGAGAGGCTGCGGGAGTGGGGCTTGGTCAGCCTGGGGCAGGGAAGGCTTCGGGGCACCCACAGCAGCCACATGCCTACGGGGAGGGGATAGACAAGATGGAGCCAGGCTCTCCACAGTGGCATGTGGTGGGAGGATGAGAGACAATTGGAGTAAGTTAAAAATATGGGAGGTTCAGACTGGATGTAAACAAAATCTTTTCCATCAGAAGGATAGTCAAGGAGTAGCACGGGCTGCCCCCAAAAGGCTGAGCTGTCTTCATCCTTGGAGGTTTCCAAGACCCAAGTAGATCAAGCCCTGAGCAACTTGGTCTGACCCCAGAGCTGCCCCTGCTTTGAGCAGGAAGTTGGACAGGCACCTCCTGAGGTCACCTCCAGCCCAAGCTACCTTGTGATCCTATGAACTCCAGGAAGCACACTGTAGGCACACATTACAAGATACTCCATTAAGAAATCACATTTACTAACTTTTTCCTCCAAATATTCTCAAGATAATTAAAAAACTGACTCTGCCTGTCTTGCTGAGACTCATTCTGGGTTTGAAACAGTATTCTGGTTCATGCCTTTCCAGCACTGACAAACATCAACTCTACATCATCCTGATCAGGAATCAGGACCAGAACATGCTCACATGCACAGACTGCAGCACTAAATTACTTCTGCTCTACCCTCCTCCATTAACAGTGAAGAAACACTGCAAGAGGTGTGTCACAGACTCGCAGACAGCAAAAGAGCAACCATGAAGAGACACGACAGATGCAGAAGTTAATGGAGCTACTGATGAGTCTTTGAAAAGAGAGCCACAATTTAAATTATTAAAGCAGTCAAACCTTTAATGAAGTTGGTTATAGCCTCATCATAAGACTACAGGAAACTACCTACTGGTTTGTCAGCACTAGAATTTCTAAGTAGTGTTCAAGCCCTGTAATTCAAGCACTTTTTATTCTATGTTTACAGAGTGCTAAAAGCCACAATTTACCAGGGTAATGCGACATTTAACTATTAACTAGAGTTCATATCTTTGTGAAATGCAATTAAGACACTCCTATCTCAGTCAAACTGCTAAACTTTTTAATCCAAGTTATGTTTTGAACATTAACATATAAAACTGGCAATAAAGATAATTTCCTTAAAGTGAACAAAAGTGGACTAAAGCTTGACACTGTCTTATAAAAAGGATACGCTTGGAAGTTTCTGTGGTATTATGCTAGAAATCCTACCAGTAGTGATATTCTGCTTAAAAGTGACTCCTTCTGTACCTAGCAGGATATGCAAAATGTTTACTGCAAGATGACTGCCCCACAAGGTTAATTTGATTTATGGGGAGTACTTGTAGATTCCCAGAGCCATAGAGATGGTATGGGTACCAATTTTTAGCCAGATGAGACAAACATGTTCACCTAAACAGAAAGGAGTGAACCATGCCTCTTTTTCCTAAGAGCTCTTTGAAAGAACCTTCAGAAAGGTCTACTCACCTGACAAGATGTAATGCAAATCTTTGAAAAGTGACTCAGACAATGACCAGAGAGAATTATCTAAAATACTGGATGGGAGAGCATACACTCCACTACTCTTGAAAGGTGACCTTGAAAAGGATAAATTAGGAAAGCAAAAATCCCAACACTTTCTTACAATATATGAAGATGACTTAAAAACAGACTCTGCTGCAACTTTTTAAAGACTTGGTACATGAAGTCTGACCTTTGTTCACTCTGGAAGTGTAGGAGTCTCAGGTGTTTCACAGTTCTTGCACTTTGAAGGGGTACAATCTTTTAAGGACAGCATTTTAAAACAGCTGATTCATATACATTTATACAGAAAGAGAGAGACTAGTAGTGGAGGAGTTAAGCAGTCCAGCTAAAAGACCTTTCTTCCCTGCTCATTTTTTCAGCATCTCGATTCTTGCAGAGTCATTATTTCACTAGTTATTCAACCATTATGTGGTCACCTTAGAAATTCAGCTCTCTTCTGTCTAAACTTCAAATACAGAGACAGATTTCTCACAAAAACTTTTCTGTCTTTCCATAGTTTTAAGACAATGAAGACGAGCAGAGACTAATTGCTCCACATCTTCATTTGGCACAATGTTCTTTTAAGTTGCCCTTTCATGTCATTACACTTTTACCTATTTATTCCTTCATGATTACACTTGGATTGAGCTTGTAATGCTAGACTAAGAAAGAGGATGCCCTCCTCCTTAAGGCAAAGGACTAACAGAACTGGCTCTTGAGAGTCTGAGGCTCTATTCCCAGTTCTCTTTATAAGCTTGGGCTGCAGTAATCTGCAGCTCAATTTCTGCCCTATGCAAATCAAACAATTTAAATATACACTCTGTGGATGTAAAACGCATTTCACAGCTTTTAAGGAAACTGCCCCCAAGCTTACCCCAACTGTTCTTTAGAAGGAGAAGGTGAAGATTACCAACTACAAAGTGCTTGAAAAGTCTGGGAGGGGGGAGTGTCCTGTTGTGGGTTTTTTTAGGAGATAAGGTTCTTGGTGACAAAGACAGGAGTCATTACTTGTAATATACTCATGCCCAGATGCTTCAGTCTTGTTGTGTTAGGCACAATACAAACAAAGCAGTCAGGGGAAAAGTGATAAAGGTCCAGGATGAGCTATGGTGTTGGAGGAACAAAGCTAGGATTACTGCCCACATGGCTGCAAGCAAGGAGGGTCTCCAGCTTGTTGCAGCAGGATACATCATGCTAATTAGACCAGTGGTGCAGGAAGGTGACTGGAGCAGGACAAACAGGACTTAAGCAGTACTGCCTTGTAACAATGCAAGGCAGCTGAAGACCCATAGTCACAGGGAGAGGGGAACAAGAGATTACATTATTAAGACATATACTAAAATATAACAGCAAGTCTTTTACTGGTAGATGAAAGCTAATAATAAGGCATTTAAGAGCTTCTTCCATAATGTAGTGGGAAAGAAAGAATGAAGAATTTTCTAAGACAGCATAGGTCAGCAGACTGAAAAAGGCTCATAAACACACTATTAGAGAAAGGGATTAGTAATTTTTTTTTTCTTTGGTCATTTCTGAAAAGAAACTTGAGTCAGGATCTGGACTACCAGAAGGAGGCAGACAGAGATACAAGACAAGATGAGGAGGAAGGACAGGATTTGGAGGATCAGTAAGGAGAGACAGCTGAAGTGTTTCAGAACCCTGGATAGAAAGTGTTTTGGAAATGTAAAAACCTCCTTGGATTCACTCCTTAGAAATCCCTCCCAAGTCCTGAACTATTCAGAAAGAGTGTGTGTGCCCTTTTGGCACATCTATACTTTTTCCCGTGAGATGCTCTGGAAGGGCTGGAGGGGGACAACATGGAGCGATCACACAATATATAGCATTTTACAGCTACTGAAAACCCATTTGTATCTTGCAATGCTCCTTTCCAAAATTACTAGAAAAAGAGTGTTTCACACCCAAAAGCCTATGAAAGTTCTGCTCATATCAACGCGTGGCATCTAGGGCTTTCAACTTCAGGGACTGAGGAGCGTTTCCATTCAGCCAACTATTTCAAAGCACGAACCCAGCAGACTCGCTTCTCCCCCCAAGCCCTCAGTTGACCGTCTCCAAAACCGATCAACTGTCTAAGCCACGATAGAGGACTTCCAGCAGGTCACAGGCTGGCTGGCGAGGGCTGAGACACAACTCCTGTTACTCCCGTTCTGCCAGAGCACCTCGCGGGACTGCGAGCCCAGGTTTTGCTTCACCGCTGGGGTCAAACTCCGCAGTCGCTCCGCAGCGGCGTGTTACTCACGGCACCTACTCGAAAGGGGCTGGAGAATTTCGTCAGGGAAGCCGGTGGGCTCCCCTTCCCTCCCCGAGGCTCCAAAGCACCCTCTTGACCTTGCTGAGGAGCCCTCGCCGCGCCAGGCCGCCCTCGGCTAACCGGCAGCTCGGGCCGCCCGCCTGCGGGTACGCGGTTCCGTCCCAACTCGGCCGCCGCTCCCCGCCAGCGGTGCCGGGCTCGGTAACGTGGCAGCCGGGTCCCCCCCCACCCCTCCCCGGTCACATCCCCCTCACAGTCCCGCACTCCTCGCTGCCGCTGTGAGGCCTCCTCACGCCCGAGGGGACCACTTCCTCCCGCTCCCCGCTGCTTCCAGGGCCGCTGGCCGCGGCCTCGCCTCAGAGCAGGTGGCGACCTCCCCCCCCCGCGCGCCTCGCCGCTTCCCGGCCGCCTCTCACCGGAGATACTGCGCACACAGCAGGCTCATCCTCCGCTGCTCGCCGCCCCGTCCCGCCGCGGGTCTCACAGCCCGGGCCGGCCTGCAGCTCCTACGCCGCCGCCGCTACTGCCGCCGCTGCCGCCTCCGGCTGCCGCCGCCATCTTCCCGTGCAGGGCCTGCCGCCGCGGGGGAGGGGCGACAGGAAGGAAGGGGCGGGGGTGTCCCTGCTCTGCGCTCCGGCCGGGCAGGGACGGCCCGCGCCCCGCCGGCCCCGGCAGTGCCGGTCCCAGCAACCTCAGCGGCCCCGGCAGGCCCCGGCAGCCGCCGCCGCTCACTCGCCCGCCCTCCCACCGCCCCGCTGAGGTGCCCTGACCCTCCCGCCGCGCTAGCCGCGCTTCCGGGCCCGGCCCCGCCCCCACTAGCACTTCCGGCGGCGCCACCGGCAAACCCTTCCCCCGCGCTTCCCCTCCCGCCGACCCGCGGCGGCGCCTGCCGATTGGCTCGCCCGCTGCCATAGCAACCGAGGGGGCAGCAGGGCGTCGTCACGGCAACCGCGGCGCCTTCCCGCCCGCCGGTGCCGGTGCCGGGCCTGGGCGTGGGCCTGGGCCTGCAGCCGCCGCGTTAAACGGCCGCTCCCGCCCCGGGCCTCTCGCAACGGCACTTCGTGTTGTCAGATTCCTTTCCACGGAGCTCGGGGAGGCGAGGGGGTCGGTTGCCAAGAGACGGTGGCCCATGGCACTGTGGGGGAGCCCCTGTCCCTCAGTGCGAGGGCAGCGGTAGCAGCTCCGCGCTTTCCTGACAGAAAAGGTTTTAGTGGGAACAACGCTAGTAGGCCTGGACCTCCCACATAAACCAGACTGCTCTTTCCCTGCCTGCTTGCTCACCCACACTGAAGGCTACTCAGCTGTCCAGCCCCGAGGGTCACCCCAAAGTGTCCCAAATGGCCCTCATCTCAGATGCCCTCCACTACCCAAAACCACTGGCAGCACCAGCCCCAGCACCTGGGAGGCAGCGAGCTCAGGCATGGGGTGGGCTTCATGCCAGGGATGCAGACAAAGCCCCAGAGTCGGTACTGCAGTCAGCAGGTCTCAGTGTGGAGCCTGGACCCAGGCACATTAGGCAGTAATCTTGCACGTCGGTACAGCAGTCTATCACATCCAAATATTTACATTATTTATACTACGTGGTGCTGCCTCCTGTGCCAGCTTGGTGACTAGTTTTATGCTCAAACTTGTCTTTTTGGGCAGGAAAAATCCCACTGATTTCAGTGACCGTTCAACCAAGTGGGCCAGCCTGAAGAAATGAGGCAAATGACAATCTGGGATCAGATGAGCACTGAGGAGGTTGGCTAATGCAATTGTGTTACTTGAGCACATAAGTGACAAAATGAAAGATCATGTTTCAAAAATAAATCCTTCATACTTTTTTCAGGTTGAAACAAGAAAGTATTTAGGGAAATGATTTTCAGGGTTTCACATGTTTAAACAGAAGCTTCTCAAGGCTGCAGAATCAGTATCCTGGTTTCAGTGCAATCTGGGCTGGGCAATGAGCCATGCTGCCAAACCTCCTGTCGAATCTTGTGCACCTTCTCAGGCAGGCACCGCACCAGGGCTCAGGGCTTTGCCTCCATCCCTGCAGGCTTTCGGCTGCAGAGCAGGAGCAAACTGGTTCAGCACTGGGCAAACTGGGGTTGCTCCTGCCTGCCTGGAGCCTGTCCTGGGCTAAAACAGACAGGTTGAGTCTGTACAGCTGCCACAGGAACTCTATGAGATTGTATCTCGTTTCAATGCACAAATGCAGCTCTTCTAAGCTGCATCTCTCACGCTGTCCAGGACTCTCCACAGACCCTTCACATTGCCAGTGTGATCTGGAGAGTTCCCCTGGTTCCTGAGCCAGTACGCTTAGGCCACCCTGCATTGTGGAGATCCCCAGGCAGCACTAACTACTGCACGGATACCTTGAGCTTGCCTCTATTCTTCACATATTTTTCCATCCATTCCTTCTACTTATGGAGGATTTGAATAAGCCAAGTTTTGAAAGTAGAAACACCTTAAGCTGGTGCTGCTTCCCCTCCCACCAGCCCCTCACTCCCACCCCCTGTTTGCAGCCAGATCCTTCTCCAGTTCTGTGTTTGCAGCATCCCAGAGCAGTGGAGTGGTGCTGTGAGAACAGTTTACATTGGATTAAACAGCAAAAGCCAAAACCTTACAGGAAGGAATGCAAGCTCCCTGTGAGCCTCCCCACCTCCCACAGAGCAGACCTGGATTTTCCTGTCAGTTTTCTCCATCACTCTTCTCCCAGGGGCTGTTCCAGGGACTCCCCCTCCCTTCTTTAGCCTTGGCCAAACAAACTGTTGCTTCTCCACTTTTTTCTGCTTTTTTTGCTGGAGAGGATCCCTGCCAGAGACTTCCTCCCAGGCAGAACAATGTCATACAGCCTGACTATAAGGTAGCCACCAAACTGCAAAGAGCACTCTGGCACGTCCTCTGCTTCATGCCCTCCTGGCAGCAATGTTATTGCTTAAAATAAAAGGTAATTCTTTATTTTTCAGCCCACTTTAGCACTGTGCTGGACCTTAGACAAAGTCACTGGAGCTCAGGCTGTTGTTCTCTGCAACTGTGAGTGCACTTCTGAGTTCAACAGGTTGGATCTGTGCAAATAGGACTTTCCAGGGTTGCCTCACCCTGACCTCTGCATTTGCATATGGATAGGAGAGGGGAAATTCAAAGGCAGAAGCTTGATTTTGGGGCATTTTGGCCAGGGAGGGGGTGACACTTTCTGGCTTTCTGCAGTATCTCTTCAGCCAACGAACACAGGTCTCATCCAGGAGGCCACAAAGCATTTCTTTGAGGCATCACACTCATGCTGTGTCAGGTAGAAGCAAGGAGTGGGCAGTGTTGACTCAGCAGCTGTCTTGTTTGGCCTTGCCTGAGTCCAGTCCACCTCCAGAGCTACCCCAAAAGACCCAAGAAGTTTGCATGGGGCAGAAGTGATTTCTGAATCTTGAGCAGTGGGGAACAGGCAGCCCCAAGTATTTTCAAGTGAATCTGATGGGTTGTTAATAACTGTTAAAACACTGTTGCCAGTGTTATTTAACCTGTTTAATGCCAGTATAAATTACAGAGCAGAGCCATTCCTCAAGGCAGCTGTATGAGGGAAGCTATAGCCCGTCAGGGCAACCTGCACAGCCACAAAGCCTCCCTTTTCTCACTCATCTTTAATATCTTCCAGCCATGGAAGCAAAGGATATCAGACCCTCACAGGTTTTTCTGTGTTTTTCAGGGCTTTTCCTCTGAATTGTGGAGTCTTTCACTTCCCTCCGAGTTTCTCTGCTGTTGGAATGGATCTGTCCACTAGGACAGCATGTCCATGAGTTTCTCTCCCTTGCCCACCCTTCTTGCCTCTTGGAGAGCTCTTTTGCATCCCCCCGCCTCCAGATTTGGCCTCAGATTCTCCTACACAGCATTTCTGAGGACTTGGGGTTGCTGCTGATAGCTCTGCTCTGTTTCTTATCAATTTCTACTCCAAATGTTTTGGTGCACACAGCAAGGGGGCTAATTTCCTTCCATTAAGGGGGAGCCAGGAGTCAATTTCCACTTTGTTTTGTTCCAAGAGATTTGTGCTAAAAGCCTTATCTTCAAAGTAGCAGATTTCTCATAGAGGTTGACGCATATTATCATTTTTGTCATTAATGGGTCAATAATTGTGGCATACCATTTTATTAATTACACAGCATTGGGAAGTATTTGATCCCCTGATGAGGATGGTAGACCAGAGACACTGTGAATCCAGTGAATAACCCTGGCCCTCAGCCAGCAATGCAGCCAAAATGCCCAGGAGCAAAGCTGCTCTGCTCTCCAGAAGGAAAGTCTTATAATCCAAAATGTGAATCTGTTTTACATCTTTCAACAGCTTTTGTTACCGTACAAGCTCAGCATTTCACAGACCTTGGACATGTTTATTCTCAAAACACTGGCCTAGCCTGCTCTAACAGGAGAGGAGTGACTATCCCCACTTAACAAATAGTCAGAGGAGCAGAAGAGATTTCCTCAAGGTCATTTCAGACAAGGATGGAGAGGTGGAGGAAACTGGGGACCACTCCAATCCTTCTTCATTAACACTAACATCTTTAATTGTCCAGGAGCACCCTGTGAGCCTTGCAGAGTACAAGGTCTCTCTTTTGTGTGTGTAAACTCTGCCCCTGTTTTCATGTACAGATGTGGCCGCTGGACAGCCTTCTGTCTCAGTGCCAAACCTTCGCTTTTAGGTGTTTGAGACATCACACTTTCCTGCTGCTCAGGGTGAAAGCCTGGGATCAAGGAAAAATGAGAGTACAGCTCAACAACTGAATGATAAAACGCCAGATTCTCTGCTGGTTTGGTGATTATTTCAGTCTAAATGTTGTGAATGTGGGAAATTAGCACTCAAAAGCAACTGAAGAACTTGAAGGAAGAAACAAAGTATGAAGATACCTAAACAACCTTAATTTTGCCCTGTATTCATCCCTCTCAGTAATTAAGTTACCGTGATTAGAACGTATTTGTTGTCATCCCAGATTATACCACTTAGGTTTTTAATTGTTATTGACAAAAGCCTCATCTTACCCTAATTATAACCTCATTTCTCCAAATATAGCCCATACACAAAACTTCAGGAGTTTTGACTGTATAGAGGTTTGTCATGTCTTCATTATTCCCTTGCAAATATCACTCAGAACAAAGAAAAAATTGTAAAATAGGCTGCATGTCTTAAAGAAATCCCTTTTAATCCTTATAATTCATAAAGTATCTAATGGATTTACTTTTAATTCTTTGAGAGTAAGTGCTGTGCATTCTGGAAAGAAGTACCCTTTCACACTAAATAAAAGCAAAATCCCTCTTGGAGGGGAAAGAGAAAGCAGCTGTTCCTGGAGAGCCATGCCGAGTGCATCCATCTCACATCCCCATCTCACATAACCCAGCTCAGGTTATGACTCTGCACATCGATCCATCCTGCACAGCTGAGCTGTAACCTCAGACAGAATTAGAGACATTAAAATGCCTGTGGAGCTAATTGCATCTGTGGCCAATGCTCAGTTGCTGAATATGGGCGAGAGAGAAATCTGTTACCAAGCTGACCTTCCCAAGGAGATAGCTTGAAAAGTCAGTCCAGTGTCCTACAAACACTGCACAGCACTTGGGATCAGTTTGCAGAGGCCACCACAATGGGATGTTAGGTCCGCAACCTCAACACATCTCCAGGAGCCCACGGGAGCTTTATCCCACAGCACTCTTTGGCAGCTTCTTCCAGGACATGATGAACCCTGTCCTGAGAAAAGCTCTTGAGCTGTGAGAGGCAGTCACCGGTAGGGTCCTGGCCACGCTCCCCAGGCTACTCATGAATTTTCAGACCTCAGTTATAAGTCACGTCTTTAACTGGCTGCCCTTCAGCTTTGCTGACTCCTTCCTTGTTTGAATGGCTGCTCCTACCTTGGGTCATCAGAAATTGAAGGCTTCTCCCTTTGGGCCAGGCTGTCCCATCCCATGTGGCCTCAGAACTGGTTGCTCGGGGTTCAGGAGCTCCCTCCAGCTCAATCAGGCTCACACCATTGCAGCTACCTCTGAGCCTTGCTCATGTGCTTCCACTTACTGTCCTGTGCGGTTGCTCCATGATCAACTGGTTCAGCTGGGCCAGTCCAACCTGGCCCAATCTGCCAGTCCAGTCTGGCTTCCTTATAGTTGCAAATCCTTTCCCTCCCTGGGGCTGGGCTTGCAGGACCGAGTTTTGCTTAGATACATCCATATTAGATCTCAAAAATGGGTGTAAATTAAAAAGCTGCTTTTGTGGGAACCAGGGTGTCCTGGTTTCAGCTGGGATAGAGTTAATTGTCTTCCTAGTAGCTGGTACAGTGCTATGTTCTTGTGTTAGGTATGAGAAGAATGTTGGTAACACTGATGTTTTCAGTTGTGGTTAAGTAATGTTTAGTCTAAAGTCAAAGATTTTTCAGCTTCTGATGCCCAGCCAGCGAGAAAGCTGGAGTGGCACAAGAAGTTGGCACAGGACACAGCCAGGACAGCTGACCCAAACTGGCCAACGGGGTATTCCATACCATGGGATGTCACATCTAGTATACAAACTGGGGCGAGTGCGAGCCGGGGGATTGCTGCTCAGGGGGCCTAACTGGGTGTCAATCGGCGGGGTGGTGAGCAATTACTCTGTGCATCATATGTATATTCCAATCCTTTTATCATTACTGCTGTCACTTTATTAGTGTTATCATTATCATTAGTAGTTTCCTCTTTTCTGTTCTATCAAACCATTCTTATCTCAACCCACAAGTTTTACTTCTTTTCCTGATTTTCTCCCCCATCCCACTCGGTGGGGGGAAGTGAGTGAGCGGCTGCATGTTGCTTAGTTGCTGACTGGGGTTAAACCACGACACAGTGGTTTTATTCTAACTGGGCCCTAAAATGAGTGAGTCTCTAATTAAAGATCTTTTCCTTCTTAATTCTCAAGGAGAGGCTTTTTTTTTTTAAAATGTGCATTGATGCATTACAAAAATTTCTTAAGAGTTACAGGGCTGGCATGTGGGGAGCAGAACTGAACCCTCTTGTTAGCTCTAGACAGCAAAGGCTCTGAATTGTGCCAGAGTGGGTTCACAACTGGTTTAAGCCCCTCTAACTCCTTAGCTGGACCTCACAATTGCATGGCCAAAGGACTCGATTTGATTTGTGCTTGCTGGGTCCAGCAGCAAAGAGGTGGTGGGGGATGGGGGTGCGCAGTGAAAGGATACCCAACTCAGGGTCACTTCCCATACAGCAGGTCCCACCTGGGATCAGCCTGCAGGGAAAGGAGCCAGGAAAGATGTGAGGAACCTCCTCAGGGCCTCCATCCTCTGCTTGAGAGATGCTGTTAAGCTCAGCTCCCTGCTCGCCTGCCCTCGCAGAGCAGCCCTCTCCCGCTGGCAGGATTTTCTCCAAGAGATTTGAGTTGTTTTAAAGAGTTTTCAAACTGTCAGTTTAAAAGCCTTAAGCTGGAAGGTTTCCCTTCCTCTTACTGAGCCCAAGAGGAGAGACAAGTTGAAAGACAGTGCCAAGAGGACCAAGGAGTCCCCATCCCTCACCCCAGCATACACAGGCACAATCTTTCTGCCTTCCACTGCATGGCCCCACTGGTTGTGGGGCCCTGCTGTCCAGAGAGAGAAAAGCCGGACAGATCTGCATACAGAAATATCCTTGGTGTGAACCACAGGCAATGTTTCAAATGTGCTTAACAGGTCTAGCCTCGCTTCTCAAGTCCCACAGGCAAGGATTTTGTAGTGCTGCTACAAGCTCCCTGTGTCAGGGTAGGCAAGTTGCTGCATTTCTCTGTGCTATTTTCTTCCTCAGAGAATAAAACCAAGATAAACATCCTTCTGCCCTCTGTCTGTCCTGCTGTACCAGCTCTGCAGATGGTAGATGGCTGTTTGCCACCATGGGCTGGGTTGGAGCCCAAATTGGCCTGGGGTCTCAGGGAGCTCCGGCACTGCAAAGCAATCATGGCAAGGGCTGGCAGGGAGCAGCTGGCTCTCACGGCTGGGGCTCTTGGCTTCACTGGTGGGAAATTTGCACCCACATGTTCACAGAAAGCAGCAAGGAAAAGAAAATGAAGGCTGGTTGGAAAACACTGGAGGAAAAAAAAGGTGAAATAACCTCCTCCTGCACACCTTGTCTGTGTTGGAGGCGAGAAGCCTCTCTCCCTCTGCACTCCAGTTTCTACCAGGCACTTGGTTCTGGGTGCACATTTCAGTGGGCTGTGCCTTGGGCTGGCTGATCCACTGCACAGCCGGGCAGGCATCACTCCCGTGCCAAAACCCACTGCCGCTCCTGAACCAGCAAGCGTTGCTAAGTGACAGCTGATTTACCACATCGCTCAACCACCCCAGCACACAGCAGGAAAGCAAAGGGAGAGGTACGAGCAGTGCTGGCCAGACCTCATCCCCACCATGGGTAACCCACATCTGGACAGTCCACCTTAACCTTTCACTATCTGGTGCTTAAGGTCAAACAGAGCATGAAATGGAGCAGGCAGAGAGGTTCAGCCCTGCACACCAGTTGCTGGTGGGCCCAGTGGGCTGTGGTAGGGACCACCAGGCATCAGGCGAGCTCGGCCATGCACGGCCTTCTCCTGCAACAGCAGCACCTGATGCTCCTAAGGCTGCAGGTGGTGTAACCTATGGAAGGCTGAAGGGAAAACATGCCTCCCTGCAAGATTTCCTGTGCAAAATTAGTGGGGAATGGGGATAGGATTAACAAAAAATTCATTTTCAAGTGTCTCACCTGAGCTTCAGTCTCTTCTGTATGAAAGGAGCCAGTGAAGGGGTCTTATAAAGGGCACCCTCCCACATTTCATATCAGTGCAGAGTTGTACCACCTCAAGGGAAGTGGATAGGACACCATCTTGGGTGGGAACAGGCAGGAGAGAAGTGCCATGTTCCCTATTGACAAGACCTCTTGCAGGTCTGGGCTTGAACCAAACCAGTAGTGTCGCAATGCCATTCCCATCCAAACCCCACGCTGACACACAGCAGAGTGAGCTGAGGAGCTCTGGGCCCATCACCAGGGGGATGGCTGAGCCCAAGGTCAGCTCTTGTGCAGGAACCGTGGTGGCTTGCAGCTTGCTCCATTGCTTTACTCAAGCAATGATTGCACCCTCTGGTAGAGAGACTAGAGCATCCACAATGGAAACAAGCACCATTATCCCCACCTTGCCAGCATGGAAACCAGCTTACCCAGAAACATCTTGTAGTTCAGCATCAAAACCATGGCAATTCAGATCTGTCTCCCCGCTTTCCAAAGGAAAAGAAGTTTCTGTCCCTCAGTGTATTAGACTCCAGCTTTTGAACCTGTTGGCTAATTTTTAACAAAACCGGACAAGAAGTTTTGTGAAAACAGAGACGCATGCACACACAGGACAGGTCAGCCAGCACACACATGGGACTGAGAGAAGCTTGAAGAATGTCCTCTTCCTCTGCTGTCATCCCAAGGCTTATAAAAGCCAATTAAACCCCGTGGCTTTAAAGGCAGAGTTATACTGAGCACAGCACCAGTATTAAACTGCAGAGAGCCACAATTTTTCCTAAAGTAGCTTATCTCTCCCTTTTGGGGTAAGCTCGGAGGAGCAGCACAAAAAAATCCAACACAACCCCCAAAACCTCATCCTATTGAATAATCAAATGTCCATACAAAGCTAGTAAGAAGGTAGAGCACCACTTTCTGAGAAAACATATAAATGCTCCATACCTTTCCTGACTTGACATTATTTGTTCATTTATTTATCACTGTTTACGTGCGCAGCCAATGGAAAGAGGTGGATCTGCTTCCCCTGGCCTTTCTGAGCTGAGCAAGTGAATGTGACACCCATATTTTTAGGACACCATTAGACCTTTGCATGGATTAGGGGCCGCTGCGCGCATCTAATTTAATGGCTGATCTCCTTCAGCCTTGCACCCAAGTCATGCTGCCACCAAGATAGTTTTTGGCAGGGGTCAGGGGAGGCCGCTGCGCAGGCAGCACCTCTACCAGCCCAGCAGGGTGGTGGTTGGGCTGATGTTCTTGATCCCACCTTGTCCCGCAGCTCAGCCCATCCTGGAGCTGATCTGACACGTCTGTGTCACTTACCAGCCTGTTGTGGGGTTTGCTGGGCTTTGAGAGTCACACTGAGATCAAACCTCTGAGAACCCAAATAATTTTGTGTTTGCAGCAGCAAGCTTCCCAAGTGGATTTCTGTTGGTGAGAAAACAGGATTCCCTGAAGGATTTTTGTCTGTAGCCAGACATTTACATCCTTAATACCATTTTTTCCTCCTACTTGAGAGTATTTTCCTAGTATTTTTTTTTTAATTTTTTTTTTTCCTGGCTGTAAGAACCTCTGGCTAATGCACATACACTTCTTTCCCTTGTCCATGCTGCTTGTGCTGTCTGGGTGGGGTTTGTAATGGTTTGTTTAAAATCTGGCAGCTCTGCCTGCGTCCCCCTTGGTCCCCATCCTGCAGCCTTCAACCTGCAAGGCCTATTCAAAGGGGGCTGTAAGTGCTCAAACACTAGCAGGTTTCAAGCTGGCTTGTCGCCAAAGAGGAGCACCCTGCTAATATATCCCACATCTCCCTGGGGATCTTGGATGGAGTGGAAGGGGAGAGACAGGGAGCAAGGAGCAGAGCACACCTTCTGTCTCAGCATCCCTCTCCCTCAATTAGGGAGAATTAGTCTGAATTAAAAATCAGCATTAAAAACAAACACCAGGGTGTGTTACTGCACCCCTACGTGGCGAGAGAGACCAGCGTTTGCTATCGTGTGCTCCCAAGGGTATGACTGCAGCCAGGATTTAAGGGTTCCCTGAGCAAATGGACTCAATGTCTTCCTGAGTTCCCCGTCCGGGGGCGTTGCTCCTTCATATCGCTCAGGGATAGGACCGATGAGCATCCCAGCACCCAGTTGAGCTGGCAGGGCAAAAGTTTTCATGCAAAGGACTGGAAATAATTCGTCTTAGCAGGACAGCGAGGAGTACACCCCGCTGCTGCGGGTAGGGCTGGAAGCCGCTGCCCTGGGAAGGCAGAGGGGAGAGAACGGTGGCTGCGAAGCCCTGCAGTACCTGTTGGTACCTCTTGAGGACAGGGGAGGGAGGAGGACAGATGAAGGAAGAGAAAGGGAAACATTTTGGTGGCAAATAACTCCTTGCTGGGAGGAAAGGCTGCGTGTAGGAGCAACAGGACAGAGACAGCCTTTGGGAGGTGGCTGAAGGCAGATGCCCGCAGCTCTGCCTGCAGTGGCTGTGAGCAGAGAGGGCTCTGCTGGCCCTTTCTCGGGGAGAGGAGCTTCTTTAGCAGAGAACAGCAACACTGCAATCATACAAACGAAAAATGAAGACAATTAGTCAGTCAGTCAGCCTGGTGCTGGTTTACCTTGCCATAAAGACTGGTTTTCGGCGCACCCACAGCAAATATTTGATGTTCGCTTCCTTCGGACAGTGAAATGGAGGCATTGGATGAAGCTGAAGCCCCCCAAGCCAGTTTCCCCATGGGGGCCCAGAAAAGGGCATTGCAGCAATGCTGCACTGGGACTGGGGTGGCTGGGAGGCCTGTGTGGGTCCTGGGCTGGGCCTGCCGGGGCTGGGGCTGGGGTCTCAGGGCTCATCTGAGCAGGACTGGGGGGAACATGCAAAACCTAGCTGTTCTTGGATGCCGAGTCGTGTGCACGAGTGGGTGTGCGTTGCATCTCCTCAGCCCTGGGGATGCCAGCATGTCACCGCTGCTTGGGAGGGGGGCACAGCCCCTGTGTGTGTGTGCGTATGCGCATGTAGGTATCTGTCACCTCTCCCCAGCCCTCCTCGTTGGAGAGAGATGCATGTCTGTGTATGTGTGCGCGCACGTGAAGTTGTGCACGTGTGTGTGCATATGCATGGGGGTGAAGCGTGTCCATATGTGTGTGTGTGTGTATATGCACATGGGGTGGGTGGGCGCCTGCCTCTGCACCTGTGTGTGCACATATTTGTGCCTGTGGAGATGGATGCGTGCGGGTGGGTGTGTGTTTGTGTGCACATGTGAATGTGTATACCTACATACATACATAGGTATCTCTGTGTGTACGTACCCCGGCGTCTGGCCGCAGCCCTCAGCCCCTGGGCAGGGGGTGCCCGACCTGCCTGCCTGCGTGTGCCTGGGCCGTGTCTGCGTGTGCAAGCGTGCCCCGCCACCCACCCGTGCCCCGGGCGGTGCGTGGCGGGGGGGGGCGGCCCCGGCCCCGCTCCCGCTCCCGCAGCCGCGGCACCG
>JANZLQ010000095.1:31123551-31153400 GCA_026212715.1 Elanus axillaris
GGCCGGGCGCTGTCCGCGGCGGGCGGTGCTGAAGGCGCCGCGGGCGGAGGCCGACCCGGCCCCCGGCCCCCACGAGAGACGACGGCGGAAGGGCTGGCATCCGACCTGGGGTTACGTTTCCCTGAAGACAGCGGGACTCCCCCCGTCCGCGCTCCCCTCGTCACGCTCCCGCCCCCACACACCGCCGGGGTCGGTCCTGGCAAGGGCTCCTGGCCGGTGTTTGTCATCCGCCGCTTGCCCGTGTGGTCTGCGAGGCTGCGGTGGCTGCAGCAGTTTTGTATCCTCTCCGAGCCGGGAGGGAGGGAGGGAGCGGGCCAAGCCGCTAAAGCCAGGTGTGGCAGAAGTGAACGAAAATACAGGCGGTTCGTTGCAATATTAGAATCCCCAACCTTTCGATTGGTGACGGGTCGAAGGAATCGGCAACGTTCCTGTGAGACGGTTGATATTGCTGAGCATCCGTGAGGTGATCCAAATGACGGGGATGCTAGAATCACTGCTACAGCCTGTTCAGGCAAGACAAGAGGGAGGCACAGAGAGAGAGAGGGATGGAGGAAGGGCAGTCTCTGTCAAAGGCAGTCTGACATGCCATAAATACTGACGGTTCGGGTGAAGCTCGAAATGCCTGGAGATCCCTATACAAACAGTGACTTCCCTGGGGTGGGGAGGAGTCGTCTGAGGGTGAAGTGTCCACTGCAGACCACCGATTAAAATGGGAGTAGAAAGATCGGCTCCTCTAACAACCCTTCTTGGAGTGCAGAGAGAGGAACCATCCTCGATGTCTGATAAGAGATTTGAGGCTGGGGAGCAGATGCTGAAGGTCTTGTGCTACAGCTGAAGAAGATTCCCTGGGGTTTCTAAAAGCTGTACATAAGTTTCTAAGTGCTAAAATAATTGAAATCAGCTTGGGGTATTTCTGCATCAGACCTTGTTCTTGTAGATCGTAATGAGTTGGGCAGCAGGCTAGAAAATGATGGTTTTCTAGATGCAAATGATCACATTGTAATTCCATTTCATAAGTGCCAGCAAAATGTAGTCCTGGGCACCACTATACCTGAAACTTCAAAAAATCTTATTCCCTAAGCAAAAAGCAATTGTGAACAAGAAGAAACAGGAGGAACTATGTAGAAATAAAAACAATAATTAAATGCAATTACAGGAGCTTGTTTGATAGAAGCAACTATTGATAAAAGATTTCTGTAATCCACATTATTTAGTCTTAGATGATATTTTCATTAAGAAAAGTAATACTAAAAATACCAATGTGGCCCATATTCAGCGGACTAAAAACCAGTAACAAGATATCATTTAGAAAATAAGGATCGGTGAGATGTTGGTATGCAGCTGGTGTTTGTAGTAGACTCCTGATGAGATTTTTTTTTTTTACTCAATACTGTTCAGTATTTGTATCAATGACCTGCAAGAAAATATATAATCCCTGCTGGTAAAAAGTGCCAATGACCCCAAAGTGGGTAGAATAGCGATTAATGATGGTAATGAGTCAGTTGTGCTGCCTGACTAGGATTGTTTGATAAAAAGGGCTTGTTCAAACAGCTCAGTCAAATGCAAAGTCATATGTCCAGCAGAGAGAAATGCGTGTCAAATATAAACAACAGGCAAATGTCTTCTGCGAAGCAGCGACTCTGTCAAGGACTGAGGAGTGATTGTGCACAGCTCACTGAATACAAACCCAGTGTGACAGTGTAAATAAAGCAGCAAATGCATTCCTTGTAGATAGAAGCAGGGGAATATCAAGCAGAAGAGCAAGGTTGTATTATTTTTGTGTACAGCATTAGCAAACCCCTTCTTGGAGGAACAGTAAAAAGAATTACATTAGCTCCAGAAACCAGGCTTTGTGGCAAGAGTCTAGAGAGGCTCAGTCTAGATCCATCCTTAAAGATGTTAAGGCGCAACTTGATCATGGCCTTTAAGTATCTGCTTGGGGGAGGGATATGTGATATGTGGAAGAGGGCTCCTTTATTCAGCAGAATAAGGACTGGTAAGATGCCAGGAGCAGGTTTAGATGCCACACAACTTCAAGCTACAAATATGGTGTATGGTCTTGAGTGAAGGTAATCAAGTAGTAGGAAAAAGTATTTGGGTACCTGATGGATTCTCTGACACCTGAAGACTGTAAATCAAGACTCAGACATCTTTCAGGAAGATAGCTTTTAGCTCAAAGAGGATGGCTTGATGTGGAAATTTTCTTTGCATATGTCCTGTAGAGATCCTGGAATATAAGTCCTGAGATACCTGGCAGGGACAAATGAGACTTCCATGAGGAAAGGACACAAAATTTATCTTCTAAATCCCTGTTCATTTTTGTTTGAGAAACACTTCCCCCCAAGTCTAGAAGAATAATCATGTGAAGCCATGGGAATCTCAGCCAAAATCTGTGTTACTCCTTTAGCTCTGTGCTATATGAGTCCAACCAAAACAGTACTCCATCCTGTAAATATTGCATTTCAAACAGCTGAATTCATGTAAAAATATTGTCTTTATCTTTCAGACAAATATTTGGGCTTTGTGAGCCTGATGGAAGGATTTTTTTTGCTTAACATAGAAAGAGATACGATGTATCTACTTAACACTTGGCACTAATTAAGCCAAAAGGAAGTATAGGGTTTGCACTGGTATGCCACTGTAGACACAAGACTGTATGCCAACCATCATTTCTCTCAGTTTGGATCTTAACATGTTTTATTCAGGCCAAAAGCCAACCTTTTCCCATAGGATTTCTGCCTGAATAGGGGATGGGTTAATTACTTGGAAGTCTCTAATAGTTGGGGAAAGGTTCCTACTAGGTTATTTTTTTCCACTAGTCATGTGAATTTAGGACTTGGTATCATCACTATTCCTGGGTTTCCAGAAAGCTGGGATTTTTGTTACAACCCCAGACCTGCAACTGCAACCCACTGCTGACCCTCGTGTCAGTGCGGAGCCAAACTTACTGCAGCAGGGCTTCCTCTGGCCTCTGCCAGTTACAAGGCTGGGTCACTAGGGCTCACCAAATGAGGATGATGCATGTCTGTGTATATAAAATGAATACCATACATATAAATTAATAATTATCATAAGATACATAATATATAATAAAAAAGTAGGTGAGATACAGTGTTGTACAGCCATCCATACCAAGGGGTTGAGACAAACACCCACATAGCCCTGAAAACATTCTGAGTTATTTGTGGTATCAGAAGTGCTTTGAGATATACGTATGTTCTGAGTCACAATTTTGAGTTGTATTTTCTAGCTTTATGTGGCTATGAGAAACACTTTAGAATGCTAATGTAGTGGGAAGAAAAGGCAGGAAGAGAGAAGAGGGCAGAGGTTGTTTCTAAAACTTGACATGAACATTGGTGGGCTTTAGCCTGAAATGAAACTCCATTTATAGCCTAAACAAGCATGGAGAAGGAAAAGCAGATCCCATGCAAAAGGTCTTAATAATTCACATTCAGATTCAGAACAAAGTCCTGCATTAAAGCCACATGAAAATCCCACCACTGTTTGGTGCTAGGGAGCCCAGCTGCTTAGCTTGGCTGGCACGGCTAGCACACACCCAAACTCAAACCAATTCACTTTAATTTCCTGCTGACACTCAGAGAAACGCTGAGCACATGCTTCACCCTCCTCCCTTGCAGCCAGCTCAGGAGGGGAACCTCTGAGATGGCCCCACGCTGGCTTCGGCATCTCAGTGAGGAACCATGGGGGACATGTGGGTCGGTGCCAGCAGTGGGATTTGCTGCCTAAAGGACATCTCCCTCCATCTTGGCCTTGCTGCAGTTTGCCTCCTGCTTCCTTCCCATGCAAGCGATGCCACCCAAAGGACAAAAGCCAACAAACCAATGTCAAACCCAAAATTTAATCCGCACAGCCTTGCTAACACACTGAAGCCCATGCTGGCTCTTTTCCAGCTGACAAGCTTGTGCTTGCTTTGACAATTAAATCATTTCCCCACCTTGTCGCAGCTCAGGGAACCCCTACACAGCTGTGTCCTCCTCCTGCCTGGGGTTCAGAGCATGAAAACCAAAGGGCAGCCCTGCAGAGCAAGGAAGACAGCATATTTTTCAATCAAAAAAATGTGGTTCACTTTGAAGGTGGTCTTGGGTAAAATACTAGGGTTAAAGGCATCAAATGCCCAAGGTCAGAGGCGCCAGGGTTTGTGTGGTTCTCCCTCCTGATGTTTCAGGATTGGAGAGGGAGCCAACAAACTGCCAGAGCTGGAAGGAAGATGCTGCGTGAGGTTCTTCATAGTTCTGCAGGGGAAAGGGCTTGTACTGTCCCGTGGATATGTGAGAGTTGGAGGCTTGTTCTGATGACTTCTGCAGACTGAAACAGGAGGGATTTGGAGGGGTGAAGACAGTATCAGGTCAATAGAGATGCAGTGTTTTGATATTGATTTTTTTTTAAATTTTTATTAATTTTTTCTTAAATTGAAGAAGAAAAGACCTCTCTGTAAATGCCTCCATTCCCCATTTTGGCACGTTAGACATCTTTTATTGCCTTTTTAAAGTTCTGAAATTCCTCACAATCCATCCTTCCACGTGTAAACTTCTGGCTTCAAGGAAATGGCCTTGCTCACCAAAAGTGGTTTCATTTCTGCCCAGCTCTAAGAGCAGCTTGACACAGCTTCATCTCTGTGGCTTGGGTCATCTATCAGCACCAACTCTTTCTGATACGTCTCTGTCCTGCTTTCCACCTCTGCTTATCAGCCTTTGATTAGCAGAGCTTTACTGGGCATCTTCCTGCCCTTGCAGAGGGAGATTTCATGCCATCCTTCCCCTCTCCTGGCTGCACGGTGCCCATGAGTTCCAGTGATGTTGAGGCAGGGGGCTGCAGGGGTCCTAAGAGGCAGCAGTTTCGGTGACCTCCAAGGAAAGGGTTGGGACATCATTACTTGACTCTGTCAGGGGCACTTGGCTTTTTTTTACAGCTTTTTTCTGGATTTTAATCAAATCTGTAGCATCTGCCTATATCCTGACTGTCTTATCTCCTGCACATTGGTTTATGGAGTAATGGGCTGCTCCAGGTCTGCTCACATGTGAGGAAGGGGCTTGTGAGATGTCGTTCAGATGTGGCCTTCTTGTAGGGAGCCTTGGTACCTTAGATGTTTTAAACCTGTTTGGCCATAGAGTTTCCCACCCACTGCATTTCAAAGAGTGCCAGGACCTGGACTTGTGCAGAAAAACATAGCTCATAGATAGAGTGAATCTTGAAAGTCAGCAAATCTCCATGATCTTCCATTTCCTCACCCTTTGTGACTAATTAGAATTAAATTGTCCCTGTATCCTATGTGCCTCTGTTATTGAAGAGAGTTTATATCCCAACCAACAGCTGGGTAAAAAACAGTTCTGACAGAAAACAATGGAAGAGGACTCTGCCATCAAAAGTAAAACTCTCTGTTGCATGAATTCTTAAGAATATTTGAGCAATTAAAAATCCCAGCAGGCTGCTCTTTGATTATTCAATGCAGCTCTTGTAGAAGAGCAGCACTGAGGTCTGCTGCATCACATAAAGTGGGTTTTGAGATAAAGGGATGGAGTTTTCTAAGTAAAGAGGTAGGAAGAGGCAGGAGCTGAGGCTTTTGTTTTTCTGTTCAGTTGTTTTAATATCCTGAATTCCAAGAATCACTTCTCTTCTTTTTTTTTTTTTTTTGAGATGACTGAACTGCAGGGTAGTTTAATGAGACCATCACAGCCTGGGACAGAGCTGGGAGCAATGTGTGTGCAGAATGACAACTCGTCCTTTTCCCTTTTGCTTAAATGTGAATATATCTGCAAATGACAGAAGCAAAATTCCCTCCCCAGCCCCCATCTAGCAAAAGCTCATCAGGAGCACGAGAGAGGCTTTGCCTCTGCTGTCTGCAACATGAGTAAGAAGTCAAGGCCTCTGCAAGGCTGCCTTGTGTTTCCATTTCATGTCAGGGCTGAAATCTGAATGCGTAATTAGCCAGAGCAATCGATGGAGTGAGAGGTGGCTAATGGGATTCTGGGAGGACGTGGTGGACAGGCAGGGCCTGACTGAGCCCCAGCTTTGCTCCACATGGTGTTGGCGGGGCTTGGGGAGCACAGGCAGC
Source organism: Elanus axillaris (assembly GCA_026212715.1). NCBI lineage: Eukaryota > Metazoa > Chordata > Aves > Accipitriformes > Accipitridae > Elanus > Elanus axillaris. The sequence continues at coordinate 31,129,625 of JANZLQ010000095.1, forward strand.
ACAGGCAGTGTGGCAGCAGGAAGGATCCAACCTGGGGCAGAGTCAGGACAGACGTTACTTATAACACCCTGGGTGATTTATTGGACATGGGGAATTGTAGCATCCATGCTCATGTCTCAGCAGCTTTTTAAGGTAATCCTGGCTGCGCTTTGCAACCACATACAGGAGCTTCCACTGACTCCCAAGCTGCTGAAATGATAGCAGATAGCCAAAATCTTTCATAGGTAGAAGGGGTCTGGGAGGGCAAGACATGCCCAGCCTGGCCAAGTGCTCCTGGCTCAAAGCAGTCACAGACAGCAAAACTGGTCAGCCCAGCCTTGTGCCGTGACAAGTGAGTCACCAACATGCCTCCCCTCCCAGCACTTGCCCAAAACATGCCAAAACTACAGTTTCTTGGGTGCTGTGCAGGGAGGATAGAGCAGCACTGGTAGGACTGCAGCACCCATGGCTCTTTTGGGTGCTATTATATAGCAGTTAATGTCACATTCCCATCACTGCACCCCATACAGACTCTTTTTTTTTTTTGTGGCTGTTATCACTGGCTTCCTCCATCTCAAGCATCTCATCTCCTCTTTATGACCCACAGAGAGGAAGAGTTTTCCCAAGCATCAGATTAAACTCCATCAATAACTACTCAGGGATTCTTTTAAAATATTTATAAGCTCTTAAATATTTAGCAGTATTTATTATGGTCTGTGAGACATTACATTGTCTCTAAGACAATGCCACCTCCCCAAATGTGCCATGTACCCTCTCTTACTTCCACCGACTACAAACAAAACCTGCAGTGAGAAACCCAGTCCTACAAACTCATTCAAGAAAGAAACAGGGGCTCCACTTCTATTTAAAACTCTTTGTACTCACTAAGATGCTCGCACCTCCCGCATCAATTTCTCTGATACTTTTTAACAGCAGCCTGTGCGATGCCGAGGGTATCAATTAGCTGAATGCTAAACCCCAGCAGTGGCACTTCACATCTGTTGTGTGACCTTGGGCAAATAATTTAATCTCTCCTGACTGGTGAAGAAGGCACAGAGGTACATCAGAGCTGGGGTCAAGACTACGTCCCACCACTTGCAGCCAGGGGCAAGGGGCAAGCAGAAAGAGTCCAGCTGTGCTAAATGTGCATCACAACCCTAACCCTAACCTTAACCCTAACCCTAGCCTTCACCTGGGACCAGGGAGCCCAAAGCAGCTACAGAAAGACCCAACAACCTCTAAGACAGAAAAATCAGCCTAAGATAGAGATAAAGCCGGGGCACCCCTGGATTTTGAGATGAGCATGTCCTCTCTGGCATTTATAACCTTTCAACCCAAGGGCTCCCAGGGTGCCACCAGTGCCCAGTCAAGCAGGGCTGGATTTTCAGGGTGCTCTGTGCAGAGAAAGTTGGGCAAAACCTGTAGTGCCCATCACAGCCCTGAAAACAAACCAGGGCCAGGGCACAGTTCTCGACACCCCCACCCCCAAAGTAGCATTGCTTGCACATGTTGATGGTGCGCAGTCATGCCTGGAGAAGACAATCTAGGTTGGGGGCACTTTTTTTTCCTCTCCCTTTCCAGCATTGACTAGTTCCCTTCAGTAAGCCTGAGCTACTGGATGTAGCTTGGTCATACCAGCAGAAAACAGCTAAATATGTATTTGGGGAACAGAAAAACCTAGAGTCTTTAGAAATATGTATTTTCAAGAGCCACTGTAGGGCTTGCCCCAGGAGGAGCTGAACTGAAATGTCTGATTTGGAGCTGGAGTAAGAGACAAACACAGAGGAGCTTCCCATGGGATGGGTGGAGAGCACGTCTCTGAGCCAGGCAAGGAAGGACTTGCTCAACCCCCACTCCACAAAGGTTTCTATTTTCATTGGAAATCCAACAGTCCTTAATTGAGCTTAAGCCCTCCCTGAGGAGATCACGTTTTGCTAGGGCTTATTGGCAAGGGAAGTAAGAAAATCCAGTTTTCCCAGAGAGATCTTGTGAGCTGGGTTGGAGATGCTGAAAGGCATAGCTTTCCTCTGGTGCCTTTGATTTGTGCAAAGACATCATCAATGCTTCTTTTGTGGGAAATGGGGTCTTGGGAATAGATCTGCAAAGAGAGAGGGTTTCAGAGCCATGCAGCCAGGCGAGACATAGCTGCTGTAATGGGAACATGACATCCCTTTGTTGCCACCCCAAGGCTGAAGTCCTATCATGGCTACCTCTGCCACCCCATGCTGTCACCAGTGTCCCCCCGGCCTTTCCGCATCTCTGTAGATGGGATGTTGTCTGCCTGTACAGTCCTGGTTCAGCCAAAGTGGATCCCTGCCAGGGTCAGCATCTTCAGATGCTTTGCCAGCAAAGGCAAGCCATGGGTCAGACTCACAGCATGGAGGTCAGCCCCATGTAGACACAACCCAAGACCAGCAAAGAGCCTCTGGGAAAATGTTCCCCATCTCTGCTCCATAGGGGATCAGGGACTGTAAATCCTCTGCTCCTGGTAAGGTTGTGATCCCGCCGTGCATCAGCCCAAAGGAGCAGCATGACAAGCGCCAGGGCGTACAAAGCACTGCCTTTAATGTGCTACAATGGCTTGGAAATGAAAACAAACAGGGCGCTTGCACAGGGAAATTAGGGCAGCGGAAAACAAGTGTGGAAATCTATTGGGTTTTTTTTTTCCCCCTCCATTATTAAAAAAAAAAAAAAAGACACTGGGTGACACCAATTTCCCAGTCCATGTCTGGATGAGATGGGGACCGGGACCTCTCCAGGGATCAACATTGAGGTACCTGTCCTGCTTCAGCTGAGCCACCCGCATCCTGGTGGAAGCAAAATAAGACCATGGCAGGATAATGAAAATATTCACCAGGTGTCTTTTGCTGCTACCCATGTCCTGTTTGACTCTATCCATGGGCCCAGGGAGATAAAAATAATTTCAAAGAGAGCAGTTGGGGCTATCTGGAACACCCTCCCCTTTGCTTGCTGAACCATTTATTTTTGCTCTTGATATTTAGACTCTCATCAAAGCTGATATACAGCCACAGAATACCAGCTCCAGGCCAGATTTGCACCACAAATTGATGTTGCTTTACTGTGGGCCACGTGTTTACATCACTTTACACCAGCTGGAGAGCTGTTAGCCTCCAAAAACCCTATACAAGAGAGGGATTTCAGCCAAAATTGCTCCAACCATTTTCTGTCCCCTCAGCTGCAGTGGTGTTCACTCCCCTGGTTTGTACTTAAATAAATCCCAGTGCTCAGAGGGACATTTTACACTAAGTGCTGGCAAATGCACATTTTAGCACATTTCTCTCTAAAAAATGAGGGAAATACTACACTGGAAAACTCATTCCCCTCCACCATGCACCATGCTACAGCATGCACAGCCCTTGCTGACTTATGGGGCAGCCAGCTTGTGCACCAGCCAGGGAAAGGGGGCTCACCTCTCATTTTTCACTTCAATACCATGTGTATGGACACACAGCTTACCTAGAGATGCTTATTCCTTCTCTAAGGGCATCTAATCAAGGTATTTCATCACTGTCCCATAGCAGGGAGCTCAAAAAATGTCCTTCTTTACATAAAGTCATCTTCTTAAACCATTTTTATCTGCTAAGAGTTGCTTTTACCAGGTTAGATGCTTCCCTGCACTTTGCCAGCCCCAAGACCTCTAAGAGGCCCAGGCAGCAGCTCTGGATGTCAAATACCAGGTGGAAGGTGGTCCACTTTGGCAGGACTCAGCTGCCCATCCTTCAGGTGAGACCTAGCAAGGTGCTGAGCACATTCCACCTCTCCCTGTGCTACCAGGATGGAGATCTCTGGACAATAAATTATATCACTTCACCTTAGAAGTGGTGAGAGTGACAGCACTGTGCTATCACCTGCCTGGCAGAAAAGTAGGTCCAGTGTCTACCTGGAGGAGCTGGTGGCAGCTTCAACTCAAGCAGCTTCAACTCAAGCAGCAACTCTCTGTGTTTGTCCCTATGTTGCTCAACTGCTGGGTGTTGCTTGCTCCCACCTGCTCCACCACAGGAGCGTGGGATGCTCCGGCGGGGCGGGGAGTGCCTCGGCTGGGGTTGCTTTGCCAGGCTCTTCCTCAGATGCTTCTTCTCAAGCTCTGGGACCTGGCGGGTTTCTTCCCAGTCTCCTGTGTGCCTTCTCACATACACCACCCCTTGCAATAATCCAGTTCTGAAAAAAGAGGAAAAAAGAGGATGCCTTCAATTTAAATTTCAGTTTCAATGATATCAAATGGCTTCTATGTTCTTCTATGGCTTCATGTAAGAAACCCAGATCACCTGGGACCAGGCAGGTCCCCTGCCCAGGCCCTGTCTTGTTGTGTCTTCAGCAAATGCTCTGCTATTTCTAAGTCAGCTCACTGTAACTCAGTCTTTGACCTTATTTTTTTTGTTTGTTTGGTTTAAACATCTAATTTCACTTTTCTGCCATGAAGCCACGAGTGGTCAACAGATGGTGATAGCATGAGTCTCGTTAGTCATTGCTCGGGTGGCTCTCAGACTTGGACACTGGTGGGGGGCCTGGGTGGGCTGAGAAGTGGGAGTGTCAGGTGCTGCGGCATCACTTCTCTGGGGTCTTTTGTAGCCTCCACTTCCACTACGAATTTGAGTTATTTGGTGGCCAGTGCTTTTTTTTGCTTATGAAAAGCTGTTAAAACAAATGTGCAGCAATGACTGAAGTAATTTAGCATGGAAGTCCCTTCCAAATTCATTACTTCTACAATACCTGGGTGCAGCTATGGACTAACAGGGTGGGGGAAGTGTGTAACAGAGCAATTAGCTCAGAGATTAAAATCATTAAGCATTAGGGGGCTTAATGGGATTTTTCTACCAACCAAAAGTCTCCTGGGAATCTGACTGAGATCATCTCAGAGGCACTGAGCTCAAGGCAAGACAGGTTGTTTGGGTCAGTGGGACACACAGGGATCTCCCCAGGCTTGCCTTGGGAAGGGTCAACCCCATGATGAAGAACCACTCTCTGCCCCTCCTTTTGCTTCTTCCCAAAAGAGAAACCTCCCTTGAAGAGCAGTCAGGGCTTGTTCTTCTAGTAGAAATGTTGTCTTGTCCCTCCAGGAAGTGCAGAGAATGCAGGTTCCAATGGTTTCCCCAGCTCTAACCAAGGTCTGGCTGTAGGTGATGGGTGGGTGAAGATGCTGGTTCGGGCAGAGAAAGTGGCCCTGGGGCAAGCAGGATAGCTGGCCTCTGAGATGAGTACATCTCTGATGAATACATCACTGATTTGGCATTCAGAGTTATATGTATTTTTTAAAGAAAATTTAATACATACACACACACACACACCCCCCCCTCAATTATTAGACTGAGAATAACTGCTGGCTCCTTGCCCAAATTGGGCTCGGGGTAGAAAGCAACATTTAGGTCCTGCAAGTGCTGCTAGTTCAAGAATAAACCAAAATGTGCTGGCATATCTGGGTCACTCTGCCCTGCAGGAGAAGGTATTTTAGACAGTGGGAAAGTGCCTGCCTTGCCCTCGGCACCTTGTGGCTGCATCCTGCCTCTCATCCAAGGATGTCGGAGGCCAAATTGCTTGAAATGAAAATGAGACACCTGGGAAATGGTTTTGCCTTCTCTATTACTCCTGGCTGTGCACCCTCCTCCGCCCTGGCTCTTGGGAAAGAGCGATTAAGATTGTGCAAAACTTTCTTGCCTCTCTGCTACCTCATATGTGCTATCAGAGGCCTGGCACGGAGTACGAGTGGGCTGCAGCTTGAATCCCCCATGGGGAGAAGGGCATAAATCAGAGCTGGCCGGTGGCATTTCTCTATTAAAAAAAAAAAATAAAAGGAAAAAGGAAGTCTTAGGGGTGCAGATGAACCAGGTACAAAGGCAAAGCAAATACAACCTGAAATTGCACCTTGAAAAATTGAACATGAGGAATATTTGATTTCATTAACATCAATTTATGTGATGGAACAGTGCCAGAGGAGCCAAAACATTGCCATTAAATATACTAAGTGAGAACTGTCATAAAGAAACATCTCTTAAATAAGCACTGATTTCCTACTGGGGAAGCAGGATGCTATTCTTTGACACAATCTGGACAAAATCATCACTTACCATCTTTGTAGCCCTGGAGTGGTCTTTCCCCCCCTGTCATCTTGCAGGAAAGTGGTAGACCCAAAAATATTTGAAGTGCATTTGCGAGCAAAGCTGCGCTGGGGCAGCGGTGAGGTGTCACCAGTGCTTAGGAAGGGTCCAAGCATCACCTGTGTCCCTTCCTTCCCCAACATAGCAAGGCTAAGGTCAACCAACAGCTGCCATGGAAGGGCTGTGCTGGGAGGCATAGACCCCAGGAGCCAAAGCTGAAAGCTCTCCAGCACACAAGCACGCAGCCAGTGGGCAAATGGATGTCTTGGCAGGGTCCATTGCTGGTGTTTATTTATGTCAACAATATTTAAAAGCCATGCTAGGCTGTCTGGAGCATTAAGGACAATTTACACTGGAAAATAAATTAGCTTTTCTCTTCCAAGCCAACATCCTTGCATTGGTGTTGCAGGCTATAAAGTGCTCATAGAAAATGAAAATACTGGAGGGTGTTTTCTGGGGTCCAGCACGGTCTCTGGACATCACAGGTATTCAACAGGCAAGAAATGAGCTGGGAAAGGGCTGGGAAGCTGTGACAGAAGGCTGAGCTCAACAACAATGATGGGCCAGAAAGCCAACAAACCGTCAGAGAAGTGGGACAGAGTCCTGAGACTGATGCCTTTTCAGACCAAAATCTACTCTTTCCCAGGCAGAAATCTTTGCACAAGCAGGGAGGGAAGGCTGGGATCTGCACTGATGGCTGCCCATAAGGAATATGGATGAGAAGAGGAATGCAAAGTTACTGTAGTGTCTTTGGCCTTAGTCATGTCTGCAGGAAGACCATGAACCTGATCCCCACAAGCAGCAAATTTGGCATGAAAGACCCAACAAATTTTGTTAAAAAAGGTCTTTTCTGAGAACATGGACCTGGGAGTTTGGAGGAAGCACCACAACATCAGAGCAGCCTCAGTGGTAAAAAGCGATGACCCACCAAACCCAGTGTCCCATTTCCAGAAACCCAGAAGAATAACTAGTGCCATGCTTGGGTGTGGATCTCCTCAGCTTAGCCCCATGCCATGCACAGCCCTGCTTTCTTCAGGTTGGAAGATTCAAGAAGACCCAAAGTCAGAAGGAGCCTCAAGGACAGAAGGAGCCCCAAGGACAGCAGAAGACCCAAAGGCAGAAGGAGCCTCAAGGACAGAGGGAGCCCCAAGGACAGCAGGACACCTGAGGACAGCAGAAGACTCACCCTCTTTGCCCTTTCTGTGCCAGCCATGACTTCTGTCCCATCTCCCTGCCCTTGCTGACCAACTCCTAGTTGCTCCTCCCATGGAGCCATGTTGCTGATCACCCATCATTTCAAGATGCTGAGACCCACACCTCCTCCTGCACATGCCAAGGAGCACATGCTGTGGCAGGAGACTCTGTAACCTTAGCCCAGTGCAAGGAATGAATGACCAACATCCCCAGGATCTCTTACAAGATCTAAAGCAGTTTCATCTTGCCTTGTTTAGAGGGTGGGACTCAGGGCTCAATGATCTAGCATGTTTGGACAGGCTTGGCTATGGCTGCTGGTTGCCCTCTCCATTTAGCCACTGAAGAGTACATGAGTCTAAGAAGGTTCAATCTAGGGGGGGGGGAGGGGAAGAAGGTTTAAATGCAGCATCATGATTGCCGTGCAGATGCATCTAGACACTGCAAACTAACACTGTGATCTTGTGCCACCCTGAAGCCATGGTGCCACCTGCCCCTAATTCTCAGCCACCGCCCCGGCAATGAGGGTGACTACTCCCACCACAGTGCTGGCCCCACTAGCAGCACAGCTCCTCCCCAAATGGGATTTGAGATGTCATTTAAGAAAATGCAATCCTTTTAAAGGCTTTTGCTTTGGAGTGGATGGCTGTGAAGGTCTTGCTTAGCTGATGGCTACATGAAGAAGTGAGCCAGCAGAGATGCAAGCGAGTGGACAGAGCTGCCCAATGGACATGGCCCTGCAAGCAAACGGACATGCTCTGCCCCAAAAAACAAGTGAGAACAGACCAGTTTGGGACTCAAAGAGATGCTCTGCAAGTTGTAGGCAAGGCAGGACCAGAAGGTAGGTCTTTCCATTCCTGGGTCAGTCCTCTATTTGCTACACCATACTGCTGCTTCATAGCCCACACGTTTGCCCAAATAATTCCCTTGCAGAGATTTAATAGTCAATAAATATATATATATATTCCATGCATATTTAAGTTCTGTTTGGTATTTCTGAGGTACACAATAAGGTCTTGAAAATGCAGACCCCAACATTTCTACATATATTTTGGACAACAGCATCATTTTTACAGGTTTCTCTAAATAATATTGTGCAGGTTAAAAACCAAATGAACAGGTTTGATGGTGACACAGAAAGCAGCAACATCCATTTCCTTCCAGCAGCACACGCCTCCGTGAGCTCTGCAAGGCCAATGGCACATCAGCATCCCATAGGATCTGTCCCACTGAAGCTGTTGGCCTTGCTGTAGAAACAAGCAAATACATTTTCCACCTGCAGTCACAAGAACTATATGGGTTTGGTTGGATTTCCAATCCTTTGCAGGCATTTGTAGGAGATGAACTGTTTTCTGCAGGAAAAGATGTTTTATGAAGGCAGGCAGTGGTGGTGGAGAGTTGGTGTGAGGTCCTGAGAGCCAGAGCTGAGATGATGTGCCACCAGCATGGATCACATCCCCTGAAGATGCAGGCCTGGTGCTGGGGTGTTTAAATACAGACCTTGAGAAATTGATAGCCAGGTGAAATCATTTGCTTTTGCCACCAAAAACTCAAGGCAAATTAATACCATCAGCCATCCCTGAGAACATGAAGCAGAGGTTACATGCAAGGAGTTCAGCTTGTCTTAAGAGTGAACTTTATAAAGAAGCTGTACACAAAGGAGAAGACATGGAGATGAATGGATCAGTGTTTTTAAACTTCCTTTGCAAGGAAAATCAAGTGAGGGTGAAGCATGGAATAATGAGAGGATGTGTTCATTTCAAACTCAATGGCATCTTTTTTGTTAGGGAATTTCCTTTTTATTTTAATTTGCATTTTAAATTGCATTATGATATAAAGGTAGATGCTAGTCCCTCAATCTTGGCTCCTCTGCACACTTGAAGCCCAAGCTCTCCTGTGTGGCAGTGTGTGTCGGGGACGCTCTGCTTTGGCTTTTCCAAAAATTATGCCTGAATTTCTTCCCTGTGTGGTGGCAACCAACTCAGAGCATTTCAGTTATCTTCTTGCACATGCTTCCAAGGTGGTCAGGATAGCCTTCCTGCAAACCTCCTCTGCTTCTAGGCTCATCCAATAACATTTCTTCTTTCCCTTTAATTCCTCCTCCAGCATCATGGCTCAATTCTTTTTTTTTTGCTATAGAAGTCTCTTGATACTGTTTTCTGTAACTTATACCCTATGCAGTCGTCTGTTTTTCAATCTAGAAAAGGTCCCAGGACATGGTTTGTGTGAAAGATGCCAGAAAGAGCAGAAGCAGGAAAAAGAATGTGGTTTTTTTTCTCTCTCTCTTGATTGTTTAACCTTGAAGGCACTGATGGGAAAGCTAGTAGCATCAATAAAGGTGAGCACAGAGCATTGGAGAGGGAGAAGTGCTGCTGGTACCCCCAATTCCTCTTTTTAAAATGCAGAATGGAGAAGAAAGAGGAATTTTTTTCACATTTGGCTTTCTGGGCAAGTGGTTATAGAGGGCTGTCATGGTGGGATGCAAAGGGAATCCCACCACCCATGGAGTTTTGTGCTTTAATTTATTATGCTGGTTTGACCTCAAACCCCTTGCCCATGGAAAAAAAGAAACAAAACCCAACAGCCCAAGAATATTGTATTTTTCTGTGTGTGCTCCCCCACAGGGTGCTTTGCTGGGTACCCCTTGGAGCACAGATAGCCATGGTCATGCACAGAGCTATGTTCCGTTCCCTCGCTGCCCTAGTGAAACCTGCTGGCAGATGGAGATGCTCCCACACAGTTCCCAGCAGATAAACAGTGAGCAAAGATGAAAAAGTATGGTTCAGACTAAACTGCCAGTGTTAACACCTTTTTGCTCAGGATTTTGAGGGCAGGGAGGGCAACTTTCAGTACATCTAATCCAGGCAATTGAATTTTACTCCTTGCACTGATTGAATGATTTAAGTGTGTTTTTCTCTCTCTGGGGGCTGGCACACCCAGGGCACAAAGAGCTGGGAAGGAAGCCAGGGAAAGGATTTCCGGTGACTCTGAGGAAGAGATTTTATTGAGGCTGGCAAACCTCCCACAGGCTGTCACAGGGGCCTGGGGCTGCTCAACGCCCTCAAGGGGGGAAAAAAAGTCCATGGCAATTATAGTTCCTTAACTGACTTTTAACTGACCTGATAGCTAGTAGAAATTTCAAAATTTGGAGGAAAAAATTTTGCCTAAGTGGTTCTTCAGCAACATCCCTATTTCCCTCCCCTGCTCAGCCCCTCTTGCCTCCCTTGACATACAGGTGCTCTTCATCCATCCCAAGCTATTGCAAGGGAGCTCTAAAATAATCTTAGGGCTGAATTTTTGTCCTGAAGCAGAGCAAGAGTGAGGGCACAGGAGCTGAAGAGATGCACAGCCGGGAGAACTGTCCTTTCCTAAACAGCACAACCCCATCCACACCACCCAGAGAAGATAATTTGACTAGGAAACATGCAGGAAAAAAGTACCCATCGATGTATCCATGGAAAAGACCCTTTCCCCACATCTGGACCTGCCAAGCTGTGCTCTCACCTGCCTGTTGTGCTAAGCTGTGGCCCAGGGCTCAGCCACTGCTCCCACGTGCTCAAATGCAACCGGTGTTACACTCATGGTGCTGGCAGGCATGAACAAGCCTGTAGTTAATTTTCAACCAGCAGCAGGACAATGAGGTGTTTCTGTCACCACTAAAAGCCCAGGAGCCCCAGTTCACTGCAGCAGCTCCAGCAGATACAGCAGGATCCCCTGTCTGCTCATGTTCTTTGTGCCCATCACAACCATGCTTGCATCCAGCAAACACTGAGTGTTCTCCTTCCTCTCTCTTTTCCTATTTCTTTCTAAGAAAGTTTCTTTTGGAGGGGAAGCAGGAACATGGCTGCTTTGGCAAAGATGGGTTTGTAGGGTGAGTCCCCTGCCTCAACAGCCAATGCCACGTTGATGGGCGAGGATGAGGAAACCTTCCCAGATGGCAAAAGCCAGTTTTGCTGCTTATTTCCAAGGAATAATGCAGCTATACCACCAAGGGAAGCAGGGGCCATCCCATGCAGGCTGAAGAGCTTTTTATCAGCTTTAGTGGGTGCTAGCTGGGACTGGGTGCAGTTGACAAGGGGGAGGAAGGTTCCCTGCAAGTGTCTCCCTGCTGCTGCTGCATGGGAGGGCACCAGCCCTTCAGGCAGGGTCTCCTGGGAGAATGCTGGTGGCTGGAGCAGGGTGGCTGTAGGATACGATGTGCAGTGACATCCTGGGATGGCTGACGGATCCTGAAGTCACCTTAGCTTCAAAAATGCTCGTTTTCTTTGCAAACGCAAAATATTTTTCTAGATCCTCCATTTGCAAAAAAAAAAAAAAAAAAAAAAAAAGCTTACTAGTGACTCATCAGTCTCATCTCCCTTTTGGCTTTTACTTTTTTTATCTTATTTTTCTTCCTACCATCTCAATAGCTGGGGCGGACAGTGCCACATCGTGCACTCCCCAACCACCGTACCCACACTTGGCAGAGGTGGCAGGGCCAGCCCAGTCAGGGCCACCACCACCAACAACAATGCTGCCCCACGCTTGTACCTCTCAGCCTCTTCCTACTCACTTTCTGCTGGGCTGCAATCCCATGGCAGTACCATGGTTCATGCACAGGCATGGTCTGCTTCGGGGACAAGGTGGTTGCAATGCACCCAGTGGGAGGACTCAAGTAGAGAGGGTGGGTCATATGGCTATAAAAGCTTGGGGACAGGAGGTAGTGCTGTTGCAGCATGAAAAGATGGGACTTCCCATCTTGAGTGTCGGTGAGAAACCCTCTTTTCTTCTCTGAGAGCATCTTCACAGAAGCATCGGGGCACAAATGGGGAGGCCAGGGGGAGGGAGGTCAGGCATGGCCTAGGAGCCCATGGGAGTTTAGCAACTCTTCACCAGCATTTTTATCCTCAAATGCCATCTTTTGGAAATACCAGCCCAAGACTGTGCATCAGGCTTGAGGGACTCTGGCAAGTCTCTTTATATTTACCCTAGATCTACCCTCATTTAGTTTAAAACTGTTGCCCCTTGTCCTGTCACTACAGGCCCTGGTAAAAAGTCTCCATTCTTCTTATAAGCCAGCTTATATTGAAAGGCCGCAATGATGTCTCCCCAGAGCTTTCTCTTCTCCAGGCTGAACAACCTCAGCTCTCCCAACCTTTCTCCATAGCAGAGGTGTTCCAGCCCTCTGACCACTTCCATGGCCCTTCTCTGGACCTGCTCTAGCAGGCCCATGTCTGTCTTGTGCTGGGGACCCCAGAGCTGGATGCAGTACTCCAGGTGGGGTCTCACAACAGCAGAGTAGGGGGGGCATCCGCTCCCTCAACTGGCTATGCTGCTGGTGATGCACCCAGGACACGATTGGCTTTCTGGGCTGTGAAGACACTTTGCCGGCTCATGTCCAACTTGTCACCCACCAGTATCCCCTTCTCAGCAGGGCTGCTTTCAACCCATCCATCCCCCAGTCTGTAATGATATTCTCCTGCAGGGAGTTACAGCAAGCCACTGACACATGAGCTGGCAAAAAGTTTTCTGCTCATAAAACCATGGGGTTGGCCCCACAGCCCAGTGGTGGTGGGGGCAGCAGGTTTTGTTATTATCCTCATTTTTTTAAATCTTGCCCACATCTAAGGGATCCTTGTCAGAAGTGATGCTTGAAGTTAGGAGAGCCATCAGTCACCTTCCAGCTGCTAAGAAAGCTTTTGGCTGGTGGTTAGCAGCAAACCATAGCAGGCGAGGAAGGGAGAATTCATGGGGAGAGAAAGGGATGTAGTTTATGGGCAGAGAAAAATAGAAAGCAAAGGATTCGTCTGCAGGCAGTGAATGAACCAGCTTCATGCATCACCTTGGGAGCTCAGCCTGGCTCCTCCAGGGCTGACAAAAGAGCCCATCTCTGCTAAGCGGCTCTCAGTGGTGCAGACTCTTGGTTGCCCCTCTGGTGCCCTGGCGAGGTGGTTGAAGGTGATTTGGGGTCTGAATGTGATTTAGCTTTTGCTAAAGACTTGCCTTCTTCCACCAAATCCCCCTTCCCGCAAAGTTTGCGGATCACTAGGAAAGTCCATGCTCAGCATCACCAAGGATGGCACTGAATGACACAAGCAGTAAAGATGAAGCCAGCCCTTCCCTTGATCACCTTGCCCACCTGGTGCTGCCTGAGCTGGCATGAGGTGCTCCATGGGCTTTGGGGAAAGCTGGTGTGTGGCAGTGGGACATTGCAGGGCTCAGTGGGTCCAGCTGAATCCCCCTGCACCCTTTTCCTTGTCCTTCTCCTTCAGAGCGAGCCCGGGATTACCTGCACAAGACTGGACGCTTCATTGTCATTGGTGGCATTGTCTCGCCTGTGCACGACTCCTATGGGAAGACGGTGGGTCACCTGCATTATCCCTTTCTGCCTCCTATGTGCGATGGTATGTCTGAAGCCAGGGGTGAGCACTGGGCAGCACTGCCTGTACTTGTGGTCCTTTCATGGACCTCCTCTGCCTGGGGCAGCTTCTGACCATGGGAAAGTCTCCAAGAGGAGGAAGAAGATTAAACCACCTGCTCTTTAGATAAAAACTGTGGCAAGACTCTACCACCAGCCAAAGTACTAGACAGCAGAGATAAACATACTCACCCCAAAATGGTGGTGTCATCTTGTTGGGTTGGGGTCATCTTGTTTGTTTGAATGATTTCAAAGCCAATTTTATCATGGGGATGGCAACAATGCAAATAGGGACCTTTAAAAGCACTTTCTGTGGCAGGGGGAAATCCAAATTAGGAGAGGAGAGATTTTCCTCTTCTCCTGAAAGCTGGAGAAGTTTCATCAAGAAAACCACCATCCCCAGGTCTGACCCCACTGTAGCACAGGTTTGAGAGTGGTGGTGCTGAGCAAATCTCACCAACTTGTGCATAACAAGGGCTGAAGCAAGGCAGGGACTCCTCCCCTCCAGCAAACAGGACTTTAAATAAATTTTTGTGGGCAGGAACAAATCCTTCTGGCCTGTGTCATCTGAGTGAGCCTGATGCTCTGCCTCAGGAAGGTTTGCAAGCCCAGGCTGACCAGGGCATGATGCTTGTCTCTGGTAACCGTTCCTGAATCTCCCTCTCTTGCAGGGTCTGGTCTCAAGCCGGCACCGCCTGACCATGTGCCAACTGGCCGTCCAGTCCTCCGACTGGATCAGGTGAGTGGCAGAGCCCACACCTGCTGCAGCAACAGCAGTCCCCAGCAGCCCCTGCCACTTCCCCAGCACCGTGGGGACAAAGTCCCACATACAAAGTGGAGATGCCATGAGCTGCTAGAGCTCAAGGATGGACTTTCTCCTCTCCCGGTCAAACCTTGATTAAAAACTGGAGGCCTTACTCTCCTAGTCCAGCAGAGAACCAATGAGGAGTGTTACACCATCCTTCAAGGGGAGCCCTTTGGCTTCAGGGAGTCTCGCAAGTCCCCTGCTGAGTCTGTGGTGTCTGAGTGAGGCCCAAAGTCACCCAGTGCACCCCAGCCTTGTACCGTGGCATTTTCCCTTTCTACACCTGCAGCAGCAGCCCACTGACTTTCCCCTTCCCAGCATTGCCACATGGCCTCTGGCAGCTGAGGTGGGACCAGAAACATCTCTGGGCTGGCCTCAGAAAACAGGGTTGTAACACCTGTGGTTACATCCAAGCCAAAGGAAAGCTGATTTTGGGTACCAAGAGTGGAAAGGTGTCCAGGCACACATTCAGGTCCCCAAAGCTGTTAAGGAGAGCTGGATGTCCAGAGGCCATGGCAGAACTGGGGGAGTGTTGGTGGCTGCTCATGGCACTGCTGGCCAGCCCAGTGGGGAGGAGGTGGCATGGCCAGGAGGTTCAGGCAGTGGCCATTGGCCAACACTGTTACCTTGCTGTGCTCCCCACAGGGTGGACCCCTGGGAGTGCTACCAGGACACCTGGCAGACCACCTGCAGTGTGCTGGAGCACCACCGCGACCTGATGAAGGTGAGGTAGCCTCTGCATTGCGAGTGCACCTGGGGTGAGGGTATGGGGAGAGCACAGGAGTGGGGCTGCTCTTGCACCAGGACATCAACAACCAAAATATGGCCGGGACAGACAGAGAGAAGACTTGCAAGAAGGCACCTGAAATCCTGACCTGGAAGAGGTGCAAGATACCTTGTCACAGCTGCTTTGAGCTCCTTGCCCTGATGGTGAAAGCAAATTGAGCTCTCCAGCCAGAGCCAGCAGCTGTCCCAGTCCCACGCACACCAGGAGGGGAGCAAGGTTGAAGGCAGAGTGGGCATAAGCCCAAATCGTTAATGCTGACCATTTGCTCTACCCTGAGGGGAAGGAGAGGTAGATGGGCATCCCTACTCATCAGCTGAGCCGAAACTGCTGTATGAACCTGACGGAGTGACTCGGTGGGAAATTCAGCATCTGGGAAGTCCCTGGGGAGCACAAAACCCAGGAAGAAAAGTCCCTCTGAAGCCCAGGCAGGCCTGAGAGCCGAGGAGGAAGGTGACCGCCCTTGGGTGACTGCAGGGACAGGGAGAGCAGGGCTGCTGCCAACACCTGGATATAGTGAGCAAACCAAGGAGGGGAAATGGTTAAAACAGCATCATTCAAACTCACATGCACCCCAGACAGGAGGCACAGAAACGGCATTAACCATTCCAGTGGGATGTCTAGTGCAGCCAGGGACTGTGGTGTCAAAGCCAAAGAGCCTCTGGAAATGCCTGCCTTCTCCTGCAGGGACTGGTGGAGGAGAAGAGGGCACATTTGCTCCCAGGGTAATGTGTAAGCTGCTGGCTTTGCACAGCTGATTCATCAGCCACTGTATTTTTATTTATTCATCAGAATTTAAGAGTACCTCCAGGCGGTGGGGGCAATGCCTTCCTACAAGCAGCACAGCTGCAGCCTTGCCAGCCTCATGGGTCCACACAAAAAGTTAATCCCACCGTTCCCAGCCTTAATCATGAATTATTATCCACAGCCTCCTGCTTGCCCCAGGCCTATCCAGTGAGGTCAGATGGGACCAGAGATCCTAAAGTGAGCTTGGACATACCTGTCACTAAAAATAACCTTCAGCCTGGGGAGTGGAAGCTCGATATGGGGGTCACAAAGGTTTTGGGTGGTAGCTGGAGAGAAGGCACTGTTCCACCTACATCTTCCCTCATTGCAGAGAGTGACTGGCTGCATCCTCTCCAACGTCAACACACCCTCCATCACTCCTGTGATCGGTCAGCCCCAGAACGAGTCTTCGCAGACCATCTACCAGAACAACAACAACATCTCCAACAAGCCTACTGCAGGCAAGTGGCAGCGGGGTAGGGAAGATGGGGGATGACCATCCACCCCTCACCTCCCAGCCAGGGCTGCCAAGCATTAGGAACGGTGCTCCATCATCTCACTTTTGGGTCAGGTTGCTCATCAGGCTCTATGCACCAAGGCCAGGGTCAGGTGGGGGTGCAATGGAGGAGTGCGATAGCATTCAGCACAGCAAGGGGATCCAAGAACAGCTTAAAATGGCTGTGAAATCTCACTGGACTTCAGCTGGATGATGTTCAGGCAGTGAGATCAGCTAAAAGAAAGCCTACTTTGTACCCATGGGGTGCATACAAAGGATGAACTAGCAGGAGCAGTGACGTGGCTAGATCTCCCACAAGCTGGTGGGATGTTGGACACAGAGGTATTAGCTGGGGACAAGAGAGGACGTTACTTAAATCCTATAAAAATGAACATCTTGTGATTTATTTTTTTTTTTTTTTAGTGATTTTAGCTGTCCAGCTGGTCCCTTCAAGGCACAGTGTAGCGCTCTCGGGAGTTAAGACTGTGAAAGGAGGTGGTGGGGAGATGCTGAGAGCAGTTCCTGCACCTGGGCACAGGAGTATGTGTCAGGACCAGGGTGGCCAAAGTTCTTGTGCGCGTTGGTCATACAGCCTCTCTCCCATTAATTTTTCCTTCTTCACCTTTAGCAAAGATCCTGGGGAAGGTGGGAGAAAGCCTGAGCAGGATTTGCTGCGTTCGCCCACCCATGGAGCGCTTCACCTTTGTGGGTATGTAGAGGAAAGGTCCAGCATCACCTCTGCTTTATCTCCAGCCCCCAGCCTTCCTCCCAGCCCTCTCTTCTAGGCCAGACACCAGCACCTCTCTTTTACTTCCCTTCCCCAGATGAAAATGCCAACTTGGGGACGGTGATGAGATACGAGGAGATCGGTGAGTATGCAGCCCCCCCTCCAAGTTGCTCTGGCTCCTCTGGGCCAGAGCTATGTGGCTTGGGAGCAGCTGCAAGACAGATCTGGTGGCAAGCAAAGGAAGCTGGATCATCTCACCCTGGTGCCAGCTATCAAGGTTCAGGGGTGAAACAGGAGCAGCACTAAACTCACCTGAGCCCATTCCTGTTGGCAGACAAACAGCCTGAAATAAGGGAGTGAGCAGCAGGGACCCAGATCTCAGCACTGGCACAGACCTACCATGGCATCATGCCTTCAAAGTCACCCCAAATGCCACCAAGTTTGCCCTCTCATGGTGGTGTCACCCACATGCTTGCATTGCCTGCAGCCCTGCAGAGCTTTGTGCATGGCAGCAGGAGGCATTTCAGCTGCCTGACCAGCCATGGTGCCCCTTTCTCTAAAACCCTGTAGGGGTTTGAGACCCACTGGGCTGCCACACACTTGGCACCACTGTACATCACCAGGGCTCTGCATGGGGAGCTTGCCAGTGTTTCTGAGATCCATTTCATGGGCTAGCTAACACACAGCCTGGCACAACACCCATCCTAGTACCACCACCATGCAGAACCCAAAGGCTTTGGCTACCTGGAAATGCCAACCAGGGAGATACCTTTCCATGCAGCCACCTCTTCCCACCCCTCAGGGTGGGTTTATGGCTTTTCTCTGGTGGTTGTGCAAATAAATTAATCTTTAAGGGCCTGTTGGAGCAGAAAGCTCCTTTCCACAGCACAACTTTCTTGCTGAGCAGCAAAGCCAGCTCTCAAAGCAAGCGGTCGGCAAGAACCAGTCCCAGCCTGGGGGGAGGAAGGGAGGACATGGAAGTCCTCCAAAATTAGCAACCCACACCATCAGCTTTGCTAAAGCAAACATGGCCATGCCCAGGGCTCTGAGCAGTCCCCTGGGCTTTCCCCATTGCCCCATGGCTGGAGCTCCTGCGGCAGATCACAAAGTGATTGTGGGTGCCCATAGCATAGAGAAATGACTGCCTTCCCCAGGGATACCCCCATCTCCAGGGCTGGAGCACAGGCATAGTTGAACAGCACATAGCAATGTTGACAACAACCCAGCAGCACAGGAGAGGAGCTGAAATAATGTAGGGTAGGCGGTATTTGATGTTTGGTGCCAGTAGGGATGTGAGAAGGACTATAGGATCTTTAGCGGGACTTGCTTTGGCAGGGGAGGTCTGTGCAGAAGAGGATCCCCCCCGAGCAGTACAGTGGGATGGCAGGGGGCAGGGACAGTGCCTGTTCAGCCCTGTTTGCTCCCACCTCTGAGCTTCTTGGTTTCTTTTCTTCAGAGCTTCGCATCTTACTGCTCTGTGGCAGCGACCTGCTGGAGTCCTTCTGCATCCCTGGTCTCTGGAATGAAGCGGATGTGAGTCACCCCCACTAAGCACCCCTCTGTGCTCCTCTTCCCCAGACTCCCTTCCTTCTCCTCTGCTTCCCACACCCAATGCTCCTGGGAGCCATTCAGTTCCCTTGGGATGGCAGGAACTGTGCTCACCATCCCCACTGCCTCCTCCATTCCAACCCTGATCCTCACCTCCCCTACCCAAGGGCAGCCTGAGGGACAGGGTCTTCTGCTCCAGGGTCACCAACCCTACTCAGCATCCGCTTCCACAGACCCAGCCCTGGTCCCACTCACCGTTCATGCAGAAGACTTCACCTGGGGTGCAGGGTAAGCCAATCCCAAGGGATTTTCAAAGGCTGCACTCCCACTCCTTGTCCCTTGGAAGGAGCCAGCATCAAGTAGATGCCAGTCTCAGCAGAGTGAGGTGTGGAGGTAGGAAATAAGGTATTTACAGAAATTAGCCAGACCTCAGAAATTACACACATTTACAGCCAAATCAACAGCTTTTACTTAATAAAAGGCTTTTCCTGCAATGCAGTATACCCAAGTACCCATCTTTATAAAGGCCAAGAAATAAAACCATCTTGACTCCTCAGCCAGATGATGCCTCACACCAACTCACAGCTGACATGAGCCCATCTCAGCACCTTCACTGCCACAGCTCAAACGGATGAAATCCACTGCCCACCCCTCTGTGCCCCACCAGCCCCCTTAGTGAAGGACTGCGGCAGGACACCCAGGACCCTAGACACTGCAGTCACCGCCTGAAGAAACCATATTTTCATGGGAGGACATCAGCCCTAGAGAAGGGCTGGTTTACTGACCCACAGGCTCCTCCCAGCAGTCAGAGTTGTGCTGGCTGGGGGAGCTCACCTGGCTCTTCACTGAAATTGGGTGGTTAACACAATCCCCCTGTTCCCCCCACCTTGAGCCTCTCAACTATTCCTAAAAGCAGTTGCCACATTTTCAATGCTATATTTTTTTTAAACTTAGCTGGCAGATATCTCCTCTGAAAGGCTGCAAAACCTGAGATGAGGCAAGTCTTGAAGCCCAGCACAAAGGGTGCAAAAATTGGGTGTCAAAGCACTGGCAGAAGAGGCATTCTGCCCCAGCACCACCTCACAGGCTCCTGCTGCCTGAATTTCCTGACCCAGAGCTCTTTCGGATGAGCCTGCTTTGTCTCACCTGAGACAGGTGGGAGCAGTGGAAGCTCTCCCCAAGCAGTGGCAAACTTGGCCACCAGCCTTGGCACAAACAACTTTGGAAGAACAACCCTACAAGACCTCTGTTAGGACCAACACATCCATCCTGCTCACAAACCCTTCCAGGGAGGCAGAGGCCACATCCTCCTTGGGCAACCTCTTCTTCCACCATGCTCTTTCTACCATAACAAGTCCTCTCTAAAACCTAACCTCAACGTCTCATAATAGGATTTAACCCCAAGCCTTTTTATTTCATCCACTGCAGATCACTCACCATGACTTAATTCCAAGTTTCTGCCAAAAGCTGTTGAGATAGCCTCAAATTCACTTTCTGTCTCCATCCAGACCGTGGTCCAGCTTTCATGGTACAGAGGGGTCAGCAGACAGTGGCAGGTTTTGCATGGGATGGTTATAAAGCTCTCCCTGCTTTGGCTTGCTCCTAGATGGAGGTGATTGTCGGGGAGTTTGGGATCGTGGTGGTGCCCCGGGATGGAGCAGATCCGGACCGAATCATGAACCACTCCTCCATACTCCGCAAGTACAAAGTAAGTGGATACACACATGGCCAAAGAAGGCTGTGAGTCCTCTCACAGCCTTTCTTTACCTAGGGGAGCACTTCTGCCACAGGGCACAAGATATCTCAAGGCCAGATGCTCTCAGCTGCTAGGTGGGATCAATAATAGGGCCACCATGCAGCAGTCCTCCGAGGCCATTGGGGTGGGGGGCCTGGCAGGCAGACACCTGCTTTCAGGCCATCCCTTCACTCCTCTCTTCCTCCTTCCCCTGCAGAGCAACATCCTGGTGGTGAAGGATGACTCAAACCACCCCATGTCAGTCGTCAGCTCCACCAAAAGCAGGTGGGTGATGTAGGGGGACTCCCACTACAGAGTGGGGAGAGGGGTGCCCCAGCCAGCCCCTCCATTTGCAGGGGTATCTGACCCACCCAACTGGGCTCTGACCCCCTTCTCTCCCCCCACACCCCCAGACTGGCCCTGCAGCACGGAGACGGACATGTTGTGGATTACCTCTGCCAGCCCGTCATCGACTACATCCTCAAGAGCCAGCTCTACATCAATGCCTCCGGCTAAGCGCCAGAGGTCTTGCAGCGAGACAGCCCTCATGTCCCGCCTGCCTACAGCTCTCCATCACTCTTTTCTCTCTCTCTCTCAGTCTGTGTCTCCATCTCTCTCCCTACCCCATGGCCTCCTGCTCGTGTCTGCCTCTCTCCCCCGGCGCCAATGCTCCATCGTGCAGCAATGTCCAGGGAACTGCAGCATGGCCCCGAGGGAAATGGTTTGGTCTCTTTTTTCAGGGAACTGCCCTCCCCCTTGTATGTGGGGAGGGAGGGGGGACCAGTAAAAGAGCGATGTGCTTGGTGCGCTCAAGGGGAGGCAGCTCTGCACCCCCCTCCCAGCATGTCACTGGGAAATGGTCCCCCTGGTCCGTCCTCCCAGCATGCTCAGAGCAGGAGCTTACTCTTCTGCATCATCTTACAGTACTTAAGCTCAATAAATCTAGGTGGACTTTTTTTTTTCTTAAATAGTTTTAGTGTGAGCCCTCTGGGCCTCTCAACACGATGACCAAATGAATCATAGCTGGCAGTGGGCAGTTGCAACCCAGCTGGCTTGGTGCCCTATGGCAGGTGTACCACCTCAGGCCAGCAGTAGGACAACCCAGCTAACAAAATCCTCCTTCTGGCCCTGAAAAATCATGGAGAGGGCATTTCTGAAGGGGAGCAGAGGCCTTGGCAAGCATTGCTGCCAAAGCATTACTAGGGGAGGATGTCATGTCTCACCTTTCCTTGGCTGCAAGTGAACCAAACCCACCCCAAGGCAAGTGGAGTTGGGGTGATGTTCTACTCAGACCCAGTGTTGGAGAGGGCAGCCCACTGCATCTAGAAAGGGACCTGCCATTTATGAAGCCAAGTAATAAGGGAGGAAGAAACAAGGAGGTGGTGACCCAAAGCCTCTGGTGAAAATTTGCCCCAAACCTGGCTGAGCTTTGCGGGGGCTGGTTCCATCCCCTAGCCTCCAGTTTTCCATTTCTGTCTGCAAACTTCCCTCTTCTCCCTCTGCTCCTACCCTCTTCCTCTCCTTAAAGAGTTTATTAAATGCATGATATTTTCCCCCTCCCAAACCAGCTGTGGACATTTTGCACATCCCTTGGGACATGCCAGGCTTCTGCTCTCCTGACTGTGATGTGCTCCCAAATGCTGGGGATGGAGCCTAGTGGAGATGCTTGCATTAAAATCAGGGCAGGTAACACAGAGCAAATGAAAATTAAGTCCTGCAGAGAGGGGTGTTGCTGAAGCAGGCTGTTGTCCTGCTGAGCATCTCTAGGGTGCAAGGACCCTGCACAGCCCCTGGGAAAGGTCACAGCCACAGGGAGGAAGGTACAGTCCAGCTTTACTCCTCACCTTTTCCTCTCCCTTTGCTCCATCCAACCTTGCATTGCTTTGAGTATAGCCCTGCTGCCTATAGCTCCTGAATATCTGCCCACTCCCCATATATTTGAACTAACTAGGTTCAGGCTAGCCCACACCACCATGCTCTCCCAAAGCACAACCATTGCCTATGCTGGCTTTGTGGCTTTCCTAGGGCAGCACTGTGACTAGCTGCTGGTCCCCAGCAGGGGACAATGTTGTGTCTGGGAGTGCTCCAGGGTGTTTCAAGGAAAGATCTGAAATTATCTTCCCCCCTTTAAAAGTCTACAAAGGGTCACAAGCTGCTCTCATGGAAGCTCCAATGAGAGATTGCACTAAATTTGGTGACCTGCTGGATGCTGCTAGCATCCAACTTTGGACAAAACAAGGTAGCCTACAGCCACAGGCTTCTTGCAGTGGACGGGGTTTTACAAGCAGTAGCTAAGAACTTCTCGAGGAGGGTACAGCTCTTCCCAGAAGGGAAAGCAAGAGAGACAGAAGCGATGCAATGTGCCCAAAGGCCAGAAGAGGTCTTTTCTTGCCAGGGATTTCCCTCCACACAGAGAGGCTTGTTCGGGAACTGTTGTAAATTTGGCAGCTGAATCCCTCAGTGCCAGCTCTGGTATCTCTATGCGGTTGTGTACGTAACACATGGGTTGAAGAGATACACAGACACCAAAGCAGAGAGGGTGGCGAGAGTATGCAGGACTTGGAGTGCAGGGACACCTCTTCTCCAGGGAGGTCTTCAGCCAGTTCAGGCTGCTCACAAGCACCCTACTCAGCTCCCTTAGTTAACATGCTGGGCAGGTGCCCATGGTGGGACATCTCATCCATGAGACACCCAACATGCATAAGCCAGTAGGTAGACTCCTCTCCACCTGTTATTCTCACATGTTCACTTTTCAGTCTCTCCTCCCTAACACAGAAGTTATTTCAGACAGCAGCCTCCTTTCCTTGCCAGACATCACCCATGTTTCTTAGCTCCAAGCTGGAGGAGAAAAAACAATGGTAGCGACCAGCCTCTGAAACACACACATAGAGTGGGATTTTAACCTCCGGGGGGGAGCGATGCCTCTTTGAAGGGGGAGGAAGGACAGTGGGTTTTAAATGAGGAAAAGACACAAGGAAATAAAACAAAGGAGATGGAGAAGGAAGGCAGGTAGTATGTCTGAGAGCCATCTCAGATCCTCCCTCCCTCCCTCAGGTACACAAGATGGGACACAAGGGAAGCCAGACGGCTTCCCATCCCATTGCAGTTAGGACGGCATGCCTTAGAGATGTAGAGTTGTGGTACGGATGATGAGTATATTCTGTCTTACTAGTCTTACCTGCGCCTTCATGTATCCACTCAGTAAAACTCACGGT
>JANZLQ010000095.1:31153500-31179598 GCA_026212715.1 Elanus axillaris
GGGGGTGGGTGGGATGGGGGGTTTGTAACAGGTCATTCAGCTCTGGGACCGGTTTGGAAAATGTCTTTGGGTAGGTATGGAGAAAAAAAAAAACATCCATGAAGATCCATGCTCCGCCAGGGAGGTGAGGACTAGGATTTCCAGGGTGCAGGGGAGGGGTGGGAAGAAGCTCGTGGGTTTTGGTCTTTGAACCTCCACTTTTAAACAGTGCAATTTGCTGAAAGAGAAATGAATTTCAAACGCCTTTTGGGGGAAAAAAAAATAATGGGGGTGGGGAGGGGAAGGGTTTGAAGTTGCCATGCCACCAATTTCACCTTTGTCAGAAGTTTTGGAGCCTAATTTTTTTTTCTTCTGTTGCTATATGAAAAAAATGGTCATTGACAAAAAAAAAATTTATCAGCAAAATGTTTAAATTATGTAATAAACAAAACAAAACAAAAAGATGTTACTGGTGTCATTTAAAAACAGCTCCAAGATTGAGTCAGCATGAAGAGTGCAACTGGCTGTACTGCTGGGAAAACCAATGGCTAAACTCACCCAAAACAGGGAGCTAGAGAAAATAAACCAGTAGGCAAGATCCAGCCAGAAGTATTCATTATTTATTGACCTTCTTTCTCCCTTTCAAAATATCCAACTCATGGAAAAATGAAGTCAGGTCCAAAGTACCTGTCCCTGTGTTGTACAATGGGAAAAGGAAGACATGCCAGAGGCAAGAATACATCTCGCCTAAATAAAAGTATAAGGCAAACATATTACTTGGTATATCCTTATCAAGCAAAAGCATAGGCACTGCTTTATCAGAGAATCAGAGCTAACGAGGGGTAAGCATGTCCCCCAAAGTGTCCTCCTCTGTCCCAGACCTCTTCTTTCACCACCACACAGGTCAGGGGGCTTCAGCAGAGTTGACTTCCAGCATTTGCTGGCTCTTTTTCCCCCTGAAATGGCATCTAAAGGAAGATGGGAGTGGTGTCTGAATGGAGCTGGACCCACAGGAAAGCTGTGGGTGGGTGACGGGAGCACTGTGAACTTCTAATTCCTCCAAGCTCTCCTCAGATGTACGGTGGGAAATTCTGCAGACTTGAGCCTCTGAGAAACAGCCAGCACCACGTGGGAGGGAGAATAAAAGTGGCAGCACCAAACCGGAGGCGGAGACACATTCAAGACATCATTAATACTTTTAAACGGATCAAATCAGGATGCTGGCAATCCAGCAGGATGTCGCCAGGCTCTCAGACATGAGACCCTGTAGCTACAGAGCCCTGGAGAAAGCCCCAATTCCTGTGACAAGTGCTGTAGGATCCTGGATGCTTGTGCAGAGGGGACACCACCTTGCTTCTCCTGGGCTCTGGGACACCCAGAAGCTGCCTGGTACCAAACTGACCGGTCTTGGAAGGAAAGGTTGTGCTTGAGTGTGTAAGAGGATGCTAGGCAGGCCTGTGTTTCAGGAGGAGCTTTGACAAGAAAGCCATCCCTCAGGGGCTTTGGGACTCAAAAAGAAATGTGGGAGAAAGGGGGCCCTCTCCTCCTGGCTGAAGAGAGTAGGTAGAGCAGGAAAGACTTTCCACTTGAGGACCCCCAGCAGGGCTCTCTTCCTCTGCTAACCTGCTAGCATAGGATCCCCTTCTTCCTCCTGCCAGCACATTACCCTGAGCTCAAAACCAGCAGGCATCTTTATTTTTTTTTCCCTTTAGCAAAACAGTAACCACCTCACTGAGAAGCACCGTGGAAGACCTGCAGCTTTATGAAAAGGGTCATCAGCAGCATCTGATGCTGAATCTCCAAGCCACAGCAAAAGCCACACCAGAGCTGCTCTCAGAAAGGTAAAGACTGGGCAGGCTGGGAGAAGCAAGCCACATGAAACATCACTGGTGTCACAGATCAAAACTTATCTCCCCTAGCTGCCAGTTCATGCTGCTCGCTCCCTGCCTCCTGAGCTACTAAAGATGAGGAAGACCCTGCAGAGAACATGAGGAGGTGGTGGTGGTGACAGTGTCAAAAGTAAGAATAGAGACTCTAGTCCTTCTGTGTGTGCCAGACAAGGAGAAGAGATCTCCAGGGGATGGAGAACCTCTCAGCCATGAACTTCAGGCTCTGAACCATGCCAACTCCCAAGGCTGACACCAAGCAATCCCCATCTGCACCTCAGAAATGTTGTGGGAATGGGATGTTGGGCAGTCAGTAGCACCTTCATGCAAGCAGGTGTCTCCTTCCTCCTGTGACTGAGGGACGGACCACTTTGAAAAAACCAGGGACTCTCCAGGGCCAGTGTGACAATGTGAACTTCAGCTGCCATGCTGAACTTGAGGGTAAGGATCAGTTCACCACAATCAAACACAACCAGTCCTGCCAGGTTTGGGGAGGGCAGCTGGGCCAAGGTCTCTCTCTCTGCCTTCAGAGCCTGGCAGGCGCTGCAGCCTTTCCAGAGCTCGCTCACGGCAATTCAATGGCTTTTGTGTTGTAACAGCCTGGAGGAAGACTCATCTGGATATTCTCCAGGTTCTTAATATCCGCCAGGATCTCATCAATGCTGCTCTCCAGCGTCCGCACCCGGGCCTTCTGTAGCGCAGCTGTCTGCTCCAGCTCTGACATCTCAACCCTCAGCTGGTTGCTTCTGGTTTTGGCTTTGCTAAAATTCATCTCGAGCTGCTTCAGGCCTTCCTCGTCCACAGCACCAGGCTGGTCTGTTGCACAGGAAGAAAACAAGGAAGAAGGAATGATTCATGGAGGCTGAGGACTAGATTCTCCTAGATACTTCATCTCCGTCCTGCTGCCCAGCCTGTTTACAGGCATCATCTGAAGCAGCTTCCCACACAACTCCCAGCATCCCAGCCTAGACCCCAGTGGGGACCCATCTCCATCCATGCCCTGCAGCAGCGTCGCAAAACCTACTCATCAGACGCAGCAGTTCTTCCAGGGTGCTCAACGTCTCCTGCACGATCACCCCTGCCTGGCCAGCCTTGGTGTGGACTTTCTGAGCTTCCTGAGCTGTCTGAAGAAGGGAAGGAGGCAGCTGTAAGGTAAAGTCTTGCCCAAACATTGACAGGGAAGGGGGCAAGGCAAAGGAGATGGGGCCCCACCTCCTGTATCACAGTGGCATCCGTCTCAACCTCCAAGAGCTTCCTCTCAAATTCACCATCCACTTCCCTGGCTTCACGTTGCAGGGTGGCCACTGCCTTCTCTAGGGCAAGGACACCATCAGCTGTCTTGTTGGCTTCCACCTTCAACTGTGTGATCTCCTAGGAAAGACAAAGGGACTTTCAGAGGGGCAGAGCATGGCTGAAATTGGTCTGGGTGCACTGGGGTGTGGAGCTGGTGGAAAGTGGTTCCTTCCACGGGGACCAAAATTACTGCAGGCTTTCCATCATCCTTCATGTGCTCCTACTAGTTGCTCCAGAGAGTTGTTTCTATGATCATGGCTCAACCCCTCCTGCAAACATCAGCAAATCCCTTGGGAATTACAACATACAGTGTGGGAGTTGAACTCACCAGTGCCAGTTCTGGGAGCTCACAAGCCTGCCAGCAATTCAAACTGTAGAAGCGAAAAATCCCCTTGGGTCACCAAAAGGTGGCTACAGATAGATGCCACAGAGATCCTCACAAGGCAACCATGCCTGCTAAGATCCTCATGAGCCCATGCATCTACATGCAACTCTGTTACCTCTTCAGGACACACTATAGACAAACATCAGCCAAAAAGTCAATGCATCAGGTCCACCATGAAGACCCATTGGAGTTGCCAACCATCTCCTCTTCTTCCATGGTTTTCCCTTCCAAACACTTTTCTGCCAGCAATAGCACCAGGGCTGGCCCTCACCTGCTGGATCCCCATGGTGATCTTCTTCACTTCCCCTGCCACACTGCTGGCTGCCTTGGATTCAGAGGCAGCACTGTCCAGGATCACTTCAGCTCGGTCCATCTTCTCCCTGGCACTTGCAACCATGCTGCTGATAATCAGTAACCTCTTCATGGCATCTTCAGCTTCCCTTCTCTTGTCATCCGCTTGCAAGTTAAACTCTGAAAGAAATGCGTGTGGAAATGAAGCTGTCCTACCTTGGCAAGATCCCACAAGGGAAGGGAAAGGAAGGCTTTCTAGGGCATTACCCCGGAGGCTCTTCAGGATCTGTTCCACCTCATAGAAGGTGGTGTTGCCAGCACTCACGGCTTGCAGGGCTGTGCTTCTGGCAAGGTTGGCTCGGGACAACAGCTGTGTCAGTGTCTGTGATAGGCCAAAGGGACAGAACAGGCAGATGAAGGACACCATATGGGAGCATTGGACAGTTCCAGAGCAATCTGCAAGGAGCCGCAGAGATGGGGGAGAAGACCCATCAGCTTGTTCTCAAATGCCTGCTCTTGCCCCTGAATCAAGGCTACCACAGCCTGATCTGTCAGCCGAAGCTTGCACCAGTGCTCCTCAACCAGCTCCAGCCATCCTGAGTCAACTTAGCTCTAATCTTTCCAGGACCAGGTCTTCAACCTGCCTTATATGGAGGAGATGTGCAGGTGAGACCCTGCACCAGCAGCTCTGCACACACAGCGAGGTCTCCCACCGGCTCCAGAAGACCAACCCCAAGTGGCTGCTTTTCTGAGGAAGGATGTTATCCTGCAGCAGGTGGCAGAGCTACATCCCGTTTGGCAAACAGGCTAGGACAGCTCATAGTAGCGATGGTGCCACAGGCATCCCATCAAGGTTCCAGCTCACGCTGAGGACAACTCAAGCCTCAGCCCCCCAGCCAACCTCTTACCTCTGTCTTGCCCTCTCCCCTTCGCAGCAGCTGCTTGATTTCTTCTTCCCAGTGCCCTGTGCGGCTCTGCAGCTGCCGGAACTGTGCTGTGTAGGTGTCCACCAGGCTCAGGAGAGCACTGGCGTCCTGCTTCAGCCTGGTTGCTTCCCCCTAAAACAGAGATACCATGACTGCCTGGGGAACCCAGCATCCCCCTGGTGCTGGCCGGGAACCACGGCAAACAGCAATGGATGCTTGTCTCTGGCTCCTTGTGCTGCAGCCAGCTACAGGGGCAAAAGGGTGGGAAGATACATATCCAATGGCTCTCCAATGGGGATGGAGCCCTGGGAAAGGCTGAGCTGCTGGCAGGGTAGCAGGGAGGGCATAGGGGAGAGCGAAAGGGGATCTCCTTGTCCCACAGGCCCAAAGCCCTCACCTCAAAGGACCCAGTGTCAGTCTTCATCAGGCGGGACAGGGAGCTGAGGAGCACCAGGCTGCCCTGATAAGCCTTGTCCGCCTCAGAGGCCATCCCATCGGCCTCAGCCTTCAGGCCTCCAGCCAGCAACTTCAGCTCCTCGTACCTGCACAGATGCGAGGTTGAAGAGCACAGTACCAGACAAGCTGCCAACCTTGCACCACAGCATTGATACTGCCTCCTACATCAACTGGCTCACGCTCTCCAAGGCCACATGTAGATTTATCACACAGTGAAAGCTAATTGCAAACAACCCCTGCATCCCAGCCCCTCTGCCAAGCAGGGCGTCTGGTGGCTCCTTGCTCCCACTCCAGAAACCAAAGACGTTTCACACCAGCTGAACCCTCACAGGCTGCATGGTGGCTCTGCTAATCCCTGCTCTGCCACTGGATGTTTCCTCCTACACATCCCCATTCAGCTCCTTAACTTCGTTCAGGGCTGTTGTTCGCACCCCACCAGTGGTGTGCAAAATCCCAGCACCATGATGGGCTCTGGAGAGGCACCAGCCCAACCAAGAAAGCCACCCAGACAACATGGGGCTAAATCTACCCTTGGGCTAAACCCAGTCTGGTTCTGCAACCATGTGAGGAAGTAGCCCCTGGGAGCCTGTTCACACACAGCATTAAACCCCTTTCCCCAGCTGCATGCAGGCCCTCAGGAACATTGTAGTCCATGGGGTGGGAAGCAGATGCTCCGCAGAGCTGCCAACCCTCCATCCCTGCCGCTCAGACGTGCCAGTGACCAAAGTCCATGCAAGTCCCTGCCTGCCCTGCCTCCAACTGCATGTTTTTGCTACTCAGCTGGGGAGGCAGGGAATGGGGCACAGATGCTTGGCTACCCCCCCCCTCCTCCCTCCCACATCCCCCCACGACACACAGGCGAACACAGCCTCCACTCACTTCCCGAGCAGGCCTTGCAAGGAGCCGGAGGTGGTCGTCTCTCCTCTGGCAGCCATGCGCACCAGCTCCAGTGCCTGCCATGCGTCCTCCTGTGCCGCCTTTGTGGCTTGCTCAATGGTGTTGGCAGCTTGCATCTGGCTGCAAAGCACGAGGGGGGGCTTGTGAGAAAGGTTTCGTCCTCGAGTTTTCTCTACCAGCTTCCTTTACCGTTGTATTCAGCAAGGCTTCGCCACTCCCTCTCAGGAAATGCAGTGTGTTTGAGAAGGGGACCAGTATTTTGCTTGTCCCTCCTGCATCTCTCCCAAGGGTAGAGGAGCACCAGGGGGGAGGCAGATGTTGCCTGTTCCAGCTGGCCACCCATGGGCCAAACTCTGACCCCAAAGATGCTTCTAAAACACACACACCACCACCTTCAAAGGCAACCAAGGATAGATATGTGGGGCAGTGAAGCCAGCCCAGCAGCTGCATCTTCCCCTGCCCCAGGGTTGGCACAGAGGTTGTGGCAGCTGCAGCCTGGGGGCTATGCAAGGAGCCCCCAAAAGGACCTTCTGGGCACTCAGCAGGATCTCAGTCCCCCTTCCCCTCTCTCTTGGCTGACAGCAGGAGCAACTCACCTGTTGGCCAGTCTGAGAGCCTCCTGGGCCAGTATCAAGAACTGATTCGAGCCCCCGGGAAGGTTTGAAACAGGAATGGTCTGAGGAGGGAAGAAGAGAGGCATGAGTGCTTTTCCCTGCCCTCCATCTTATTCAGCAGTGAAAGAGGAACTGCAGCATATTAAACCTCCACAGCCCCCCAAAGACCCCTGCCAGAACCTCTCCAGGTCCCAACCCTACAGAAAGGGCCACCAGAACATCATCTGCACTAACAAGACAAACATAATAACTGACATACATTAAACTCTTGCTTTCTTCATGGATTTTTTTCAGCCCTGGGCTAGACTAGGAATGTGTTGCATGAGGATGCTCTTACCACCTGACGAAGAGTGGCTCCACTGCGGCCCAGGTCCAGCCTGGCTCTCTCCAGCAGCCACTGGGTATCCTGTACCTGCCTCTCATACTGGCTCCCAAGAGACCTCAGCCTCTCCACCGTTGCCTTGATCCCATCCAAGCGGCTCTGGGAGCTGGACCCTTGCCCCTTCATCCTGGCCACACGGCTTTCCAGAGATCTGTCAGAGGCTGGTGTGAAGGAAAGAGAAAGGCTGAAGAGAAACTCATCACTGAGCAAAAAAGGCACAGGCAGCAAAACCCTCCCCTGATACAATGCAGATGGCCTCATCAGAGGGCAGCGGGTGAGTGGTACCTTGCAGGCTCAGGGCTTCCCCGAGGATGGTCCGCAGCATCTCCTCAGCCAGCTGCATCCTCCCCTCCAGCTCCTGGCTTTCAGCCCCACCACCAGCTTGCACCTCTGAGAACAGCAGCTCCAGCTCTACCAGCTGCTGCAGGTACAGGTCCACCTGCAACCACAGCAGACCAGGCCATCAGCCAGCAGGGTGTCAAACCCACAGTGGAAAGACCATGGTGGGAAACAGGTCCACAGTCTGGCCAGAGGATGGAGAGCAAAGTGAAGGCTCGTTCTTGGGTGGGGCACAGCAGGCCAGCAGCTCTAGGTCATTGTTCTTTTGTTGGTTGAATCGGGTATAAACACAAAGTTCAGGCACAGCCTGCAAAATCACTTCTCATTCACACCGGGAGGAGATGCCTGAAGCGGCCAGGAGGAGATGCTTGAGGGTAAGTGTATCTCTGCACTCCTTGCTGCTCAGTGGCCCCAGGGTTGGCACAAATGCTCACCTGGGCTTTCACCTGGCCGTAGCAAGCCGGGCACTCACTCTCTTCACAGGTGGGACCCTCGAAGCCAGGCTTGCAGATGCAGCTCCCATCACTCCCACACTTCAGGGGCTCAGCACCAGCTGAGTCACAGGTGCAGGCTGCAGGTCGGAATGGCACAGGTTGAAAGGAGCCTATCCCCACCTCAAGCCTCAGCAAATCCTTCCATTTACCCTCTCCCCCTGCTCTCCTCCAACCATTTAGACCTGTGCCCCGGTTCCTGCTCTCTGCTCCTGCTTTCCAGCCTTGGCTTTTATAGCATCCCCTTCCCATCAAGCCACTCTGCACTCCAGCATGGATTTTCTTACTCGTCCCCAGCACAAACAGTGCCTGGCTCTCACCTTTGCACTTATCGGTAGGATCAGGGGCCAGGGGGTTCCCGAAGAAGCCGTCTTTGCAGCGGTCACAGTAGAAGCCAGCGGTGTTGTAGATACACTTGAGGCACTCGCCTGTCTGGCGGTTGCAGTTCCCCACAGCATTGGGCTCCACATTGCCGTTGCACTGGCATGGCTTGCAGGGCCGGGAAGCCGCTGGGTCTCCAAAATAGCCGTCGGCACAGTACTCACAGTTGGCCCCTGGGAAAAGACAGATGGGGCAAAGCTCATGCTCTTGCCCAAAAAGCAGAGGCTACCTCGGTCCCTCTGCCCCACAGAAATGGGGCCATTCGGCTTCATCAGGGCTGGCACAACAGCATCTCCACTCTCCTCACCGCCACGGCCAGCACATGATGCTCTAGGCAGGCTCTTAAAAGCAGGGTGCAACAACTGACCTCAGGCAAGTTGTTTCCTATTTGGGTTTTTTTCCCTCTATTCCCATTCCCCTCCCTCTCCACCCATCCTTTTTCCAACCATGTTATCTGTTTAGATGAGAACCTTTCCCGGGGTAGGGCAATGAATGTTTACACAGCCCTTGGGGCTGAAACATCCCATGACAGGCAGAAGCGGCAGTGCTGTAGGCAAGCTGGGCTGAGAAGATGCGATGATCTGCCCGGCTGCAAGCATCTTTGCCTGCCAACACCTGTGTCTCCCTGTACAGCAGGTAGAAGCTCTGGAGAAAGGCAGAGCAGAAGCGACCTGGAGAAGGGCATTACCAGCAGCTCCAGCAGGGCAGTGGTCACAGACAACCTCCTCACCACCCGGCACCACTGAGCAGCCTTGGCCATTGCTGCAGGGACATGCCCTGCAGCTGTGTGGCTGACGGGGATCTCGGTAGAAGCCGAAGGGGCAGCTGACGCTATTGCCCACATTTTCATCTCCTGAGTAGCATTCACCTGAAGGAGGACGGAAAGGGCTTAGGGCAGTTTGCTGTCACCCCCGGTGGGACACCTTCCATCAGTCCACCTCCCAGCCACCCTTTGCTGGTGGCCATGCCACCCTCTGCAGCACAAGCACCCATGGATCCAACATCCTCTACCGGACCTCTTGGGATGCCCATGCCTGCCCATAACATGCTCCATTTCTCTGCCCATGAGTCCTTCACCATGCATGAAGGACCATGCTCTGCTCTTGCAATGGAAGCCCAACAATTGCACATCCCAGGGCAGGAAGGCTGGCCTTCACCACCCAAAGGTGGCTGTATCTCATTTTCCACAGCTCATATAACTCCCAAGGGAGCCAGACATTGCCTTTGTGCCTCCTCTTCAATGCTCAAATATTTGGAAATTCCAATTCAGATTTGGAAAATACTGACAGCTTAACTTTGCATTACTTTGACTTTACATGGCAACACTGTGGGCTATTTTAACAAGACAGACAGTAAAACATGTTCACATTGCTGATATCTACTCATACCACATAGAATCATGGAATAGTTTGGGTTGGAAAGGACCTTTAAAGGTCATCTAGTCCAACCCCCCTGCAATAAGCCAGGACATCTTCAACCAGATTAGGTTGCTCAGAGCCCCATTCAACCTGATGGGTTACCACACTTACCTTTAAAACAAAAAGTCAGAAGAAAAGTTTTTAATGCTATCCAGGCATTAGGAGATGCTTTTACTCTCTCCAGTGAGCATCATCTGAACCCAATTTAGTCCAAAGGCACGTTACTTGTTTTTCTGTCCACAGTACTTCTAGGCTCTGGGGAGCTTTATCCATGATGTTCCCCACACTCCAGCCCCCCAAGTCAGTGATCTTGCCCCACTCAGTGCCTCCCCCCACCTCCCTATAGCTCAAGTCTCAGCACGCAGGCAGCCACCCTGCAATCCCATATGCCCTACAAGCACAGCATAGTGGTGGCTTCTCTTACCAGTGTCGGGATCACAAATGCCTCCCCCCTGGCAATTGCACAGCACGCAGATGCTGAAGGACCCCAGGCCGGGGGCATCCCTGTGGTAACCAGGGGCACACCTCTCGCAGAACTGGCCCCGGTACCCCGCTGGGCACTGGCAGCGCTCCACCCAGGTAGCAGGTACTCCGGCGACCGGCTGAGCTGACACCAGGGTGACGTTGTCGATGTAGCCGGTGCCTGGAGGGAGATACAGCCAGTCACCCACAGGGGCCAGCAGCTCCAACTGCAAGTCCCCCACATGCGGGACCTGCATGGGTCGCATGTTTCATTACAATGTCCACAGGCCAATGGACCAGAGCCAAGGCTTTACTGTCCCTGCTGTTGCCATCCTCCTCAATCTCTTCATAATTTATTTTGTCCATCTTGGGGCACTTTCTAAAATTATTATTTTTTAATACCTGTTAGCAAAGGTGGCTCCATCTGGAGACTTAGCATCTCTACCAATGAGGAGAAGCCAGCTTTGTGCTGCACACTCTACCCCCCTCCACTTACTGTACTCCCCAAAGGTGGCTCGAATCCAGAGAGCTGTCAGGTTTCCCAGCAGCCTGCGATATTCAAAGTGATTCAGCCTCGGGCTCCACTTGCTGCTTGGGTGCTCGTCCAACCTGCAGTGGGAGAGGGGAGAAGTGGAACCGGTTTCAAGAAAATGAGATACTTCATCAAGAAAATGTGGCAGCCCTCACCCATTTCCCTCCTGAGCTCCAGGCTTTGGGGAACAACCTCCACCCATGTGACTGACCCCGAGCAAAGTACCTAGCCCAACCTCAAGCCAGATTTTCTACTGCCTCTTTCACAAAGTAAACTCCTCATCCAAGAGACAAGCACCTGAGGTGCATCCAGCCCAAACCTGGCAACAATTTGCCACCTCCAAGGGATTACAGCTGAATCCAGGAGCTCTTTGAAGCTGCAGCCTTTCTTGCTTACCCTGCCCCAAACACCCTAGCATCCCCCTTTACCTGAACATGTATGTCTGGCTGACACCACAGGGCAGGACCTTCCCCTGGGGCAAGAAGGGGGCAGTGACTCTCAGGCCATCTCCTTCCAGGACCACATCGTGTGGAGATGGCTGGCGTCCCCCTCGGTCCAGGCGGTAATCAAAGGAGAGTGTCTGGCCGTAGCTCAGCAGCTGGTTCCCAAGGAATTTTGCTGCAAAGGGAAGGAAGGGAGAAAATTAAAGGCTTAAAACCTTGCCTTCCTCCTAAAGGTTCAGTTAACGGGATCAGATCAAGCAAAGGGGACACCATCACCTCTCCCCCTCACCAATCCCACACCTACCAGGTGCCACAAAGTATATTGGCTCCGATCTCCTTGCTGCTATGAAGGCATCCTGATGGCGCGGGGACCACTGGAGCTGGGCTGGGGAGCCACTTTCGTGGACACCTTGCCAGCCTTCAGCACCTGCAGCACCAACAAGGAGCAGTCAGCAGGGACAGGGAAGGTGTTTCCAGGACTCAAGCAACTTTCTCAATCTGTGGCTTATCAAAACCCTCCAGCTTCCTACCCCTTCACCTCCAAGGGGGTAGCACAGATATCCCTGTGTCAATACATCTGTAAATAAGCCGGGCTGGGCATAGAGGTTTCTTCCCAAGCAGTAGAAAAGACATGATAAAGCAAGCCTTCACTCTCACCAACCCTTGCACCCTACTTCTGCCTATGATGAAGCCATCCCATCCACCAAAGCACAGGGACTGTCAGCAGGGCTGCGAACCGGGCAGCTCCTCCAGCATGTCAAAGAGAAGGGATAGCAAACACCCCCAGGAGCCATAGGGATGTCCTGCTTGGGCTTCACCTTGCTGGAAGGTGGAGGTGATGTTGTAGATGCTGTGGTTGTCCGCACTGATGCACACAGCTGAGTGCCCATAGCAAAAACAGGGGGAGCATCCCATGGGATTTCTGGCATCCAGGTTATAGAAGTTTTGCTTGCACCTGGGAAAACACAAGAAGGTGATAACATTCAAGTCTGTTTTCTCCTCTTTCTGGCCAACACAACCAGCCCTCTAATGCCAGCCATGCAACACAGCCATCGCCACGGTTTGAGGTCATTGCCAGGCTGGGATGGCAAGATGTGCACACACAACTGCCAGGGCGATGGAGGACATGCCACACAGTGGTCGGCAAGTCCTCCTGACACCCACCTCTCACACCGCTCTCCAGTAGTGCTCGCCTTGCAGACACAGCGGCCGGAGAGGCAGCCCCCCATGCTGCCAGCTGGGTCGCACTCACACTGTAGGCTCCTGCAACAGGGACAGCGGGAACCTCTACTTGGATTTCTAGCTTGGCCTGGGAGCTCAGTGCCCCCAGCTGTTACACAAGACAGCGAAGAACCACCCACCCCTGCCCCCCAGCTACCAGTCCCATGCTAGAAGGGAAAAAGCCAATCAGCAGAACCATCTCTCTAAGTAATCCAGCTGCAGCAGTATGGATGCCAGGCTGAGACAGTGCCCAGTGCTACTGCCCCAGGACACCCCATAGCACCAGACCCACCTACAAGAGCAAAGCAAAGCTCTGCTGAGCTTAATAAAGCCTGGCTGAGTTTAATAGACCCTGGCTGAGCTCCAACAGGCAGCAACATCCCAGGGAGGCTCAGGCAGGAGGCCAGGCATGCCAGCACAGCTGCAGGCAGCCACCCCTCGCCCCCACCCTTTGCCTGCTGGGGGCCCCAAAGGAGCAATGGTGGGGTGAAGCAAGGAAGAAGACACTGAGGACGCCAAACCAGAAATGTTTCAAAAGGTGTTTAAACAGGGCTTTGCGCAAAGGAAGGGGTTAATTTTTGTATGCACATCTTTGCATGGGGGCAGTCCTTGCGAGTGGCACCAACACCAGGCAGACCCACACATGGGCAAGTTTTGTTTTATTTTACATCAGCTAGCCTGCCTGTTGCCTGTTTGGCATTATCTGGATAATAAAGCAATCGCCTTGGAGTGTGACTAAGGTCAGATTTTGATGCTATTGCATGACAGCCAGCTCTGCAGGCTGGAATGGAGGTCCAGCCCTGCTCGAGCCTGCTCTCTCCCAGCAAGGTTAGCTTAAGGCTATGGGTGTGCTGCCACAAAACAAACTACCTCTGCCCTTGCACGGGGTACTTTCAGCCAGCACAGGCTTTTTACAGCAGCTGGGAGAGCTCTGGAGGCTGGCCCTCCAGCTGTCCCCATGCCACTGATGGTCACCAGCACTTACTGCCCGCTCCTCTGGCACCCAGCCTCGGAGAGGGACTCAAAGCCCGGCTGGCACTGGTTGCACTTCTTGCCCATCACACCAGGTTTGCAGCTGCACTGGCCATCACTGTTGCACTGTGGGCTGAGGGCACCTGTAGAAAGAGGGGAAGGAGAGGTTTGGACGGGCACCTCCATGCCATCCTGGCGATGCTGCCAGTGGGACAAGGGAGCAAAGCACCATACCATTATTGCAGGAGCAACCCAGCCCCAGCAACAGATCACCCCTTGAGATTCCAGCACAGGACTGAGACACCAGGTCTGTCTGTTAAAGCTGCTCCAGCCTTCCCGATTGATGCAGGAGACTTGGAGGACATAAATCCCAGCAGGCATTGACCAGATGCCCAGGACAAGGATCCTCTTCCCTACTATAAAGGTCATTGTGAAGGGTAAGACCGACTCTAGGGCATGCAAAGCAAGCAGAGAATTTTTGCCAGACCCTCTACTAGTAGACATTGGTAGAACTTGATTTTGGTGCCTCTACAAGGATCCTATGGGGCCAAGGGCCATGGCAGGATCTTTTGTTTCTGACCTACAGCTGCACACATGAAGACATCAAGGGCAGAGGATGCCAGAACCATGGGCAACTGTCCCGCCACTGGGGCCTCCCAGCACACCAGTGCGAGGGGCAGCCAAGGGGATATTCACCCCACCACCATCTTAAAGCCTATTGCTCTGTCCTCTTGACACCTGTTTTTTTGTGTTAGATGGTGCTTCTAGTAATCTCCCTGCATCAACAGAGACCAACAGGCATTTCAGTATCTACAGCACCTCAGTGCAAGATGTATGAGCTACCTGCTTGCAGAGCATCCAAAATCTGATGAGGATGAAAGAGCAATCATATCTACTGTGTCACCACCACAAAACCCACAGAAAACACTCCAGAGCTAGAAATCCCATCTGCAGCCTGCAAAAAGCTGCCGGAGGAGCTGGAAAGGCTGAAGCCTCCTGTCCATCCCCAAGTGCTGCAGCACTTTGTACCACCTCCCCTCCTGAGGAGCAACGCTATGAACTCGGGAATTATCCTTTCACTTTTACGATGCAATTAAAAGTCTTTGCAGAACCCACCAAACATTGTAACATCCAGAAATCATCAGCCTGACTCACAAAGCTGGCAAAAGCCGCTGCTTCCTCCATTGGGGCTTGGCTGCCATCCTCAAGAGACTAGCAGCTCCCCACAGGGCTGCTCCTGGTGGGCATCAGCAGGTTCATGGCCACCTGCCAAATTCATGGTGGAGTGGAGCAGGATCCCTCTCGGTGAAGCAGGGATTATTGATGGAGATGCTGGAGGGAAGGGTTGCCATCTAGAGGGATCTTGACAGGCTGGAGGAATGGGCCCATGTGAACCTCATGAAGTTCAATAAGGTCAAGTGCAAGGTCCTGCACTTGGGTCAGGGCAATTCCTAATATCAGTACAGACTAGGGGATGGATGAATGGGTAGATGGATGGAGAGCAACTCCGTGGAGAACAATGTAGGAATACCAACAGGGTGGCAAATTGGATGTGAGCTGGCAATGTGTGCTTGCAGCCCAGAAACCCAATCGTGTCCTGGGTACATCACCAGCAGCATGGCCAGCAGGTCAAGGGGGTTGATGCTCCCCCTCTACTCCACTCTCATGACACCCCACCTGGAGCACTGCATCCAACTCTGGGGTCCCCAGCAGAAGACACGGACCTGTTAGGGCGGGTCAAGAGGAGGCCATAGAAAGGGTCAGAGGGCTGGACACCTCTGCTATGGGGAAAGGTTAAAAGAGTTGTTGCTGTTTGGCCTGGAGAAGAGAAGGCTCCGGGGACACCTTATTGAAGCCTTACAGTATATGAAAGGGGCTCGATATACAAAGGCAAGCTTTGCAAAGGCTTTCAATTGCATCATAAAAGTGAAAGGATAATTCCCAAGTTCACAGCATTGTGCCTCAGGAGAGGAGGTGGTGCAAAGACAGGGAGTCTTTTTAGTAGGACCTGTAGTTACAGAACAAGGGGCAAAGGTTTTAGACTGAAAGAGAGGAGGTTTAGATTGGACATAAGGAAGAAATGTTTTATGATAAGGATGGTGGGACACTGGAACAGGTCACCAAGAGAAGTTGTAGATGCCTTGTCATTGGAAGTGTTCAAGGACAGGTTGGATGGGGCTTTGAGCAACCTGATCTAGTGAAAGATGTCCTTGCCTATGTCAGGGAGGTAGGACTAGGTGATCTTTGGAGGCCTCTTCCAACCAAAGTCATTCTGTGATTATTTTGGGGGGTAGCTGTGTCTTGAAGCCTGGATGCAGCCTTGAGCTCCTGAGGGGTTCAAGATTCCCAGCACCAAGCAGTGGAGCACCCAGGAGGAGGAGGAGCTCCTACAACTTACGGTGCAGCAACACAGTGCTGGGTTCTGGCACCTCCCCAGATAATCCCACCTGGAAGCAAGCTTGCCCCACTTGCTCCTCCTGTGATGCTCTGGTCTGGTGTGTAAGGACCCAGAGCCTGACCTAGCCAATGTCCTCAGCGGGGCCAAGTGACACACATGGAGGCACGCACTTTAAGCCCCCTTTACACCCCTGACCCAACCCTCTCTTCTCCTGGCAAGCAGCCACGTACCTTGGGGGTGGCAGTGGCAGGGCAGGCAGCAGTCCTCCTTCCGCTGGCGAAAGAAGCCCTCCTTGCAGCGCTCACAATGGACGCCCTCCGTGTTGCCCAGGCAGCCGAGGCAGCGGTAGCCATTCCCCGTCTCCCTCAGGAGGTGCCAGTCAAAGACGCACTGCCTGGACATCCCATTGCAGTCGCAGACTAGGGAGAGGAGAGAGACGTCTCAGATGATGCTTACAGATGAGGGCACCAATTGTGAAGCTGTTAACCCACCCTGACGGCCAAGGAACAACCCAGGTGATGCAAACCTCACCTTCTTGCTCTGCTAGTAATGAGCCCTGTCCCCACACCCCTTCACTTGTGCCCATGTGTCTGCATCCATCAGCTACCCCTGTGCCACCAGTGCCCACACTGTGCCCTGCATCCCTGTGCTTTGGACCGACGCCTGATTTCACAGCCAACACAGCTCAGGACAGACAAATCCTCTGAGCCAAGCAGCCCTGCTCCACAGTGCAGCATGGCCAGGGATCTTCTCCATCCTTTCAGAGGCCTTCCAACACAATGAGGTCTTTGAGTAAGCAGAGGTGGAAAGAAAACCAAACCCAAATCTTGTGCTGAGAAAAGCATGGGGAATCTTACTGGTGACTTCAGGGAAAAGGGAAGGATCTCTGAGATAATGTTTTGCTTCATGCAGCCTCTGACCAGGAGTGAGCCCAGAAGAAAAAGCTCAACCAACTTCCACCAGGTCCCTCCATCCAAGTCTGCAGTGTAATTGTCCTCC
Organism: Elanus axillaris; assembly: GCA_026212715.1. NCBI lineage: Eukaryota > Metazoa > Chordata > Aves > Accipitriformes > Accipitridae > Elanus > Elanus axillaris. The sequence continues at coordinate 31,170,266 of JANZLQ010000095.1, forward strand.
CGGCCAAGCGCATGGGTGATGGGAAGTGGTTTGTGATCAGAAGATCTCAGCAGAAGCATGCCAGCCAAGAGGTAGATTAAAAAAAAGGTTTTGGCAGGATTACACAGTTCATCTCACCTCACCCTCGGCAGGAATAAAAGCTGCAGCTGCCCACATCACTGCATGATGGATGCCAGGAAGGACAGACATGAGATTTTTGCATCCTACTGCGGCCAGGAGAGACAGGACCTCTGGAGGGCAGACTGGCAGATATCTCACCAGACATGTCTGCTCCAGCACTCTTCTTCATTGCCTCACCCAGGGCTTCTCTTGAGGCCACCTCTCATCCACTCGCCAAGCCCTCAGTGGCCAGTACTAGCGTTTAAGCCTGAGGACATTTATTTCAGACAGATTCCTCGGCGCCACCGAGGAGAGCAGACATGGTTGAGAAAATGGTTGGCAAAGACAGTCAAGAGAAAGAAACACCCTGAGGGGAAAAAGCAGAATCTGCAGGGGTGCAGAGCCTGCTGACGAGCTGCTCCAAACCACCCCAACGCTGCCACGAGATTCTCAACCTCCCTCCAAGAAACTGCTCGCTGCTGACCTCCTTGGCACACAAAAGGCGGTCCCCAGCTGCCCACCCCAGCTGCCCACCCCAGCTCAGGTCACCTCTGACAGCACGAGGAGGTGGAGGAAATCCAAAAGCAAGCAGAAACCTGCAGCATGGACGCAGACGGCATGTTGTACTTGATACTCAGGGAGGCTCCTCCTTCCCAGCACTCTTCTGGCACAGCTTAGCCCGAGGATACAAAGTCCCTGTCCCTGCATCTGTGGTTCCCAGGACTAAGCAAAGCCTCCTGCACTCACTGCCCAAGCACGCAGCACCCACCACCCTCGCACACACCCATGAGCACCCGCATACCAGACGGAGGCACTCAGCAAGCTGCAGCCAAGCCCGCTGCCAAGAAGAGAGATGACCTCATGCACCAGCAAACAAGGAGGGAGATTTTTCCAGCTCCAGCAAACGCGGTTCTTCCCTTGCAGCCTGCCTGCCAGGAGACCATGACCCAGCTGCAGAAGGTCTTCTGCCACCCCAGCCTGCTGGGAGGGGACCTGTGGGTGCAGAAGTCCTGCCTCTTAGGGTATGAAGAAAGCATCTAGAGCCTCAGTGGACATCACCAGTGGCCAAAGGGCAGAGACAGTACAAACGACCCACTGAAAGCAGCAGCACAGGACTTTCTCAAGGTATTTGTGCTCACATTCACGGTGGGACTGCTTGGGGTCAAACCCACCCCACATCCCTCCACACTAAAGTTAGAATATCTCAAGTTGGAAGGAACCCATAAGGATCATCAAGTTAAATTCCACCTATGCATCACCCTACCTCTACGTAATCCAGAGGATTTACTGGGTTGCTAAATTACAGGCATGAGCACTGTTACCCCAGGGTATGAAAACCTTTATTCAGATCTTGCTCTAAGGCTGCAGCAACGTTAAGCGCCAGCTCTCCAGCCCTGGTACAGATTCAGGTCTCACTAACCCAAAACCATTTAAGATGCTGTTGCAAATTAGTGCCACCACCTCACTGGTGTAGCTCTTCCTGTTGCTGGTCTTCTCCAAGAAACTTAGGAGCTCAGGCAGGTTAATCTTTACCATAAGGTAAAGATTTACCCATGTCCTGAGATCATCCAGTTCTCAGACAGCTGTGGAGAACAGGCTCCACAGAGGAGAAGCTTTGCAGCTGGATTTCTTCAGCACTACATTGGGATGAAGGAGGTCCGTGGCACACATCCAGCAGGACGCGATTTCTCCAGCTCCTGCCCAGCAAAATAAAGCATGAAAAATGCTTGTTTGCTGTGCTGAGACAAATTCCCACATCAGAAAGCTTGGAGAAGACAACAGGCAGCTTTGGACCTCTTAAATAATCTTCTTAAACTCACAAAAACAGAAAATGAGGTTGGCCCTGGGTCTGTGAGGAGCAGATCCAATAGCCCTGTACGTATGAGCTGGTCTACAAAGACTACTCCTTTCATCAAGAGATCAACAGAGCTTTGCATGCAACGAAGCCTCCACAACAACATGAGCCATTCCCTGCTCCATGCTTTTGGGACAGTAGACCCAGAAGGCTGTCCCAGCTGGTACCCCAAGTCCTGGGTTTCCCCATCACCTGACTCCACAGCTTTCTTGCTGCAGGAAGACCTGCCTGTGTCTCCTGGGACTCCATCAGCATCAGCAGGGAGAGAGCACACACCAGGAGCTAAAAGCTGCCATTTGGTGTGTTGTCCTTTCCAACACACCGAGTTAGATGCCTCATTGGCACAGTGGAGCTCTGACCTCCACACCCTGACTCTCCCCTGAACCCTGGGAGATCCCTTCAGCCCTCATGTGCAGGCACACACCACCAAGGCAAATGCACACTTGCTCAGGTGAGCCTCTGCACAATTCAGAGTACAAGCACCCTGACCTCTGCTGCCCAACCAGGTCATACCGGAACCCACTTTGACTCAAGGAGTTCATCCACAAGTGAAACAGGATTACGTGTTCTAATTGCAAACATGCATCTAGCACTGTGACCAGAGGAATAACGGCACAGGAGACTAATTCACACCACCAAAGCAACTCAGAAATTCTGCTGCAGCGTAAAAGCATGGCCGGTTATTGACTGTCGCTTTTACATAGACACAGAAACAGGTCCCAGGGTCCATGGAAAAGCAGAGGTTGCCCTACGCGCTGCCAGGAAGCGAGGGGAAAGTATCTACATCAGTACTTTAAAACTTGCATGCAATTAAGGCTGCTGTAATAATTATCCAAATAGCATGTAAAGAAAATCAGGTCTTTTTTCAAAAAAAACCAAAACAACCCAAACCCAAATAATTATTCAGGATTTTTCTTCCCCCATCAGGTTGCACTGCACTTAAACAAAAACTGATAAAAGAACAACTGCCAGCCCAGTAAGCATATTTCAGAACACCAGTACTGAAGACAAAAAAAAAATAATTAAAATCACCCAGTATTTACAAAATACATGTGAAAACCTGATTTTGTCTAAACATACCCATCTCCAGACTATAGCCAATATGACTGAAACACCGATATTGAATTACCACCAGGCTGAATGCACTTAAACCTCTGTGCATTGCACCCTCTACTACAATTGCACATGCAAGAGGATCCTCTAAATTTTTAAAGTTTGCCATGGATCTAGGTACCGCAGGAGACTCCCTGCCCTCCACAGGGTGTGGCAGGGCTGTGGGCACCTCGTAAGCCCTACAGACTCACACAAAATACAAACACCACACATGTTGCTACAGCAAACTGGATGCTGGAGGCTTCCAGCTCTTCCTCAGGCTTAGGGAAGGCTTTGGTTACAGCAGCGGCAGGCAGATCAGCCACCCGCTCCCTGGGTGATGTTGGTGCTCACGCCCAAATCCCACCCAAGTCGCAAGGCTTTATACAGAAAGCAATAAAGTAATTGCACATTTAAAAAAAAAGTTATTTAAAGGGAACGCCAGTAAAAAAACAAAGTCTAAATGCTCATACGGTGTTTAACCCTGGAGGAAATGTAAGGAGAAGCACCCGCAGATCCAATTTTAATCCCAAAGGCAGGAGGGCAGAGCACCCGAGCAGGGTGCTGTGGCTCCCAGGTCACTCCCAGTTACCAGCACTGTCTGGCACTGGGGCAGGGCTGCAAGCAAAGCCACCGACGGGATCGCACGTCAGCACGAAAGCAGGAACAGCCAATCTTCCCGAAGCCTCACCTTCTCCTGTGTTGGCACTCAGGGCTGCAGGCAGGAGAGATGCCACAAGGCAGCAGAAGGGCAGGAGCCAGCACCCAGCCATTTCTTGTGCCGGGGAGCACAAGGTGCCCGCTCTAGCAGACGACAGCGGGACTCACAACTGGCTGTCTATTGCTTTTTTTTCGGGTGGTTTTTATCGGCTGCTCCACCTGAGTCACTCCCAACAGGAAGAGCACGTGTGCCGTGGGCTGACTCACCCCAAGCAAGGAGAGCCCAGCCCAGGGAGTGCAGACAGGCGCCCGCCCCACGCCACTGAGAGGGGCATCGATGGGGCGCAGCACCCCAAGGACCCCCTGCCTGCACCCTCCTAGGGGTGCTAGCTCACAGGGAAAAAGAAAATGTAGCCACAACCCCTGCAGATACCCCTCCTGCCCATCCCACTCGCCCAGCTCCATCCCACCCACTGTCGCTCCCTCCACGGGCAGGGCACTGGTGCCGGCCGAGGAAAGCCAGGCTGCCCGGGCATGCAGACAGCTTGCAGGGAGCTAAATGAAACACGATGAGCTCATGGGAAGCCTGGGGAAGGTGGGCAGGGACTGCCTGCTCACAAGCCAGGTCCAGCCAACCAACACCCAAGAGCAGGGCTCAAAAGCAGCCAAAAGAGGTGACTAGTGGGACTCACAGCCAAGGGCTGCTGGGCATGCAAAAAGACCCTGAAGCGAAGCTTGGACACATACTCAGAAAGCAGATCTATCAGGATTTACCAGACAAGCATCAAGTTCAGGAAATCCCCAGACTTGGAAAGGGGGTGGAGGCTGGGAATCATCACACATGTTTGCTTTTGCTCCCAAGGTAGAAAATGAGGTTAGAGGGGTCCTTGGCCTGACCCAGTACAACTTTCATGCTAGAAAGAGGATGAAGAATGGAGTCAGAGAGGGTAAAGGCTTGTCTGAGTTCGCTGATGGAGCCAGGATGAGAATGCAAGGCTCCACAGCCCCAGGTCCATTAGCATCTTGGTCTCAAGGGTAGCCAGTGAGCCACACAAGACATGAAGGCCAATTCCACCTTGCTCCTCAGCTTTGCCTTGGAGGACGACATGACCACTTCTACAGGGAGGAGAGAAATCTGGAGGCATGGGTCCTCCTAGTCCTGCATACATCAGGATAAGTGCAACATCGGCACACTTACCTGACCTGCAAAAGCAGCCCACCAGAGGATCACAAGGAAGGATGGGCCCTTGTGCTGCATCACAGCATCTCCCCTGCTTACTGTTACAAGACACCTACTGCCACAAGTGACTGCGAGTGGTCCACAAGCATCTTTAGATGGAATGAAGACATCTAACAGATTTGCCCCCAGTCTAAGACACAAGTTGCCTTTCAGGTCACCTTCTGCATTAGGGACTGAAACTCAACCCAATGGTGCTGACACACTGCTCATTTCAGAGCTAACAAACCCAGGGTGATTAACATTTAGGTCCTCATCTGAGCATCTTACACTGCCCAACAGCCTCCAGACACTTGTGCACCTGGAGCTGACTCAGATGGCTTTCCTCCACAGCTCCTGGTGATCTCATGGGCACAACCAGCCCAAATTCACCACATCTTTGCACCTCCCTTTGCCAAGCTTACCCGTCTCCACTGACTGAGTCAACTCTCTTATAAACCGTCTGTTTCCTTTTAATTTCACAGGCTGGGTCTTAACATTGTTCACAGCAAGAAACCCAGCTTCGTGAACACGCTGGTGGCATATTGGGTTTTGGCACCCAAGGTTATCTTATCTGATTATTATTATTATTATTGTTATTTTTCTTTTAAGAAGTAAGGCAAAACCACTTATGGTATTCCCACTGACTTGGAAGTCCTTAGGGTCTACTTATTCCTCTAACGAAACACACTTAATCCCTTTTGCTCTAAAGTACATCACTTGCCCCAAACACCTCTGCTGTGTCCTTCCTACCCGCTGAACCCCTCTGCTCGTGAAACTCATGTCCAGCAGTGTTGTTGGTACAGCGGTTCCCTTGAACCTTGCCCAGCCCAAGTTCTTTACTGATTTCTCTCTTGGAAGACCAGCTCTCACCATCAGGAAGCTTTTCCCTTATCTGGCTCCTCTGTGTTATTCCTTCTATCTCACTGTTATCACCCCACCTCTTACTTCACTTCTGGAAACAAGGTACTGACATAGCTCTCTCTCCAGTCATTTCTGCATGTTTACTTAGGTTATTCTTTTACCTCATCATCTTCCACCATCCTTCAAGATCACCTCTGAAAACCACATGAATGTGTGCCATGAGGCAACCAAAATACATTCTCTGGGGCCCTGATTTTCTAAACACACCAACAAACAGATGCCCATCACCTTCACTGATGCCCACCACCCTCCACAGAGCAAATGTTGCCCACCATAACCCATCACTACAGCAGCACCCTTTAGAAAAGGTCTCGCATAAACACGGTTAACAGAAACATTACCTTTTAGAGTGAGTGTAAGTGTAAGCGATGGGAGGCATGAAGAGTAGCAACACTCATCAGACACTCAAAGAAACAGTATTTCTTCACTGGAGGCCCCTGGTCTTTTAATCTACAACATAAGAAGAGTCCTTCTGAAGATGTCGTATGCTCATTCTTTGTAACAGAGCTAAGAAAGCTGTTCCTGCAGGGAGACCACTGCAGTGGCTGGCAAGTTTGTCAGTCCTTGGGGACATGGCCATGGCAGAACTAACCACTCCAAAGACAGTCTGAATCCACTAATAATCTGAATTTTGCTGATGGTTGCCAGTGGCAAGTGATGGATGTGTGAAAGCCCCTAAGTAACAGTTTTAATTGATGTAACCAAGGAAGAGAACCCATTTTGGTGCCTCATGACATAAAAGACACCAGGTTGCTGTACATGTCCTTGCAGCCCAGCCCATCCCTGGCACCCCCAAAACTACCTCTCTCCACGAGGGACTTTGAGCTGCAACATCCTCCTGTAACTCCAGCCCTAGGCTGCTTCTGTAGGCAGCCTCACTTCTCCATTGGTGTTTGTCAAAAAGTGGTTTATCTCAAGCTACTTTCCATTTGCTTGCCCACTGTCCTTGCCGCCGTGCACATGCACCCACTCACTGCCAGCCTCTTCGAGCCTGAGGAGTTTCTCCTCCAGGATGGCAGCAGACCTTTATCCTGTCACCAGGGATGTCCTTGGTGTGGAAAATCAGGAATTCTGCCACGCCGGTATCACCAAACACATGGTGCAGCGATAAAGCCTGGACTTCGGTCTCTCCTCTGCCAGACAGGTGCCCTGGGCTTCTCAAAGCAGCCTTAGGGCCAGCACACCAAGCCACCTTCCCCGTGCCGGCATGTTTTGATTTTACGATTGGTTTTAGTGGATCTAGAGGTGCAGTTAAGACAGCTGGGGGCAGCCCTTGCTCGGGGGTGGCAAAACTCCTCATGTCAGCCAGGGCCACCCGGAGCAAAGGGGATTATTCAGGCAGAGGCAGGCAGGAGAGCAGGCAGGCAGCAGGACACGGCGGGGGGTCACGGTGGCAATGGCTTTAGCAAGCAGGGCAGGGCAGCTGTGGTGGCGGCACAGCAAGGAAGTGCCATCATGTCTGGCCTTGCCTTGCCTGTGCCGTGCCCGTACCAGCCAGCGGATGAGACAGATGGAGATGAGGGAAGGCAGCTGCGCCCTCCCACCACCTTCCCCTCTCTGCCTGCGTACGCCCGCAGCAGTGGCTGCTGGGCTTCACTGGGGACCTCAGTGGGACTTTTTTTTTTTTTTTTAAAGGCATTCCTGCTGTTTCTCAGATGGGGGCACACGGAAGGTATTGGTCTGGCAGCTAACTAGAAAGATGAACTAACCAGAACGTGGTCCAAGATGTGGAGCACAGGACACGGCCAGCTCAGCGTGACAGCTGTACGTCCTCTTCTCCTTCCTCAGATCCATGCAGGTACACTAGAGCTGCCTCCTCCAGGCAGTCGCTCCCAGCACTCCCTAACTCTTGCTGATATGATACCTCATCCTCCCCAGCAGCAAGAGAACCTGGCTCAGCAGCCCTATGAGGTCAGGTCCCCTGAACTTCATCCTCCCCAGAGCAGCCCACGAAGCCCCCAAGCCCTGCTCCTCAAGCCACTCTGTCCCCCTCTGCTGGGAGAAACACAATTTTTACCCAGCCACAAAGACCCCAGCTGATGGCCAACCAGTGCCATTCCATCCAAGCCCTTCCCTTGCCCCCTGCCAGCCTCTCATGTCTTCAGAGAGCACACAAGAGATGATGGAGCTGAACTTGGACAGTGAGAAAAACCCCAGGGAACCAGAGGAGGAAAAAAAGGCACCAGAGCATGGCTTGGTCACTCCTCAGCAAGGTCATCCCTCTTCTAAGCTGAGAAGAGAACATCTGAGGAGGGTGTTTCTACCTGGAGTTGTCAATGTAACACTTTGTCAAAATGTCAATATAACACTTTGGTGACCTGGAAGCAGTTCTCACGCTCCCTTGGGTCTGCTCCTCCCTGCAGCAGACAGTAGCACAGGTTGCCCTCAAAAAACTCATTTTTTTATATTGCTTCACCTTAATTTGGGATTTTGCCCAGGCTTCACAGGACAAGCACTGATGCTGTGTGACCTGAAGATAAAATAAAGGGCACAGACTTGCTTCCTAAGCTGAATATTTTAGCCCCCAAATGGTAGGAGGCTTCACGTCATGTTACAGCCCATGCAAGGTCAGCACTGTCCCACCACCCAATTCCCTGCTCCCCCCAACTCCTACCTACAGCCCAGCTGAAAACATCAGATAGATTTTACCAGCTGGGATTTGCTCAACAGCAATGTTGGCCAAAAAAAAAAAAAAAAAAAGAGTACATTAGAAAACAAATGCATTAGTGGCAGTTATGGTTGAAGAACAAAAAGCTGAAGCTAGGCAAACTGAAATTAAAAAAATAATGAACTTACCAATTGAGAAGGGATTAGCTCTGATGCAAGTTAATGAGACATGTACATTTTCCTCTGCTGAGAAAAATAAAAGAAACGCAGTCTGCAGCTGTAAGACAGGTGTGATTACAGAACTGCCCAGTCTGTTATCAGTGATCTGTCCTAACATTAAAAACTTGCTTAGTTCAGGAATAAGATTTATCCAGAGCTCTGGCAGACAGGACCCACGGAATGCCAGAGTATCCAGATTTATGGCAGTTACCAGTAGAGAAACTTCAGCTTCTTTATTGAGGGGTTTTGTTTTTCTTCCAAGGAGGCCCATCCTTTTCCATGTTCAGCTGAGAGCAGAAAGGATTCTACCTTTACATTGTAAAGAAACACACCCCACACCCCCCAATTCCCCAGGGCTTTCCAGGAGGACAGTGCAGCTCCAATAGCATCAGCACCAACAACATAATCTTATTTTCTAAGGCCTGGAAAATCAGAAGCATAAAATTTATTGTAGCCACGGCAATGGAGCAGTGGACACAGGAAGAAATCATAATCTCTATGGCCATCTGCAGCCCACCACTGTGGTGAGTTGACCGTGGCTGAATGCCCGGTGCCCACCAAAGCCATTCTGTCACTCCCCCCTCCTTCGCTGGACAGGGGAGAGAAAATATAACAAAGGGCTTGTGGGTTGAGATAAGGACAGGAGAGATCATTCACCAAT
>JANZLQ010000095.1:31179698-31191790 GCA_026212715.1 Elanus axillaris
CCCGCTACCAAAACCTTGCCACAGAAACCCAATACAACCACACATTTCCAAATTACTTTTTGCTTTTTCCCCACCCCAATCCAGGACATCTGATTAATTAAACAAGAGGTGAATCTTACAACTGAGACACATGCCCGTCAACAGCTCTCCCCAGTGCCCCAAACCAAAGCAATACTCAAAAGAATGGCAAGGTATAAGGGGTTACAAATATTCAGACTTTATTATAAATAAGAAATACTGTTTTATACATAAAAACTGCAAGTGTTTCATTTTGTTCACCGCCCCAGACAGCAAGACCACAGATTAAGGCAAAAAGCTGGAGTGAAGGCACATACTGAGGGGGCCACAGTCAGGAGTAAGGTCATGAAGGGATTGTCACGTGTTGCCCGTGACACCCAGCACTCCACCAGCAGCTGTTGCATCATCACATTACATAAAGAAATAACTGGACTTATACAATGAATAATGGCTGTAATGCAGTAGTGATTAAGAGATTGCTTATAAAGATTTTTTTTTATTTAAAAATAAAATTCTGTTAAAAACAGTTTAAAAAAAAAAAAGAGAAGAAAGCAGGAAACCTTAGGCCTGAGGTCAGCCAGGGCATGTGCACATCTTCGCATCTGCTCTTCTCACAGCCTTGGCAGAGAGGTGACATGGTTACAGCCAGCCATCTGACCAGAGCAGCCAGCCAAGACACTGACCTCAGCGTCCCACGTGCGTGGGGAAGCACAGGTAAGTTCTCCTCTGGGTATTAGGTATGTCAGCAGGCAGGGGGAAATCCCAAGCTGGTAAAGTGTAAGAATCTCTAAGAGAAAGGGTACAAGAACAATGCTGGGAACACCCCCCACCCAGCAGTGCTGTTCCTGAGGGTGCACCAAGCCTCCTGCCTTGCACAGTAGTATCAAGACATCCCCAAATCCAGCTCTCCAACCACCTCAGCACTGGGTCCAGTCTCCCAACAGTACTACAGCTCCTTACAGCCCAGCTGCAAAGCCACAGTCCCTCCTCTCCTGGCACAACGTCCCCAGGAACAAGGGACACAGAATGGGATGCTGCAAGCACCATGCATCAGGGCTGGCTTTGGAAGGAGGGCTAGAAAGCATCCACCCAACAGGCAAAGTGGTTATTGCTGATGCCCATACGGGTGCTGAGGCTACAGAAGAGAGAAGAAAGCAGGAGCCCAGATAGGAGAAACACCGAGATCTAAGGGAATAATACGGAGAGAAATATATGGTGCATGCACCTTGATGGCTACAAGGGAAAGCACATAGAGGAGACTAGGCTGTGCCACTCTGGAAATATGGCTGAGTGTATTTACACACACACACACACACACACACACACACACGAGACTTCCTCATACTATAATCATGATAAAAAAACGGAAAAAAGTCACATTCACACAAAAAATATAAATTTGAAATAATTAATAGCACCAGTGTGTGTCAGATAATAATTTCTTCCCCGCTACGCAAACGTACGAAGTTGCATAGTGTTTAAGGATAGATATATACTGGATCTGAAGGAAAGGGAGAGGGAGAGAAGCCAGGCTGGAGGCAAGGAAGAAGCTGCAGAGGATGCTCTCTGTCTCAGAGGAGGGCTGGAGGAGGAGCGAGGGGCTCCCCACCGCTCCCACCCAGCACCAATAAGCAGCTAGGAGGCACTACCTGGGGAAGAAGCCTGCTGGGGAGGTGGCAGTAGTGGTGTGAAATGCAGACCTGCCACCCAAGCCTGGCCTGAAGTCCCTGTGCTGTGGTGGCTTTACAGTGACCGGGAGATCAGTAGGCAAAAAGAAAAGAGGGCACCAGTAAATTCCAGCTCTTTCTGCCAGCTTAAAAACAGGCAACAGGCAAAAGCAATGCCAGTAGATAAAAAAATGCCACTGTCGTCCTTCAGGAAAAAGATGGAGAGAAAGACCTTTTCATTTTCATTTCCACTTGCATGGCTCCTTCCTTCCCCACCCAAAGACATTCAGCATGAAGGCCAGTACAGCTGTCAGAGCTCTCTGGATGGCGGCTCTCCTCTTCATGACTTTTCCCACCTGAACAAACTTGACTGTCAAATAGACATTCACAGCCTAAAAAAAAACAGATCCTCTGGCAATTCAGTAGCAACACCTACAGATGGGAATGTGGCTCACAGCTTCCATACTCCCTAGCCTGGACTACCTAGCAGGTAGCTGCTTACAGACCAGACCCAAAACTTCTCCACAGACCAGGGGCGGGGCTAGCAAGACCTACCATGCCACCAGTAAAGACCTACCACTCCACCAGTATCCCATCTTCCCAAAGAGCTCCTCTCAGAGGCTGTGTTTTTCTCAGAGCAATGCATCATCACAGAAAGCATTTCAGAAACAGGCTTCAGCCATTTTGTCAAAGGCTACCAAGACTGTCAGATGGGCCACTACTTAACAAAAAAAAAAAAATTCACAGGGTTAGAAGTTGGGAAGAAGGATCTGAATGAGTGCAGCTATACTGGCCATTACAGTAATACTTTGGTAGCCATCCCCTTCCTTCATAGGGACAGAGAGCTCCAGGACTGAGGATTTTACAGTCAAGGGGAGAACAGAGGAGAGAAAGTAGGGTTAGTTTTGCCTTGCTGTATACAGCTCACGTGGTTATTTCTGAACCGCAGTATAAAGAGTCCAGAGCATCTCTCATCCTTGCACTAATCAAAGGGAAACTGTGTCTGAGAAGGGGACAAAGGCGGAGTGCTCGGGAAAACAATTTATATAAAAAAAAACCCTTTGATGCCCAAAGACGGATATTTAATTTGCTTCTCTTAAAAAAAAAAAAAAAAAGAAAAGAAAAAAAACAAAAGCCACTTTCAACTTATCCTGATTTGAAAAGAAAACAGCGGCTGCGAGCAGCAAAGAGGTGGGGATTTGAAGAAGGTAATGTGTATTAAGGCACTCCATAGCCAAACCACTGCTCCACCACTCACTGGGGGAATACCCCCCACCCCCAGCACACACTTAGGGTTTCTCAATGGACGGGGTGTTAAAACAGCCAGAGGGCAAGGTCTTCTTGATGTCTTCCAGGTTGCTGATGTCCTTCAGGATCTCTTCAATGTCCCTGTTGTAGGCTTGTATCGCATCATCTTGCTTCCTGGCTTCTCTCTCAAGGAAAGACACTTTCTGGTCCAGGTCACTGTCTTTCATCTGGTCTTTGGCACTGTTCAGGGTACCCTCAATTTCATTCAGTTTGTTCAAGTCCACTGTCTCCAGTTGCCCTGAAAAGCCAGAAGCAAATAGTGAAGTCCACTAAAAAACCTCTGATGCTCTGGTTTTGGGTGCTTGCACAGCTGAGCCCATACCGAGACCTCCACTGGGCCACCTCTGCACTAGAAACAGTGTTTAAAGCAGGACCAACTAAATGGGTTACACCTTCAGTATCTCAAAACAAGTCCTCAGCTTGCAGAAAAGCAGTATTGAACATTGCACAGCAAGCTTTGAGGCCACCCCAGGAAAGGAAAAAAAAAAAAACAAAGTCCTTGCCGAGAACAAGTAAACCCCATTTCTAGAAGCCAAAAGACCTGTTTGATTCTTGCCCAGCACCAGCAGGGAAGCCAGCACACCACACCAGCTGCCAGCACTGCCACATCAGGAAAACGCTCAAAGGCACAAGGGCACGTTAAGGACAGTCTTACCTAATTGATCCAGCAGGTCATTAATGACAGCAAGCAAGCTGTTCACGGAGTTCTTTGCTTTTCTTGCATTGTCTTCTGCCTCCTGGGCAGCTTGTGAGGCCTGCAGGGTATAAAATAATGAGAGCACAAAAAAGGCTGTAGGGATTATAAAACAGCTGCCTCTCCTCTTCCCAGGTCTGCCCAAGCAGTTAGTCACACACATCTCTGCTCCTCTCTTCAGGATAACACTCCTGCACTGAGACCTTTACCACAGTGCCGGCAAAGACTGACAACCTTCAGATAATCAGTTTTCTGTTTATTTCAGGATAGGGATTCCTGATAACTGAGCATTTTGCAGGAAAAGTCAGAACAGAGTCAATAGGGCCACAGTCAGGTTTCAATTAAAATAAAAGGAAAGTATTGCATTAAGAAAACTAGGCCTCAAATTCCAGCAGAGAACCTGTGCTAATGCCACCAGAGAAGCTCCTTTGCTCATGTCATGTCTTTGATCCCACTTAAAACTTGTGAGACACTGAACACTGGCTGTACCCAGTGCTGTCTTTGCAAAAGGACAGCAGGAGAAAAGCTTGCATCACCAGGACAGCAGGGAGAAGGCAGCTTCTTGCCACTGCTGCCACCTGCCAGCATTACTTACCATGCCTGCCATCATCATATCCTGCTCAGCATCATCCTGCTTCCGCTTCAGCTCTTTTTCTGCATCCTGTAGTTGCTTCATCATGTCATCTACTTCTCTGGCCAGCCCCGTCACGTCAGCAAAAGTCTTGTCAGCTTCAGCTCTGGTAGCAGCAGCACTCTACAGCCAACAAGGGAACAGGATGGAAAAAGGTGATGAAGGTGCAGAACTTCCTTAAATCCTTTTCAACAAAATACACTGATTTCCTATCATGCCACATTTTGCATTCTCTAGCAGGGAATACAGCCAAAAGTACGTGGGTCTCACCAGAAAATACTGGAAGAAGAGTTTATGCAGTTACACACAAGTATCTCAGGGGGGTGGCTTCAGAACTGCAAAGGACTCACCTTCTGAACAGAACCAGCAATCTTCTCAGCATCATCTGCTTTAGTCTTGGCTTCGCGGGCATCAGCAGCAGCATTGCCAAGCGCCAGCTCTGCCTGGCGCGTCTTATTATTGGCTTCAGCAATGGTCTGGGCAATGGCAGGAATCTTTTTCAATGCCTCCTCAGCTGCCGTCTTGTTATCATTCACCCGCTTATCAAAATCTAAGAAAGGACAAAACAGATGCTTATCACTTGCTCCAGAAGAGCCTTGGGATGCTTCTTTGACCAAACTCCCCAGGTTTGCCATCTTGACATTAGAGGGACGAAGAGCAAACTCAGGTGTGGGGGGAGTATATGCTTGCAGCTCTCCCTATCACACATCTTCTGACACTAAACATGGAACTTTAACAAAAAGAGATTCCTAGTCACTGAAAACATTCCTGTTTTTTTCTTTAAAGAAAAAAAAAAAGCCAAAATAACCCACCCAACATTCAGGTACTGGCAATACCATGGCCCATTCAACTAAGATACCCTACTGCCAAGTGACTTGTCACACAGGAATTGAAGGATTCACTGCAAGCGCATTTTCTTTACCTTTCAGGTTGCTGAGAATGGTATTAGCCTCCTGTAGTGTGCCATTGCCCTTCCGAGCAGCTTCTTCAGCCAGGGCTTTCGCTGCATCTGCTCGAGCCAAGAGCTGGTCTGCAGTCTAAGGAGATATGACATGTATCTATTCTTACCTTTGGAAGGATAACATCTAGGTGTATCAAAAAGCGTTGCTCGGCCTGAAACACCAACACTATACTGAACAGTGTTCATCCCTGAGTGGCAATGCTTCCTCTGAAACAGGGTGAATTTAGGTACTTTTGGAATACTGTTCTGAATGTGGTAAAGACACCACACCTGGGAAACATCTCCTATTCTTCCACAGAGCCTCAATGCCATTGCTTTTACCAGCTTTTTGCATCTCCTTTCAGCTACCATTCTTCAGTATTCTTGTAAGTAACAAGTAGTGCTAAGATAAGACTGAATAAGACCAAATCTTTCGTATCTGGCCAGTTACTCATTTTCTTTGTTTTTTTCCAGGAAACAAAAGCCTGCACAGAACAGAACTGACCTGCTGCTCCGTCTTCCCTTTCTCCAAGAGGTTCTTTACTTCTAGCTCCTTTCCTTTCATGTCTTCTCTCAAGTCCTCATAATCTTTAAGCTTCCTGGCAATTAGCTGATCTAACTCCTCCGCTTCCTTCTTGATCTTATTTGCTTCATTCTGCAGGTGGAAATCAGAAACAAATGCAGACTCCTAAACGTTAAAGAATTTCTGAACAGGTGGCAAAACACAGTGTAGTTTCTAACGGTCAAACACGCAGAAGCTATGATGGGTTCCCATCTCTTACAACTACAGTTGCAACTTTGCCTTCAAAGCTCTGAATACTATGAGGGCCAGTGCAAGGGAAGACTGAAGGTGCAAATAGTTTCATGTGCAAGAAAATCTACTGCTTTACAGTGAGTACAGGTGTCCTGGTTTTGGCTGGGATAGAGTTACTTTTCTTTCTAGTAGCTGGTATAGTGTTATGTTGATAACACACTGATGTTTTCAGTATAACTACTTAGCAACAACGAAGTCAAGGATTTTCCAGCTTCTCATGGCCAGACAGCAGGAAGACTGGAGGGTCACAAGGAGTTGGGAGGGGACAGAGCCAGGACAGCTGACCCAAACTGGCCAAAAGGGTATTCCATACCATGCGACATCATGCTCAGTATATAAACTGCAGTGAGTTGGCTGGGGTAAGAGGTGGATTCCTCCTTAAGCATTGGTCAGTGGGTGGTGAGCAATTACACTGTGCATCACTTGTCTTCTCTTGGGTTTTATTTCTTTCTCTTTTTGTTATATTCCTTTTCACTAAAATTATTACTATATTTCATTATTACTACTGTCGTTGTATTTTAGTTTAGTTTAAACTGTTTTTAACTCAACCCACAAATTGTGGTTTTTTTCCCCCTGATTCTCCTCCCCATGCCACTGGGAGTGGGGAGGAGTGACAGAGCAGCCGTGTGGTGCTTAGTTGCTGGCTGAGGTTAAACCACGACAGGAGAGGGAGCAGTTCTGCAGGCTTCAGAGGGAACTGAAATTTTTGCGCTTCTCTGTTCAAGCCAAGATGTTTGGCAAACAACATTTCACTCAGGTTTTTGTCCTTCAGAGACTGGGGAGGTGGCAGTTTACATATGTTTACTTGCTCTGCATGCACGTCTCCTGCATAAAAGCTGAAATGCAGAAGTCTAGATTATGCCTAGATGAACAAAAATTCCAGACTGTTCTTATGCAGAGAAACATGAGCAGAGCACATAGAAGGTATGTCAGCAACCTGCTATAATGCTTGTCCTCACTGATCTTTAGAAAATGCTGTGCATGTGTCCTGATTTTGGCTAAGATAGAGTTAATTTTCCTTCTAGTAGCTGGTACAGTGTTATGTCTTGGATCTAGTATGAGAATGATGTTGATAACAACAACTGAAAACATCTGTGTGTTAAGTAGTGTTTAGACTAAGTCAAGGATTTTCCAGCTCCTCATGCCCAGACAGCAAGAAGGCTGGAGGGGCACAAGGAGTTGGGAGGGGACGCAGCCAAGACAGCTGACCCAAAGTGACCAAAGAGATATTTCATACCTTGTGACATCATGCCCAGTATATAAACTGGGGTGAGCTGGCCAGTGGGCTGATCACTGCTTGGGAACTCGCTGGGCATCAGTTGGCGAGTGGTAAGCAATTGCACTGTGCATCACTTGTTTTGTATATTTCAATCCTCTTATTATTATTGTCATTTTATTATTGTTATTATTATCATTATTAGTGTCTTCCTTTCTGTTCTGTTAAACTATTCTTATCACAACCCACAAGTTTTTATCTTTTTCCCTCCAATCCTCTCCTCCATCCTACTGGGTGGGGAGGAAGTGAGTGACCAGCTGCGTGTTGCTTAGTTGCTGGCTGGGGTTAAACCACAACAGTATGATGCTTCCTGTACATACCTCTAGCCCCGTGGAATCCACAGTAGGCAGACTGGTGAGATTAGCGTAGATCTGTAGGGCTTTGTTTCCAGCTTCCTCTGCCTCTGCAAGCACCCTGTTGGCCTGTTTCTCTAGGTCTCGAGAAATGTTCTTTGCTTGATTATACCTAAAAACCCCAAGGATCCAGTTACACTACAATTGTTTTTGTAGATCTGAACTTACTAAGAGACTAGAGAGGCTAGGAAATTGAAAGATAAGTCCCATAAAACCCAAAGCATACAACACTACAGAAGGCATCTTAGTTTTAAGCACTGCTTTAAAGCCAGGAAATAAAAATAATTTTCTGTTACTGACTCACTTCTGGTTGAGCTCATCAATGTCATTTGCAGTTTGGTTCTCCCCAGCCAAGGTCTTCAGCAGCAGTTGATATGCTTCTGTGGAAGTATCATTTGCTGCCTTGGCTATGCGAACAATCTCATCAGCTTCTTTTTTGTGTCTGGACAAGATGACAGAACAAAAATAATGCCATTAGAATTGTCAGGCAGTGGTTTCCATCATTGTATTGGGTTTGTGTGGCAAGGTTTTGGTAGCATAGGGGCTACAGGGGTGGCTTCTGTAAGAAGCTGCTGGAAGGTTCCCCTATGTCCAACACAGCCAGTAACAGCCAGCTCTAAGATGGACCCACCACTGGCCAATGCCGAGCCCATCAGCGATAGTGGTAGTGCCTCTGTGATAACATATTTAAGAAGGAAAAAAAGTTGCAGGGGACAGAGAAACAGCAGCCAGAGAGAAGAGTGAGAACATGTAAGAGAAACAACTCTGCAGACCCCCAGGTCAGTGAAGGAGGGGGAGGAGGTGCTCCAGGCGCCGGAGCAGAGATTCCCCTGCAGCCTGTGGGGAAAACCATGGTGAGGCAGATTGTCCCCCTGCAGCCCAGGGAGGTCCATGGTGGAGCAGATCTCCACCTGCAGCTTGGGGAGGACCCCACACTGGAGCAGGTGGGTGCCTGAAGGAGGCTGTGACCCCCTGGGAAGCCCATGCTGGAGCAGGCTCCTGTCAGGACCTATGGATCTATGGAGAGAGGAGCCCACGCTGGAGAAGGTTTTCTGGCAGGACTTGTGACCCCACCGGGGACCCACGCTGGAGTGGTCTATGCCTGAAGGACTGCACGCCATGGAAGGGACCCGTGCTGGAGCAGTTTGTGAAGAACCACAGCCCGTGGGAAGGACCCACATTGTACAAGTTTGTGGAGGACTGTCTCCTGTGGGAGGGGCCCCACGATGGAGCAGGGGAAGAGTGTGATGAGTCCTGTCCCTGAAGAGGATGAAGCGGCAGAGACAATGAGTGATGAACCATAACCGCCACTCCCCATCCCCCTGCACCGCTGTGGGGTAGGTAGAGAAACTGGGAGTGAAGTTGTGCCCAGGAAGAAGGGAGGGGTAGAGGGAAGGTGTTTCGAGATTTGGTTTTATTTCTCATTATCCTACTCTGGTTGATTGGCAATAAATTAATTTTCCTCAAGTCAAGTCTGTTTTGCCTGTGACTATAATTGGTGAGTAATCTCTCCCTGTTCTTACCTCGACCCACGAGCCCTTTGTTATATTTTCTCTCCCCTGACCAGCTGAGGGGGGGGAGAGGGGGAGGAGTAATAGAACAGCTTTGGTGGGTACGTGGCATCCAGCCAGGGTCAACCCACCACAATCCTCAATTCCAAATTTTGTTCTCTCTTACTTTTCCTTCCTTTACCCAGATTTGCATATGGAAGATGCAAAAAAATTTGCAATGGAAGATGCTGTTTGAGACTATCTCTGGAGCCAAGGCATCACTCCCAGCAATGCCCACAAGAACAGCTGAAAGGCACCGCTACGGTTGTACATGTCCCTCCTTCACATGTCTAGTGTTTGCCCCCAGTGATATATAGGCATGTACCCAGTGATAGACTCTTACTTGGCAAAGGACGTGTTTCATATCAAGCAAATTAAATTTTGCTTCCCCATTGTAGGGAAGAGCAGGGCCCTGATGCGGGCTGTGAGGAGCATGTCTTGCCACAGCCTACCTTTCAGCCAGCTTACGGGCCTCTTCTGCCAATAGAGTCATGTTGTTGGGGTCCCTGCTTGACTCTGGAGGTGTAATGGACTGGAAAAAGAGAAAGAAAAAAAAAAGAAAAAATCTTAAAGCTCTTCCTTCATCTTTTATTCATCTCTGCTTTAAATATTTGCTGTCATGATCTAAATGTCTGAGATGTGTCTAACCTACGTCTGACTTCTCCATATTCTTTCTTAAGCTCATGCAGTTTCCACCACTGATTATCCCTTAAAAACAAAAATACTGGTATTTATTTAGGGGTTCTTACTTTGGTTTCTTTAAGCGGGGGCTAAGATACAATCTATGACAGATACTAGTGATCTTCCTTTATTTATTTCCCATGATCTTGGGTAGGGAGAAGATACTTCCATAGCAAATTTGCTATATGAGAGAGGGAACAAGCACAGAAACACACCATAGGGCACAGAAAGGAAAGGCCCTCCCCACTCCTAACCATGCGAGAAATCATCGGCACACTCACCACATTGTCAGCTGCCATCTTTGCCTTCTCAAGCATATCAGAAGCTAAGCTGATCAGGTCCTCCGTGTCCTCCACCCGCAACCGGGCTTGCTCCGCCAGGTTCTCTGTCTCCCGCACTGTGCCCTGGATGTTCCTCAGCCTGTTGAGCTGACTTGCTAGCGTGCTGTTGATGTCTTTGAGACGTTCCATGAGGCCTTGATCTACATCTGAAAAACACGATATAAAAGACATGCAGCAAAATTAATTACAGCAGGAAGATAAGCTGGACCAGCAGCTTACCACTGCAAGCAACACGTTGGTAGGTTAATCCCCTATTGAAAGGCACCAGCAAAGCTGTTTCATAAGTCAGTCAGCTTGAGATCAAAGCCATCATCAGAATGTGCACCAAATATGAGAAATGAAAAGTCATTAACTACTAACAAGACAATCCTGCTGGGTGTTGGAACTCACTCTGATGGGGGATTTTGTGTTCTGAATCATGTTTCACCTCTATCATTGACTTAAGAAAGACAACAGAGCTGCTCCTCAAGAGGTATGAAACATATGCTTTGTGAATGCTCTGACAAAAGCTGGCAGGATAGAGCCTTGGTTCTCCAGTCTGTAGGACTTATGAGCCCTGCAAACTTCCCCAAATTTTTGGACCACCAGGTAACACCCCACAAAAGCATCTTAATAACAGAGCCATAAAAGTATAGATATGTGCCTCATGACCAGGGGCAATTACTTTTGAAAAGGCGAGAGCATTATTAAGAGATGAAGTAGAAGTGGAAGACCTCCAAAATTAAGATTTTTCCCAAATATGTTGCCTTGACCTTGCAGCACATTTTAAGTATTGAACATGAACATTTGACACATTTCAAAAACATACTACGAACTACGTATCAAGTAGAAAAACACAAATAAGTGCTACAGGTGTGCACAGATTTTTGCAAGGGTAGTTATTTTTGCATTTAACTTGCCTCTTCGTTAGGGAAGAGCAACAAAGCTGGTAAACGTTCTAGAGCACAAGTCTTAGGAGGAGCAGCTGAGGGAACTGGGGTTGTTTAGCCTGGAGAAAAGGAGGCTCAGGGGAGACCTTATCCCTCTCTACAACTGCCTGAAAGGAGGCTGTAGCAAGATGGGTGTCGGTCTCTTTTCCCAAGTAGCAAGCAACAGGACAAGAGGAAACGGCCTGAAGTTGTGCCACAGGAAGTTTAGTTTGGATATTAGGGAAAAATTCTTCACCCAAAGGGTTTTCAAGCATTGGAACAGGCTGTCCAAGGAAGTAGTTGAGTCACCATCCCTGGAGGTATTTAAAATCATGCAGATGTGGCACTTCGGGACATGGTTTAGTGGTGGACTTGTCAGTGTTAGGTTTATGGTTGGACTTGATGATCTTAAGGGTCTTTCCCAACTTGAATAATTCTATGGTTCTAAAAGGTGGAAAGAAAAATGAAAAATACCACCACAAAACCCAATCCATTCCCTCACCTTTCTCCACACCCCACCCTTCTACCCCCCTGGGACTATTACCTAGGCATGGATGGCAAGTAAGCAGTGTCCTGGGTTCAGCTGGGATAGAGTTAATTTTCACAGGAACCTGGGAAGGGGCACAGCTGATCTCAACTAGCCAAGGAGCTATTCCATACCATGTGACATCATGCCCAGTATATACATAGAGAGCAGGCTGGGGGTTGGGCTCTCGGCTTTCAGTGGGGAAGTGGTGAAGCGCCGGGTTCCAGGTGGTGAGCAGTTGCACTGTGCATCACTCGTTTTGTGTATTCTCTTATTTGTATCGCTATTGTTCTAATTTTCTCTTTTTCTGTTGCCCCAGTAAATTGTCCTTATCTCAACCCTCGAGGTTCTGGGTTTCTTTCCTTTTCTCTTTCTGGTTCTCCTC
>JANZLQ010000095.1:31191890-31231252 GCA_026212715.1 Elanus axillaris
CCCCATCCCACCGGAGGGGGGCGGGGGGAGTGAGTGAGCAGCTGCGTGGTCCTTTGTTACCGGCTGGGCTGAAACCATGACAAGCAGCATAAAGCTACCTTAGCTAAAACTGAGAAGAGCTTCAGCCATCATTCCCACTGGCAGGAATCTTTCCAAGCAAATCATTAGATGTGCATCAGCTTTTTCCCAGCTTCATGCAGAAGGGGACAGATTTTTCCAAAGTGGGCTAAAAACCACTGAGCCAACTGCCAGGGGAACATCTTTTACTGCAAAGTCTATAGTCTTCTTCAAGTTGCTCTTCTCCAAAACACACATCAGCTTATACATTAAAAAGACCCCAAGGACAAAACACTGCCACATTGCTTAACATCCTGCTCACAGACATCCTATGGCAGAGGTGACAGTACAAGGATCAATTTGAACCAGAGTTTAACAGGAAAAATAGCTACAAGCCACCACAACAGCACTTTTCAGAACATTATACGCTTTACGGCAGCATAATTAAGCCTGCCAGCAGGATTTTGAAGCCTTCATTCTGATTGCTGATGATATCCCAGCAAGAACTGCTTTATCCCAAGACATCTGAGAAAATTTGTAAGCATAAGTAAGTATGTATATTGGAAAGTCTTCTGCTTGTTTAACAAGAAAAACCTCCTTTGCATATGGAGAAGAGGGTAACACAAAACACTTGCATTTGTACAGAGCTAGAGGCAGATCTTTACTTTGCATGTACAACAGTGACCACTAGGAAAACAGCAGGCATAAAAGCACAGCCACCATTGTTTTGATAACAACATACACTGTATGAGAGCTATCTGAAATAGCTGTCTGTCCTAATGCACAGCATAGGCTTGAAATAAAAAACGCTGTGTCCAAAGGGAACAGGAACATCAAGCAAAGAGCTCATTTCATGTTGATCCATGTCTGATCAGGTCAACTCACCTTTGCTGTTTTGTGCTTCCTGGAGCAACTCCATAACATCTCTTTCTGCCTGCTTCAACCTCTCTTCAAAGGCTTGATCAGTTACAGTTTCTTCTCCTGTACCCAGATTTGCTATAAGATTTTCCAGCTCCTGCAACCTCTCTCGTTGCTCTGCCACCTATGCAAGAGGGACAGAGCACAGCTATGAGACACAGCAAAGCACCTTGAACCTCTCTGCTTACAACAAACATCAGCCAGCCACAGGTGAAAAGCTGCTGCACAAGCAGGCATGTGCCACTGGCCCCAGTGGTACCAACAGGGGCATTTGTGGCCTTACCTTGTCTTTCACTAATCTGTAACAGGCTGGACATTCTTGGCAGCCTGGCCACGAGCGGTTGTAGAAATAGTTCTCCTCACATTGGTCACAGCGGCTCCCAATGAAGCCTTCCTTGCACTCACAGTGGCCGTTCTCCTGGCACTGCAGGGAGCGAGAACCCTCAGGATCACAGTCACAGGCTGTGGAAAAGTTAGACCTCAGTCAGACTGAAGAAGAGGCAGAAATACCCTAAAAGTCACAGGGTGAGAGCATACCCTCAATACCCTAAAATGTCTTCAAGAGCAACAGGGCACAAACCCACAGCTGAAGCCCTGCTCCTAATCGGGGCACTTCTACACACTGCAGGGCACTCTGGCTAGCTGTACACAACATTGATTGCATGTATTCACAGTGTTGCAATTACCTCTCCCATAAAGCTTTACAATTTTCTACCCCATGTCGTTGTAACCAACTGCAGTTTATTTTTCTGCTCTTTACAGGCAGGGATATCAAGGAGGAAAGTTTGGATCATCCTGTTTGCAACCATGTTCACAAGATCTGCTGCTTCTCAAGACAAAATCTGTATATTCAGGCCATTTGCAGAGTAGTTGTGCAGAGAGATTTAACATTAGGAAACAGGACTGTTGCAGGACAAGATTCAGCGAAGGTATTTACACCTAAGAGATGTGAGTATCTAAAATGCTGGAGTTCTTCCTACCCCCAATTAAAAAAATAATAAAAGAAAAAGGGGATAAGCAATTGTACGGGGGTCAAATTTCACCATGCAGGGTGTGGACATAAAAGTGCCAACTTCTGCTGCAGTGAAGAGCGAGGTGAGAAAGTACCTTCCCAGAGTCAGGAGAAAAGCAAAGGCAAGGCTGGCTGTGCAACATCCTTCCCATCTGCCTCACTCCAGCCTCTCAGACTTACGTTTACAGCCTTCAGAGCCAAAGCCAAAGTGGTTGACCTCACATCTGTCGCAACGCTGGCCGGCAACACCAGGCTGGCACTCACACTGCCCAGTTCGGATGTCGCATTGGCCATTGGTGGAGCCCAGCGCGTGGCAGTTGCACCTGGAGGAGGCAGCCACACATCAGGCAGTGACACAGAAGGGAGGCACAGGTGAAGCACCTCTCTGAAGGAGCCCTAACAAGCACAGCTTGATGCTTCCATTTGCCTAAAGTCACCTTCCTTGCTGGGCAGATGCAGGAGGCAAGGCACTGTGCCTTTGAACTGTGCAAGGTCACTTGATGCCTGCACTAAAAAAGGAACCCACGAGCCCCTGCTACCCACAATCACACAGTCACATGGCACTTTTCTATTTAAAACTATTTATAAAGCTATTTATAAGTAACACTTTTTGTACAGCCTTCATAGCTGCTCTTCCCCACCCACTGCAGCATTGAGGCACACCAGTTACTTGTGACAAACATCACTTTCCTGCACAAGGTAAGCACAGATGACCCAAAACCAGGCTCTTTGCCCCAAGCGAAGGCAAACATCACCTCTCACAGCCGTGTCCACTCTGGAGGTTGAAGAAGCCAGGCTCACAGGCACTGCAGTCCCTCCCAGTGACATGAGACAGGCACTCACACTGCCCGGTCACTTGATTGCAACTCGTCTGCTGATTCACAGTGCCATAGGGATTGCAGTGACAAGCTGCAAAAATAAAAGGGAGGGAGAAATATGCAGAAAGTTAGAAGTGCCTTGTGGCGTTGGTACACTGCTAGCCTGTCCCTAAATGGGCCTAGATCAAAAACAGTGCCAACCCAGCCCTTGCATCACACAATGCTTTTGCTTCAATGGCAGTAAGCACCCACAAACACAAGCATTTTAGCAAGCTAGAACCACCAAACCAGGATAAAGTCACACATCACTACTGACAGGCAGGAACAACAGCCAGACATTGTGTCCTAACAACACATCAGGAAAACAGCAGCTCTTGGGGACAAACCCATTTTTAAATGCAAGCTCGCACCTTTGCACTTATCGGCAGGATCAGGGGCCAGGGGGTTCCCGAAGAAGCCATCTTTGCAGCGGTCGCAGTAGAAGCCAGCGGTGTTGTAGATACACTTGAGGCACTCGCCCGTCTGGCGGTCACAGTTCCCCACAGCATTGGGATCAATGTTGTCGTTGCATTGGCAGAGGCGACAAGGCCTCACAGCACCGTTTTCACCCAGTGGGTCTCCAAAATAGGCATCATCACACAGCTCGCACCTCTTGCCTGGGACGCAACAGAAACACATGTGCTGCAGCAGAAAGCCCTTTGCTGCCATCTCATCCAGATCCCCTTTGCAGTCCCTTCTGAAAAGTAAGCTCTCCAGCTTCCTCCCTTTTTATCCTTCTGTTGGGGCCAGAAAGGTGCACAAAACCATGCACAAATCCCTTCCTATCTCTAAATTTAAGGCACTTTTTCACTGGAACTTTGCATTATGAATTATTTCAGCTCCTCCTTTCTTTCCTATTCCTTTAAGCCAAACCTATTCCTTGTAATTTGTTGTTAATTCAAGAGTCCAAGCAGGTAGAGCTCCGTGGTGCATCACTGCTCCAGGAAACCCCACTGCCAACAGGATCTGGCAAACCTCCACAGGCAGCCACTGCAGCATCCAGTTCCAAGCTCCCTACGCTCACTGCAGATTTGACCTCACCAGCTAGCAATAAACTCTGTTTCTTAGGCATTTCTTGCACACGCAAACCTCTTTTCCTTTACCTTTTCCCTCAGATCCCAAGAAGGTGGCGGGAGACAAGAGGAACTCTTGTGTGATCACATAGCTACAAGTAAAGATGAGCTTGTATTGACACCTGAGCTGCTGGCAGCCTGGACCCCTACACTCTGCTTTGGTTCACAAAGCAATGGCCCCCATGGGAACCTCCAAGAGTTGCCTTTGTGCTTGGCCAGGGGGCTTTTCTAAGTATTTCAAGCATTTACAGATATTCTGTACTTTGGCCTCTACCATGCTAAGCATAAAGTCAGTAGAAAGATATGGAGGCTGCCAACCATACTAAGGCTTCCTTGCTGTTTGCAGGCTGAACAAAAGGCTCTGCTTAACAACTGAGGTACATGCTCAGACTTCATGGTTTCTCACTAAGAAAAAAAGATCTGTACCCATTCACATATTTCTCTTTAGAACTGCTGAGCATAAATTTGGTCTTGTATTTTTTGGGCAGTGTTTATGAGTCACTGCAGCCTTCCTGCTTTTCCTAGGGAAGGCACTGGCCCTCCCCTGCAAGCATCCCACAGTGCCTCTCCAGCTGGCAAACTGCATCTTCTCATTTTATTTCTGTCTGACCCACCTTCCTGGCTCTTTTAAATCTATCCTATTTTCTGCCCAACACCACGCAATTAACAGAGCTCTATTAGAAGCTAGCACGGTGCACCTATGTAGCACAGAAATGTTCAGACTAAGCCTGCTTCCATTTTGTTTTTGAGATGGGTACAAAGAACATGGGTAGCTCTGAGCCTCACACAGGACAGAAAAAAGGGCTGAGGAACAGAGAAGCATTTGAACAAGAACACAGCAGCTTTCAGTGCTGCTCACTGTGGGTCAGAGCCCCAGAACTGACATAAGACAGATTTCCACAGGCACATGGGGTGCAGAAAAAAAGACTTTTTGTGTAGGAACACACCTGTAGTGCCAGCCTGGCAGCTGGTGCACACAACCTCCTTCGTGCGGGGCACGATGGCACAGCTCGAGCTGCCTGGGCACGGGCAGGGCTGGCAGTCTGAGGCCGTGCCCAGTGTCGCATCTCCGTAATACCCATCACTGCACTTCTCACAGTGGGACCCCGCGGTGTTATCCCTGCAATTGCACACACCTGGAATAGAAAGGGATATGGGTTTTGCTTCATTGTCCAACCTAGAAAGAAGAACTGCCCTCTCGCTGCTCCCTGTTTTATCAATCCTTCTTACCCGTCTCTGGTTCGCATGTCTCGCTGTGCCCATTGCAAGCGCAAGGCACACAGGGGCTGTAGGGCCCGAGGCTCGGTGTCTCTCGCCGGTACCCAGAGGAGCAGCGCTCACAAAACTGCCCGTCATATCCCACCGGACAGGAGCAGCTCTCCACCCAGGCCACGGGCACACCGGGTCCAGGACGAGCACTTGTGATGGTAACATCATCCAGGTGGCCAGCACCTAAAAAGCACCAAGAGGGGAAATGCTTTGCAACCACAAAGGCTCTTGTCACCACTTCACCAAACACACATCTGAATGGCACAAGAAACCAAAAGGTGGATGCTCACAGTTGGTAAGGTAAATCAAGAAGCAAAATCCTCCAGGAAGGTTTAGACAGGTCAGAAAAGATGCAATATAGCTCACAAAAGGCATGCGCAGGGCAGGAAAGTTGAGAATAACAATATAGAGGAGGATGCTGAGAACAGCATGTGAGCAAGTACAGTCAGTTAAAACAAGTTATATTTTGCATGCATATGGTTTCCAATTCCAAATCAAATACCAAAACCAATTCCTGTCTTTCTAGGGAGGACAGACCATCTCTCCAGCAATTTTAATATGCCATCTCTAATACAGTGTCTGCAAACCATGCCTCAGGGCAAACTCTTCAGCTATTCCTCTCAAGCCATTACTTCACCTGGCATTTGAGCACTCCCCCCTCTCCTCCCTGCCCCTTCCCTGAGCAGAACAGAGCTCAGACACAACATAGTTGTTTAACTTATAGGAGTGCATTTGTACCAGCACAGAAGCTCCAGAGCACCAAGCAGAGCCTCAGCTCCCACCTATTAGCAGCAGCTTCAGCACTCAGGATTGGCTTGCTCCACACCTTTCCTCCCCCTCCATTTCACAGCCCCACATTCCTCTTTATGAGCCACCTCTACTAAAACATTTGCACCTTTCCCACCTTCCCCAAATACAAGTTCATCCTTTGCATCTTTCTGCAAAAATTCTTCTTCACACAATAATACCCAAGGACCCAGATATTTTTGCTCCTAATTCATGCCCTATTTTGATAAATCCTCATTATGAGGCACTTTCACTCAAATTCAGCACAGGCAGTGCTTTCAAGACCTCATCCTTCCCATTTGTCATGCCAAGGCAAGACCAGGAAACATGGGGGATGTAACCATTCCCAGTGTAGCAGAAACCGAGGCCAAATGTTGTGAACTCCCTACATCTCTCCTATTATGTCCTTCAGGACTCTGTGCTATGTATTTCTACCAATTTTGAAGACACTGGCTATACAACACAGCAAAAACCCCACATTTAGAAGCAAAAAATCATCAGGTGATGGGTGCTCAGCTTCCAGACTCTCAAAGGCAGCACCTTTCTTCCCTATGTCCTCTTCCAGAAGCCTAGGAGAAGCTGTTACACAGGAAGACCAGGTGAAAAGCAATTAGCACAGGCTTTGCAAAATAAGCTGCCACAGCTATTTATGACCCAGCCCTACAATAAAACAACCCAAGCACTAGGTGAATGAGTCTGCCCCTCTCTTCTGCAACATCCTGCTCAGCAACTTACTTCTCTCACTATACGTCCCACGGATCTTAATGGAAGTCAAGTTGTGTAGAAGCTTCTGGAAGTCAAATGCTGTAAGAGCAGGCCTCCACGGATAATCTGTAGCCTCGTGTAGCCTACGGAGAAAAGCATCATCAGCAAAGCTTTCAGATGCTAACAGCTGTGCCCTTTTAAAGCACCCTTTCTAACAGTGGTATGCTATTGCAACATAATTCATATATGCTTATGCAATGCTGCTAGATGGCAGGCTTCAAATCAACCTGATAAGACCACTCTTCTGAGCTAAAATTAATGCTGTGTGTTTTCTCAAAAGCTCAGAGGCCAGGGACACCAGAAGGCTACGTCCCAGCTGCTCCCACTACGCCTGGAGAGTCCTCTCACCTGAAGGTGTAGATCAGCGCATTCTCACTGGGGTAAGGGTTGCCCTGGGCAATGAGCGGCACTGACACTCTCAGCCCAGCTCCTTCCAGCACCAGGTCCTCTGCGGAGAGACGCGTGTCCCGTCTGTCCACACGAAAGGAGAAGGTCAGGTTTTGCCCATAACTCAAAACCTGGTTGCCCAAGAACTTGCCTGAAAGGGGAAGAAATTCTTAATTAGGGGACAGAAGAGAAAGGGCACAAGCAGCACAGAAAGCCTCACTTTTCAAATGACCTACGTGGTGCAACAAAATACATGGGGAAGTAGCTGTCCGAGATAACAGAGATATCCTGGGTCTCTGCACTCCACTGGAGTAAGACTTCCGAGCCATCGCGCTGCTCAGCACGCCACCCGTCCTCTCCTGAAAAAAAAAAAAAATTAAACGTGCAAGCATTAACACCCTTTCAAGATGTAGATTTGCACACACTTCTCATGTCATACTGCACACTGCTCGTATATAACTCATGTACAGTCCGTACACTGGCACTAACAGACTTCAGAAAGTAGCTGTGGAGAAGAACATAGATAGCAAACATATCTTTCCCATTTATGCCCTTAACTTGAATGCTGACTTGAACCCTCTGAACTTTGAACCCTGTGACAACTACTTGTTCAGAATCTTTTTTTCTAAAGAGCTTAAGCAGGGATGGGAAAACCTGCAGTCCCTTACGACTTCAGAGTTTCAGCCTTTGTATGAACTGTTCTCCAGTGGAATTTTAATTAAAAAGATGTTCTTTTCAGACTACGCAGCATGAAAACATGCATACACAGGAAACTGACTGTATGAAAAAAGATTTTTCCTGAGCTTACAGACCCATTGGAAACACAACTGTGTTTTATTCAGAGCTATGTAAACCCCAAATCTAAAATTACTGTAATCCTCTCAATCAGGAACTCCTGATTTGGTTCTAAAACTAAGAAAATGCCCCCTTCCTAGCACCTCTCTCAAGCTATAAAAAGGTTGTATTTGCAATTCCCACTTGCACCTGCATATTGTACATTAGTACTGGGTGCCTAAAGTCCCAGCTGTGAATTCACTCCTCCCTAGCTGAACAAACAAGCTGCAGACATGGAAGTTCCCAGTAACTTCAGAAGTAACTCAACACTTCCAAAAGAGGGATCCCAGACCTGCCTGCCCAAGGTTTGCAGTCTTGCAGAGAGAGGAAGGAGCAGGTTTTTTAATCGCTTCTGACTTGAGTCTACAGCGCAGCCCAAGATACAAAGGAAGGCTCAATTTTACCAAACTGGAAGCTGGAGGTGATGCTATAGATACTGTAGCCAATGGCATTGGTGCAGACTGAAGAGTGTCCAAAACAGAAGCAGGGGGTACAGCCCCTTGGATTGGAGGAATCCAGATGGAAAAATCCAGGTTTGCATCTGAAGATGTGAAGGAAAGAGAATTAATTTCCCTGATGCTTACCCCAGGCCACCACTCGAATGTTTCTCATTCTTGAAACAAAGCCACAGGAAGAGAAACTCACCTCTCACAGTGGAAGCCTTCAACATTGTCCTTGCATGTACACCGTCCTGTCTCAACATTGCATTCCTCTGTGCTGCCAGCCAGATTGCAAGAACATGGCCTGAAAGAGGCAGGAGAGAGGATAACTCATCAAGAGCCAACACAGAATGCTTTAAAAAGGAGCCTAGTTTTTCTTTTAGAGAGCAGCAGTCCCCCTTACCTGCACCCAGCTTCAGAGAGGGAGTGGAAACCTGGCTGGCACCGGTCACACTTATCACCCATGACACCAGGTTTACAGCTGCACTGCCCGTAGCTGTCACACTGTGTGCTGAGGGAGCCTGCGGGGAGAGCAGGGACAGGCACTTCAGCAGACCCACCCAGCTCTATTAGTATGCAATTTTTTTCAACTCTACAAAACAGGCAAGAAATATAGGAAAAGAAAGTGGGAAGCACAGCTTCAAGCTGACGAGTGACAGCCTACCTAAAGACTGCCTCTAGTTCACAGGCATTTTCCCCCTAGCACCTCTAGAGAGATGAATCGTTATCTAGTCTTCCAAACTATATCCAGCTTTTAAGTATTCCTGCCAACTAACCTTTTCATATATAAGTTGCATCCTTATTCCTGTTTCATCTTCAATGTTACCTTTGCATGCCTCTTTAATTTCATGCTTGTTTTAACCTGCAAGGTACCATTTCCGAGATTTTATTCCCTGAATCCCTTGTGTTCTCCCTAATCACCATCTTCTCTTTGCCAGGGGATATCCTGACCTCTCCCATACACACTACGATTTCCTTTCCTCCCTTGATTCCCAAATTGGATTTAAAGACTAAACTGCCTACTCAGAGTGAGGTTGCATGGGCTACTATTAACCCCAACAAACTCTACAGCAAAACTCTCATTTTTGGAAGGACATCTTCCTCAGTACCACTCTTTTAAAGCAGACTTGCACAAAAAGCAGCAACAGGTTTCTTTAATCCACAGTGGACAAAAAGCTTTCTCCCAAGCACCAGTGTAGCTAGCAGCCTAGGAGCTGTCAGCACTATAAGAGTTAACTACCAGGAGAAAAGTATTTTAATATAGAGAAATAGTTGCTTCTTTCCACTTCAATCCACACCAGAAGGTTACAGCAAAGTGAAGAGTTAAGATGATTAGGCTGAACAGAAGAACTCACAAAACCTTTACTGTATACAGCCAAAGTTCAAACCCCCTTTGCAGTGCCACTTATAATTACTCAGGAAAAAACAGTACTTGGAAAAAAAATAGCAATCTAAACCTATCCAGGGGCTTCAAGTACACCCTGGGTGCCAGTGTGCCATAGGACACAAGCTGATGGCTAAGTTATAAAGCCCTTTGAAATTTGTCCTTAAAGAGCCAAGAAGTCACCTCCCTGCTTCTTCTCAACCGTCTCAGCTGACACCAGCTCTCAGCCCTCTTAAAATAACGTCCAACATGAGGACCTGGGAGAGCAGATGAAGGAAGAAAGAGGCCTTTCTTGGTCAAAAATTTCACAACTGTACAACTCTCTGACCAAATTAGACAGGAGACGCACCCTGGCAGACCTCTCACTGGCTGACTTTTAGGGCATGCTGCAAGCAATTACTTATTCCAGCTACTCTATTTTGGAACCTCACATCATATCTTACTATCTGTTACCCTTTTGTCTCCTTCCCCCTTATTTGCTGTGGGCTGGTGTAGTTATGGGATTACACCATACAGGTCAAGTGGTTCCCCTGACGACAAAAGATTTGTTCTCCTCCTGCCAGAATTTTTTCCCTTCTTTTTTTTTTTTTTAAAGGAGTTTAACTACATATTCTCAGTTTACTTTGTTTTTTCTAACCCCCACCCCCTTTTGTGTTTAAGGTTTCACTGGTTTGTATTTATAGTGCTTGGATACTCAGTAGGAGAAACTGATGCAGATAAAGTTTACTACAATTCTGCAGTATGAAAAACTTCCAGAAATATCCACTCACATCATATTGTTTATTAAGAATTTAAATGAGCTCTTTAGTACTGGGAGTGTCCAGGGTAACACATATGCAGTGGGGAAAAAAAACCCAAACCCAAAAAAACCAAAATGAAATCTATTTCAGAACACATTTGAAGGAATAAATGCTTCAGAGGTGAACCATCTGCTCCTGCCACCCCACCCCCAATTAGATACTAGGATAATTTAAACCAAAATACAATCCAATAAACATTTCCTACATGGGGAAAAAAAGGCAAGAAAAACAAACCAAAAAAACCTCTTTTTACCCTGTAGTTTGCAATTAGCTGCAAAATCAAGAGAAGAGCTAGCTTTTGTGCATGGAAGTTTGCAGGCAGAAATGTTTGTTGCCACTACTTACCAACTGGGTTGCAGCTGCAGGGCAGACATCCCTCCTCACTTCCCAGGCGATAGAAGCTGTCCCTGCACCTTTCACAGTGGGCACCGTCCGTGTTATCTGAGCAGCCCATGCAGTGGCCCCCATGGCCTGTCGAGCGGTACAGCTCAGGGTCAAAGTAGCATTCCTGCGACTTCCCATTGCAGTCACAAGCTGCAAAGACAAGGGTACCATCAGTGAACAGCACATGCGGCTATCCAACCCTGATAGTCACAAAACTTGCTACGCAAAGCTTAATATTAAGTTATAGGGGAGCTGGAGTAGGAGCCTTTAACCACCCTGAGACCCAGGCACAGACCCCCTAAGGCACTTATGCCTCAAAGAGAAGAAAAAGAGGAAAGTATAGTTTTGTGGTGGTTGAACACGGGGAGGCGGAAGCAAGGCTTTAATGACAAAACAGGGTCATTGAGACCATTCTCATCTACATCCAGAAGAAAACTAGCATTTTGTACCCCACTCCCTCCACATGGGGCTGCCATTTGCAGCTGAAATGCCGCCCTCCACACACAGCAACACCTATGTCCATCATGCAAACAAGCACAAGAAGATAACAGTGAGGCTGACTCCATGCTATAAGGAGAGTTTCCCCCCTGGATTATAAACCCCCTGTCTAGGGAGCAGAAGACGTGGGTTTGACTGGCTTGTCAAGGGAAGCCACAGGTCTTGACCAGACAGCTGGGACCCATCAACACACACAGAGGTCAGACAGGAAGAAAGCTTTTCTGTCTGA
This sequence comes from Elanus axillaris, assembly GCA_026212715.1. Lineage (NCBI taxonomy): Eukaryota > Metazoa > Chordata > Aves > Accipitriformes > Accipitridae > Elanus > Elanus axillaris. The sequence continues at coordinate 31,203,584 of JANZLQ010000095.1, forward strand.
TAAAGCTTCCCCAACAAAGTAAACTACCGGGAGCTGTGGTCTGTGACACAAAACCAAGAAAAAATAAATTGGCATTTAGTCACAGAGATCCATGTCTGCAGTCCAGAACTGTTGCAACAGCCTTGAAACTGGACAAAATAGTTGACAAGTAACTGTAAAAACCAATAAGCCAAATACAAGAGGAAGTCAGCAGATGCTAAATGAGGTGCTTTTTCAAAGTCAGTTACACTCCAGCACACTAAATAGTTTTTTATACAGGTTCCATAAAGTACAAGCCTGTACATTTTTGCAACATGTCTCTTTTCTAAAGGTTGTTCCTATCTTTCTCCAGAAAGGAGATAACCCTTTCTGGGGATATACCAACTCCTACAGGATAGGAGTAGAGTAAAAGCAACAGCAGTCCCAGCAATCTCTGCTGAAAAACACCAGCACTGGCTAACTGCAACCAAGACAACTTAAAGCCATGTGAAATCTCTGCTGAAAAGCACTAGAACTGTGCTTAACACTGGCCGACTGCAACTGAGACAACTTAAAACCATGCAGGGCCAGCTTCTGGATGCCAACAGAGGCAGGGGACCCAACCCCTCACATATTTTCCCCTCAAGCACGGCCACACTTACGCAAGCATTCATTGGCACTCTCTGCTGTCGCTCTCCTCCACGGACGGTCATTGAAGAACGGAAGACACTTTTCACAGTCGACCCCAAAGGTGTTGTGTTTGCAGTTGCAGACCAGCTTCCCAAGCTCGTTCTTCATGCACTCACTTGCGTGCCCATTACATTTGCATCTGGTTAAGGAGTGAGACAAGGAACAGGTATTTAAACTCCAGCGATCCAGGTCACTCACAGAGCCATCCCAAAACCAAATGATCTTTGAAGATCCCTTCCAATCCAAACCATTCTATGAAACAAAATAGGTGTAGCAAGCTCGAGGTAGGCATTCAGAAATGCAAGAATGTCAACCAATTCCTTTGCAGTCTGTCACTAAAGCAGAATAAGCTGAGTAGGGGAAGCAAAGATTTTGTTGGCTTTAGGTTAGTACATTCTCCATAGCTTCTCTCATAAGAGCCCAGGAAAAGGCATGCATGCTGACCGCGTGCTTTTATCAGTAAGAAATTAAATAGCACAAAGGTGACTAATACAGAAGCCCAGGGACCTCCACAGACTGGTGGTGTAGCCAATGCAAATTCCAAGGTTGTCAAATCCCAGTCTCAGGACTGCTCTCTGCAAACAGTCCAAAACACTGCATTGGTCTCAGTTCTGTTTATTGAAACATTTTATCATCAACAACCTAAGATTCAAGCATTCTGCAATACACTTTGGCAAAAGGAATGGGCAACCACGGTATAGTACAATGCTTCAGATCTTCATAGGAGATAGCTCCCAAAATATATGTGAAGCAGAGACGTTGAGATTTTCTACTTACTGTTATTCTAGGCTACAGATATAGGCAGAGAACAATTAGTGACATGTTAAAAACCACACAAAGCACAGGGTAGAAAAAAGTTGGTGCTGCTTCTTTTGTTTTTCTTTTCACCCTCCACTCTCACAAATCACTTAACATTTGATCTAATCAAGAAAAAAAAAATTAATCTCTGTCTGCCCTGAAATTATAACCACAGGATATTATACACAGTATTTGCAAGCTTCGTAAGATTCATTCCACTGCATTTTTTTGTTTAGGACAGTCAATAAAGACCAGAGCCTAATGGTACCGTGTGGGTATAATGAAAATCTTTAAAGCACTCTAGTAATCTGACCAAAAGCTTTTAATAAGTACAGAGGTTTATTGTCTACTCACCTACCACCCACAGCAAAATCAGAAATTGCATAGTAATAAGACTTGAGAACTTTTGGGTCATTGAAAACTTCATCTCCAAATGTGTTCAGACGATTGAGGGTCACTCTAATATCTGTAGCCGTCACCCATTCCTAGAGCAGAGAGAAATCCCATCAGATTAAACATCAAACATCCCCCTCAAGCACATACCAGTGCTGTGCCATTAGCAGTTGTATTCACAAAGTCATTCATTCACCAGCAAGTTCCTTCCTCAACATTCTCCCCTCTGCACCTCAGAAGTTCACACGTCCCTGCCAAGAGGCGTTACACCACATCCTCTTGGTGTGAATGTGTTTTCCAGACCCTGGTCCTCTCTAGGTACCCTTTCCAATGCCTCTTCACATCTTGACTGCTCTCAGCTGAGAAGCAGTGGGTAACATCACCAGCAAAATGCACAATGTCCACAATTATGCAAGCTTGCCAATTGTACTTATCTATCTGACTACAGTTTTCCTGCAAAGCTATACAGCACGAACGGGAAGGGTTTAGGGTACACTTGTCTGCAGACATACACTGCCAGATGAAAAGACAGACAGATGAATGAGGCTGAGGAAGGAAAACAGACAGGCAGATCTGACTTACAAACACAAGAGCTTTTCATAATATTTACACAGCATCTTCACCACAGTACCCTACCCTCCTCTGGCAACAGCCAGCAAATGCAGCCTGCCCCCAAATTTCACACCACCTTCAGCCAGTGACTGTCATTAGTACCTCCTTGTTTTTACTACAGCTTTTGCAATGTCATTTTCCTTCAGACACCATAAAAAAGAACACAAGAAAAATATCCCTGTATGTACAACCATACTGCAGCTGCATCACTGCTTAGCCAGTACAACAAGATTTACTGAATTACAAACACCGACATAAATACATGGAAGTGCTGAGCACAAAATACACATTTACTTGAGTTCTGAAAAGCAATGCCAGAGGTTTGTACATATTTTAGGGAACTGGCGGTCAGGTCTCTCTTCTTTACATAAATGATTTTATCAAAAAATTATACACCATATCCACAGCTTGAAACCTCTCTGTTTACCTTAACGATTAAACCTTGTTTTCTGCCAGGGCTAGCTACACCAGCAAGGTGGTCAAACTGGTTCTTTTCCATTTCAGGAGCTTTCTCTCTTTCCCATTAATCTATATTTTTGTTTGCAGACGTGAGCCCCACCAGATTCTGCTATTCTGCTCTTCTGCCCACTGGCTGGGGATCAGAGACAGGCAAGCCCCAAGCCTGTTGGGTGCTCACATCTCAGTCTGCTCCTGCTACTCTAAGAAAAAAGGAAAGAAGTGGTGACCACAGCTCCGAAAGGAAGGAGATGAGCCCTGATAGGGCAAACCCCACAGCTTTAGCCCCTTGTTGCAATATAAGCTGGAGAAGTCATCAAGCAGAATACAGAACGTGGCAAGTAAATCGGATAAACTGGTGCTCCTAGTATGCTCCTGACCACTGCCCAACCGGCACTGTGAATACTAACAACAAAAAAATCCCAACCAAACCCCCTCACCAAGCCACTTTGTAACAGAAAACAAATACTGTGGATAAAATCAAGCTCCCCTACACACATGTATAAGAACAGGTTAGGGCTTCCAGTAAGCCTTTAGTTCTTTGGAGGGATCTCACATTTATTAAATTTTTTTGCTCAATATATATATGCAGATGCCCCAAATATTCATTTGACTTAGGCTTTACCTTCCACTGTCCTTATATCTGGAACAACAGCAAAATGCCCATAGCTGCTTTCAAAGCAGGCAGAGATTTACATCCAGCCTCTAAAGACTTTGATGATGCCTAATGACAAATCATCCTTAGTGCCACCAATTTTGCTTTTTGTACCATAAACTTACTAACAATAGAGTCAAGAGTTCAACTATTAACTTCAAAAGAGTCTTTTTGGATTGTCCATCCCAACTTACCTGCGTAAGTGCCTTTCAGTGTGAATAAGGGCTGTAGTGCAGCCCACGGTCAGAACAAAGCCACAATCCACAATGACTAAACAGAAAGACACAACTCAGACCACCCGACTTAATCCTCCACACGTACCTGTAGCACAGGGCTATTGTCAAAGTTATAGGCACTGGGACGTCCCTCCAGTGTTGAGAATGCCACGTTGCCCCCAGTGAGAGGGGAGATGTCACTGAACTCATCTGTGCAGAGCGCCTGCTGCTCATCCTCTCCAGTCCGAATAAAGCCACGATTGACTTTGTGATATGTGCTCTCACAGGAGCCACTGTAATACTGGTAGGGCACCCATGGGCCATCTTCCCTGGTGCGTTTGTAGATTGCAAAGCTCTCTGGCCGACTGGTGTGAAACTTCAGACGCACATATGTGATGTCAAAGGCCTTTCCTGCAGATGACAGAAGACAGATATAAGAAAGACTCAAACAACTTCAAACAGAAAGAATGCAAAGAGCTGTGTTGCAATTTTCTCTTTGGAAGAAACATCTCCTCTAGTACTATCCAGCAGTATGAGCAGCGTCCAGTAGCACCAGAAGTATCTCTTCCATTCCTATGCACTGCATCTCCTGACAAAGACAAGGTAAAGGAACTGAAGGCAGAAGTCGAGGGCAGGCTGAGTAGACAAATAAACAGACCTACACACTTTTGTGCAACCAAACACACATCTGAAGCTGCAATTCTCTTCTGCAGACATCACCAACACATGACAGATTACATCAGAGCCATGAACAGTTTGTGTGTATCTAAGGCCAGGTCCAAGTTAACCATGCCATTTGATAATATTTCTTCCAAATACATGTATGGAAGAAACTATTAACCAGAGAGGTAAGAGTCACACTGAGGAGCCTGTCTCGTACCTCTGCTTCCTCCCTAAATAGACAATATCACAAATTCTTTCTACTACTCATGAAGCCTTTCCTTTAGCACTGATCTACTGAGTATACCCTCTTCTACTGATTCCCCAAGAAAGACAAAACAAGGTTTAAGTTTCCCAGACCATATGATTAAAGTTGCCAAGACACTTTTCAGATCAAAATGCAATGATTTACAAGCTAGCCATGTTCTCCCTCTCCAAGGACAATAAATGTAAACCCACCTCCCTGCTGTCTCTATTCATCTCCTAACAGGTTTGTGGCAATCAGCAGATCGTCCTCCCTCATGGATTCTTCTCCAGTGACTCAAGTATCTACCCCCATGCACATAAAGTAACTGCCCCAGGGATTCACACCCCTGAGAAAATCCATCTGGGAAAAGGACCATAGCACACTTCAGCCACCTTCCTCCGCCATCCCCACCAGCTGAGGGGCATGGTCCCAGGAGGAGGCATACAGCTGCACACCAGCTGTTCTTGCTCCACCTTGGTGAGCAGGCCATGTGCGACCAGGACAGCCTGGTGCACATAGGGAACTTGCTAAAACACCTGAGGTTTGTCTGGAACAAAACCTCAGGTGTTTAGTCCTTGCCACACTCTTTTACACTCCCATCACCTCCAAAAAAACCACTGCTCTAAGTAGAGGTTGCAGCTGTCACTAGTCCCATTGCTGAGAAAAAAAAAAAAGCTAAAAAGCTATTAGGAGAGTTTCAACTGACTGAGAAACAGGGTTTTTTTCTGCATGTAGAAGTTACACAGATTTAACTTCATTCTGTGAAATTAATTAACTCCACTGTGTTAAAATTTAACAGGAGGCTTTGCACCTGCTGAAGAGTGGCTCACATCACAAGTTAAAGCAGACCAGGTGGCACCAGGCAACAAGAACAGTGTGCCTCTCAAAGCACACACACAAAACCTGATAGCAGTGAATCAGGTCATGAACCATGGTTCTTGCTCACATGCCACCCACTGGTTATCCTGGGACCAGCCTGCATTAGGCATATCACACCCAGAGCCAGGCTGTTGCAGAGGGGAAACCTTTGAGCTTTCTGGCTGCTGTAAACACCAAAGTAGCAAAAGAAGCTTGGCAAAGGGTCCAGAAATCAACATACTAGGGAAAAAAATTAAGTAAAAATCAAGACATACAGCACCTGAAAAAAAACTTACACCTACATGTCCCAAGGATAAAAAAAAAGACTAATCTTGTGTTTAAGGCCAAAGAAATCCACTAATACCCCAACCTACCAAAAAGTACTATCTGTGCATGACATGCAAGACAGCTGGGGCACTGTACAGATACAACCTCCCCCAATACTTCCCACAAAACACCCTTTCCTATTTATATCACATGTGAAGTTACAGATGACCTAAGCACAAAACTGGAAGCCAGACATTCACAATCTGTGGCTCTTGCTCCATACTAGTTCACTGTTGGTTTGGCATCAAGTTATTTAACAAGATTATCTTACACACAGAAAATAAGTAAGAAGCAATCACACTATTAATGCCAAACTGCTTCCATGAGGGCTAGAAATGCCAGAGGATCAACATCTGACAGCCCAACACAAGAGATTAACCCTGTTTCCATTTATTTGGAAATATTTTTCTTATGAACCTCAATGTAAGGCAAGAAGAAGCAGACATCACACATACAAGTCAGTCCCTCCTAGGCTTTCCATTTCTCCTGCTAAATGGTTTATTCTCAAGAAGAGACATCCTCACCAAAGGCAAAGTACACTTCAGAGGTGAAGAGTGTGCACACGCAGAAACTCAAGGTGAGCACACCAGACACAAGCCAGTAGGCCAGACATGCACAAATATCTTTTTCAGGCCCATGGTAAACAAACCCAGGATATACTCTTCATCTCTTCCAGATAAAGCCAAGTAGCCCCAGAAGCAAATGCCTCCTCAGTCTTCTGCAGGAAAACCCTAGTATACATGTTGACCTGCAACTTACCCATTGAAAGCATTGAAGTTCTCAGGCTGGCAGCAACTAAAACCAGACCTACTATCAGGGTTTTATTGCTAACAAAAATTGCCATCAGCTTAATAAGAAAGTTTTCTTTGAGCTCACCTGCTAAAATAAAGCAAAATACAAGGCTGAAGGGCTGCCCTGGTAGGATTTCTTTAGGCAATTTTCATGACAAGTGAAAATAGCAAAGACATCAGGCAAAAGCCATTCCATGAGTCAAAAGGGGAAAAAAATAAGCAGCACCAACAGCATGAAGAACATTCAATTAAATTGTGTCAACTGAATTGTCAAGAATACCCTGGTACTTTGACTTGAGATGGTTAGTTTTCTTCTACTAGTACTGCATTCCTCTAGTGTGAAGCAAAAACCTTTGGTTCAGGCTTCTATCAAGATGATTTTGGGGAGGAAATGCTTCAAAAGAATGCTGGGAATGAAGAGGGGGCTGGGCATGTGTTCTCACTCCACACACACAACTTTCTGCTCTAGCAGAAAGGCCAGGTCACAGCCTGCACATCCCAAAAAAAGAACTTTCTTTTTCCTCTCCACTGTAACTGAATTACAGTCCCCATTTCCTGACAAGGTCTCCTACAGCTCCTTGCAAAAATTCCAGCTCAGCTAAAGGCATGACACATGCAAACTGCACTCTGGGCAGCACAAAAACTTTTTCCATAGAAAGCCCTTGTGCTAAATGAAAAGGAGTCTCCCTTTTTCATCTTCAGTTTTACATGGCAGGCAGGTCAAAGAAAACGCATTCAAAACCCTCTTGACCAAGCAACCCAAGTGAAAAAGACATTTATTTCAGCTCACAGCATAACTACCTGAGAAATCCTGTTAATGGCATTAAACAGGAATGTAGTTAATGCACACAGAGTGGCTGTGCACTAGCACCGTATCAGCTTGCCGTGGGTAAATACTGCTGGAACAATACAGTTTACGCAAGACCAGCTGACACAGTGTTGAAATGCATTTCCCCACTGTTCATACTGAACACAGAAGCTGTGCTTAGCAGCCTGGCAGCTAGCAGGGCTCTTGAAGGTTGCAGAGTCCTTTTCTAAGAAAAATAAGACACCTAGGCTGCTTTCAAGTCTTGCAGGGCCAAATAACAGGTGAAAGGTAGTTTAAAACATTTAATCTGGAAGACAGAAACTCATTGTTCTCTTGTTCCTAGAAGCTGGTAATTATTTTGATCTCAGTTTGGCTTAGAAGCATCTGATAGTGTCAAGCGTCAGATAATACTTCCTTCTGCGTATGGAGAAGTGGCAGATCAATTTTGCAGGAAGAACTCCAGATATTAGTTATAACAGTTTGTTAGTAGAAAGACAACATGCAGTAATTAGCGACCATGAACTCAGCACTTCAGGAACACAACCTGACATGACTTTAAAGCATCCAGAGCTCAAAACCATGAGCCGCACATTTTAAAGCTGCATCTTTTCTGAGGCATGAATCCATTCACCAGCAAGTGACAAGGTGGCAACATAAACAGCTAGCCCTTTTTGATAATCCAGGCTGATGTAGAAAACACTGTAATGTCTTTCTCTAGAGTAAGCAAACACATGTATAAGACTTCAAGACAGTACTGCAATTACAGATTCAACCTAGCAAGTCTGGGTGCCTGCCGAGGCAGCAGCAGTGGCATTGGAAACATTCAGTGTTGTTCAATGCAGCAGACACTTCCCCCAACAACCTGCTCACATTGTTGGGCTGACCACAGCTGCCAGATGTCATCAGTGATTAAAGCCCTCCCTCAGCAGCTTTATTGCCCAATTCTGTATCCCAAGGTCCACCAGGAAATGTGCCATGCTGAACACCATAAAGATAGACTGGAAAAATGTAAGCAAATGCTATTTAGATCTTTACAAACTCCTCCCTTTTCCCCAAGTTCGGAATTCATCCCTACACACAAAAGGCCTCCTTGTATTCAGAACCCTCAGAACGGATGGATAATTTACATCAGGAAAACGTCCCGCCAGCTGGCACGCCAACTACAAGCGTTGAATTGTGAGTGGATGCCTGGATGAGATATGCCCAGACAACACTCACCGCCTCCATTATTGGTCCACATGCATCCCCTCCATGCAGGAAGAAACTACACTACCTTTTCTGCACTCTCTACTATCCTTCAGTGCAACCTCCCAGAAGTGAGCTTTAAAATATGGCCACTGAGCTTTGCTGCCCAGGGGAAAAAAAAAATCCACCCGAGAAGATTGTATTGGGCAAAGAACTAATCCTTTGCAGATTTATTTTCAGCAAAATTCACTGAGCAGTATTGAAATAGTTAAACTTTATTTCTCTTTTGGTTGGCTCCTGTTTCAAGGCAATTTTTTTCACACAGGTACCTGCTGACAACCTATTTCTAAGTAAAGATTAAAAGAATTGAAAACAAACTAGAAAAAAATACCAGCATACTTATTACTTTTTGACTGAATTTCATTCCCATTCTGCAGTGACAAGACACAGAGCAAGCAACTACCACTAGGATTTCATTTTGCTCTCATCTGACCTGTTTCTCTATCAGTCCCAGGAAGAAAGGACAGCTGTCCCAGTTTACTAGACTGGAACATGCCCCATGCCATTCACCCATCTTGTTCTTACTCCTACCTCAACTCTCCCCACTATGCAGTGCTGGACCACTTACAAGCAGACAGGCTTACTCTGCAGCTTCAAGACATAAACACTCATCTGCTCCTCCTCTGACTAATAAAGAGCTACCAGCCATAGCAGGAGGCAGCATCTTCCACTCTTACGCTACCATGAGGTGCAAAGGGTAGCACAGATACCGGGACCTCACATGAGCAGCAAATTGCAAGGGATGGAAATGTTGATGTCAGTAGACAGAGGCCAGCAATTTCACAAGATCTTGTTCAAGACTGATCACTGCTTCTGGAGTCAACCAACATTCCAAGTTCTCAGCTACTGCAATATTTTGTTCAGCCTCCCATGCTAGAAACCCTCCTGAAGGTTTCCTTCCTGGAGCACAGGGGCTGCAGATGAGGGGAATATTTAAGGAGAATGAGCTATCCCATCCCATGGAATGGGAGAGGATTTTCCCACAGGCAGATAGGCAACAAGAGTAGGACAGTGTTTATAAGGAGGGAAGAAGAGCGAGAAACGTCCTGAGCAACTCAATCTTTTGGAATAAAAAAGTTTTATTAAACAGCAACAGTCCAACACCTACAAGACACATAAATGGTAAGTTAGGTTGCTTACATCATATGTGCATGAAAAAGCCAAACTTATGACAAAGCAAGAAATTATTGTAGTTTTAGAGCAAATGTCCTTTACAACTACATCCTAGCTTTTCTGGGAAAATTTGTGGAGGAGGAGAAAGACAAGAGCACTGGTATTGCACAAGCAAATGGAATATCAAGCATCTGAAGAAAGAAGATGAAGGATTTGCATTGCCTGACCATCCATCTTCACTGGGGAAATAACTCCGTGCAGGAGCATGGATGACAGCTCTCAAATGCTGAGTGGTGGCCCTTATGGGAACACAAACTAGTAATAATAAAAGCCTTAGGTTTATTTTCTTGTCCTCACCTAAAGAGCCTGGAGATTTAGGCACATATGTCATGAACAAGAAACACCTGAAAGATTTTAACACAGTCACATCATAAACCACACTCCACCAAACCAAACATTTTGGCATGCGCAGCTCCACCACAGACAGGCACCTGGGTTTTAAGAAATCCTGATGGAGATATAGACACAGATTGCTTTTTCTAGACACTCATACCAAGACAGGGGCAGAGGAAGGAAACGCGTTTGGGACACTGGGGGAATGAGCACAGCCTTGAGCACGCTGGAACGAAGACGAACTCCCACCACCCCATTAGATCATGCATTCTTCCAGTGCTCCCAAACAAAAGCACCATTGACTTGTGTGTGTGGGCGGCAGCAAAAGGCTGCCCAGTAAATTATTGCACGATAATCCAACATTGATAAGTCATTGAGGCTGCTTGCTCTAGTCATGTTTCCAAAGGGTGGAGGAGGGGGAAACTTATTTCCCCCTGCAAGGGCTGAAGGCAGACTCATAAGAAATGCATTTTTTTTCATTTGATCACTCCTAAGTCAGTGTAAAAGTCAGAAAACGTCGTCCAATAATTCAGTACAGCTTGCTCCCTTATTTGTACAGCTTTGATGCAAAGATGTTAAGTCCATTTCCCAAAACAGCCAGCTGTGTTTATTCAGTAGGGACTGGAAAGATCCCATGTACAACATAAAAGTCCTATCTGCACAGGAAGCCTCAAAGTCCTTTTTCAGCACAAACAATAAAAGCTCATTTTAAAAAGGCACTTTACACTTGGCAAGCACTGCCAGATCACAGACAATCAAGGACACCATGGGCCATTTTGGGGAGGGCTCCATTTCATTCACACATCTGGATTGCAAAGCTACCTCCGGCCACCACTGTTGGCACCAAGTGGGATCTGGGTTATGGTGGGATCCTTGGAAAGTTCACCTACTTGTATCAAATGTCCAGAAGCTGCTCCATGACCTGCATGCACTAGGTATGGGTGAAACCGAGTCCCTGCCCCAGCTGAAAGAGCAAAGTGGGGGATCACTCCCTTTCCTCCTCCCAAAAATGGAGTTTTACCCAAGGAAAAAAAAACTAACCATATATTGTTCTGAAAAATGTATTTATCCAGAGAAGATAAAAAAAGCTATTGTTTGTCCTTTATTCCCAGCAGAAAAATGCATGGCAATTACCAAGAAACCATCATTTTGCCACTGATAGTCCATAATGACACCACCAACAGCAACTTCAGTAATAACCACCCTTTAAATGTTGCAATTTCCACCCATTCGAACTCCCTGGGGGACCCTGGTGCCCCAATAAGGTTAAGTTTTCCCAGGGGTTTTCCTCATGCTGGAGATACAGCTATCATCCAGTAATAACCAAAGCAAGCAGCTGCCACAAGAGCAGAGCTGGTAGCAGCAGCAGGCCAGGGTAGATTCACCAAAAAAAGCTTTTGACTGAATTTTTCAGTGCAGTACTTCTCATCCTTGGCAACACAGCAAGACATCTCTTATGAACATTTCTTGAAGGCATGTCCAAAGGAATCACAACAAAGCAACAAAACTTATTCACCTTCCACTCATTTTCATAGCATTCAACTTAAAGTGACAAAACAAAAAGCAAATCACATTACATTTTAATTTCCCCTCAGATTCTTTAATTTGACAGTAGGAGGTGTAGGAGGGAATATTCCTGACATTCAGCTCCAACTGTATCTTTTCAGAGGTGAAGATGTGCAGATGGAAGAATAACTGGAAAATAAGACTAAAAACTACTTTCAAACTCCAAAGCGAAAGTTTAGATAGCTAAACAAAAATGAAGTTACATCTTCTTTAAACATGGTATTTGGCCAACTGGAAAACACATGAGTTATTGTAATAAGAAAATAAGTTTATTGCATTGTAGTGCAGTACCTTACAAACAAATTTAAATATCAGATAATCTGGTGAGAATTACAAAATTTACTTAAAGGACAACTAAATTTTACTGACTTGTGACCAAAAATAAAAAAATTCAAATAAAAAGCATTTTGCAAATGGGATAGTTAGCGCAGGAATGCTAACAGGCTTTCCTGAGTTGTTTTCCTTCTGCCTGCCCTCCCAGGAGCCTCGCCCTCCAAGCAGCTCAATGCCCTTCCCTTGCATGCTTTCAACTAGCACACCTAAAGTCAAAGCATATGCAATGCTTCAGCTTAAGAAGTTCAGTAAACCCAAACGTCCAGAGTAAAAAACGTCCCAGCCAAAGGCAGCATCAAAGTTATTTTGGATGGTGTCCGCAGGTACGGGTGAGATGTCAGATGCCCCTTGTCCCAGCCCCAGCACTCCTGGAGGGGAGGTATGCCAGTTCCCACTACAGCACTGCCTTTTGACCCAGTTCAACAGCTCCATCACTCATGATAATCAGCTGCTAGTTTCTATTAAATAATGCTTTGAAGCCTTTTCCCCTGCCTGTTGAAAAGCAGCACTTTCCCCACTCGCCCCCTCCTCCTCCACATGTGTTCATAGCCCACAACAGTTCTAATGCCTGGCTTTGCTCCTATCTGAATTAGATATCAAAACCACACAGTTTGCATTGTTGAGCCTAATTAAGAACAAATTAAGTGATACAACTATATAGGAGCGCTCTGAGCAGCAGTAAGTTTAGCAGCTCTGGGAGCAAGACGACCTTCCAGACTAGCTCCCACACTGCTGGCTGTACAGCCATGGAGAAACCAGCAGTGTTCCTTACACAAAACACAGAATTCTCTGGAATTTTGATGGTTTAATTTCCCTCCCACCCCTGCCCTTCTACCTCCCACTCACCAGCCACAGATTTTTTTCAGACACAGGCCATAATTAACACCGTAGCTATTTGGAAATAATACCACTGCTATTAGCATCCATCACCTGGCCTTGATACAGACCAGACAGCTTTCTTTTCTTGAGTATTTAAGAAGTTTTGCATTCTTCAATAAACATTTAAGAAAACTAAATTTTAGCACATTTTAATCACGCTGCTTAATGTTGCACAGTTTGCATTCCTCCTGCCACCCCATCTCCCATTGAGAAGTCTCCCCCTCCTCCCAACAGACTCTCGCTATGGATTTTAAGTAGCAGTTTACATGCCTTCATGCTATCTTTTAACGCATTTTCAGTCAATTACAGGCTTATGCACAAGCTACCATTATTTATGAAACACAAGTTAGAGCAATATCCATACGGACCATTTTCAACCACCCACTCACACAACAGTTTTACTTTCTCAGCCTATTAAGCCAGGGAAGGAATTGGGATAAACAGACTTGACAAAACCATTGCTGGAGCTAGGCCATTTCCAAAACAAAGCTTGCCACTGAGTTATGTTTCAAATATGTTTTGGAAAGTCAGAAGCAAAGCTCTTCCAAATTTTTCTTTAAGCAGAGAGGGAATTGCACTCCAGTTCTCAACTCTCAAGTAACAGCCAGCATGTGCCTTCAACTCTGCCTTTGGAGAATCAACTGCACAAACTGCAAATGCTCATGATAATTGCAAAGGTGTATTAAACACACAATTGTGCAAGTTCACGTTCATCCACACATTCTGTCTGGAGACACATGAAGGACAAGACAAGGAACTACTAAATGCAGTGACTATGCCTAAAGAAAGACAGTTTAGCAGAAAACCACACATACTTGAGAAGGTAGCATGGCTTAGCATGACCAGTTTCCCACAGAAGCAACTCCATAAGATTACTTTGGAACACCGTGAACAAAGAAATTAAACTGGATGCTCTCTGCTGACTCTTCAAAGATAATGCTAACTCCAGGCTTCTCAATACTTCCAGCTGCAAAATCTGAAGCCCTTGGTTTAATTCACAGACAGATTAGAACAGAGCCAAATCTGCTTTACATCAAAAAAAACCTCTGCTCCAAAACACCTCAATGTATCCACACCAAACCTAGATTTGGAAAGTTATCTGTAGATCAAAACTCCTTCTACCCTGGCTACAGGCTGCCCATCCAGGAACAGAGAAAACTCTGAAAAAGAAAAAAAAAAAGGTATGTACACAGTCTTTCCTTACCGTTTAGTATAAAAGGGAGATTCCCAGACTAAGACGGCATTATTTTGCTGCTCCTTTGTACAGGAAGGCTTTAAAAGAAGGTACCGACATAGTCACTGAAGTGGGACTTGGAACACCACCTGAGATACCACTGAGAGAGTATAACATCAAAGGAGTTTCCTACAAAGTATGTTTTCCTACAACAGCCCCAGCAGAAACAAAAAGTTAAATGTTAATTAATGTGTTCAAAAGACCTTCCACAGGGACCTCTAATTTGTTGAGCTTATCTACTGGTCTTGAAATACAGGCCATACAGTATGGTAAAAAGCTAAATGTTAGTGCCTGGTTCCCAGTGGCAGGAATGCAACTGAACCCTAGTAATTCTGGATGTGCAATTAATTCACCTTGTTAGCAGGAGAGCAGCAAGGCAGCTGTGCTGTGAAGAACAGACTGAGTAGCCTGATGAAAGCTAAGCAAAGAAATACATTTTACTCCCAGATGGGCAGAGGTTATGGTGCTCAAGAACTCTGACCTGCCTTTAAGCAAAAAAAGCGTGGATTAGCAATAGCTGCAGAAATACTTACAGAACAAAGTCCAGACAAGGCAACAAAAAAGCCACTCACTCCACAAAAAAGTGCGTTCATCAGGTCGTGGACTGTTGAAGAGGACATTGCCAGTTAAGTCACTGTGGAAGAAGACCCCTGCAAGCAGCCTTCCAACAAGCGCCCAAGAAGCATCTTGCACATTAGAGGACAAAACTCCCGTCCCCAAGCACTATATTGTGAGGCACATGTGTTGTGATCTGACAAGTCATAACATCCTCCCCAGTTGCACACAGGTTCTTCAGCAGCACAAGAACAGCTGAAGATTTCATTAAGTAACAGCAGTGCCTAAAAGAGAGTGATTGCACAGAAAATAAGTTGAACCATTTGCACTGAATGCCAAGTGATGAGATTTTCTTCAGGTACACTACACCACTGTGAAACCTAAATGAACTCTACCAGAAGGTATTTTTCTCAGTAGAGAGACTATTACAAACTCATTTTCTGATTAGATTTCTGACCACAACCTACCTGTGGTCCTTCAATCTACAGACACCCCAAGAGACCTGAAGAGCACCACGCTCTTCAATCTGCCATTGAGTTACAGCAACGAGGGCTTGTCTTCTCCAAAAGCTCAGGCTTTCAAGACCCACAGTGTTCCCACGTCTCATGTTGCCTAGACAGGTACCTCATTCAGAGGTTAATGGAAGCTACCACCATACAACCCCAAATGTTAACCTTCACAGATATGACCATTACCAAGATATCAAGGTGCCTGCAAAAGATCAAAAATTGGACAAAGTACAGACAGCTCAAGGAAAACCAAAGCTACTTCGCCTGGAAAATAGAATCATTTGAGAAACCCACAGAGCCAAGCTAAGATTTCATTTTCCACAGGAGATGTGCAGCCCACCTCCATCAAAACATTATAAAGGCCCTGAACTCTGCTCCACCTCATCCAGAAAGACATGCTTCTTACCTCTGCTCTCTTAAAAACTGTTATCACTCTTTCCTAAACAAGGATCCAGCTAAAGCAATCAATACATTTATCACTGAAAAAAAGATTCGTTTAACTCAGTGCAGCAGAAATGGAGAAAAATCCCAAAGATATCAAATGGTACTAATTCTAGAGGCTTGCTTCCTTGATCAGATAATTATTTTTAGAAGCCTACCAATTCCCAGTAAGCTTCTGATATCAAATAAACATTAGTCTTTATCCTTAAACCAATTAATAGGGCCAATCATAGGCAAAAATACCCCTAATTTTAAACCCTCAACAGCAGCACACATCAGCCATAGTAGACAGCAGCTATCTTCTTCTGGCACAATGCATGCACATCATGCTGGGTCTCTACTTCAAACACATATAATTTAGACAGAAAACATTTTACCAAAGGAGATTCAGCAGTCACATGAGCCTGTGAAAGGAGAAAATAAGTCAAACCTGGGATCTGTCCATGTTAAGGAAATGCTATAAATGCATTGGAGTAGCGGGGGAAGGATCTTTATTCATCAGAAACACATGCAACACCAACACTGTCTTCTACCTTCAAACCCACTCAAATTTTTCCTTACAGAACTGCAGCGAAATATTAAAAGCTTACCAAGGAATTCATCACTGGTCTTAAACGCAAGGTGTTTTGTTACCGTAGAGCAGCAGATGAACACAAGACAAGCAGAAGGACAACCAACAGCTGTCAAGATCTGCTTGGGAGACATTTCAAGTCACTTCACCTAGAATTACATACAATTCCTGGCACTGCTAAAACAGGAGGAGTGGGACAGAAGGAGCTCTGTGAGCAGAGGAAGTAATAACATACAGCTTCCTATATGTGAGCCTCTTGGTTGAGTTTTAGAAGGGAAGTCTTGCACCTCCTCAACTCCATGACAGGGATATCTTCAGAGTCACATCTGACTGCAGAAGGCAAAAACTGTGAGAGATGAAGATGTATGTTCGAATCCTGGTTCCTTCTTTGGTTGACCTCTTCAATAACATTAACAAGAACTGTCATATTGTGGAGAGCTTCTTCCTCCCACCCATCCAAGCAGAAGAGCAAAGGGTTCAGAAACTATGTGGGACATGATGGGGCACAGACCAAATTCTTAGGTGAGCTTTACTTCCATAGGGCAATGCATTCCAGCAAGAGAAACACAACTGCCTCTTGTTTGTAAAGAGTAAACTAACAGCCATGACTTCCTGAGTCATTGCAAAAAATTCCATGAGCCTCTCATGACACTGTCAGGAAAAAAGCTTTAACATACAAAGTTAATGTAGCAGTATCAAATATAACAACCTCCCTCTGGATAAGCAAATGGACAGTGACAATCTTCTTGGATGTCTTCCTCCAAAGACTTAAAGAGCAGTTTTAATAAATGATTTCATTAGCAGTTTCTACTCCCAAAAAAGAACAACACTTAAAGTACTTCAAATGCATGGACAAGTTGCACACACACTCAGGTTTCCTTTCACCAAGGTCTGATGACCCTATATTTGCTGTAGACTATTTGCATTAGTCTAAAAATCTTATTTTATCTGAAAAAGCCCTTTATGAAATATGTATTTTCTAATTTCCTTTACAGTCAGGGAAAAAGTAATTTTTAAGCTCACTCAACATTTCCACTACCAGCATGCAAACTCAGATACTTGCTGAATTTTCCTAACACAAGAGAAAAAAAATGCTCAAGTACACACAATACAGTTTAATTTCAGGTCTCCTTATACAAGCTGATGCAAAGAAAACTGCTGCTATAAAAAAAAACCAGTTATCAGCTCACAATTAGGTTTTACACAGATGACAAGAAGAGAGCCTTAAATAAATACCATCGGTAACACAATCACTTCCAGATCACACTGGAAGAAATAACTTCTGCAAGAAGTTATTTGAACTTTTTATCTCAATTACTTTTTGCAAAGCTAAGGATAGCAGTCAAAAGTTAATTTTCAGTCAATTAAAACACAGCAATGTACATTTCTTTTAACAAGTGTATAGAGAAATCCAGATCTGCACTCTGATTTCTGAAACAGTGATGATGGTGGGGAAGAGGTACAATGCTAGACAGCAAGCTGATAGTGTTGACAACTTAGGGGGGAGGATTTCCCTGGAATTTTGCTAAGGGTAAGGGAGCAGCTTTCCCTATACTTCAAAGTGCAGTATTACTCTGGTAAAATACTGCTAGAGCAAGCAGAGCTTACTTCGTAAAGACCTTCAGAGAGTTTTAGAATGCATTCATGCTTAGCCTCTTACCTCTTACTTCAGCTGCAAGAGTACACTTTCCTTCCTCCTCCCAGTCTTTCTTTATCTAGACTCCCAAAGTCCTGAAGGTAAGTAAATGTGAGCAGGGGGGTGGGGAACAACCAAGAAAAAAAGCCCCACAAACATGCAAGTTGGAGAGTGTGCAGCTAAAACTTTGTAAACGAAGTATTTTTTACCCACACAAAGGTCACTGTTAAAGAAATGGCCATTATGCCCCATCACATACTGCTTCATTTTCTCAAGTATTACTGAGTTGACTGCCTAACCAGGTCTGGTTACTTTATATTTTAATTTATGTTGTAGAAAGACAGGGCAGTTGGACAGATTGGCTTTTTAAGGGCATTTCAATCTCCCAGTAACATTAAGTACACAAACTATTCACTGCTTCATTAACCAAGTGACCAGATAGTAACGGCCTTCAAATTTAAACCACATTGCCTAACATGAGCACATCCTCCCCCAGACTCATTGGTTGAAGAGTAATCTATTTTCCCCCCAGCTCATTCTCCCACAGTTCATGGGAAAACAAAGCCAGGCTGTTCCCAGCCTTTTCACAGACATACCATAAGCTTTGGAAATAAGATGAACTTTAGCAGCTAAAGCTATAAGTACGAAGATGCAGAAGAAGAAAATCATTGTGTTGTCTAGTTGCAGTCATAAATTACATTGCAATTCAGAAAATCTTTTTTTGTAATAAATTCTTCTCAAGATTCAACTCCTTTCCTCAAATATTTCAAGGTCCCTCTGACACAAACATTTTTCGAGCTGAAAAAGGTAGATTTACTCTGTTATTTGCTAAGCAAAGTTTCCCTAAATATTTCTATCTCTATAGCAAAAAGTATGAAGCTGTCAAGTCTATTTGTATAGGATAGTCTCCATACAGTGTTTAAATAAGCACTAAACTAAAAAAAAAAAAAAAAAACCAGTGAGTCCTGGTTATGAGATCATTGAGCTTGTTTGTATTCCAGGCCCAGGTGCTCAGCACCCAGAAAACTTAGAGCTCTCCCTTTTCCCCACACTGCTTTTAAACCCCTTTAAAAGCAACTAATTCACCCAGTTCCCACTTCCAAGTCTAACAATGAAATGCTACAACAGCTCCACAGATAATCTCTCAATCCTAATACCCACCATTAACTGCGAATCTTAAAACTGTACTCAAACAAAACATCGGGGCAGGGAAGTACCTTCAAACCTATTTAAAAGAAAATGATAAAATAGTGAAAGCTTGGTAACAAACTTGTAGGCAGAGCTAGTTTAATCCTTGGTTTTATCTACTCCTTTGTCCAAACGGGGGCAGGGGGATGTGGGATGCGGAATTAAACGTCTCCCAGCTGAAGTCAAGGTATTAAAAGATTTTTTCAAGGAATCGCACTTTCTTTAGTGATTCTGTATGTGTGTCATCTTCAACAGCATGGATACTACTTCATGCTTCAATTCCCACTCAAAATTAAACTCCAAGTTTGTTTTTTCCAAATAAAGACATCAGCACACCCTTTACAACATGTTTTTAAGACTTGTTTAGTCCCCCAAGCTGCATAACTATGAACATCTTCAGCATCAGCATTATTCCCAATAACTGTCCAAATATGTGAAAATGAGAGAAAAGCATTAATACTCGCGCTACATCTGAAGTCCTCTGGCACTACTGTAGACTGGAGGAGAGGTGATCATCTCACAGTGGTACCTGCAAAGCTTTGGGGATGCTGGGTTAAGGTTTCCTTGTTACACGTAAGAGTTTATTGTTATGAAAACTCCTCAGATAAAACACCACTGTTGCTCAAAACAGTCACCATTCTCCCTCTCTCAAAGGGAAAGCATTAAGAAAGAATAAATAAATAAAATTCAGGTCTACAGTGTGGTCTAAAGGCAGAAGCATATAGGTGTCGTGCATCCGGCTGAGCATGCAAGCCTGGGGAAGGGCTGTGCTTCATAACAAGGACTGCCAGATCCACTCAAACCAGATACGTCACATCTGCTCCCTTTCAATTGCTCAGAGTCTGGACAGCCCAATCAAGCACAAACTGTACTAATATTTTTGTTTCTCCTCCTGTTTATCCCTCAAAACTTGCAGCTGCAGCGGAAAGCCTCTCATCCCAGAAGCCCCACTGGGCCAGGAGTTGCAGAACAGCACATCAAGTTGTCCAGCTCCTCCACCCCCACGCGTTGGATGCCCATGTGTCAGAGCTCCGAATCAACACCTGACCCCACCCCACTGAAACCCAAGGTCCAAAGCTTCCCACACAAGGGTCCAGGACCCGTCCTGGCAGCAGGGGTCCACATTTCACAGGCCCACTGTCAAGTGCCATCAGTGACCAATAAAGCATACCTGTGCTTCAAAAGAGCCTAACTGGGTATTAAATGAAACAGATTTTACCATGAAGGAGATGCCCCATCCCTCTCCTGCTCACAAGAAGCACCTGCTGCTTCTCCCTTCCTCCTGCTTGCAGATTCTCACCAAACATGCAATGAGCTACAGCCTTTTCAGGCTGCAGAGCAAGTACAAGAGAACAGCCAGTGCTGTAGAAAAAGCATGCTCCAGGCTTGCACATTCCCAAGATGAGAGGCAGGATGGTGAAGAGAAATTTCTGTCCTTGCCCATGATAATTAGTCGCCAACTTCTTTGACGGATAAGGGTTTCCATGGGGTAATGAAGTTGACCACCTCCTCCCTCCCAAAAAAAACATAAATGGAAAATTTTTTTATTCATGTGAGCACTGAATATTTAAAACTTATTAGGGCGTTATCCAACAGTAAATTAAAGTATTAAATTGCTGGCTTAATAGTTTGAGTTCTTCAGCGTTATAAAATATTTTGCTCCTTTTAGTAAGTATTGAGATCACCACCCACCCATCCCAGTTTCAGGAAAGGGTAGGGAGTGGTTTTGAGACTTTATAGGCACGTACCCTCTGAAAAATCAGTCCAAAGAGCTTTAACTGATATTCAGCATAAAGTCAGAGCTTAAATGATCTACAGCAGTGGTTCATGCTGAATGAGATTATTTTGCACCAGGTGCTCCTGCTAAATGCTACTACAGCCCAGTAACATCAGCAGTGGAGCTGCAGTGACATCCAACTTCGTCACAATATTCCCAAAACCATCCTGCAGCAGCATTGCCTACACTACAGCAAAGGATGCCATTTCCTACACCAACTTTTCCATCTGTAAAATTTTTCTTCCCCTCCTCCAAGTTCTTGAAGTTTAACCCATGCCATCAGCCCCTCACCATTTCTCCAATAGTTTCTTAAATTCCATTGCCAATTCTAACCAGCAGAGAGGTCTTGAGAGTCACTGAGCTCATACAAGGTTTGCAGAGGTCACAGCAATAACAACTTAGTAGCCATTGGACATGCCTGCTCTCACTTGGTGAGATCTTCCATTGCTAAAACAAGAGCTGAGATGCAAATAATCCCACCTGCCAGTGGTGACACACCCAATAACACGGGGCTAAGTGTTCTTCTCAGAGTTACTTCAGATCTCATTAATATAAGTGAATAGCTGAAATATTTTCCTTCCAGCATGCAATACTAAGCACATTCATGGGGTCTTTTATCTGCTGAGGTGCTACTGAATAACCCAATCTTGCTGCAGCCTTTTGAAATTCCTCAAAAAAAACACATAACCAACTTCATTAGCACTAACTTAAGTAGCTATGTCATCTGAAAATATTACCTCTTCAATTTTTAAAGAGATTAAAAACCACAGATACCAACAGAAGTTCTTGAGAAATCCTGTTTCTAACCTCTGATGAAAAGTGACTGCACTTGTTTTTCCCTCCTCACTGCAAGCAAATTCTGGAGTGTAAAAGCTTTCCAAGCCTATCCCATACTCTAGCAAATGCTCATCATTATTTTTAATCGAGGAACACACTTTAGACAACAATTTATTTTTGTTTCTTTCACTGAAAAGGGGCAAGTTGAGTTTAGGAGCATCACTGCACTTATTTGCCCTATACCCTACTCCCAGTCCAACACAGCCATCAGACTCTTCCATCCCTCTCTCCCAGAAATCCTGCCAATCACCAAAATACCCTCTTGGCTGCAAATGAATGTGAACAGGGCTTTTTTTTTCTTTCATTTTAAAAGACCTTAAGACCACTGGAACAACAACTTCAGAGCTTGAAGCATTTATCAGTAGCTCAACCACCTCATAGCTAAGCTCCTATGCTAAGACCTTGCCCTCCCTTTGAGGTGATGCTGCTGTTTTCTCCAGACCACAGCTGTCCTGGGATGGGCAACTCCATCCAAATCCTGTTAAACTCATTAGGAGAAACAGTGAGTGCCCTCCCTTGGTAACAATGGCATTTGGCAGAATTTACCACTTGAAGCTCAGCAATGAAGAACAAAAAATGGCTTTTGTGTCACTTGCTCTACCTAGGTCAAACCTCCAACTAGACAGTCATCAAAGTGACCCAATGTCATGCCCAGTGGGACTCCTCCCAACACTTCCAGTGTAGAGTGTCAGAAACCCACTTAACTGATCAGCACTTCAGGAGTTCAACATCACCAGCTATAAACAAAGTATCAGTAAAAACAAGGATGCTGCCTTGGAAAGGGAGACTAGCACACAGGGAGTCCCTCCCAAGGATGTAAGAAAGCAGATAAAACCATGATCAGGGTTCATTCCCACCCCAACACATCAACTCATTTTGTTGCAAGATCCAAAAAAGCAGATGGACTTCAAGCCTCCCAGCCAGCAGACACAGGTGGGGTGACCCAGCCCTGGGTAGCAAGGGGTGCCTTATCAGCTCAGAAGAGGTGGACTCCAGCAAAGATAAGAAGTGACCCATGCCTGAGCTCCTTCTCCCACTCCTCTGCCTGGAAGCTGGGAGCAAGTTTTGTAAACCACCACTCCCAGACATGCAAACCAGAGCAGATCAAGCATATGTTTATATGTATTTATGCATTCTGTTTACAGAAGTCTCTGGAACTAGTAAGATAAATCACTTTATCTGTCCACAGGAGGTGGGGGCAGGGGAGAAAACATTGTAAATTCAGAAATAAGCACCATCTGTTCCTCCTGACTGCCCCTGCCCACCCTTCCAGCTCAGATGAAGTCTTTGAACAATGCTTCAGCAATGTTGAGTGGTGAGCTGCCTTCTGCATCACTCTCACCTTCACACACACACAAAATAATGTTTTGTTTCGCCAATAATAAACATGAAGCACTGGGAATGAAAGCTGCATACACATCCCATATGCAGAGATAAATGGACAAAATAGGCACACACATGCAGCTGATTTCCAGCCTCAAATACACCACATCTGTGAGCCTAACACATTGGGATATCTGTGCAGCTCTTGCACATGCTGATGACCATCCCTTGTGACACAGCTGGTGGGATTTCAGCTTTCTGTGTTGCCTGAACCAGTGCATAACCACAAGTACTATGTGGGGAAACAATGCTGTAATCAAAAACCAGCCACAGAAACCTCAGCTGTATGTTAGACCTATTCTTGGTTTTCACTATCTTGACATCTTGAACTATGAAAGACTGAAACAAATCTAGCAGTCTTCAAATCTTGAATGTAACCAGAAACTGTAGCTATTAGGTGAGAAGAAAACAAGACCCAAAAAAAAAAAAAAAAAAAAGAACATGCCAATTTATATAAAAATCCACCGGCACCTGATGCACACATGTAACCCCCTCCAGCCTACTTTTCTTGACATCTATTTCTACTATAATTTCTGCTTTACAAAACAGTAGAAGAACCCAAATTCAGAGATCAGCTTGCTACTGATGGTAGTACAAAACAGCCCAGGGAAGATGTAGGGGGAACAGGGCTTCACAATTGTCTGAAGGGGAAATTTCATTTGAGGTTTTTTTCCTACCCACCTCCTTTCACTTCCAACCATTTTAAAACTTCAAAGCTCTAAAGAAAGACTCAGAATTAAGGCTTTTTAGGCACTGCAGGACAGCTCAGGGCGTTTCCAAGCTCCTGTAGCAGGATGCAATAGCTGTTCCACCACACTAACCCACGAGAAGAGTCAATGCCATATATTCTTAACACTCAGTTGTGCAAAACTCATCTTGCACATTAGCCTCTACCACGTCAGAAGTAGTCCCTTGCTCTAGGGCCCAAATACCACTGGTGTCTTTCAGATTTCAATTTTAATAACCCATTGGGGAGAACAGTACAGTTCACATGTTTCACTTACTGCTGCAATTACTGCAACTGAGGTTTGCAGAGCACCTAAAGAGAGGGACACTTGTCATTTCTTAACACAGCTTTCTAATCTCATCAATTAGGTGTTTGCTTCTTGAAAGAAAGTACAGCATTCTGCAGAAAATATAAATTAATAAGAAAGCCTACAAGTAGAGAAGCATCAAGTCCACAGACCTTCAATGCAAGCATGTCCCACCAAGAGGAACGGCAGGGGCAACAAGACATCCCCTGACCCTACCCAGCATGTTCTTCGCACAACCAGCGAGATATTCCCAAGTTGCCAGCAACAGAAAACTAGTAAACCAGCAGAGAGCTCACCAGTTCTTCTTTTCTTCTTTCCACTTCATGTTTTTTCTTAAGGCATTATCTCCATGTTAAATGGATGCAAGCACCCCAAATAGTGTAATCTGAAAAGTTACTTATAATTGATTCTTTACAACCACGGGCTCAGCAGTCTGCTTTGTGATCACTACCTGGAAAATCAAGATTGCCATAAACAAGAAGCCATACAAATCCCAAGAGGTGCAACTGCACAGGGAGAAGTCCTCAACATAAATGCCAATGCAGCAAGTTACTGTATCACTACGTGAAGAAATAACATGAAGAAGACTTGGAAGTTTTCAACACCAGGCTGGACAAAGCCCTGAATAATCTAATCTGAATTCAACATCAATCCTGCTCCAAGCAGAACTGTGGACTAGAGGACCTCCTGAGGTCCCTTCCAACCACTTATTCTATGAACAGGAGCAGAATGGGATTAAGGTCCAGGCTGTAGACAAATAAATTCAGACACCTAAATATACATGTCTGACCTCCCATCACAGTCAATGGCACCCAAGTCAAAGCAGTCAGGAGACTTTGGAGAGCGATCATACTAATGCAGACATCAAGACATTCAGGTGAAGAGCTCTCAAGGGTCACTGACTAAATCTACGCCTAAGCTCCACATGGACACCCACCACTGGGAGGGGATCCAGCCTCAGCAAAATAGCCAGAGCATATTACAGCTGCAGACCCACATGCTTTGCTGCAGCAGCCTTCAACAAAGAAGACATACTTCTTTGTACACACAGGGGTCAAAAAGGGCTTAGAAGTATGCAGAGAGTTTCTCATTTATGCTGTTTTCCTTTATAGATTTGTTCAAGTCTGATTTTTACACAAATTATATGAAATGAACAGGACTGCTGCTGAGCACCACAGAGAAAACAGTCCCGCTGCAGTCCTCTGCGTCAGCTCCATATCCCTCAGCTATCTCTGCTGTACAAACCCAAACCCACACCCACAGAAAGTCTGCATGTAGCGGACAGTGCAGAGGCAAAGGCAGTGTGAGCTAACCTCGGGCCTTGCAGGGAACAGACACGGCAATGTCTCTGGTAGATGCTCCGCTCTGCAAGCAGCATCAAGCTTTCTATAGGGAAGTTGCTAAGAAATCAGAAACCCTTTTAAGGAAACTCTGAAAGCCACTGGGGGGTAGAGAAGTGTTGTGTGCAAGAGAGTTGTATTTTCTAAAATAAGTATATTTCTGAAAAATTTTGAAGGACTAAATTGAAATAATTTTCCTCTGCCTGCACAAAACAGGAGCAGAAAACAACCCTGCTCTGTACCAATACCACAGGACAGGCAGCACACAGAACCTTAATTCTGCCTGAAACAATTCAACAAATCCACAGCCAAGGAAATGTTTGGTTACAACAGAAGAGAGATACCTACCAGACATACAGGACATCACATCCCACTAGCAGTAGGAAGGGAACTCACCAATGAGTGTATTTAACAGCTTTATTAATAGAGCCAAGTGGAAGACAGTTCTGTTTCATAGCAACCTCCAAGGTTTTCAAGTTTGTTTCTGTTCTTTTTTTGGGAGAGAAACAAAATGTCCCTGACATTTTTCATGAACAAAACTGTAACAAGTTATCAGAGCTGAAGATCACCACCTTGCCCCTTCCAGGGGCATCACCCCCTGAGTAGGCTGCATAGAGGTGCAAAACATTTCATGCTTAAAAAATAATTCCGGATCTTCCCTACCAGTCCACTTCAGATCAACAACTTGAAACTCTGCCTCTACAATCCAGGCCTGCACTTTAAAACAACAGCCAAACCAAAATGTAAAAATGTTATCAGGCTACAGTGTCCAGACCAACTTCTCTTCCTAAAGCTTTAAAGCTAGAAGCATTCCTGGTGATACACTGCTTTAAGTCCAAATGCTTATTTTGGCAGAACTTCATTTAGCTGACAATACTCTGCTCTTCTTGAGAGGTTAGGAAGGAAGCATCTAGCTGAGAGCCCCCAGCTATGTCTGCTCTCTGAAAAAAAATTTGGTTTTGGAGCAAACAGTGCTGCAAATGAAGCTGCATGCACCATCTGAGAGGAGTAAGAAAACCTTTGCTCAAAACCCATGCCACTGCAGCAGGGATGAACGTCAAAAGCCCCTCCGAGGCAGCTCCTCCCAGCACAAGCCCACATGGAGCTGCACAAGTGCATCACTCTGCAGCAGCTTCACAGCAGAGTCCCCCAACACGATTTGGGCTTTTCTTTCCCCAAGACAGAGCCACCTGCCACTCCCAGCCCCACCAAGACATCAGTAACTTATTCTTGCCCACACAGACCAAGCATATTAGAGAGTCAAAGGCCATTTTGATGTTGAGTTACTAGACAACCCTAAAGGCATCCCTTGCCCCAGCTTCTGCTAGGAGCTAAAACCCAAACCCTGAGCAACCCATAGCAACAGAAAGGTTTTGGGTTTTTTTTCCCCCGCAAAGGTTCACACATGCACAAGAATGTTTCACGGTTTCAGACAGACCCAGGGAGGGCAAAAAGCAGAGTGCTATAGAGCTGTGATGCTGTGTGAAAGACTAGCCAGGAATTGCCACATCAGCTTCCCCCAAATCCCAGCAGGATTCCTGGTTCCTCACAACACAGAAAGCACCACTACATTCAAAGGGACCAGCACTGCTGTACCTGCCGGGCACAGTCCCCACACAGGGTCCCCTGTCTCTGCTTCCGGCATCAAACACAAGAGCTCGTTTCTTTGCAAGGCAGATAAATCCAGGTGACAACCACGCGTTGGATTCATGCCTCCACACCACAACTAACACATCGGTCCATTTAATCTTCTACTTTGTTTCACCATTAAACTTCTTTAGAGCAGGGACAAGCAATGAATCTGTAGGAGAATTCCTGATGCACATACATATAAGATTTATTTTTATAATCTCCTTTGAAGAGGGGTTCATAGACTATTGCTTATATTCTGTTGCCTCTCATGCAACCTTTGGTTGCATCACATTAGAACTGCAGGTGGGATCATCTCAATTACCGATTATTATTTATTACTATAACAGTTTTATAACCCAGCACAGAGTTTTGAAACATTTTAATTCACCCAAAAGGCAGCTAGCCTCAATCAGAAAGGCATACTGACAATCAGCACCTGGCAATTTCTACCTCTGCGAACCCTCATTTCAAGGGGCTGCACTTTACTTAGGATATAAACAGCTAGAAAAAAAAAAAAAAAAAAGGAACTAAATAA
>JANZLQ010000095.1:31244377-31283631 GCA_026212715.1 Elanus axillaris
ACACATGCTGGGAAAGAACACACATGCTGGGAAAGAACACACATGCTGGGAAAGAACACACATGCTGGGAAAGAACACACATGCTGGGAAAGAACAATCCCTGTCACTGTTTTGATGTTTGGTAGGTTTTAGGGTTTTTTTTAAGAGACTCCTCAGTCAAAACTTTGTAATGAAAAGATCAGCTGTAAGAGCAATGCAAGGGCCAAGTCTTCCTTCTTTCCACTTCAGGCCATTGGTAGACACCAGCTGCCATGCCTGAAGCCATTTAACAATTCTGTACCCTAATATTCCAACAGGAGCATCTCAAGCCCCTGAGGAGGAATTAGAGAATTACCTTGTCCTCCTGTAAAACACAAGACCTACTCAAAAGCCAAGTCAGATAAGCAGCTCTCCAACCACACCAAAGTCTGTAACAGAGATGAGACCATTACAGAAAGCTGACCCAAGAACCCACAAACCCTGGGTCTTTGCAAGATCTCAATATAGCATCTCTACAAATGCCTTAAAAATCTACCTCTTCCCCCACAAAAACAACAAACCCCCAAAACCAATCGTACAAATAAACCCTCAAGCTATCTGGAAATCTACCTCCCATGTACAAGATGGTACTAGCTTACCTACCAAGGAAAAAAAATCCAATAATAGTTTTTGGATACTATTTCTAAAAGAGGAAATTTTGAAATTCTCCATTACTGAACACAGCTGTGTTGTGTCAGAACTGCAGGCATGATTACCACTGGAAACAGCTCTTTGATGACTATCACACCAGAATATCTAAAACAAGTAGAAGCATGGAAACAAGAAGTGCTTTGCCACCCAGTTTCAAAACAAAATGCTCAAGATCACTGAATAATATATAAGGGGGTTGGTTGGGTTTGGGTTTTTTTCTGGTAAAAGATCTTCAAATAGGGCTGGACTGGTAGAAAAAAAGATTAAAGACTGAGGCTCATTTATGTTTTCTTAAATTTAAATAAAATTACCTTGCCATTGCAGATCCTTTTTACAGTTGATGAGTTTCCACCATTTTCCAAGCTTCTACATCAGAAAAATTCTGAGAAATCATTATGTTTTACCTCAGAAGTACCTAACACACCCCAAAAAGGCTAACAGCAGTGTGCACCTGCAGTCTGGCAGGCTATGAAAGGCAGCCTCTCACCTCAATATTCCCAGTCCCATTTAACAACTGTACTTGTCTACTAGTAGCAGCTCTCTAATCTCATGGCACAGTTGCTTCATTGGCAGCTGTCCTTGTCAATGCTGATGTGACAGGCAACATCACCATCATGCCAGCACGCTGCTAAAAACCCAATGTTACTCAAGAGATGCTGCAGACCACAGGAGCGATCCCAGGTAGCTCCTTTGCAGATGACTTAGCGTTAAGAGATTGTCCTAATATTGAAGAGTTTTAAACACAGCTAGTAATGCCTAAAGCTAGGTCCTCAACACAGGCATCCACATTCATCCCTCACTTAAAGCCTGTAAAGCTTGATTTGAGACACGCAGGGCTACCCTGTACCCGGAGGGAAAAAACCCAATACACTCCTGTTTGTGCGGCAGGACAACAGACCCCGCAAGATTTCTGCAATTTATTGGGAAACTATGAAATTCATTTTATTTTCTGATCAAAACACATCGTGGTAGCCACCAATAAGCAAGATTTCATGGTTAAGGGACATGTAAAAGCAGGCTGAAATGGTTCTTCTCAGGCAGGAGCTTACAAGAGGAGCCACAGCCCCAGGCTGAGCTTCCAAAGGTCATTACGAAACAGTGATGTTAGATGCAACTAGTTCAGTTCAACACACCAGACCTCGTATCCCAGCTAACCTACAGGTAGAAAACAGAGCCAGATGGTGAGCCTGCACGAAATCACTCAGCACAGTGTCACTGGTGGTGGTAAATGATGAATTAGGGCCCAGAGGACACAAGCAGGAGGTCTCAGTCTGACAAGGATTATATGATTAAGAACAACACTCAGAGTCCTGTTTTTAAGAATTACGGTGAACTAGAGATCAGAGTTTCCCACCCCATCCATCTGCACTGGAAATTATTTTCTCTATGTGTTGTTTGCAGAGCAATCCCATTTTTCATTTCCATGGGAAGCAGCAGCCTGGGATTTTCACTTGCAGATTCAAGAGGCCAGGCCGGGAGAGCCTGCCGAAGCCTCAGGCTATAAAAGAAATGCTACCTAACACTACTGAATAAGCCAGAAACTTTTTGGTAAGCTAACAACTCTGAGCAGCAAGTGACAGTTTCCAAGGATTGAACATACAAAAGCAACTACTTGACTGCATCAAAACCAGTGATTAATCCTTCTAGCAACTCAGCACCACAAATAGCAGCTGGTTTTGCAGGAAAATGCCACACAATCCCAGCTCTTTCCATCCCCCAAAATAAGCGCTCTGCCATGTGTAGTATTCCCAAAGGCATCACACAGTGGCATCAGCATCCAAATAGAGGAGTTGGAGAAAACCTGGGAATTTAAAAGGTATGCAGGAAGCGATAAAGAGCTTTAAAGCGACTTTATATAACTGCACTGAACAACTGCTGGCCATTAAAAGCTCTGCTCTCTTAACTGCTCGTGTTGAAACCTGCAAAATGTAAATCAAGCCTTTGCGAGACCAACTAAAATAGAGTGTCCCCCAGGGCTCCACAAATACCACGATGAAGCCACTGCGGCACAGGGCTGGCCCTTCCCAGCCCAGGCTCAACATGTCTGCGAGGGCTTCCCGACACACTCTGTAACACCAGCCTAAGTGCCGGAAACACTCTCCCAGAACATTAATTACCATTTCTCAGAGCTTTTAAATTGCAGCTATGCTATGCAAAACTTCACATGCTTGTTCACAGTTGGTTTCATGGTGGTTCCCCAGGAAGGCAACAAACCACAGCCTCGTAAAGCTTTAATAGGACAACCTGCAAACTAAGGGCATCACTCTGCTGTGCTAAATAAAAACAAAGCAACTGATTGCATCCCAGTGGCATAAACTATATACTTAATCTAAGGCACATTTTATAGTCAAAGCTGCTTTTCTGTACTTAAAAAAAAAAAAACAAACACAAAAAAACCCACCCCAAACCTCATCTGCTACAAACAACTGGCAAATCAAGCAGAGACTGAACATAAGAACTGGCATCTTGCCTAGGTTTCCTTGTAAATGCCTTCAAATGGCAGTCATACCCCAAACTACGCTTCACAAAGTATATATA
The DNA here is from genome assembly GCA_026212715.1 of Elanus axillaris. Taxonomy (NCBI): domain Eukaryota; kingdom Metazoa; phylum Chordata; class Aves; order Accipitriformes; family Accipitridae; genus Elanus; species Elanus axillaris. Next base: position 31,247,585 of record JANZLQ010000095.1, read on the forward strand.
ACCAAGCATCACTGCTCTCCTCAAAGCCAAATAAAGGACTGAGCAGTTAGAAAAGGGGGAGGTGAAGGAAACGGACAGTCCATTTCTCTTAACAACCAGCAGCTTTTACAAGTTTTTCTTTATACACACAAGATACCATCCAGCTTGGTGACATGGGTTTCTAAGCTGGTCTACAGTAAGGATTTCAAAATTCAAGAGCAGGAACACTTAGCTCTAACCACAGTCCCTGCCCACAAACACAGCTGACATGTTTTTAATGAAGGCAACCAGCAATTTCATTTTTCTTCTTGAAAGGCAGGCTAGCAGAGGGCTGCCATCCAGGACCAAATGCTGGCTCCTCTTCTTAGGCAATGAGAGAATAGGTAGGAATTGGTCTTTCCTGCCTACCAGATAGTCCTGAATTCACAGCTGAGGCCACTGGCATCACTGGTCAAGCACATCTCCTGGACACCATCCCTGCTGAGATGCAGCAGGCAGTTCATCCACACTGGGAAAACCAGACCAGACTGCTCCTAGCTCACAGGCTGGTGATAAAAGCATGGCTGCTCTCAGCTAAGATGGAGCCACCTCACCACCATGAAACAGCCACCAGCATGCTGAGGATGCTGCCTCTTTGTCCAAGGAACAAAACACTGGGATCATGAGAGCTGAAATTGAGCACATCCAGGCAGAGTAAAAGTGGTGGGGAAAAATGAGAGGTGGCTCTAGCAGGGCCAGTTGGGAAGGGAACAGGGAGGCATATGTAAGAGTGGATTAAAAAAGGTGTAGAAACGGTAGAAACAACAGAAAGCACACAGAAGCTAGAGCTGCAAAAGGCAGAAGTGAGAATCTGCTCTGAAAAAAAGATACAACATCTCAAAAAGTACAAGCCTTTACCCAGCAACACCACCCAGCACCAAAAACACTCCATGTACCTCCATGCTATTTCTTTTCCCCTTCTTGCAGTGTTCAAAGGTACATCTAACACACAGCTTTGTTTTGGTGCATTATGGGTCTAAATAGCAAAGCTGTGCTAAAACGTATGCAAACAAAGGGCTGGGGAGGTGCCAGAACTATCCCAACGCTCACAGTAGAAGTGAACGGCACAGACTGTAAAAATAACGTGACGCTCTGGCTTCAAAAAAGGCAGGTACTACATATAATGCCTCAGCTTCCACCTTCTATTTAAAAGCTGGCACTGCTGCCCCAAAGTATCTTATTCCTGGAATATATAGGAACATGGGGGGAGGGCAGTGTTGGGAAAAAAAAGACTGGTTGGGTCAAGTCTAAATTAGAAATAATTCAACCTGAGGAACAGGAAAATGGGGGAAGCAAAGGGATACTTTTAAGAAGAGTGAAAGAAAGGACATTGGTGCTCCCCCCTCCTCTTGCCCACTAACCTAATTACCCAGACACCACCCTGCAAATGGGTTCAACTACCCCCCTCTCCTGATTTACAGCTGCAAACTCCTATCTCCAAGCCTCTCAGGGGAGGACTCTTACTTAGGGGGTCTTAATACCCTCTCATACAAAGAGAAAGAGCTTTTGTAACTCCAGAGGCTCCTTGTGCAGGGACTGGTAATTACCCCAATTCCCCTGTCCCCAGGAAGCACCCTAACTTCTAGGCACAGATCTCCTTTCCAAACACCCCCAGGATCCAAGCCTTTACCTCAGTAATAGCGATGATCTGCACAGTGTTCTTCTGTCAGGCTCTTTGCTAGCATCTAGTCCCAAAATGAAAGGTTTTTAAACTTGTTTTGAACTGCAGGTTATAAGAAGATTCAAAGAAACCCACATTCACATGTTGGCAACAGACCCACAGTTCTTGTGACCTTTTGCAGGCTCCTCCGAAACATTACACTGATCTACACAGGCTGGGCATCACTCGATGTTAATCAAGGCATCCCAAACTGCCAAAAACTCAGCTCAGGGTGGCATTTGCATGCTGAAAGCCTGAGGCCAATGCTGCCGGTCCTGAACGGGTGCAAAGCAGCGCTAACCATTAGGGATACCAGTGCTTTTAGAAATAAAGGCGACTGCAGCATCAAACAAGGACATGGGTTAAAGCACACAGCCTAATCCTCAAAGATCATGCAGAACTAACTGCATAAAAGGGCTTTGTGTCCCAGAATGCATTTACGTCCTACTGATGTCGATAATTAAGTGTCCCGCAGACCATGGCGTGCAATGGGGGACAGCCTGCGGGCACACAGAATCCAAACGCAGCACCCAACAGCTCACGCAAACAAAGATGGTTTGAAGTCTTCACAAGAGCAGAGCTGCAGAGGAGTTTGGGGCACTCGAGACTAACATGGCACTTTATGGTAGTCAACAGTTCTTCAACCTGCAATGAACTCAGCAATGCATACAGAGTCATACAGGAATATTTACTGCTTGCACAGCATGTGTACAGATAGTTTTAAGAAGACTAATAGCAAAGCATTGAGCTAACTCCCACCACCACCACCATGCCCATAACAAGGTTCCAGCTCTTAAAAGGCTTTATACTACATATACCCCACACAAAAACCTAACTGGAAAAAAAACCAAATGAAAAAATACCTTCAAAGACCTGAAAGTCAGCCAGGTAGCTTCTGCTTAGAAGTTCTACTCTAGTCTAAAAATATGCCAGAGCAAATTCACAAGCTACAAAAGCCTGCAAACAAACCTGAACCCAAGTGACTGGCAACGATCATGTTGCAACACTACAGTATTTTAAAGATGCAGTTGTTTTCATTGAAGAAACACACACATTTCTCAAAGCCTTGGACACAGCCCACTGTTTGCTCCAGAATGTTGGGAAAACATTATTTTTCAAAGAACACCCCTATACAGACAGGAACACAGAGTCAAGGACAGCAATAATACAGACGTGCCTATAAACGGTTTTACCTTGATAATGAAGAGTTATGATGATTTCTATTAAAAAAAGAAGTTGAGATCAAATCCTGGCTGTTTTTTCCAGGTGTCCTGAATAAAAAAATTCCCAATGTACAAAAAAAAAAAAAGATAGAGGCCTTAGTAACTACCTCCCCTTATTGTAACAATTATATATGCTGTTATATTTATTTTGAAGCTTTTAACACAAAGAACACCTTAGGGTGGTGAGATGCTCCCAGCTGCCAGGGCAGATGGATGTGGTCTGCAGGTGACCTCTGGTACAGGACTCAGCGCCATCACCTCCATCTCACAAACATGGGTGGGAGCTTTCACACAACCTGTCCTCCAGTTGTAAAACCCAAGATCCAGCCCCCTGACCCCTACTGCAACATTTCTTCCCCTTAATTACACTGAAAGTGAGACATTACTGAAGCTAAACTTAAGGTTGAACTGCTGCTCTTTATTAGAAACTGTGAATGGTTATGGTGTACTTTTCTTTAATTTTTGCTTTATTTAATGGCATGAGGATATAAGCTGTGGTTTCAACTTTCTGTTGCCTGGCTTGTCTTCCCATTCTAAACAATCACCCTTCCTCCATGTCACAACAGCTTAAATAACTGAATGAACAGGGGAAAAGAAAAGCTTGTCCACAAACCAAAGCGAGAGCTAAAATACTTCATCCCGAAGGAACCTCTGGGAATGCCATTTAATCAGAAACTTCACCTTCTCCTTTTTTCGGCTCGAGGTTATGGGTTCTGCAGGAACGCTGGCTGCTCTCCGACAAAGCTAACCCGCCCAGCACTCAAAGGACAACGCTGCCCTAGTGTAAGAGGATACAGAGCAGATGTGCCCCTGCACACACACGCAGGTTTTCTCTCCCAGCCGACCTCTCCCACCTGAACGCCGAGCCCGCCGTCTGGGAGACGCCAGGGCCCGAGCGCGGTTCCCGGTGCAGGGGGCGAGCCAGGCTCGACGCGCCCCGCGCCCTCCGCCTCCCGCAGCGCTCGTCTGGCGAGCCGACAGCAGGACCCACGCAGACCGCAAGGGAGCAACCCCTTGCGATACTCGTTTTCGCTTTGCCTCTGCGGGAGAGGGCTGAAATCCAAGTTCCGAAAGCGCTGTTTTGCAGCCGTGACTGTTGTCCTGAGGGAAAACGACGAGCCTGCGTCCCGCCCTGCAGGACCGAGCCCTGCGCCAAGACGACCCGCGCCACAACCAAGCCTTTGCGCGGGCCAAAGCGAGTCCAGCCGGGGTCCAGGGCGGCCGGCGCGTTTACCCCCGCCACAAAAACCCGCTTCGGCCACTCGCTCCCCCCACCCCCCTCCCCGGAAACCTAGTTACGGCTGCCTTTAATTAACCGGACCCCACGAAGCCGGGCACAGGCCGGCTCCTCAGCCCGCCGCCGCCTCTGGCGCCCTTTTTCCCCTCAGGACGGGAAGGGGCGGGGGGCGTCCCTTACCCAGGTGGAGGGTGAGGTTGACGGCGGTGGGGTGCTGCACGCCGGCCAGCATGGTGCGGCTCTGCCACCAGGTGGCGTCGGCCGGGCTGTTGTAGTCGGTGAGGAAGGCGGCGCCGTGGCGCAGGTGGGGCTGGGCGGCGTCGCAGAGGTGGCAGGACTGGGTGACGCCGGTGACGCCGGTCTGTACGCAGTACTCCTCGGCCGGCGTCCCGCACGTGTGGGTGGCCAGCACCGTGGCGTTGAAAGCGGCGTTGACGAACTCGGGCATACAGCGCTGAGGGCGACCGCTCCGCTCCTCCGTGCATTCGTCCATGGCGCCGCCGCACCGGCTGGGCAACCACAGCCACAGAACAGTCAGCCACAACGCCCGCGCCCGGCGCTCGCCGCCGCCCCCCATGGCGCTTACGGCCGCAGCGGCAGAGGGGCTGGCCGAGCGGCGCGGGCCGGCGGAGGGGCTCGCTCGCTGGCTGGCTGGCTGCCGCCGCTCTGCGCTTGGCCGCGGGCTGGGCTGGGATGGGCCCGGCCCGGGCGAGGCGAGGAGAGGCGAGGCGGCGCGCGCGACCAGGGGCGGGGCTGCCGGCGCGGGGCAGGCCGGGAGCCTCCCCCTCCTCCCGGAATGCGCGAGCTTAAAGGGGCGATGCTGGCGGCGGGACCGCCCTGAGGAGAAATGCCCAGTTCCCGCCTTCTGCCTGTCGGCACCGCGGCGGGCGGCTCGACTGCCGGTGGTCCCGCGGGAGGGGCGACGCCCCTGTGACAGGGCCGGCGGAGGTGGGGGCTGGGAATCTCCCTCACGACACCGTTGGTGTTGCGGGTCGCAGGCGGGAATGCCTCCCCCACCCCGCCATGGCGCCGGGCCCAGCCACCCCTTCTGCTCTGTCAGAACTGAAGAGGAGCCACGCGGTTCTTTCTTTTAAAGGCTTTGCATAGTGGGGAGGAAATCAAGTTTCTCAAGAAATGTGAGAAAATTGATTGTGCTTTGCCAGCTGGCCCGTTCTGAACCGGCTTGGTCTTGTGCCTTTCGAGGGCGCAGGCCTGAAAGTGGGTCTGAAGGGGACCCGTGTTGCCACCTCAGCCGCTTGGATTTTTACTGAACTGATTTCATATGCAAATCCAGATCTCTACACTGCTTAGAGGCATCGGCTCTGTCAGAGGTGGCCAAAGACTACGTTATGATTTTTAGCTACCACCATAAATAAGATCTCCCTGCAACTTCTCGGGTTGAGGAATTGTGTAAAGATCTAATTGCGTAAAATCCAGGAATCGCGTAAAGCCAAAACTGCTTTTACAGGAGAAAGTGCCTCTAGAAGCCTGCTCAAGAAACAGGAAACTACTTGTCGAGATAGAAATTGATAGGAGAGTCAAGGAAAGGCTTTGTAAACTCGTTGTTGGTTATATTCTGAGAAAGCCTGAATACAGCCTGTGGCTGAAAGAAAAAATACAGTCTGTTCTGGGAAAAAGATGCACTATCTTGGTTTAAAGTAAACACACGTATCCTGCAGAAGACGACCCATCGCTTCTTGCCTTGAGAGCCTCTGTCAAACTGTTCACAAGGTCCCCACAGCATGTACTCATGAGAAAGCCTGTATGTACATTTTCCTGCTGGTGGTAGATGTTACTAAGTTTGGCACTACACATCGGTGCAGTGATTCCTCTTTTTACCTCCTCAACAGAGTATTAACCTGGCCATGATGAGATAGCCTCTGTGCTGAAGTCCCCAGGACACCCCTAGCACCCGCAGAAGGGACACGGGTGCATTACAAAGTAATTGCTGTATCGCTATTGTTCAGGCTGGAGTTACACATCTCCCATGGAAAGTTTGATTTCCACCACTTCCCCCCTTTTCCTCAGTTTCTGAAAACAAGTCGGCTGCTATGAAAGCGATGCTGAGCTGATGCCATCAAGGCAGAAGCTGTGGAAACAGTGTGCTGATGGAGCTTCTCAGGTTCAGTAACAGCCTAGTTGATGCCTGCAGTTGAGAGTGGACATGACAGGGCAGGCAACAAGGAACAAGAGAGCAAGAAGCCACATGGAGCAGATTGACAGGAGGGATGGAGGGAGGGATCAGGATAGAGGTGAGAAGGGGGCAAGGACTCTGAGCAGGATCAGAGGGTATTGCCACAAATCCCACTCAGTGGAGCAACGGGATCGTCTATCCACATGTGGGAGGTTCCCATGGATGAGAAAAAAGTTCAGCGTAATGCAAAATTCTGGAGTTTAAAGATATTCAGTTTTAGTACCTAAACCCAATAATTTGCTTGAGCTTTTTAATTAATCATTTCCAACATTTTAAAATATATATGTAGGATCATCCTCAACAGCTTATGTGAAGGCCTTGTGTCACTTCCAGGTTACTAATTCTAATAAGGAAATCCTGGGAAAGAGATATCTGCTCATATTTGCCATCAAAATCCACTTCATACTCATAACCTCAATTTCATCTTTGACATACATGTTTAAAGTACTAGTGCAGATAGAGTGATGCAGTCAGATCTCATTCGGTAAACTTGTGCTCATCTAACTAAAACCTGAATTAAAGCTCATATCCCTATAAATACATGACCTTTTAATGTCTTACCTGCTGAAATACCCTATCAAAGCATTGCAACATATATTCCCCATAAACCCATTTCCTTTCCAACACAGAATAAAAGCATCCTCATGTAAAATAACCATGTCTTAAAAGCACAGAACCCGGATAACTTCCCTAACTTTGCAATGCTTACAGGGGTGAATAATAGTAAATATACCTTGGTCAATAAAATTTCTTATGACTGGAAACTCCCAGGAACCCGAATGAGTCATCCTGCGTGGCAGGGGTGGCCTGAAAGGAAGGAAGGACTGTTTGATAGATAGGATGGGCACAACAATGAAACTTGCAGTTAACCATCTGCAAAATAAGAATAATAATTGTCAATAAGGTTTGTATCTATGCTGAGCTTAGACAGCATGGGCATAACGAAACAACGGTGAAAAAATGACGTGGCTGCTCCTTCAAAAGCAGGTGCAAGTCTTCAAGCACTTACTGCCCCAAATTGTGCTAATCACAATGAAATCAAGCCTCACGAAAATTTGCTTTCTATTTAATAAAGAGGTGGGCAAGGAAGAACTTAAATATATAAATTTAACTGTAGAAATTGGCGTGTTAGTACTTCAATTCTTTTTTGAAGTACACAGATCAGCTTAAATGAATGCGAACAAGTGGAGAGAGAGAGTAAGAACAAAGAGAAGAAATGCAAAAAAAAAGAAAAGCGACATAAAAAACTGAGAGGAAACAGCCTTTATAAAAGCAACTCATACAGGAAATTCTGTCAGCTTTCAGAAGGCCAGGACTCCCAAGTTTGGCAGTCTCTCTCTTTGAATAGACCTCTTTTAGAAAAAAAAAAAAGAAAAAGAAAAGCAGGATTTTCTTTCCTTTTGATAATAAAATATTGCAACAATGTGGTGTGCACTCACAAACAATTTGAAATAACAAATTAAGAGCACAGTTAGTCTCTGTCCTTCAACCATAGCTCAATCCAAGCGCTAACACACCTATGCACTAAGACATTTGACCCATTTGGGGCTTATGAGGTCCAGAATGTTTTTAGTAAGTGTCACAGGGCAGCAAGCCTTTAATTTTCAGTCTTCCCATACTGATTTAGCATCAGCACTTGTTCACAGAAAAAATTTGAGTGCATACACTGAGGAAAACTGCTCAGAAGTTTCAGACTGTGCTAGCAGAGCTTGGTTGTTCAGTGGGTGTCAATTATTAAAACAAGTTGATAAAAGTAACCCCCACAGAGAAAAACAAACCACATTTGCTAATAAAAGTAAATAGATAGCTTGAGGATCCCCAAATGAAAACTGCTGTACATCCAAACATTTCATTACAAGTACATATATGTCAGTTTATGCTAAAAAATACAGGACAGAAAAGCCCCATGCTTGCCTTCAGCGTTAGCGAGATATCAGCCACCAGAGGAGCCACCCAAGCAATTTTATGAAATGTCACTTCCCACAGTCTGGCTGATTTGGGCAACGTAAGAAGAAGTTTCCAGCAGATTCCTGCCCTGCCCTCTATCACACAGGGGCTTCCCATGGGCCCCACCGCTTTTCTCAGTGGACACAATCAAAACAACGGTAATCGCAGCAGACATCCACTCCCCAGCCACCCAATAACCAAAAACACTTAAAAGAAAGCAAGCGAGTCAGCAGATTCACCAAAGAGTTCATGCAAAAGAGTCAAAATTCAGAAAGGCTGGGTGATAAAATTCAGATGCTTTTACAGGTGGATGTGAAAAGAAACCACACTGCAGTCTCCGGTAGTGTGTTGGGGAACACAGAAAAAAAACCCTACTCTAAACCATTTCTTTTTATGAAGATAAAAGCCAAGCTTTAGGCTTACTTGTTTTTCTGTCTTGGTTGAAAACTTTATTTTACCAAGTTGGATTAAATATTTTGACTCAGTCCCAGCTGGGATAATCTCTGTGATTCCACTGAAGCATATAAACTACTGCAAATTTAATCGACTGATCTGTCACATCTTTCTAGTCCCCAAAGCAAAATGATCAAAGTGCCCCTGTGCTATGCAAGGTGGGATTTCAGTTCCATTCTTACCAGCTGGGCGCTGCTTCAGTCTCAGCATCAAGGGCAATGATGACAAAGCTTGATTTCTCCAGGCAATGGCCTACAGGCATGTCTAAAACCAGAGAGAAAAGCTGCACAGAGTTAAAGCTGCTCACATTTTATTTCAACAGGGATGGCTGAAACTGCAGATGGGGGAACGAGGTTAAGGATCGAACGATCTCTTTCTGCATGCAGTGCAAAAAATACAGCTTAGAACTAATGTTACAAATGCATAAAAAATGCACTTCCATATTAAAATATGGTTTAAAGCCATCCTGTTTAGAGAAGTTCTTCCACAATCAAGGATAGGTGTGCAGAGAATGTGAATTAGTTTGCTAAATGTCTGAGGTATCCGCTAACAGGAAAAGTACAGAACAAATCAGAGAACCATACTAGTTACTAAATATTCATACCCGCCATGATTTTATGGAAGCACAAAGTTACTGTAATCTTATAAATAGAACAGAAAAAGAGCTACTAGCCATGAAAGCAGAAGGTGTTTCATAAAATGGTTTATTTAAGTTTTACTTTCTTTGCCACTCTTCTGCATATTATCCTAAATAATTGTGTACAGCAACAACAGGTAGGTGAATAAAAAAGGATCTCTGAACCTGTTCATGAGAGGTAATCTGCTTCTTACAAGTTTCCACAAACCCAGGAGAATTGAAAGGCATAAGCTGATTATTTTATCTCGTTTCTGAAGTGGGTCTGGGATGTATCCTCATTTTCTCTCCTTAATATTGTAATGTTGGGAAGAAGTATGCTAAAACAAAAACAAAACATGAAAGGACTGTGCAGCTTTTCATCTTCCTATTGTGGATTCAAACACAGCCCATCCTTTTAACCAAAACCCATTTTGGTTAATGGGTGTCTGGTGTTGTATATGAAATGAATTCACAATCTTTGATTCCTAGCAGATAAGATTTTTATCTTTTATCTTTATTCCCTCTTTTTATTCTGTGGTGTAGTCCTGTGCTGAATTTAAGTAACCACATCTTGCAGCCTATGTTAGACTGTGGCAGTAACATCAGAAGGACCCAAGCCAGCCCTAACTATGCTTCCTTCCCCTCTCCCAGACTTCCACTCACCTGTCCAATACCACCAGGAACATCTGCCTTTGTAAAGCCCACCAGTGAGGGCATTGGGAAAGGGACATGCGTGGATGAGTGCACTCAGCCTTGAAACATCCAGTAGGCTTCTTGGGGATGAGATGTTCCTCAGCACTTCTTCCCTTCTAGCACTCCCATTCTCAACCAGCATACCAGCAGTGCACTGCACGGATGAAAGTGTGCCAGAGGAATTGATTAAATTTTTTTTCTGTATGGTATTACATCTGTAGTACAGAGACACTAAATTCACTGAGAATAGTCTCAGGCTCAGTGCCACCTTCATCCTTGCACTACAGGGTCCACTGATGGATGATGCTCTGCCACCAAAAAATTCCAGTAATATTTAGGTTTCTGATGTGCTGATAAAGTACTCTCTGTAAAGAGCAGGACTTGTTTACCCAGATCCATTTGGATAACGTCTGAGTCCTGTTCTTCACTGACTTGCATAGCTATGCAAATCCTTCACATGCATGAGCTGGGGCTGTTTATACTAACTGTAAAACATTCCCAGTAGAACTATCTTCCAAGCCTGATAAAATGCCATCCCAGAAAGTAGTGTGTGTGTTGGGGGTGGTCATAGGTATCTCACCATGAAGGGTGTTGACCCATGTGGCCACAATGAAGTTGTTTAACAAATATCCTTCCTGACCTTCCAGCAGAATTCCCAAGATTGTTTTCAACAGAAAGCTGGATACCTTCTTTTGTCCTGTGCCAACAGAGCTGAAATTTTCTTCCCAGTTAGTTCCTAACTATCATTTATGGTCACAACCTCTTTTTTCATAGCACAGTCTGCCAATCAGTCTTGCCATGAACATTATTTTATTAATAGTAAATTGTGTTGCTGTTTTATAATTTGTAAAACCCTTCTTTTCTTCATACAAGATGTCTATTGAGGCCAACCTTGATTCAAGTGTCTCCCTCATTATAAGAGCTCACCTTTGTAAGTTTAGTGTTCTTTAAGTATAGTTTTTATGAACTTTCCTTTGCTTTTCAAAAACAAACAGGACAAAAAAGCACAGTCTCTAAGAAACTCCATCATCTTCTAGATCTTCCTTTTTCCTGTAAAAGCTGCAATGCTTTGTATGCTGTATGCTTTTAGCCTACGGTCTTTCTTAGCCATTGGACTCATGGTTTAAGACTTGCAGAAAAATTGGTGTGTAATTTGGAGATGTAGGTACCATTTGTGTATGGTCATACATAAAAGAGGGAACTAATTATTTCCTTCTGCTCTACAGTTTGATTGCTATAGATTGCTAGCCATATTTTAGCCATTTCTAGCCATAACAACCCAAACTAGACAGGCTAGATGCAGAAAGTAACTGGAAAGAAATCAAAAGGGATACTGGCTTATTAGCTAACAAGCCTCACCAAGCATTGGAGAGGGTTATTTTAAAAACTGTGCACAAAATTCCTAGCAGACTCGAATCCACTTGGACTGCTTCAAGAAGGAAACCTCATCACAGGAAATACATGATTCCCAATCACCCAAGGTCAGATCAACCATCTAATGGAGAGGACCTTCAAGGAAACATTCAAGGCCAGGCTGGATGGGGCTCTGAGCAGCCTGATCTTGTTGAAGATGACCCTGCTCATTGCAGGGGGATTGGACTAGATGACCTTTCAAGGTCCCTTCCAACTCAGACCATTCTATGATTCTATGACAGTCAATTGAGAAAGCTAGTCTGTTGGATGACAGAGTTTGGATGAGCAGAGCTCATGTTACTCCTGCTAAATAGTTTGTCTTGATGAGCAAACTTCAGTTTGATTTGTTATATCAGGAGCATTAAACATGGATGCCCAGCTGGAGGATGGCAATACTAGCATGTAATTTTGGGATCTGGAGAATTACTGATCTCCCCTAACTGCTTGTCCTTCCCCTTAAAGATCCTCAGCAACTTGTCTGTGCTCCCCCATGGAATTGAGTTGAGGCAGAGCTGCTTCCCCTTTGCATGACTTGGAGCATACAGTGAATGGTAAGGAGCTACAAGGAGTATGACCTAAAGAGCTGTCTTTGGGATACATACCTATGCCTGTTCTTGGCCATCTGTCAGCATGCCCCATCTCTAGTCTTGGTACCCCAAAGCTCACTATGTTCTCCCCTGCATTGCCTGTGTCTCTGTTGATGGTCAGACGAAGACTAGTTGAGAGGACAGAAGAGACATTCTCTGTACTCAAAGCCCCCCTGCCACCAAAGAGTAAATAGACAAAAGAAGCAATTCAGGGAAAATCTGTTCAGCCCCTGTAGCCAAGAAGGAAAAGAAAAAATAATACTTGGAATGAGCACAGTCTTCTGAAAATATAGCTATTAAGCTCTACAAAGTCTCTCCAAAGCTACAAAGCATGCATGAACTACAGTTTTCAGAGGTTTGTAACTCAGCCATCTTTAGGTAGATGTTTGCAGGAGCACTGAAAGCTTATTTTTTACATCAAGACCACTCCCCTATCAAACATCAGTCCCTTGATCTACCATTCAGAAAGAACAGACTGTCACCATGAATACATACAGTGGCTTTGATACAAATTGCACACTGTAGTGTTCCCTAACATCTTTGTTTGATCCAAATCACTCGTAGCTGAAAATGAACATAAAAACTCAACAACCATAAGGATAATGAGACATGGACAACATGTGGTTTCAGTGGGAAAAAAAACAGTCAGTTTTGCAAAATTACAAGTAGCGGAAAAGTCAAGGTTGAAAATGCTAACTGTTTGACAATACTACCAGATCTCTTTACAGTAAAATAAGGAACACTGATTTTGTTTTAGCAGAAAAGCAGAAAAGAGGGCAGTTTGACCTTCCTACCAGCATCACCACTGTAATGGTGACTTTTTTCATGTTCCTTGGCAGAGCATTTAAATACTGTAGCCTCATTCCTTCCTGACTATAAAAGCATCTACTACCTATCCATTTAACACATTGGGCACATGTGGGAATGAGGATATAGTCTGCAGAGGCTAGAGGTTGTGGCCAGTGCTGTGTCTACCCTACCAAGACCTCATTCATTGGGAGCAACTGAATTCCCATTTCTTTCTGTGTCCATAATTTTTTTAATAGAAGAGAATTTATCCTCCTAGTTTGAAGCATGCAAAATGCTGTGTAAAGACTCACACTGCTACTTACAGATTATCAAAGCAAAGAGAAATTTAAGGTTGTTAGGGAAGGAAATTACATTTTTAAACTCATCAGTGGATACCATAAACAATGGAAAAATGTCCAAAATACCTTCTAAATAGACTGTTTCCTGCTAAATGTCTCCCTTTTTGCTTTCTGAAGTACCAGTAACAAGCTACCTAAGGAGATTCGAAAATGTATTGAAATAAGAACTCGGTAAGCAAGAAAAAACATAGTTTTCATAGCTGTAAGCTGCATTTTGCTTGCAGGGGACCTCAACATACTATGCACATTTTCATCCCTGCCACTCAGTTCATGGAAGTATCAGAAAGACAAAGGCAAGTGTTCAGAAAAATGCAGTGACTGTGAAAGGATGGGAAATTCTAAGACCTGTATCATGTTCTTTTACTTGTCAGATCTTTAACAAATAGGAAATCTGTAGTCTTTTCAACTTTTACTTATTTCTTCCACTTTGGAGCTCAGGAAAATTATTGCACTAAGACAAAAACAAACACAAAATATTGGAGAATTTAATTACATTAAAAACATTTATCCAAGTAGATCAAGTGCAACATTTATCTGACAATTCATTTTTGATACGTTAATTTACCTCCAGCTATAAGCATGTTGGTTTAAAATCATATGAAGAAGTTAAAATCAAAATTTAGCATGTTGATTTATTCAACAGTGAATTGTAATTGTTTGCGATGGGTTTAACTTACAGTAAGCACCAGGAGAGGGTGCAGAGGGCAGGTTACATCTTCATGTGATGGTAATGTCAGTCCCTCCTGCTCCTGTTTTCTTGCAAAGATTCAGATGCCTGTCAGTGAAGGGCAGTTCTATTTTAACTAGCATTGAAATGACATTAGAGATTTAGATACCAAAGCATGCTTCTCGAAAGTTATTTCTTATAAAATTTTCAGTCACAGAATGCTCTTTAAAATAGCACCTCATTGTGACTGCCTGGTGTTTTTTTTTAACCTAGAATGTAGTTTTTGTTGGTTCACTTTTCTTGAGTCATTCTCAAAACACATTTCACACCTCCCCATCAGCCACTGGCTTGCGGCAACCGAGTTTTTGCCACCTGAACTGTTTAACTTCAAAGGTTAAGAAAACAAAAAGGCTCCAGAACATAAACATCTTTATATAGTAATACATACCTAGCATACCATTTTCATCAACGCTTCAGTGCAGCTCCCAAAGCTCTAAAATAGTATCTGAAATTTTATACGTGTTTGTTCACTCCAGCATTTTCCTATATTTAAAACTAAGAAGTGTCCCTGGATATGCACATTAGTAGGGAAGGCTGCCTTATTGAATGTTACTGAATTACCAGACACCACCAGATACCATTTTTATGAATTATATACCCTTCCTTGTTTGAAGGCTTTACAAACCCACAGACATATTTAGCTTCTCTTTCATTTTGCCAAACCACCTGTGTTTCTTCTTACAATGAAGTTGGTTGCATAATGGGCAAATTGGATTTAATGAGTTTTGCCAGATGACTATCCCTTTGGGATACTCCTTTCCAATTCATTTACACAAATATAAACTTAATTCCCCATGCAATACCTGAAAGCATGGTAAGCTTCCAGATAATCACTAAGAGTTATTTTCAGCTTGTCTTAATTTGGGAAAATATTTAAAGCTGTTTACTTTTTTTTGCCCCACCTTGTGTTTATGTCTTCCAGCCATTCCTTGCTCTCCCTGGGTGTGTGGCTATAGATCCCAAAGGAGCCAAGCTTCAGGAGACTTTCCTGGTCTTCTGTAGAAGAAGTCAGGCTTGAAAGCTTTTACTTGTGTTCACCTCATGTTCAGCTCAACTGTGGACAAGTACAGGTGCCCACAGTTTTAACAAATTCCATCTCTCAGGACAAGAGACAATAACAACTCTTTACTCACTGAAAACCACATGGCCAGGTCCCAGTTTAGCAACATCTGGCTTTCCAAACAGAGAAAAAAGAATTAATAACACTGCTTAAACAGAGGACACATAACTTCATTAGTCCCCTGAAGCGTACAACAGACAGTTAGCATTTTTCTCATACTGAACCCAAGTACACATGGTCACGTTTCCTTCCAGGTCACAGTTGGGACGGCAGATGTTCTCCCAGCATGTTATTCTCCTCACATCCTGTGGTCGGGATTGCCAATTTATTCAGATTCCTGAGGATAAACAGGAGTTAGCTCAATGAAGCAATTGTTCAACCCACTACAAATTATGTGAGATAAATTTGCAGGCTTCTCTTGGATTCCTGCCTCAGCAGAGCTAAAATATGAAGGCATGAGGAGCAGACCTTGTGGCACAAAGCAAGAGGTGCTTGCACTTGCTTTCGATAAGGATGACTCCTGCTGTCGCTGCATGACTGGAAGGACAGTGGAAAAAACATTCTATACTCATTGTTAGGTCATTAATATTACATTAATTTTTTTTTGTTTTCTATATATTTGGGGCATTTGGGGACTCACCAATGGTAGTTCTCTATAAACTAGTTTGTGTGATCAACAACAACAGCTAAATTCAATGTTCTTTGGTAGATAAGACACATACAGGTTTATCCTGAGACATTACAAAACAATTTTGCTAGCGTTGTAATAAAAAGAAAAAACTTGATGAAATGTACTGATAACAGCTGATATTGTTCAGCTGAATATCTTGAGTAATGAAAACTCAGTATTTGTTGTAGAATATAGCAACTTAGAAAAGGAAAAAAACATGAGCTGATAGGCTGTATTGAAGACAGTGTGGTGCTTACCACCCTTGTGCTGTTTGGAACTGGACAGACAGACTTCCAGTCTTCACAACAAGGTCAGATAGCCAGTGGTCTTATTCTGTTTTTGTCCCAGCCTGAACTGTAATGCTCTTTCAAACTATGGCACCATATAGGAAAAGACATGCTTCTAAGCATGTTACAGTTTCTGTAGCTGTACACTGTAACTTCCTGCATATTTCACGTTTTCTGGAGCTTGTGGAGTTGGAAATCTCCAGTGAATGGCTGGTTTGAAGAAAAGTTACCAGGGATGGCATGTTACCTTGTTAGGTATGTGCAGTCCTGGAGCCATCAAGAGGCAGAACCCACCTTTGTACCAGTGTTGAAATAGTGAGATACTGCCAGGTTAATACAACAGCAGAGCAGCAGAAAAGAATCTATAGGCAGAGGGTGCCAGTGATGCAATGGATAAATACTTTCTGGAGAAACTGAAGATGAAAGAAATCAACTAGCTTGGGATCTGCGAGACTAAACCAGAACGTTTCATCAACAGTTCAGAAGATTTAATTACACCTTCTGTTGGAATACTTGTCAAGATAACTTCTCTGGCAATCTATCTTGTGTATCCTTGATGCTACCCATGATGATACATATCCTAACGATCCATGAAAACTCATGTTAAAATTAGTATGCTAATGACCTATATAGTGTATTTAATATAACAGAATTTCACCAAGGGTCTCTCTCAGTGAAGGAAGTTATCTTTCCATGGGATAAAATGAGCATTACTAAGCACAGTGTGTTGTTATTAGAGATATTTTTTTTCTTAGAAAGACAACTAATGTTCTCTTTTAAGACTTCTGTTATATAAACACTTTCAGCTCGAGATTAAGTTCCCAGCCTTCTCTTGAATAAGCTAACTAGGCTGAAGTCTTTTTGTTAGACCTATTTTTGGCCTTGGATACTTTGTGATCACTTTGAACTCTCTCCAAATTTTTAAATGTAAAAATTCTGGATGTGAGCACTGGGTACATTTTAGAAGTAATCCTTCCACTAGCATATGCAGAAATAATATAAATGGTTTTATACACTCATGTCTTTTCAGCCACCATGTGTTCACATCTTTTGGTTCATTTATTTATTTACAGTGATGTTAAAGTCCTCCTCAGAGACAACTATCTACATAGCTGGCTGTGCAGATCTGGTTTTACTAAACTTTCCTGACAAAGATCATTTACTTGGAACAAAACAAACCAGACCTGAGTCCATAGTTAAGTTTACCGTAACTCCTCCTCCACTGGTCTCTTTGGGAGAGCCTCCACTCAGAGTTTGAAGGTCACCTTTACTGAGGCTGAACCTGGAAAGTTTCAGTCTGAAAACAAAGGCTCCATCAAAGCTGGAAGCAACTCAAAATAAGTTATATAGTGCGGGAAAGCTAAGGAAGCTACTTGCATTGTTTAGACAACTTTGAATGTATGAGTCACAGGCAATGAGGAAAGGAACCATCCTTTAAAATGTAAATTCAGAAATCAGCATTTGGGGCAGCTTAAATAAGCTTTTGTTGCTTGCTTGTAGATGTTGGTTACTATAGCTACCTGATGTGGCCTTTATTTTTAATATATATTGCACATAGACTCAAAAATATTCTGCCTAGAAAGAATTACAGGAGGATAAGATGCTATTCTCATAAATACTGATTTTTAGTTTAATATTATAGACCATTTATTTAAGTAGATTTGTGAGTTGAATCACAAGATCATACAGCTACATCTGGCTCTCTAGTTCTTTGCATGTATGATGACACTAATGTAAAGAGGTACTGACATATGTAGCCTTTTGTCTAAATTAGGTTACTTGCAAACCACCCCAGAGTTCATCGTGTCAGCTCAAAGCCTCTGCATCTTTTGGTGAACCATTTTCCTTTCATTTTGAAAATACACCAAGAGAGCTGGTTGATAATATTCTGGAGGAATGGGAGCTTTGCATAACATTGCTGGAAGCCTGGCCTGGAGAGGGACAGGATGATGCTGGATTTGAACTGCCCAGGCATTGGAAGTTGCAAGGCATTTAGCTTTTTGCACTATTTTGTCATTCATAGATGATACAACATCAACTGAAGAGCCATATCCATAGCAGAAATATTTTAAAGTGTACTTTGTTTTGGTAATTTGGTAATTTGGTAATTGTTTTGGTAGAATTGTCTTCAGGATGTTAAAAGATTATCATGCTATTGCCAAGAGTGAGCATGCAGGATCTGCTTCCAAACAAATGCAATAACTGCTTGTTTTTAATCCAACACAAGATTACCTCTTTCAGCTTTATTAATATGTTTAATGTTAGTGAGACAGTTGTTGCTGTCTCAAGGGCTGTTTACTGTGAATATTGGGAACAAGCTGATGTTAAAGCTAGAGTCTAGCTCTGATTCTCCCACTGTCTGATTATGATGGTGATCCTTTTTTACGAGCATATGCAGAGGAACATCTTTCTGCATGATTTGTCCTAATTTACATAAAACCAAGAGCAGTGTGTTTTGCTCCTTCAAATTCTACCCAATATCCATGTCCTCCTATGGGTATCAGATGCTTTGTGAACAGTTAACCACTGTAATCATATGAACACAGATCCTCCTATGAAAAACAAGAGAAGCCCTTGGAAAGCAAACTTCTGTGATAACTGCTGCATCAGAGATGCTGACAGCCTCTCCAGTGCTTCTCCTGGGCTGAAAAAGTTGGAAGTTTCTTAGTGAGCCCTTCAACAGGCATGTTTTCTCTCCACTGTGGGAAGGATTGGCACAGGGTAAAGATGCTGACCCACTGGTGTCTATTTTTGGTCTGTTCCTTTTGGTCAGTGTGGCTTAACCCAGCTGTTATTTCATGACACTTGCTCATCTTCATTTTTACCAGCATAGCAGAGCCACCTGGCTTCTGTTGGGCTAATACAAATGCATCTCTCCTACCCAAGTGGACCAGGACAGCTGGCCTTTACAGATAAAGGTGTGGTATTTTTTTAAACCCTCTTCTCTTTCTCTTCTTTTGTGGCAGACTGCTGCCTTGCCCAATGAGTGAAGCCAAACTCCATTCCAGAAGCATTGCTGAGTCTCTGGCTAGTCCTCTGAGCAGCCTGCCAGCTCCACTGGCCAAACTAAATGTCTGCATTATCCCTAAGGGAGGAGGATGAACCATTTTATGGCAGCTATAAAAGGTCACACAGTAAACACCAGTGCTACTACTCATCTGTTGTCCCAAGTGATCCAAGTAGTTTAGATGCGTGTGAGCAAGTGGTTCAAAGCTCTCTCCTGGCTCTTCAAGATTCAGGTTACAAACTAGAGAATTAGCAAAACTTAGTTGATTAATTTGAGCTTGTTCTACTTAGTTTGAGAGTGGTCGTTCAAATGAGATGGGTCTCAAGACCTGTAACACTTGAAAACCTTTGTCTTAAAATACACATTCTGCCTTTTCTGCATAAATCTTTGCAAGGTCCAGGGTTTTTGGCTTTGTTTGTTTATAAGCATGGGGACAGTCCAAGAGATTATCATTTCAATCATTTATCAGCAGTCCTGGCTAGCTAGGGAGATCCCAGTTGATGGGAAGTTAGCAAATGTGACACCCATCTATAAGAAGGGCCAGAAGGAGGATCCAGGCAACTACAGACCTGCCAGTCCGACCTTGGTGCCAGGGAAGGTTATGGAGCAGATCATCTTGAGTGCCATCACATGGTAAGTACAGGACAACCAGGCGGTCAGGCCCAGTCAGCCTGGGTTTATGAAAGGCAGGTCCTGCTTGACTAACCTGATCTCCTTCTATGACAAAGTGACCTGCTTAGTGGAAGAGGGGAAGGCTGTGTATGTTGTCTACCCAGACTTCAGTAAAACCTTTGACACCATTTCCCACAGCATTCACCCAGAGAAACTGGCTGCTTGCAGCTTGGATGGGCGTACTCTTTGATGGGTAAAAACTGGCTGGATGGCCGAGCCCAAAGAGTGGCAGTGAATGGAGTTAAATCCAGTTGGTGGTTGGTCACAAGTGGTGTTCCCCAGGGCTCAGTACTGGGGCCAGTTCTGTTTAATACCTTTATCAATGATCTGGATGAGGGGATTGAGTGCACCCTCAGTAAGTTTGCAGACAACACCAAGTTTAGCAGGAGGGTTGATCTGCTTGAGGGTAGGAAGGCTCTACAGGGGACAGACTGGATTGATGGGCTGAGGCCAATTGTATGAAGTTCAACAAGGCCAAGTGCTGGGTCCTGCACTTGGGCCACAGCAACCCCATGTACCACTACAGGTTTGGGGAACAGTGGCTGGAAAGCTGCCTGGTGGAAAAGGACCTGGGGGTGTTGGTTGACAGCTGGCCGAGTATGAGCTGGCCATGTGCCCAGGTGGCCAAGAAGGCCAACAGCATCCTGGCCTGTATGAGAAATACTGTGGCCAGTAGGAGCAGAGAGGTAATCGTCCCCCTGTACTCGGCACTGGAGAGGACACACCTCGAATACTGTGTTGGGTTTTGGGCCCCTTACTACAAGAAAGACATTGAGGTGCTGGAGCATGTCCAGAGGAGGGCAACAAAGCTGATGGAGAGCCTGGAGCACAAGTCTTAGGAGGGGTGGCTGAGGGAACTGGGGTTGTTTGGCCTGGAGAAAAGGAGGCTAAGAGGAGACCTTATACCTCTCTGCAACTACCTGAAAGGGGGTTGTTGTAAGGTGGGGGTCGATCTCTTCTCCCAAGTAGCAAGCAATAGGACAAGAGGAAACGGCCTGAAGTTGTGCCATGGGAATTTTAGGTTGGATATTAGGAAAAATTTCTTCACCCAAAGGGTTATCAAGTGTTGGAACAGGCTGCCCAAGGAAGTGGTTGAGTCACCATCCCTGGAGGTATTTAAAAGACATGTAGATGTGGCACTTGGGGACATGGTTTAGTGGTGGACTTGGCAGTGTTAGGTTTATGGTTGGACTTGATGATCTTAAGGGTCTTTTCCAACCTAAATGAATCTATGACTCTATGATTCTATAAATATCTGAAAGTCTAATGTTGTTTCACAGTCAGGGATGTACTAGAAATCTAACTTGATTTCTCCTAAGAACAGTATCAAGCTGTTGCCATTCTTGTGATTAGTTTTCATGTTACAAGTTTAGTAGCCCCTTACCTTCTGCTTCCAGAGTTGGTTTTGCCATGTGTTTACATGTTCTCATTTCCTTCAGCCTTATCTCTCTGCGAGGATGTATTTGGGAGATGGCTTGAAACATCCAATAATACTACTAATCTTAAATTCTTGTCTTTAAGAAAGTTTTGCTTATTTTGCATGCTACCAATTATATTCTGCAGAAGAACAGAGAAGTTTTACTGTCCTGGAGTGCTACTCTTCCCCTCCCCCCCCAATGATAGTTATGCCAGAAGTTTGACTCATCTAATTATGTTATTTGCAGTCTTTCCATATTAGGAAAATTATCTGCAAACTTTGGTGAGTTAAAAAAAAAAGACAACTTTTCCTGCTCTCTGTTGCTGCTGTATCCCCCTACATACCATAATGTGAAGATAACCTTTACATTCTTCACTGACTTTATTTGGAGGGATTGGGATGATGATGAAAGCTGTGAGAAATATTAAACTCTGGCTGAGGAACTATTTGTGCTGTAGTGGGTCACTGTTGTAAAAAAAAACACATCTGGAAACATATGAATTCTCGTGTTTGGAATTAATTCATTATCAAAGTAGCATTAAAGAAGAACCAGCAACTAGAGAAGCTGATGAATACTGGAAAATGTACTGTGCTATGTGAACTGCTGAATATATGGGGGATCTACGTCTCTGCTAACACTTTGTGGTCACTAGCTACCTGAAAATTTAGAAAAAAAAAATACAAAAAAATAAACAGAACTATTGCAAGGTATGTTTGTTGCTTTTTATCTTTAAAAAATTACTTTTTGTTAACAAGTAAATTAAAAAAATTCACAATCATGCCTGATACTTATAACATTAGTGATGGCATTATTACAAAGAAGTAAACCACCTGGTGTTGCTCTTTTCCTGTAGGGCTATTAAAAAGGTAAAATTTAAATCTCTAGCAGTCTTGTTTTAGTTAAGGTTTGGTGAAGGACTGGTCTGTGTTAATGAATTAGCAGCTACAGCACTATACTGCATCTCAAAAGAGTTTGCGTGTAGATTCACACTCTAAATATGTTATGTTAAATGAGATTAAGATTTTAAAATCACTTAGCAACTAAATATGGGTGCCTGTGCAGCTGCCCTAACACACTGCAGAAGTCTTTGACAGGCACAACTACACACTACCTTGAGCCTCCTCCTAAGGCTGCAGCTCCTGGGATTGCCTGCCCACCAGTTTTCTCCATGTGTTTCTGAAATTCATGTTGAACTTCATAAAACTGGCACAAGGGCTGAGCTTCACCACTAATTTTCAATGAGTTTGAATAGTGCAAACAGGCAGACAACTACATGCTGTGGACTTGCATACTTTAAAGGCAGTTCCATAGCAAACCATGTTTCATCAGTTCTGGGGCCCATAAAAGAATTGCATTTTTTAGTTGGATGTCTGCTTTGTTTAATGCAGAGCCTAAGTGGTACCCACTGAATGCACAACTGATTGATTCCAATCCTCATTTAATCCATTTCACTACAAACAAATATTTAAATTCAATCCAATACTATGTGTATTTAACATTTCCAGCATGATCTCTTACTAGTCTTCAGGCAAGAGTACATTGGTTCAGTATGAAAACTAATGAGTGTATTATTCCACCACTTCTAGTGAGGAGCAGAAAGTTTTTGTCGCTGTTTTAGAGATAAGGATTAAGGTAAAAATTGGTCAGTGGGGAAAAAAAAGATTGTTTTGGTTGAATAGTCTAGGGCTTGTTTTCCAGATTATTTAGCAATTTGTAAGTACTTTGAAATTGCAGTTTTCATTGCCTGCATATCCACAGGCTAACGTGCAGATGCCTTACACATTGCACAGAATATAAAGAATGTACAATTAATGTGAAGCTGGATTAAATTTTCTGTCTGGAATTACATGGGAAATCTGGCAGTGTTGGGGAGAAAAATATCTTTTCTCATGTAAATGAGCATATAAATTCCTTAATTATGACTTGAGTGGTTATGTACCAGAAGTACTCATGACCAGAAACATTTTATATTTTAAGAGGGGTAGTAGGGCAAAAGTATACTGGGCAAAATATTCAATTAGGTATCTGGCACAGTATAATAAAGATTTTTTTGCTTTTTACCGTATGTCCTGGTATTAGATAATGTACTGTGTTTTAATCATAACTTTTACATCCATGGTCTCTGGTTGGCCTGAGACTTTCGAGCTCTGATCAGCACCTGGTATTTATGGATTCTTTCTTCCACCTTGGTTCCTTAAATTCATCTTCAGTTGGATTAAGAGAACTGCTAACATCAACATCTACCCTTCTTCCCACTACAGATGTTCATATCATACCAGCAAAGCTCATACTTCGGACAGTGCCAGATTTCTGAGTCAACTGAAGATTTTAAAAAAATGAATGTTTATAATGGTGCCTTGGAAAATATGACATCAGTGGGAGTTTCTCATAAAAGTTTTCTGCTCTGAGAGCATCCGGCAGGCCATGCTTCTACAGTTCCCACTGTGCAGAGTTTGGATCATCCTAGATCCTCAAATTCTTTCTTGCCACCAAGTCCCAGAATTGATCAGGCCTGCACAGTGAAGGGGTGAAAAGTGGAGGACAAGTAGAAAACATCTTCAGGAATGCCACTTACTAGTGCATGGAATGAAGCAGAGCTCCTATGTACGAAACATAGAATTAAAACTACAATAAATCCACAATGAAATGGTGATCTAGGTTATATGATACTCAAACTCTGTCAAAGCAGTTTTGGCCCTACCTGTATTAGTTCATCAAACAAACATTATAAAGGTGCTACGCTGGAAGAGCCATGTTTAGACTTCAGCACTTGTTTTCAAAGATGAGTCAAAGCCCAGCGCCTTGACATTTCATGAAGCTAAAGTTTATTTTGAGGATTTGGATGTAGCAAGCAGGCCATCTGAGCAGCTGAGCACAAAAGGAATAACCAACCAAAGTGGTTATTCTGCTGGAATTATCCATAGTGCAGAGTGAAAATGGGCAATCAGTTGAAAAAGGAATTATCTTTTAAGATGCTTTACAGTAAGTAACATCACCAAAAAAAACCCAACACATGAGGTATCTTTTCATCTTCCATGGAAGCCTTCCTTGAACTTCTAGGTACCACCCACTGCATATCTTTTCAGGACCGTACCTTCAACTTTCTGTTCTCCATCCATAGGTGAGAATTTTGGGCCATCATTACAGTTATAGTGGCAGATAGCACAGACCTACATGACTAAATATATTATTATTCTTTCTGCTCACTGTAGTTGAGAATTTTCTTTTTGTTGCAATTTCTTCCCTTGGAAAGTGCACTGATGCAGTTGAGACAACTCTTATTCCCCACCACCACCACCCACTCCCCAAAAAAACCTCCAAACCAATTGGCTACACCAAGCAACTGATTCCTTTAGTAGAAGGTAAGAGGAACAGTGGGGAACTGCACACCAGACACCGACTATAGGTCAGGAGCTTAGATGTGCATGAAAACAGCAGCTAGGAAAAAAAAGCAGTTCTTCATGTATTTTCCAGTACAGTCTTTCTGAATGGCTCTTTGCAGATGGCAGTGTGGGAGGAAAACTTGGAATTCCAAAATACAGCCCTGGTATCTACAAAGCTATTTTACAAAAGCAAGTGACTGCAGGAAACAGAACAGGGCAGAAGATTTTTAAATTGCTCTTAAATTTGAAACTTTACTTTTACTTTTTTTTCAGTTTGTGCAAATGCAGGAAGTGGTGCTCACTCTTTCCTGTCCGGGTGAAAGATTTTTCAGTGGACACTCCATTTCAGCAACACGATAATTTGAATGTGGCTTTAGGAAGTTGGTACAGTAGAGATCACATGGTCATTTTCCCAGGAGAAACTGACGCTGAAAACTTATCTCTGTTAACTAGAGACATTATTATTGGACCTTAGTGTTGTGTTCTCTTATAATTCACCTCTGTCTTTATGAACCACAGCTCAAAAGCAGTCCTGATTAATGATTTGTAGCAAATGGTAGGGAAAAAGTACATTTACCAGAGCTTTTCACGGGATTAAAAAGTTTCAGTGTGAAAATAAACAGTGGAGTATAATTTGCTAACTACTGCCTAGGGAAAAAATACTGTGCAACTGGAATAAAGTATAGCAGGAATTCAGTGAAAAATCAGTTTCATAAAATATATGTATATCTAAAATAAACCTATTTTAAAGAAGCATAAATTTAAGCAGTAATAGCACCTGCAAAGTAGACAGGTCCTCTTTTCCCTGATGACTCTTGAAAGGTGTGATTTGGGTTTGTTGAGGTTTTTTTATCAGAACAACCATATCAGCACTGCATTTAACACTCCCATAAGGTGACAGGTTTAATAAGAAATTAGCATCAGCAAACTTTCCAGCCATGCTTCAGCAAATCACACCTTGCAGATTTAAAATGTGCAAGCACTGTTTATCTAAATGCCTGCACTCACTTGCACACGTTCCCTTGTTCAGGTTGATGCCTACACCATCCCATGGTCTTGCATCTTGCAAAATACAGCATTGGGTTCCCAGTCCATTTTTTGTGCTTTTTAGTATCTTGAAAATAATACAGAGGGACTCCTTCAGCTGCCTGTCAGTTCTGGTCTGCCACTCTAATACGCATTACCTCCAGAGGAGAACAGTCACTGAAATACAACCAGCTGAAGCCCTTCTGCCACATGAAGGCTTATGCTGACCAGTAAAGCAAAGCTCCCAGTAAAAATACAGATAAACTGAAGCTGTTTCAGTCTTTTAGCCCCACCTTTTCTGCCCAGACAGACACACTGAAAATGTGCTTCACTAACACTAAGGCAGCATCTCTGTTTCTTTAAATGACCTCCTCATCCTTCTAGACCCAACTTGCTTTTAAAAACCAGTGCCTCATGCAAAGCTACTCGGTGAGGACTTTTTATTCAGCTTATTTTAAGGATGCCTTAATGCATGGCGGTGTCAGGAGAAAAGCACCAGGAGGCTAAAGAGCAGGCAACGAGGGAGATGTGGAACAAGGCGATAGAAAATATCAGTGAATCTCAGAGGTTGTGTGTGCCAGTAAAGCGTGCCCTTCCACTGCATACAGCAAGGCCACACACTCTTGACAGACAGTATTTGAACTGAGAAAGTGCTTTTAGGCAGCCAGTTTCAGGTCCTTCTCCTGTCAAAGCTCTGGGTGAGCGTCTGATGAGAAGTGTTTATCTCTTCATCTCTTTTTTTTGCTGTTTTTAAACTCTAATCGCATCTCTTTTCCAGACAGGTAAAGCATCACTATCTTGTACGCTGAACCTCCCACCTTGATAAAGTTGTATTGGTGACATTAGCTTTCCTCTGGCTGTCATTCCTCACCCTGTTTTTGATTTGGAGGCAGGAGAAGAGATCCATTAGGTAATTGCAATGCTAATTTGGTTGGTTTTCTTAGGAACAAATTCAGTACAGGCACACTTTTAATGCATGCTTTACAGATCAAGCAGAATTGTTTCTAAATAACTCCATAGAAAGACTCTTCCTATAAAGAAACTGCTTAAGCACAAAGATTTCCTTTCAAGAGAAGGACCATCCTCCTTGGAGGTAGTGGTCTTGAGATCAGTGGGATACCATTAATGCTGATGCCACAACTGACCACTTAGTTTTCCTTTAAACTTACCAAACTTTCAAAATAAAGATCATAGTGTAGTTCTGTTGAATTCCTCTCCATTGGTGGAAATCTCCCTACAGCTAGAGAGACATTTTTCAGTTCTTACCCTGGAGTATGTTACATGATGCGCTGCCCGAGTACTACTGTGTAGAGGAGATGAATCTTCTGCATATTTACTCCAACAGAGCAATAAAAGACAGACTCTCAGACTTCCTCTGTGCCTGACTAAGTACCACCTCAAAGACAAAAGCTTCAACTGTGCTGCGTTTCTCACCTCTCTTGCACAGAGGTACACAGTCTATGCCTTTGCGGTTTATG
Source organism: Elanus axillaris (assembly GCA_026212715.1). Classification (NCBI taxonomy): domain Eukaryota; kingdom Metazoa; phylum Chordata; class Aves; order Accipitriformes; family Accipitridae; genus Elanus; species Elanus axillaris. Next base: position 31,274,502 of record JANZLQ010000095.1, read on the forward strand.
CTCTGCTCACCAGGCTTTTGGAACCGAGCCGCCAGTTTGCGTGCACAGCGTTAGTGTTTTGTTTAATGCAGCATGGTGCACACCATCAGGCAGGCGAGCACAGGTCCAGAAAGTAAGATTAAAAGTGCATTTAATGGCAACTTTGTAACTTGTTAGTAGCATTGTTCACGTGAGAAGTTTTAGAACAAGCAAATTAAAAATTCAAGTAATCAACTGACAAGCATTATCCTTCCTATTATGGTTTTGACACTATTGTCACTATTGCTCTTCTTTTTCCCTTGGAACTGGAAAACCAGAAGAACCTATGATTGTTTCTGAACCCCCTTCATGAGAGCTCTGTCGTGTCAAAAGCCCAAGATACAAAACTGACACACCTTAGGTCGGTACAGCAGAGAATGAGCAGTCAGTGGTGTCGTGGCTACTGCATCTGGCGTCCATGTTCACTGGGGTATCTCTGACCATCACAGATCGTGAGATTACTGGAGCTCAGGTAGTTCTTTCTTCTTGGATTTCAGATAATGAAATTTGTTGTACAGGAGATGTAAGCACTCTGACAAGCTGGCTTTTTGAAACAAAGCACAGATCAATTTACTGACACAGCGAACTCATCGCAAGCTCGGTTTGTACTGTGAAAATGTACATGTCATTTCAGGTTAATTTTCAGTTTTCTGTACCCAGGCTGTTTAAGCTCCTCATTAGCATGTCAATCCTTGTTTAGACTGCGCTATTCATTTCTGGCACAGGAAGTGTAAGCAAAGATTACTGCTTTCCCTCTTAACTGGTCCTGATGGATTACGTATTAAAAACCAGACTGAATATTGTTAAGCAGTATTTCCATGCTTGACACTCCTTCATATGTAAAATATTAGCACATAGATAAAACCAAGCTGTAATTTGTAGATGCTAAATAGTCTACGTTGCCTTCTTGTGCCACAACAGAGGTTAACTCAGGGCCGGGTACCCTTGCAAGCTCCACCCCATCAGCAACTCCTGACATAAGCATGTGACCTACACATTTCATACGTTATTACACCTGGCTGTACCCTTAAGCACCCATTAATTTTTTTAACAATTCTTACAAGCAACATGAAATCAGATACAACCTTTTTGTTAATGAACAGGGCTCTGGTGTTGAGCTGTATGCAAGAAGCCCAGCCATCTTAGAGACTTATAAAATTCATCATTGTAATAGTACCAGAACCAGTGAAACCTCACATCGCAGCCAGGGGGGCATTAATGTTAAGGTAACATTTTATGGTATTTTTCCAGTAATAGCAGATAAGAACTTTACAGTTACAAAACAGAATAATATTTGTAAATTGACCTGAGAAACATCAACTTCACTCTAAAAGGGCATTTCTTTAGCTAGGATTTAACATCAAAGTACCCCCAAGTAAAACTGGTTTTAGCCAGTATCATAGAATACTGTACAGACACCTGATAATCCCTGGTACCCTATTCCACCTCCTAAAACTTTGAACATTAGAAGCAGGGGAAAAAGCAATGGTAATAATGTAGCTGTAAGCAGACTGCTGCAAAGAGCCCCACTATGCATCAAGACCTGATCAGAACAACAAAACCTTAACTGAGAGAGAAGGACTCCACCATGGAAACACCAGCAAAGCTGCTTTCTGAAGGGAGGCCAGCTTGCTAGAGTTCAGAAAATATCTGATTTTTTCCCAGTATCTGCAGTTCCGTTTCTGCATACACACAGACTGAGGCAGTGCTGAACAGCCTATTGCTGTAGGGCCCTCTCTTAAGCTCTGGTCTGTGCTCACCTTGCACCCATCTCTCCTGCCTCTTGTTTAAACGCTGACTTTTTTTGAAAACCAGTAACAGCTAAGGGAAGCTAGAAAGCTTTAACAGGTATTAGATTATACTGAAGCCTTGTAGGCTTCATACTGAATTAAGTAATTAAGTATAGTTCTCTTTAAAACCATTGGACTTCTGCTTCATGTTTTCAGTTTTGTGGTAGTAACACAACTGAGATAACGCAATGTTTGAGGGGCAAGCCAAGGAAAGCAAGTTTTGTCTGGGTGCAATAAATACAAATGTGGAAAGGGAAGGTGGCTAACACTACAGGACATTTTTCAATGTCCATCCCTTCTGATTCCCTAACAGGTTGTTCCTGAACCCAAACTGGAAAAGAAAAATAAACACATTTTCAGTGACGGTGGCACAGATAACCATTCTTCAATCTACAGAAAAGTCTACATTAGCAGAAAGGGTTGTGGAGTTTACTGCAGCAGATGATGCAGAAGAAGATACAAACTACAAATTCATCTCAGATTTAAGTTTGGAGATGAATACTGATGCACTTGATATCAAAGATAGCTGTGTAATTCACAGCTGGATATCTAAGCTTCATATGGCATTCGGCTTTTAGCAGTTTTGGTTAAAGAAACAGTGCTTCACCCTCACCTAGTTTTTAGGAGCTCATTAGAAATACAAAAAATTTTGGACTTGCTTTAAACTTCACTCAAATACCAACATCTCCCACACTCCAGTAAGCGCAACTAATTACTGTTCTGAGTACACGTTCCAGTTGGATTAGCAGGGAGGTTAATCTCACCAGACTCAGTAACGTAACAGGATTCATACCGAGCTGTGCCCACAGGCATCTTCCTCTGCTGCTGCAGTACAAAGTGTGCGCAAGAGGCAGTACCCGCCTGCTGCTGCCCCAGGCCAGCATAGCTGGGTTTGTGGCCATGCAGTAAGAAGGAAGGGAGCCCAACCTGTTTGGGCCAAAAAATCCACCCCCATTCATACACACACATTTATTGTAAGCTGGAGCACTTCTCTCATCTTGTTCACACACATGTTCCTGCACAACACGGCCTAAGCGCAGAAAGCCTGGAGAGGAATCTGTACCTGCAGGTACACCATGTCATGCACCCCTGCTCCAGGACACTTCACAGGTGCTAGTATGGGAGGTATGGAGGAAAGCACACCTCACTGGAGCACTTCTCATCCCCTTTGTGTAGATGTACTTCTGCAAGCACCGGGCAGCCAGCTGAGCTTTGAATGTCTGGAATCCACAGGCTGCAATTTCAATGAATTCTTATTAAAGAATTGCTCTCTCTCACACATACTTGGAAGAATGAAGTGTGATTATTTTGGAGTAGCAATGTAAATGAACACTGCCTCAGATGAAGGTTATGGTTCACACTTCTGACATCACTTCAGGCTCTGCAGAGACAAGCAGCATCACATCAGTCTTGAAAAAGGTATTCCATATTCCCATATTATCTGGATCAGCAGAAGAGCTCCTCAGCTGCCGTGCCAGGAGGTGTTAACACAGCATGCAGTAGGCCGGTGGCTGGCTGCAAAGGAACCAAGTGCTGCCTGGCATGGACAGAAAACCACTGCAGCAAGGCCTACTTGCACTGTTTGTTAGACAACAAAGAAAAATCCCCACTGAGCCCAAGTTATGTAATTTGAAATTTGTTTGACAGAGAATGGTTTTAGACACTGAAAAGGTTTCCTCAGAACACCTTATACCTCCTAAAACCAAAACTAACAACAGATGGCTGCAAAATATAAAATCAAATACAAAATTAAACATACAGCATGTAAGTCTTTAAAAACAAACTCTTTATTAAGAATAAAATCATATGACTTGCAATAAATTCCCTAAGGGCACGATATATTACAAAGCTGTACTTGTACTAAGGAACTGAAATGGCAGATTGGGCATAACAGCAAGAAAGGGATTCAGGAAACACACTTTTGTCTAATTGGAAAGACTTCACTGAATTTCCGTAACTACCACCTGCCCCTCCCCAGATCCCCACAGCCTCCTCTGTAGCCACCACCTGCTCGTCGATACCCTACTCCTCGATAGGTTCCCCCACCTCCATAGCCTCCCCCTGGGCTACGTTGGTATCCTCTTCCTCCTGAACGCCTGCCGGAATAGCTGTAGCCACCATACCCTCTACCTCTGTAGCCAGAGCCGCGCGGGCAACCTCCCCAGCCTCTGAGGCCACCTCCATTGTCATAGCGAGGCATTTTGGGGGGGCGAGGACCATCTCCAAACCTGGCAAAGAGAAACATTATGTACTAGAGGCAATCTTACAGATTTCATTGTTCTTAAAATATTACGGGAATAACTAATTGACAAGATATTCAGTTAAAACGTCTTAATTTTCTCTTAACAAAGTATGATGTTTGAATTACAGTTGCACTTTTGCACCTTTCCCACTTCAGTGTAGAAGGATGGGAATGGCCTGACCTGCCACATAAACAGTCCCTCCTCTAAATTCCAGCCAGGTCTACACCTGGGATAGAAAGTTTTCCCCTCAATCCCACTTCTCCAGCTCACACAAACACATGGGGAGCTCCATTCCTGTTTATGTGAGCACAGTGATCTTCATTTTGCTCCCTGCAAAACACAGTGAAGTGTACATCTAAGCTGTTCTTTGTTTTGTTCCTTAGTACTAACAGCTTATAGGTGTTTTCGTTTTTCTTTGCTTTGGAAGCAAGACAGGAAAACAAGGGGCAATGGAGGCACGCAAGCACAGCCAAAAATCTGTTTTATTTCCAGAGATAAAGACAAATAGGTCTGCCCAAAATAAATTTGGATTATCTTTTCTTTAAAAGTCATTGTGTTTTGGAAGAGGTGATGACAACTTTTATTCCCGAGAGCCACTTGTCCTTCCTGTGGAAACAGGCAGTGATCTACCTACTCTGAATATGGCAATTTTAGATACACTCAGACTACTGACTTTGAAACGGAAGCCTAAAGCTCCTGTCCACATAGGAGGAGACTCTCTTGGTGATTTTAACTCCGGGCTTCTGCAGTCACTGTGCAGGGAGGAAGCAGTGGAGCTGATAGCTCTGACCTGCTCCGTTCAGGCTCTCGGTGTCCTTGGAGGCAGAGGTGGTGAGGGCTCCTCACCCCAGAGCTCCAACTGCACAAGCCAATAGAGCTGAGCTAACCTTGCACTGGCAGCCATGAGGCTGATGCCTGCAGCTGATGGCCTGGAGATCTGACGGATCGCATTCAGCATTCGCTCATTTGCTGGGTCCAGCTGCTGAATGATTTCAGGATCTTTACTCACTTCCACAACAAGAGCCTCCATCGCTGCGCGCAGAGCAGCGATGCAGGCAGCCGCATTGTGGGGCATCTTCAGCTTGATCCTAGAGCAAAGAAGTATATTAGATGTCTCATGACTTCTAGGAGAGAACCTGTTACAAAAGATGTTCTGTAGAGTGGCTTTTCATCGAGTGCTACACATACTGAGCCAGAAATCTATATTCTCGTCTTTGAAATTCTAATGTGTCAATGAAGGGACATGAAATTCAGGAGGCAAATTTACAAGATCCCTAAAATTTGACATTGTTAAAACATAACTATCCTTCTGTTTAAATTTGCTCTTGAGATTTAACATATTCGGATAACACCAATACGTAGCACCTAGCATCAAAACAGAAAGATACAAAAACATAAAGTAAGCTAAAAGCATGAGATTCCTCAAGATTTTGAAAGCTCTAAGCCACCCTCAAAAATACTAGTGAATTAAGTTTAAGCAATCCTTTACCTCCATTTTACTGACCCGGGGTAGGGTGGGGGGAGAGGGAAAGACATCCAGATGGTATTTGGTCACGGCCATAAAATGTATGCTGTCAGAGGCAACCAACAAATCCTCAGCATTTCTCTCCTCAAGCTGTGATTCCAAGCCTTAAAAACAATGTTTTCTCAGCCGCTGTTCGAAGAGGAGGCCCAAAATACATAGTACCTCTTATTCACGTTCCAGTTAAAGGGGAAAAAACCAGCAGTTTTTATGGAAACTGCCTTGTATCATGTTTTCAATTCAAGCAGATAATCTGCATGAAACACTGCTGCCAATATAAACCCTTCCCTTCCTCAAGGAAACAAAGGTAATGCCTTCACAATTGTAGTGCACAGCTTGCTCTAGGGTTCCTATTCTATAGAGATTTATGCCTGTGTTAGCAGTCACCCCCCTCCTCAGCCTGTGTTCTTTCATAGACCTGAATATTATAAGCACCAAGGAGGTGCATACCAGTCATCTATCAGAACGAGCTCCCCATCTGACAGGACTTTCTTGGAGGCAAAGAGAAGCAGCTGCAGCGGGCTCACCAAGGTCATTGTTTTGGCAGAGATGGCTCGTGTTCGAATCTGTGGGTGAAGAGGAATACAACTCTTGAAATGCAAAACAGATCCCTACAACTTCCTCTGGCCACTGAAACCAGAGCATTTTGTAAAAAAAAAAAAAAAAAAAAACCAAAACCCAACAACAACAAAACCAAACCCCAACACACAGAAGAATCTAGGTATAATGGTAGAAAATTACAAGAGCACATGCACATACAAAATCGAATGCTAGGCAGATGTTTACAGGGATTCACCACTGGCTGGTGTAAAAAAAAAAAAACACCAAAAACTACCTGCCATTTAAAAGTATTAGTTTTTCCATGACTGCATGTCTGCAGTTACGCAGCTGATATTTTGCAAGAGCCACCTCATGCTTTGCCAACCTAAAAACGACCAAGGCATAACTGAATTATCTTCCCACTTTCTGCATTGCTGGGGCTGTGATGAAAAGCTTGTTGCTTCTTTAGTAGGGTCCTACACATGCAAATGTGGAAGTTGCTACACGTCTGTGCAACCAGCCTGCTTTGTCATTTTACAGAAACAAGACCTTAAGCTTGTACTTGAAGTGAGCACTTGGACAATAACAAGCTATCTGACCTGAGCCAGAGATAACAGCACCGACTACACAGTCTACTGCCCTTCATTTTAAAGAGGAACAGAAGACCAGTACTTGGGATTTCAGCCTCCCACCCTGACAGCTGTCTCTCTCCCTCCTTTCTTTCATACGAGTGTGATGGGCAGAATCTGTTGCACTTGTTTGTCCTCAGGGAGAAGATTTGCTCCTGCCTGGAAGTTACCACACATGCTCAAAAGAGAGAAGCTTCCAGAATAGGAATTGTGGCAGAAAAATGGCTCCCTGTGCAAAGAGCAGGGAACTTGCAGGTCAGAGAGAGACTGTCAAATGCAGCAGGAACATATCGCCAGACCTCAGAGAAATTTTCTTTTAGCCTGTAAATAATGGGTAGGGAGAGAGCTACATATAAATCCTTCCTTCACTCCAGTCTCACCCAGGTGCTGTCTTAGCCACTCATAAGCCACCAACTTAGTCACTCTTAGTTTCCCATGTGTATTTTGATTTAATAAAGCATAGCTTTTTCAGTTCAAAAGTCTTTTGGTGTTTTTACAGGAGATCACTTCACAGAGATGGTCGAGGCAGATCAAAGGTCTGACTGACCCACTTGAGATCCTGTCATAAAGGGTGAAGAAGAGGTGAAGCCTCACCACAGCTCTGAACTATGTGTGTGGAAATCCAGAGTACCAAGCCATGTCCCCAGCCAGTGCGCAGAGTCAAAATTCCACTTATTACCAATGAAGTGGTTTATCTGCCATTACTAAGTTGCATGTCAGCAAAAAGGACTGAGGATATAAAAATCAGCATAAATAAACTGCAATTCTGAACTAACCAGTGTAGACAAGGTGACAAAAAAGAAACCCCTACAGCATCACCTCTGCTCTAAGATCTTAAGAGGTTCTCCTTAGAGCAAGAAGCTTTTCTAATTCAATGCTTATCCTCAAAACCAACTTTACAGCACTTCCCAGGCAGAAGGAAGGCACGGTGTTGTGCACAGCTGGTTTTGACAACAGGCAACAGAACACTTCAGGGCCTCCCCATTGCCATGCTGGAGTAACTGCACAGGTAGCACAAGCAGGCTGGCAGCCCGATGACTGTCTCATGGCTACATCCTACACAAAGGCATTGCCTTCACTTGCTCCTTCAAAGACAGGTGAGCAGGAACCGTTGCACTCATGATGGCCATCACTGGAGCACAGGAGAGCACACAGGGGTTTAAGTGTACACATGCACTATGTGCTGAGTACACAAAATTAATGGAATGGAGGTCATGGGGATCTTGGGGAAAACATCTTAGTGTTTTTATGAGATGCTTGGGAAATGGGACTTGTCCTTGGAAGGTGACAAACTACCTACATGCCAGAAAGGGAGCACCCCACTGCTGTATTATGTTCCTGTTTTCTCTCTGGATTTCTAAGTAGGAGAAGTGACAAGGGCAAAAATTCCCTAGTGGCTAATTACTATGGAAGAGCTTCTAAAGCAATCTCTTAAAGAAGATAATAATTTAGATTTTTCTGTATGGCACACACAGCCACACCCACACGCCAACCCAAAACCCAAGCTAAATATTGCACAGTGTAGGTTTTTTTCTTATCGCTTCTTTACCAAAAAGAACCTCTTGGACAACGTGGAAGCACTTGATCAAGAACAAATTCAAAGCCTTTACCTTTTCTCCAAAAATGAAAAAAGGTGATGGATACTTGATGTCCTGGCTGCTGAAAGGGCAGTTGACAGATGATTTGTGGATGAGTGCATTGTGCCCCTCAGTGGTAAGAATTTTCCTCTTCTCCTTGTGGTAGCAGACATTGGGGTAGACCCCAAAAGCAAGCAGGGAGATAACAACATCCAGATTATTATCTGGTCCAGTGTTGTTAAATGGTTGAGTCATCAAACATTCTGTTGACAGAGAACAGAAGACTGGCTTGCATCCACGGGTCACATAGGACAGCACAGCAGAGTTCTTTAGGATCCTGGATCAATGCATTTTCTGATTCAGTCAACTGGTAGATGTGCATCTGTTCTCAAATGACCTCTGCACTCAAAGCATTTCAGTTCTACATTCAATTTTCAATTTATTCATGGAGAGCAAAAAATGAAAAATACTACTATAAAGAGATATTTTTCTCTCCCAAGCTCTTCAAAACAAGGAGAGGGGCTTGCCCAGAATGTGCTGTACCACAGTGTGTTTACCACCATTTGTTTTGGAGATAGATCTTTTGAGGGAGGTAAGAATGGATGTTTTCATTAGTTTATTTGTTACAAACCTCCCCAGAGTCTCTGGTGGCTTGTTTTCAGGTCATCTTGCCCAGAAATAAAGTTAAGGAAAAATGCAGCAGTGATGCTAGCAGCATTAGGAGAAAAAAAATAAAGGAATTTAAAAAAAAAAAAAAAAAAAGGGGGGGGGGGAGGAATACCTGCCGAAACCATCCAGCCATATAATTTAA
>JANZLQ010000095.1:31283731-31318561 GCA_026212715.1 Elanus axillaris
GGGGGAGGAATAGCTGCCGAATCCATCCAGCCATATCATTTAACTGAGCAAGCTCCTCAGGATCATTAGGCAAATTCAGAACCTGGTCAACTTTAAGATTTCCCCCCTTAGGAAACTGAATATATGTCACACTACTGCACATCCCTCCTGCAGCACAAACCCAGAAAATCATAGGGCACATAGCACACTGTTTAGATCACACAGACTCCCCCCTCAGGCTAATGAAAAGGAGTGGGGAAGCACAGCACATTTTGGAGATGCAACAAATGAAGGAGAAAGAAAATCAGGGAGGTAATTCTCTAAGGACAATTGCTTAAAAGATTTTTAATCCTGCAGCCCTAACCTCAGCCCCCAAAGCCTCCCTATATTGCTCCACCACCATCACAACTTCTCTAGTTTAGTTAACTACAAGAGAATGAGACAGCACTACAATTTCATCTGAACACAGCTGTAAAAGCAGAACAGCTCTATGGCAAATCCACTACAGGTCTCTGTGCTTGTGTGTTCATCATAGATTATCTTGTTTATTTATTTCTCATCTCAGAATGAAAAATGCAATCATTAAATTACTATGTCCAAGCAGAATCACCTTCAGGGAAGCCAGAATTAATAAGTATATCTTTCAGCTGGACTTTTGCTTCCCAAGTCATTCTAAGAGTAGCCATGCTGAGTCTTTTGTGTTCACAAAATCTTTTTTCTGCTTCTTCACCACCCATTCTAAAAAAACAAACAGAGTGAATTAGAAGTCTGCTCAAGAAAAGGAAAAGTGCGACAGTCTAGGTGTCATAGCATCCACTGACATATCTAATTTGGTCACAAAACTGCTCACTCTGTGTTACCCGTAACTTCTCATCAAACTGTGTCAAGACAATATACCTTGCATCATCCCAGGCTTGGAAGACGGAGAGCAAAGCAACATGATCTGAAAACCTGCTCCCAGCAAAATTCCTGTGGATGTAACCCAGGCGTTTGCCTTCACTGATGAAAGGTTCAGGGAAACAAGTGGCTGCAGAGATGGTACAAATGGCATCTCCCACACTGAAAGAAACCATAAAAGGTACCAGGATTGGGTTTATTCACAGTATTGCTGCCAGTAGCTACTACAGGCTGTTGATACCAGTAAAAACTTCTCTACTAGAGACCTTTGTAAATTGGCCCTTATCTACCAGAGTTCTTCACAGAAACACTTCTCTGGAAGTGGATGTTATAGTAGCTCCAATTCTAGTACTTTCACAACAGCAAGTGTTCACAAGCCCTTTGTCTATCTTCCCACCCCTTCTGCCCATCCATACACCATCTTCTGGTGAAGAGGAGCCTCCAGCCATCACAATTACAAATAAAAGATCTTTATTTCTGCTAAAGCAAAACGTTTGGATTCATTTTTCTTCTTGTTTAGGTGTCAAATTTCATGTCCCCACTATAGCTCACTGCTACACTTAAATATTTTGAGTCCCACTCTTAATTCGTAAGTATTCAGCCTTTACTGGTCCCTTGCAGTTAACTTCATGACTACTTTATTCCCTATACTCCAAGTTATTTAGCCTTTACTCTCATGAATATTCAGTTTCCTACCCCCAGTTACAGCATTTATTGCTCATCTAGATGCATTGTTTTTTCTCTTGTAGAGTGCATGTCTAGAGGCTCAGGAATTCAGAGAAACAAGAAAAAGACCAGAGACTACTAAACTTACTAAAAAATACAGCCCATTATCATCATCTTGCCCAGACGAGGTTCAATGGGAAGTTTGGCTAGGATCCTTCCAAGAGGTGTCAACTCATCATTGGAATCCAGGGCATCAAGTTCTGAAACAAGATCTCTTACTAGCAAAGACAGTTAGCTAATCCCAGAAATCCTTTAGACAAGAAGTTCAGAATTTTAATAATTTTGTTTAAATAGAACCCCACCTATATTTAAGTTTAATGTTGTTTACAGTATTGCCAACCTGATTTTCAAAACTGGTCTGAAGTCAAATAAACAAGTTTTACTTTAGCTTTAGAGATGTTTTACTACCTCCTCCACAATTAAAATAATTACTATTTAATTCACATACATATTTTTCCATTTCTTTTTAGCTTGCTTCTGTACAAACCACTATTACACTATTAAACTTTTTTCAAGTCCCTATATTTGATCTAATTAATCTAACATAATTTCTGCCTCATGAAAATCAAAGCAGCCCTATCACAGCCAACTGTAGTCTTCAATGCAATTGCCAAATCACAGAACCCTCTGTTCATCAAAAAGAGAACACCACAAACTTTCTCTTCCATGAGGCTTTGCCTGCCTTTCTGTCCTTCCATTACCTAAAAATTATCACCTGAGCTCATCCTCAAAGATATTAAACCACTGTCAATAATAAAGTCAAACAAGTATCTGTGGCTGTTTGCTGTACAGACTGAAGGGTCTCATGAGTCTCCTTATCTTTCTAGCAGTTTGGCCATAACCACTGAAGTCAACTTCATAAAACTCTTTTTAAGTTTGCACAATAAAGAAAACCAATACAAGTGTGATCATCAAACCCCCTTTTAAGATATAAATGAAAAATGCAAACTTATAGTTCACGTACTCTATTTACAGACTACTTTGGGAAACTTCAGCATAACCAAAAGCTTTACATTTAAAAAAAACCAGCTTTGTAGCCTCAGCAATTAAATGGAAAAGTGAACAAATAAAGGACTCCTTAGCCACTATCAAATCCATTTTTCTTGGTATCTATTGAACTCAAAAGCCTAAAGAGTGTTTTTAAGAATAGCATGTCTCACTATCCTGAAAACATACTAATAGTCTACATAAGCTGAAAAAAATCACAGGTCATCCAAGAAAAGAAGGTGCATGCAGAAACATCTATTTGGTGTTAAAGCTGAAAACATTTCCCTTTTCCCCTGGCTTTGCATTTCTTATCTGCAGTGTAAGAAAATCACTAACAAGTTTTAGATCAGTCATTAAACCTGAATACATATGAATGTATTATGAATACATATCCCTAAACTGTGTTATTCATTGTGGTCTCCCTTCTGTATACAAGCAATGTAGACTTGTCATGCATTTTTTTTATAAAATCAACAAATAAATATTTCAGTTCTTAGAAATTTTAAGAAGTGCTTATTTAGTGATATTTGCAAAGCCTGCTAAGGTTTGAGATCACTGCTTTAAATCTAAAGAATAAATTTAGGCTTCCTCCCTGCCTCATGTTACTCATTCTAGTTAGTTCCTTGAAGAAACTGGGGAGACAGCTTAACCCCCCCACCTGAGTTTCTCCTGTTTTAGGAGGATACTGATGCTTGCATATTCATTAACTGGAGATCTAATTACTTGAGAAAATACTGAGATCTTGGGTCAACAAACTGTACAAAGCAGTAATTATACAATAAACTACTAACCTCTCTTTTTCAGTATTTCTTTTATAGTTGTTTTGTAAATGCCTTAGGCATTGGACTGAGTCTATGTCATAAACAGCAGTGCCACCGCTGAAAAACAGGAAGCTGAAAGCTAGCATAAGTTACTGGTAAATTAATAAAACAAGCCTCAAGTTTCTTAAAGGAATGACACTCCACTTGGGAATTCAAGTATTTCTTCAGCTGCAAAAGACACTGCTACCCACACGAAGCATCCAGGAAACACCTTGCTGTTTCAGACAGCATGCTACTACACAAACAATCTAACCAGAGATGTTAGAACAGTCTGTAAGTGTTCATTACACATGGGAAATCACTTGGAGTCAGCTTCATTACATACAATCTTGCAGACAAACAACGATACCTTTTAGTGCGCGTTCTGCTTCAATCACTGCATCCAAAGGTGGTGGTTCTATTGCTTTGGCCAAAAATTGACCAATTCCTCCCAGCCGCAGCAATTTGATACTCAAAGCAATTTCATGAAGCGGTGTTCGAAACATTTCAGGTGTCATATGAGTTTGAAGTCTGGAATGAGAACAGAACAAAAAACCCCACATTTTTCTGAATATAGGCTTTGATTACCATCATGGGTCATTCTACCAGCATAAACTACCACACTCCAGAGCAAATATTGCCTCCCAGCTAACCCATCAACTCTTATTGTGCTCCTGTAACTTAGGCTCTTCCACCAGTATTTACCTCCCACGCTTCTCAATTCTCATCTCAGTGTAAATTTACAATGGAACTGCACAGAGGGTATAGCCCTTGCATCACCACTACCCAGTGTGGTTTCTAGCATGAGCTGACCACATACAGAGTCTTCATGGCTGAAGCCCCATTTGCAGCATGGCTGTGTCCAGCCCCACACTTGCCCCCTTACAATCATCTCCTACACTGCTAAGGAAGGTCTTCCACTCCTGAGACAGACAACTTGTTTTCAGCCTGCCTTACGTACAAACACTTCTCTACATGTCCTTCTATCAGCTCCAAACCACCCAACTCCTCCTGCATGTTTCTGCTTTGATCACTAAGAAGAGTAAGTATTTTTGCTGGATGTTTTCCAAAGGTGTTTTTCTGGTAGGAAGAAGACCTAATGGAAACAGAGCTCTTAAGTCTTAGCACAGTATCGTTAGCGATCCTTTAGCTTGCTGGTTGAAATATGAACTCCAAGGAATGACTGCACTGAGCAACAGACAGCTAGAAAAAGGTTTCAAAACACCTCGAACAGATAATCAGATTCAGCTGGCAACAGATTTAGATGGTATCTCTCAAAAGATTATCTGCACAAGTACACAGACACTCTTTCTTTCCTAGACACCATGGAGCTAGTATATTTTGGTTTTATATTCTTTGAAGGAAGGTAACCTTAAAGTCATGAAGTCCCATGATTATTTCAGAAGCTTAAAATCAGTTCGCTGTCAAAAATTCTTAATTAAAATCACTCCACTGTACTAGATAACAGATCTAAACAAATTTGAGCAATTTAAGGAAAGTTTTTGATCAACTGATGCTTTCAGACATTACAAAAAGTTGAACATCAAAACACAGCTATATTGCAACGGCTGAGAAAGGGGCACTGAAACTTTCATGAGAGATCAAACAGAGTGTAACAGCTGTGTAGACTTCTGCAACCAGCAGAAAGATTTCCATGGCTCCAGTAACTGAGAAACAGCTTGGCAGATAGAAGAGGTCAGAAGTTTCAGCAGCAGGGAAGGTGCTAGAGCAGCATGAAGGGGCTTCCTGGCCACAGAATGGAGATGGAGGGAAAAGTAACATCTGTCTTCTCTGCTTTTTACCACTTTCATGACAAAACTGCCTGTTATGTGAAAATGCCAGGTGCCCACAAGATCTGAAGGCAGACTAAAGCCTTATCCTCATTACAAAGCTCTCTTCTGCCTTGCCTTAATTCCCAAGCAGTATTTTTCTCCTGAGAGGTTCTGTAGGTTGCAGTGACGTTCTTAATAATAAAATAATGAACGATCTATCCACTTCATACTGCAGGTAAAAGCATATAAACATATGTACATTTTTTTTAAGCAGAAGAACTGAGACATTCCAGTGTGAACTGACTTCATGCCTCTCCTCTCTGTGCTTTCTGAAGTTATTTCCCCAGTTTGATCAGAAGTAGCATACAACCGTTCTGGGAGAAGTCTTTGAGGTTATTTTATTTCTAACGAGCACAGCCTCACCTTTCAAAGCGAGCTCTGCTGCACAAATGGAAACAAAATCCAGCACGCACACGTCCAGCTCTTCCTTTCCGCTGCTCCAAATTAGTTTTGGATGCCCAGACTGTGGCATAGTTTGTCATGTTATTATGAGCAGTAAACAGCTTCACTTTTTGCCTGTTACAGAAAAAAAAACACTTGAGATCAGATGTTAAGTCCTGCCAAATCAGTTCTTGTTTTATTCCTTGCATCCACACTGCTTTTAAGAAGCAAACAACCCCTGTTTGACTAGCTAAGCTTTGGCTAGTTAGGCAGCTATCTAGAAGCTGAAGTATCATACTCTTTATAAAGCAGTGTCCCAAGCTATACACAGAATGAAGTTTCCACAACTGTCTCAAAAGCTTAAAATTCTCAAGCAATTAATGAGTAATGTGTAATTTGCTCAGGAAACATGCACAGCAAGACAGGATCCATTACAGACTACAAAAATCTTCCTCTTTTCCACCAGCTATACACTGAATGTTTGTAATATTCATCTGGCAGACGACGTATTTCAAATACGCATGGAGACCCAGTGACACCTTACATGAATAGTGCCAGCGTGAAAGCAGCTGACCAAAACCAGCCCACTGAAATGCCAGTGTGGTTTGTAACCCTGCTGAACAGCTAAAGACAATGCAAATTTGTCTTGAGTGAGTTACAGTCCTCAAATTCAGCTCTGTGACTATGGGAACACAAGGCAGTTCTGTGTGTTCAGAAAACCTTTTTTGCATTCCAAAGAACAGGATTTACAAAACAAAAAGCTACTTCATGAACTCACTTGCAGGAGTCTATAACATAGACCACATCATTGATGGTAATGCTAGTCTCAGCAATGCTGGTAGATAAAATAACCTACAAAAAACAGGAAATGCATATTGAAATATATTTGGTCTGAAAAAGTTAAGGATGGACTGCAAGATAAACTACATAACTTCTATTAAAAAAAGAGGCAGCAATACATTCCACAAAAGCACAACAGAACAAAGTGTGTTACACTCCACAGAGAGAAGGCTCTCCTACTTTTGTTACTCCAGGAGGCACAGGATCAAACACTCGACGTTGCTCCTCCAGAGGAATTTGCGAATGCAGAGGTAAAATTCTATACTGGCGGCCTCCTACAACATGAATACAAGAAGGTCGGTAACTACTACTACGTGAATCTCATTTCTTCTTTGCACAACATAATCATTTCTACCCATTCATTCTCATGACAAATCCAGCTCCCTAAGCCACTCATCCAACTCTCATCTTTACACAGTCAATAGTTTCCTTTGGAAAAGATGAAACATAACAGAACAGTTGCTTGTACCAAAGCGTGGATTCATTTCTAAATGCTTCTGCATTGTATATATCAAGTTCCAACCAGGCAAGAAAACAAGTACAGCTCCTGGGACATTCAGAGTCTTGATATAAATCAGCAGGGCTTCAATGAGTTCAAAAGAAGTTTCTTTCTCATTCAGCTGAGCCATGGAGTGCTTTGTTTCTGGGCCATATTCATCACTGCAAATAAGGTTGCAATTGGCCTACAGAAAAAGAAATACCACAAAAGAAATCATATAGGTTAATTTACTCAAACTGTGGCGACTGGCAGGCCAGGCAAATAGGAAAATGAGATACATGGATAGTTGATAGGAAAGACCATCTCAGGCACAGCTTGCAGAATGACTCATGATAAGCAGCTGAAGTCCTGCTTCCCCAGCTTTCTAATACAAGAACTGAATCATAATTCCATTGCATTGAGTTACAACTCAACACAAATTTGCAGCAGGAAGCTATTGAACTCATTTAACTTCTTTTCAGCTGAATGGGGATGATGTCATACAAAGAAGAAAATGCTTCTCTCAAGAAAAACTGGTCACTTTTTAAAAATTAAAACCTGATATAAACAGTAGTTTCAGACCTATAAATTAAAATCTGTATTATGAAAGTCATAGTTTCCTGACAGTGTATGTCAGCATTAACAATTATCAACTGCAAGAGAAGAAGGGAGAGAATCTATGTTGTCATCCTGAAAACGTAACACCAAGCTCATATTTCTGTGTCTATTTCTTCTTCCAAGGTCAAAAATCTTTTGCTTTTTAAAAGCATTTCAGTTCTATCTTTAAAGAGAAGTAGGCTGAGAAAACATGATCAGCTAAAAAAGAAATTCTTCAGTTTACAAGGGCAATGAGAAAATTCAATTCTATTTCTGAAGTTAACAGCCATCTTGGATATTAAGAATATGAAAGCTGCTAAAAATGTTTAAGTTCAACAACGCCACTTGAGCTAGAGTTCTAACTGGCACTTGTTTAATTTTTCATATTCAAAAAGTCAAACATACATCATCATCTTCACCACTTTCTTCATCCTTCTCTTTCTTCTTCTTTTCCTTTGGTGGAGGAATGAACTGAGTCATTTGAATGCAATCTTCCAGAAAATAATCTGCAAGGACAGACAAGCACTGATTATCAAGACTGACCACTAGAAGTCTGTGTAAGGGAACACTATTTTTTTTATCATCTCTACAGATTCTCCTGATATAATCATGACCTTTCAGAGTATGAAGACAAGATTGGAGAAAACTCCTTGGCTGTCAGCTAGGGTATGAGAATTACTCCCACACTATTCCAATGATTATTCCTCTATTCAATATACTTCTACATAACTTTTTACTGGTTTGTTTGTTTTTAATACTGGTTCATCTAAAACTATTTCCATTATTCCTAACATCACAGACAAATGATCTGAATCACTACAGCTTGGCTATTACTATCTCATTCTGCAATGGAAACTACCCAAAGTGGTAGTGTTTTAGTGTGGTGGGGTTTTGTGTTGTGGGGTTGGTTTGTTGGGGGTTTTTGAGAGGGTGGGGAGTAGTATTCTTTATTTGTTTGGTTTTGTTTTTAAACCAAATGGTGTTGTGAAATGATGCAGTGTTACTGACTTCTTTGCCCAAGGTAAGCCACATCTGTAAGATATAACAATCCAAAAGAAACATGCATCTTGCTGTACACATAATACTAAAGCATATGACTGATAAAATAAAAACTAAAGCAGTTCCTGAAAGTTCAATCAGTGATTTACCTTGGACAGGGTAGGTTCTACCAAAGATCTCAACGATAGGACAGTTGAAGAAGTATTCACAAAACATACTAGTATCAATGGTGGCAGACATGAGGATAACCCTAATTTCAGGATATGCCTGAACTACATCTCTCAGCACCACCAAGAGAAAGTCAGTCTGCATACAAAAAGAATAAAGAGCATCGTTAGTTTCCTACCCGCAAGAAGCAACATCTTCCCAAGAAACCAGAAAGAACTACAGACATATACAATTATTGAGCAGGAGCTTTGCTGGGCAAGAGAATTAACAATTATCACAACAATATTCTATAACAAGAAACAGTTGTCGGTGCTTTATTTTGAAAATACTGCAACTCCTGGGATAAATGAAATTTAGCATTTCCAGTGTAAAAAAGGGTTATTCTTTTATCAGAATGAAACAAACTAAAGAAAAGCATGCAAAAGTAGTTTGCTTCCTTCCTAAAAATACATTACAACCTAAGGGTCTTTTTAAACTTGGTTTACATATAAAGTAGCCAGAGTTCATCAAATAAATAGGAATGACTCAGTGCAGATGTATCCGAAGTTTTATAGTTCTGTTTAAACATGGCATTTATTCAGGTTTGCCATGCAGTTAGGCAGGCCCTTAGTTCAACAGATAAAATTCCAATTTCATTCAAAATCCAAAACTTGTATTTTACATCATTAACATAAATTAATAGATTAAGAGATGCATCAGAAAAACCTGCATTACAATTCCATCCAAATCAGTCCCCCATCCAAATTCTGTCAAAACAAGCTTAAACATCATGTCAGAACTTAGCGGTTTCTCTCACTCTTGGTGTGGCGAAGCTGAAAACTCTACATAAGAATCAAGGGGACAGAAAACACTTCCCATTTCTTGAATTAAATGCAATCCCTCCCCTAATTCTATTGTCAAATTGTTGCATTTTTCTTCATGTCAAAACCAAATTTAAATGTACCACTATCAAGATTTCAGCTTCTGTAAATATCGCTGCTGTACCATTACAGTAATGCAATATTGTCAGTAGAAAAAGCACTCCAAAATAAAAATGACATTCAGCATGCTCCCACATTTGGCATTTGGACAAGACGTGCTTATACCGTGCTGTTCTATTTTCCAGAGAGGATCAGGACACAGAAGGAGATCCTAACAGAAGAGGAAAAGAAAAAAAAAAAAAAAAGATAGGGCTCTTCTAACCAGGTAAGGAGTGATTAAGAGAAGAGTTTCTAAAAATCTTATTGAAGATGGAAAACTCACATATACGGCAATTAGTAAAATGCAGTTTCCTTTCACATGTTTACTGTTATGTAAGAACACATGCAAAAGTTAGACAGAACATAAACAGAGAAAAATAATATTTTAATCACCAGCTAACTCACATTAATGTCTCTCTCATGGATCTCATCAACAATAACATGACTAATGCCACGGATCCCAGCCTCCACCTTTCTCAGAAGAACACCTTAAACAGATACAGCAGTTAAATGTTCCTGTAGGGAACAGCTCAGTCTTCGCCCCACCTCATTTAATCAAGAACAGTCTCACTGGTTTAAAACTCAAGAATTGTGCAGGCTGCCCATCACCTTTTACAGCCCCACCTCCAGCTGGCATGCTTTCATCTGTACAAGTAATGGGGATGGTATAAAGTACTACTATTACAAAGACTCTTCTTTCCCACCCAATACTGCTTCTACCTTTTAAGGACAGTAAATACATGGCAATTTTATATCTTCAGATTATTTCTGCATGGTACTAGACCTGTATTATCATACTTCTGAACAACTATCTTAATCTTTCTCTGCACAACAGTATGTTGGCGAACTTACTCTACAAAAAAAAAAGTTAGTCTTTTAAACAGATTTGCTAAAAATTTTAAGGTAACCATGTTTCTGCTTTTGCTGCTAACTCAAAAAATTCCTACCCATAATTAATAAACTCCAAATTTAAACAAAACAATACAGACCTACAGTGCAGAACATCACACTGGCGTGTGGTCGAGGAAGCACAGATTCAAATCGCACACTGTATCCACAGCTTTGCCCAGGTTGTTCTCCTCTCTCATATGACACACGCTCTGCTACAGAAACTGCACTAATTCTCCGAGGCTGAGGGATAAAAAAAGTTTTCTCTAACTTAATGACGAAGTTTTTTAAGTTTATCAGAACATCACTAAAACCAAGAAAGTAAATTATAAAAGCTATAGGTCTCCTGTCCTAAGACTTCTTTACAGAGTAGTCATTAAACAGTAGTATCTGTAAGAGGAGGCTTTTTTCCTCTGAAATGGTTAATTCTACACATAAAATTTCAGAGGAGGGATAGTAAGATACATGGGAACCACCAGCTGGCATTTGCCAAATTATTTCCTCTCAGTCTGCCAAAAAGTTTTCACCTGGGCAAGGTACAAGCCAGATTATCCCAACTGTAGATACATGAAAGAGTAACACTTCAAATGAAAATATACATGATGTTGAGCCTTCTCATACATGTATTACCAAGGAGATACTGTCATGAACAATGTGCTGTAATAATAATCAGACTTCTCAACACATCCCAATAGGTGATTTCTAGCATGTGATCACAAAACTTAAGTGGTTGCATTTGTAACATGTTCCTCACCTGTGTCACTACTATGTTGCACTCTGCAGCTCTGTTGGTTTTGATGTATTCATCCAGGATGTACTGTGGAACTTGTGTGGTTTTGCCACAACCAGTGGCACCACGAATTACAACAACAGAATTGTGATGTATTGCATCCAGAATTTCACTTTCAAAATTCTTCACGGGTAAAGTCTCTCTCTCTTGTTGGATCTGCAAAAAGAATCCAGCATGTTTCCAAAAAAATCTCCAAAAATCAACCTATTCCGCTCCACATCCATACTTTGTCTCACTCTTCTACACAGGTTTTGCTTACACAAAGGAAAAACTGCATAAGGAGAAAATACAAACTGATTTGTTCTACAGAGTGCAACACATTCCCATATCCATCCCTGCATAACACCCAATACTTCTGAAAACTTGGTGCATAGTACTACTGAAATCCAGTCTTACACGTTTTGTATAACAACCTCAACCTCTTTTAGAAAAGGAAAAGACTAGCACAAGCATGCCATGTCACAGGAAGTGCACTTACCCTTTGTAATTCTTGATCCTGCTCCAAACGGTACATGAAATCACTTTTCAAATCCATGCTTATTTGCTCTGGAGTGAGCTGAGAAGACAAGATATTTTTCAGAGGCTTTTTGACCCCTCTGCTTATCTTTATCATAACTTCAATATAAAATCAGTCACACCAACATAATGATTCCAAATATCAGTAAAGGATAATTTCCTACAAAATTCCCTAAAATCAGTTATGCCTATAAGCTATTTTATTTCATTCATTCCAGGGTATTAAAATTAAATGGCCATCCTCAAAGAAGTTCCTCAGAAAGATCCTGAAAAAGAATGATTGTTTAAATTTAAATAATTTAACTGCCTGAAAAATACACTCTATTTAGCAGTAAGCCAAGGAGATACTTAGATGATCATTCAGACAGGAGTTTTTAATGTAAGGAATGAAATAATGTAAGCACATAACCACCCACAGAACAGTAGCTGAAAAGGGGAAAGTGAGCAGAGAGGGAAATTTATCAGGTAACTCTTGTATTTCAACTAAGAAAGAATTCTAAAGCAATTCAGATTTGTTAGCAAAGGGCTAGTTGTTTTACTGAAAATAAGTTAGCTGCACCATGACTAGCACATACAAATCCTAATGAGAGTTGAAGCCAGCTCAATTTGCAATGCCCGTAAATATGTGTTTTCAGCAGCAACACTCAAATTTGCATCAGTTCCATATTTTTTAAATCAATATACAGTGATCAATGTTAATCTAATGTCATTTATGGAAAAAACTGCAGTCAAAAGAAGTATTAAATTATTATTTTGGTCATAAGTACTCTGGTTCCCTGTTGTAGGAAACTGAAGTTCCTGCCCTGAGAGTCTTTTCTGACCAGCTTATACCAGTGGCCAAATGATGACTCTGAACTTGGCAATCCAGTATTTCTTCCCTTATTCCTCATTTTGTCATGTCACATTGCTGCTTTTCATTTGTTCTGTGCTGAATGGGACTAGAAATGACAAAAAAAGAAAGCAAGCTGATTGTGTAATGACCCCGGCTTGGAGCAGTTTCTGCTCCCAGAAAAGAAAGTCCTAGCATGGAAATATGGGAAAGAGAGGCTAGTGAATTATGACACACCCACAGACTTACCTTGTACATTCAATCAGAACGTTGTATAGGCTGCACAATAGCAGGCAAAAAGTGAAACAAAGCAAAAAATCGGGACATCCAAGACACTGCTGCTCAAGACCCTAATAAAACATGAAGTAAATGCAAAGAACTCCTACCAATGAAAAGACTCCCTTCCTCCAGGTCAAGAAGGGAAGAAATTTTATCGGTGGATTGTTTTCTCCCTTGGAATAGCTCTTACTTTAAATNNNNGGGGGGGTAAGCATTTAAAAGCTCCAGAAGCATGGGGAAAACAAACAATGAATCAATTTTTTAAGCTATCTTACATTTGCCAGAGGACCTTCATCAATATTGCAGCCAGTCCAAGGGTTCCAGTTGCAGTGAGGTGGTGACCATGGAACAACTCCCATACGACTTTGTCTCTGTGATGGTTCAAAATGGGCCAACTTTCCAATATTAATCAGAACTGGATTACTGGGATCTTCAGGCTATAAACCCAAAAGCGAAGTGGGCAAAGAAAGATAAATGTATTAAATGAGCAGGCCTGATGTTAAACACCAGCATATCTGAACCACACACTCACCAAAGGCACAATTTCCAGAGACAGTTCCCGTACAGTCTTTTGGAGTTGATTTTCTAAGTCAGAAGACAGCAACACCTCATAGGGTTCCACCTGTTAAATGTTTAAAAACTAAATGTTGATATACACAGAAAGACAGACAATGGAAGCCAGAACTGCTGGCTACCAGATAGTATAGCAAACCATCAAATAGTTTCTAGTGAAACAAGGCCAAAGACTATCACTAGTTCAAAATTCACATTCTTGAAACATTTTGCTGACTTTTCATCCAACAAGAATGTGTAGAATATTTTTAAATATCCGAGTTTAATTTCAGAGGGAAACATTCCCAAACTTGTAACCAAATACCAAAAAAATGCTAATGTGCCAGAGAATGAAACTATATGGCCGAGAATTTTATGTAGCATAAACAGAAACACTTGAGCTTCTAGAAAATTTATACTGAAAAAAGCACTTGTTACAAATCCTATTTCATTTAATATGCTATAAAACTAGTTTACTACTCCATTCACATATACACAAAAGTTGTATTTCTGATCCAAATCGCTGGCCAGACCAGAAACAGTTGCTGTTCTAAGGAATCAAAATTATTATTGTTAACTTGTAAGATGTCAGATATTGAGAGCAAACTCTAACTCACTCATCTTTATAAGAGAGTGCTTGTATTATTAAAATGAATGCAACAATTTCTGACGCTTCTACCAAACTCACCAATTCTGCTTCTTTTTTCTTTGTCTGTCCAGAATAAGGTTCTATGACACCAAGATGGTAGAGCTGTCTAACCAAGGAAAGGGCACAGGACTGCGCTGCCAGCTTTTTGTTTGATCCATGCTCACGACCAAAAATCCCTGCAGCACACAAAGTTCAGAGCTGTAGTACCTAATGAGTCAAACAGCTTCCACAAATGATACTACTCTGAAATGGACTTTCCGATCACACAGGCTAGATTTCATGGAAGGAGCCTCAAATCTTGATAAATCCAGAGTTCTAACATAAAATCCAACGAGGCCCCTTCATCAGCTGACTCACACTAGCTGTGTAATGTTACTTACTGACTTCCTGGGGAACTCCTGTAAATTCTCATCCGCATTCAGTGTCTAAGGAAGTAAGATTATCCTACACCACCTGGCAACATCATACAAATTTCACAGGAAGATCTGCATAAATGGATATGGCATGGACAGCATGCCCATTGCCTGGGAACATATTAGACACATGCGTTTCTCAGATATGTGAAGAACAAGTAATTAAGACAAAAAAACCCTACCGTATCTCACAAGCATTTCTTTGTGCTGAGAAAAAAGATTAGTGGAAGCAAGTCATGGACAAGCAGTAGAACGCAACAAGCTCAGCACACAGAAAAAAGATTCCACGTCAGGAAACAAACACAAACCTTCACCTCTGGAAGTGGCTCCACCACATACCTATAAAAGTCTGTACCACGAGTATGACCTACTCATCTGTACCAACACCCATCTCTTGCCAAGATAAAAAAATAAATAGAAACACTTACTTCTGCCCAGCTGCTTCACATAAATGTTCATTTCTGCAATAAAGCTCCTGTAAGAGAAAAGGAAGAAAACAAATGTACAGTTATCAATAGCTGACACTGATGCTGCAAAATGATCCACTCTTTCCAATTTTTCTAGGCAAAGGTCTCTGTGTCCTCAGTCAGAAACTCTCAACTCGTCAACGGGCAAGGTAAAATATTACTGCTTTTAGCCTCTTTAACCCCAAGTTAGTAGGTAACAGGCTTGCCATCAATAGAACCAGTAGATCTGGTTAAGAAGAGTCCTACAAATGCCACCATTCAGCATTGAAATTTAAAGCCACATTATTAGGAAATATGCTCTGAGTTGTCCAAGGCAACAATTATAAAGCAGATAGCATGTTAATGTAACATGCATCCCACTGTACCATTAACTGTATCCTACATTATACTAATGTAACCCACTAGTAGCCTGGGCTTATTAAGTCAGATGCAACACCTAATAGAGATACCCTGGTTTTCACCACACATTTGGCCAGCTCAGAGCACAGACAAAACTAAACCAGGTCATTTTGTCAAAGACCATTGAACACATCTGCACAAAAGGAGACAGAATACTTGAATTTCATGAAGCCCTTATTGCCATACCCTGGGAACAGCATATAGTCAAATGTAACTCTATGCAGCATTTTTAACAGTTTGCCTAGAAGGCATGTAACCAATTCATTTAAAGGTCAACTCGTTTATTAATTTAGGCTTAAAAAAATGAGAAAGCCCTGTGTCAACAGAGGATAATGGAAACCAAGATCCATGTTCTTAAGAATCACAAACCAAAGTGTGTATTTGCACAGATTAAAAATTGAAGACAAATTCTTGTAAGACAGGATTTAAACTGGCAAATGTGATTCAAGATGTATGACTGGTCTTTAGCAGAGTGAGATCCTCTTTGAAAACTATGCCTTGGTACTTCCACAGCTGCAGGCAGAGAGCCTTGCATCTGTGTCCTTCATTTCTTGCTGCAAACAGACAAAAAAGGTTAAGTGAGGGATTTAAATTTCAAGTTAGAACTCCTTCCTGTACTACCAGTGAACTGACCTTCAGGCACAGTGGCTTCATGGGTCAAAGGCCACTGGCTTTCAGGGACACAACAGCCAACTAAGGCACCGATGACAGTATGTTTCTCAGCCAGGCCTACAGTCAGCATTCAATCTCATTCTCCTCCACCTAAGGGGAGAACAGCAACACCAGAAATCAGTTCACAGCAGAATCCCACGTGACTGTTTAGCACAGCCTCAGCAGCCTGTGTGTGAACACGTACAGATCTTGGGTGTCGCTCGCTGCTACCATCTTCAGCAGGAACACAAGGAGGCAAAGGTATCCCACACTACTGATGGAAGCCCAAAAGAGAAAAGCCACATCCCATCCCTTAATATTTAGTTCATACTTTGTGTAGCAGGAGAGCAATGTTTACCTTTACAATTTATAACCCCACAGAAATTAAAACAAAGTTTCTGAATCCAAATTTTCCAGCTATTAGTAAGTTCTTATACTGTGTGACTATAATTGACAACAAAAATACATTTCTCCTTTAAAAACCTCTGAGAGCAAGATTAATATTTCTGTTATCAACACCATTACTTTAAAAAAATAATGGTAAGATACATGGCAACTCGTATTTCTTAAAAAACAAACAAAAAAACCCATCAAAACCAAAAAAATCCAAACTATATTACTGTCCTCAAAACTCCAAAAACATCTGAAATTATTCCTCTCCTGTTACATATACCGAAGGGATTAAACCCAATAGTTTGCCCTCTCTCAACAAATGCTAGAACACATTAGGATATTTTCATGCCTATCTAATCCATTGCAGCAGATAGTTCCTTCCCCCTTCTGCCATTCCATCCAGGGCAATTCACACAAACTTTCCTGGATGTCGTAAACAGGAAACCTTGAAATGCTCTCCAGAAGAACAGTAAGCAGGCTGAGAAACATACTGTCGTCTATGGCCACGTCATTCTGCTCAAGTTTATATACATTTAAATACATGGGGTCTAATGCTCCTTCTACCTGCAGAAGGCATAACAAAATGAGCGCACAAATAATCTGCAAGTTAGAGAATAAAAGAAGTGCTCAAGAACTACACCTGCAACAAGCATACTTTAAATTCCTAGTACTGTACAAACTAATTCTTTATGTCACTCATTTAAGGGAAAGAAATTTCCTTGCTTGAGAACATAAGTGACTTGAAGATAGGCTTTAAATGAGAATTTGGAACTTTCTGACACCAATACACATATTTTAGATGTTCTAAATGCTTGTAAGACTCAACAACAAAAGAATACCAGAAGTCCTGCAAGTGAGACTCTCATGGAAGACTAATAAGAAAATTCACTTGTCTTTCTAAAAATAGTAACTCTTATAGAACATAAGTTTATACAATGCAAAAAAAAAGAAAAACAAAAAACAACCCAAACCCAACAAGAATCCAGCAGCAGCAGCATGCCATTGTTTCTGACCACAAAACATAATATATCTCACAAGAAATAATACAATGTCCTGAAGTTTTGATGATTTAAGACTATTCCAAATGGGTAAAAAAATAAAAACTGTCAATTCTTTATGCACAATCTGTTATGCATTATTTTCACCTGGGAGAAGCACATGCAAATTTTCTGATAGAATGGGCAGAAAGTCAAAAAAGAGAAATATCCAGGTGGTTTCAACTGAAATTTAACACCCTCAAAACTCCTTCAGGAAGATTCTGCCAAACTAATTTTTCCAGCAAAGACTCTGCTGCCAAAAAAGTTAATTATAAGAAAAATATAAATAAAATGTCCTTAAAGCACATTTCTACATAAGTAACGTAAGCATATTTAAGATCTACTCAAAATGTACAAAGGCAACTACAGTCATACAAATTACCACAAGCAATTGAGCACTCGTTCCATTCAAACCAACACCTCAACAGTTAGCTAGAGCACAGCAATCGTTTTAAAAGCTGCACATCCACAAAAAAACATCAGACAGAAATTTTTTCAGTCACTCAGATCTCGGCACCAAGGCTTATCACCCCCATTTCAAGATTTAGGGATACTGTTGGTCCTGCTAAAGAATACTGCTTTCTCAAATGACACTATGGAGCACTGCAAATAAGCATGATTAGCCACTGTCACCCAAATAATTTCTAACCCTTCATATGTAGAAGGTGACTAAAACTACCAAACCTGTTGTGATCAGGCCCCATTTCGGTGTACTTATATTCTTCCTGAATCTTCTCCTTTTGGAAAAACTGGTTCAGACGTGCCTTTGCATTTTCCAAGGTCCAACTCCCATGAAGATCGGCATTTAAGTCCACTTCTGACTCTGAGGTCTAATATTGCAAAAAAGTATCATTTACTAGTTTTTAATAGATTTCAGTTTTAAACATTCTTACAACAAATCTTTAAAATAATTACTTTATAGCATCTAGACAAGTTAAGACATTACAGAAAATGCTACAAAGTTCTCAGTATTTCCTTATTTTCACAACAAAATGTCTATACAAACAATCAGATATTCACAGTATCCAGGGTGATTTATTTTGTTCTTAGCTTAAGCAAGTTACCTTTGTTAAAAGTCAGCAAGTAAATCTGCAGTTTAAGTTAAACCAACAGCAAAATATCAGATGAAAACTGCAAGCTTGATTATAAATGTTAGTAACAAATTAAAGGGAGTGAAAGATATCTATTTAAGAACTAAAGGAGAATTCCATAGAATGACTTACTGCCTGCACTTCTTGCTCCTCTTTCCTTGAATAATAATCTTTCAAATTTGCACCCCGGTCCCACTGAGCTCCACGATTGCCACAGTTTCCAGGTGCTGCACCTGGGCCACTGCCTACCACATGGAAAATAAAAAAACAAAACCAAAGTAACTCCCCAAAAACACATTCTTAGCAATGGAAGGTATTGCCTGGCAACCTCAAAAGGACATGACCAGTCCCTCAGATCTCATGCAGTTATTCACACCTCTACCTTAAAACTACAATGACTTCTAACTGTCTTCTGTCTGCAGAATTAGGTTATTTGGGAGAAAAAAAACCACCCAAATCTATGTTCATATATTACATCCACATACATGTAAATGACACTTTTTCACAGTCTTACCTATTTCAGCCTCTATAATCAAATGTGGAGGAAGAGGTCCACCCAAAGTAGAACTGGAACCAGAAACATCTGTAGCTGCTTCATGTCCATCAGTGGTATCACTAGCTGATGGCTAGGAGAGAGAATGAAGGAAAATATCAGCACGTTCATACAGAATAAGTCTTTTTACTATTTCGCTAGAGAACTGTTTAGGCAGTTTGAAAAGATCATGCATCATTATGCAATAGTTACCCCCAGTAGCAACCCCCAACAGTAACACCCCTTTAAAAACTGAAAGGAATACAATTGCTGAGTATTTGGCTTTTTGTGTTCTATAAAAGGATTTCCAACCAAAACGTAGCTCTGACTTACTGAAGCTCAGCAATTATATCAAGTGCTTCAGCACCTGGGGAAAAATAACAGATACTGGTCCCTATTGTATATCCAAGGGAACTCAAATATACTTTATGAACAGACACACACAAAAAAGCCGTAAGAAAACATTAACACCTTTAGGAAATTACAAAATCATGGTTAATCATTAAAACTTGAATTCTTCCCATTTTGAGAGGTGTATGTTTAGCTAACTGATCACACCACCTCTGCTTTATTCCAAGACACAGAACATGCTATCCCTGTTTAAGACCCAGCCATACAGCACACTGCATTGCCAGGAAACTAACTGGTCCATCAGAAACAATGTAGGTCCTGTCTCCACTGGGCTTCACCTAGGCTAATAAGGCAGGGACACTGCTTCCATTGATCAAACTATGTATCTTATACAGATATAGCCTTAATGAAGCACTAGAAAAAGACTCTTCCCTCCCAGTGTATAACACATAGCTTTCTGCTTTATTTACTGTTCTCTAAAATTGCTGTAAAGGTAAGAGTTACCCTCCTCCTCAGCTTTTATGCGATAGTCTGCTGATACTTGCACAGGTCATAAAACATCATAAAAGGCACTGATCCTGTTACACACATGAGGAGCTAAGGCAGAAAGCCTCTACAGTTTAAAAAACGCCCAATTTCCAATGTCTGGTTTGAGATGTCTGTGATATTTCTTATTTTATTTTTTTAAGTACATGGTATTATGTATCATAATATGCATTTAAAACAATACCCAGTGTCACGTGCGAGTACTCCTCACTTTTAAAGTCAGGCTGCATCTTACAGGAACTCTGAATTCTCCCCAGCCTCACCAGTTATGCAGACCGACACGCAGCTGTTTTTACCAGATCACCCTACAACATTCACTGTATGTATTCCAGCTTTCCAGCACTGCAAGCAGAAGTCCTGTACATTCAGTCTTCTTCACTGCACATGGGTGCCAGACTGAACTCCAGGGATGAAATGCAACCAGATGCACCATACTGCAATTAAAGATTAGCCTTTGGTAAGGAGGAAGAGCAGCTTACTCCAAAAGCAGGAATTTCTTCTCTTTTCATTTCATTCGCCCGAACCAAGTAATTGATAAAGTCTCGAGCAGCATTGCTCTGTGCATCTTTTTTGTTAGTGGAATTGCCCATGCCAATGTAGTTAAAGCCTTCCACTCGAACCTGCAAATAAAAATACAGAACTGTAGCATGTACAAGTGAAAGGGTTTTGAAAATTAGTAATACTGAAACACCAACTGTCAGCTGCTAATAAGTACAGGAAAAATATTAAGTATTGTTACATAACATTATACATACCTGTCTATATATACATATTTCTGTAGGTCTTGAATGTAACTTCATACCTATTAAAGAAAACACCCACAGCCCACTCTCAGAGAACATGAGTGTTTCCCAAAACCTTGTTCAAGAAAATGAATCAGTGTAGGAAAGGATAGTGCCAACACAGAGCAGCAAACTCTGGCCAGGTTCATGTTCCTGAGCCTTAATACCAAACTCTGAGACAGTAAGGACAGGAGCAAGCTTGTGTGTCCTCTACTGTAGCTCCACATTATTACAGCTAGTAAGATGCAATGTATTTCATAAACTTCAAGCCAAGCTTTAGCGCAGCAATTTTATACCCTGCTAGCTTATCTGGCAGGCTGCTGCAAAACTTGACCACAGAAAGTTTATTCAAAATTCAGATTAAGCAGATATTTTACACCTGCTTTTCTGCAACCACTGCCCCTCGTCTTAAACAATTATTGTCCTTCTTTTGCATTTACAGTCAGGAACTATTTCATTTTAGCTTCACTTGGGTAGATCACTTACACATTTCTGATTTCCACTCTTCACTCTGCTGCCCATGTGAACAGTTTTTTACTATATTTAGTTGCTCTTTAAAAAAAAAAAAAGTAAGCAGACTTGTATATAACATTCCAGCTGGTCCCAACCAGAGTTTTGTACACCCCTAATGCTGGACTGCATTTGCTCATCAGTGCTGAATTGCACCAGCAGCCCACAACCATTTTCTCATCAAACAACACACTCTGCTAGTATTTTGCTTAACTGGTTCCAAACAATGAGCTTCTACTTTCAGCAGACTATCAATCTACCTGGACAATGGTATCACCAAGCAAACAGGAACCATACTGGATTCACAACTGTCGTACCAGACTGCGAAAATTAGCAAAAGAGAATATTTTAGCGAGACCTATCCTTTCATCTGTTAAGTTTCTATGGATGCTCACATGGCATCAACAACAAAAACCAGAACAACATCATAACTGTCTGTACAACCACTTCATCCAAGTAATGCTCAATCACAGTTATAATACCTTTAAAACTGGTTTAATATCACTGTGTTTCTTAGTTTTGTTATTGGTGGGGAAGGTGAGTGCGGGAGGAAGGGTACAATAACAAATCCAAGGCATTTAGTGCAAATCTATGGCATCGCTTGTGAACTAACCCATTCCGCATGTGGCCTCGCAGTTAGCATCAGCCCCTTCTCAGAGCCGGCCCGAATTCGGAGCTCTCTGCTGTCGCATCCCCAGTATCTGGAGCCCGGAACAGAGCCACATTACAGCAGCACACAGGATAGCAGCCAACCCAACGGGAATTTTTTAATACACCTCAGCGCGACTTCAACAGAGGACCAAAGCTCTTCACGAAGGTGATACACCGCCCCCCTCGCCTCTGACAACTTTAACGGCAGGGAGGGCCACCCCTGCGGCGTAAGCGCACACACCACCCTTAGGAAAACCAATTCCTTTTCATTGAAGAGCTTTGTACCAGGCTGCTTTACTCTCACAAACCCACTAAGCGCATTTTACACCGCGCACAAGAAACCCCGGCACTGCGGCTGCAAAACGGTCAAGCGTCCCGCCACCCGCCCTCCCGCCGAGGTCCCGGCAGACCCCAGACCACCCCCCCGGCCCTCCCAGGGCTCGCCGGCGAGGCGGCAGGGCCCGCACCTCGCAGAGGAAGGTCTGCCGGCTGCGGCCGCCGCCGGAGCGGATCTCGTAGGCCGGCGTCACCCTCCTCCTCCCGCACCACGCATAAAGGTAGTTCTTCACGTCCCCCATGGCTCCGGCCGGGGGGCGGAAGGCGGGAAAAGACCCGGGGGCGGGGCGGGGAGCGCACCGGCCGGGCCGCGACCCTCCCGCTCCTCCCGGCGCCGGGCAGCACCGCCCTCCCGCGCCTCACGGCAGCGACCGCGCATGCGCAGCGACGGCGGCCGCGGCGGGCCAGAAAGCCCCTTCAGGGGCCCGCAGGGCGGGAGCAGGCGGTGATGGCCGCATGCTGGGCTCCTCTTCAGTACTACAGCAGGGCCTCCGCGCCACAGAGCGCTCCCAGGCTTGACAGAGCGTAGACTGGAGCAAAGTAATTGGGGCCAGTTAGGAAAATTCACCCTTCCTCTACACGCCGCTCACCTGGGCCCTGGACTGAAATACTCAGTGAGTCACAACAAAAGGGCCCAGCGAGCAATTCCTGTGGCCTCGGCGGAGAAGGGGCTCCCCGGGCCTCGGCTGTTGCCCGGGCAGTGGGCACCGAGCCCCTGCACGTACCTACAGGAGCCGGGGCTGATCTCGCTCAGTTGTGGCTTTATGGTTGTCGCAAGGAAGAAGGCAGAGAAATACCTGCTTGTTAAAGAGCCGAAGGCTTTCTGTTGCAAAAAGTTGGTTGGTTTGTTTGGTTTTTAATATTGCATTGAGTAAAGGTGTATAAACACAGTAAGACAAAGCAGGATTTTGCATGCACGGTCAGTGTTCCAACGATTCTGACAAACAGTAAAATAATGGTCTGAGCAAGCAGATGGTGTTATATATACCATTGTTTAAACACACAGTGTGGTACTCGTGAAGGGAGAGGAGAAAACAATCTAGCTGGAGGGAGGGTGGAGACAAATCTTCCTCCTGCAACTGGGGAAAGTTTGCTTTTCTTAATTAAAATATAACAGCTAGTCCTGGAATGTACAGAGCTCCGGGGGAGCATAGTAAAGTTACACAAAAAGGCAGCTACATGTGCACCAACAAAGGCAGCCCTAACAGGAAGGGGCTCAGGCACATCGCCAGTTCCCTGAAAGAAATCGCAGCCCATCACATGGGGAATGTGCCACATGACAGTGAATCCCAGAAAAGGAGTCTCCACCTCAGATGGACACGGAAGTGAACATCAGTCGCCATCAGGCCACACAATGCTATCCAGCTTGGCTTTGGCCTTGACGATGAACTCCTCAGAGGCATCAACAAGTGGAAGCCGTGGAGGTCCCATAGGAATGCCAGAAACAAAAGTCATTATGGCTTTAGTCTGTGCAACACCAAAACCTGGGTGGACAAAAGCAAAATCAGGACGTTTACAGATCAATTTGCTTAAAGCAGTCACTATACAGGTGTCCAAACAAGCAGAACCATACAGTTCCTATGTAATCTGGAATAAACCAGGCTTTAAGCACTTCTCAGAAGTGAGAACAGCGTAACTAAGAAGAGATGATTGTGCTTGCAGACAGGAAAGACATTACAGTAAAAATTACACCTACTTATTGCATTTATTTATGTATTATACCATTATTGTTTCCCTCCTAAAGATACCAAGCAGAGTATATTCTTAGACATGCACTTTACGAACTGCTGTATTAGTTTTACAGGTAACCAGCGCTGTATGTGTGTTCCTTTCTCCTTGCCAAAATGTATTGCCATGCAGCCCTGACAACAGAAAAGATGGTGCGAATCCTCCATGGGTAAACCAAGCAAAAATCAGGCCGCTTCAAACTTGCCTTTGCTGGCAGGCTGAGCTACCCCAGCCAATTTGTCATCACACCAACCAGAAGTTTGCAGCTTCACAGCTATGCCCTGATGCAGACTCACATAAGCCCTGGGAGTAGTAACATCCTGCTGGCATGTGACAATGACATTGGGTACCAGCTTAAACCACCATGGCAAACTTCAAGAGGCCTCTCTGTCCATAGCTCAAGTCTCATTATGTACCTTAGGAAATTCGGTGTTTGCCTCTTTATCTAGAAGGCTCAATAATGATGCATTTCCTCTGACTTTTAATGCAAGAAATACAACCAAGCACTAAAGCTCAGCTAGATTCATTAGGGCTTGCATATGTATAGCAAAACTACAATGAACAGTTCTCATCATTAAGTGAAAACCATGAAATGTCCAATTCCATCTCCCTATGCTACTCTTACTTGGTTGGTTTTAATTGCTTTTTACATTAAAACTTGGTTTTGTTTCTAAAAGTCATTCCATTTTAAAATGCTTTGGCCTTGTACAGCCTTGAACAGAGTTATTCTTAATTTATAGCAAGGGAGGAGAATCAAGCATCAGAGCTGTTTTCCTACTGGAGCACCACCATTTCAGAAAAATGCCGCTGTAGAAAAAAAGCTAGAAATGAGCTTTTGGAGACAGAACAACAACAACAAAAAACAACCCACACAAAGAGTCAGGATAAGAAAAAGGGTAAATCACAGAGTCATGACTTTAAAGCTGTGAGATTTCACTGAAGGAGGAAGGAAGTGAGAGTGGACTCTGTCAGGGATGCCTGGTCAGCTCCCTTTGTTGAGCTCCCAGCTGGTACTAACTCAGAAAACAGCAGATGCAACATTTTCTCACTGCAAAATGTTTCAGGAAGGAAGTGCTGAGAGTACAGCAATGTGAGAGTTTCTGGAGCACAAAGTCTGCAGTTTTAGATAAAATGAGGGAAACGGGCAGTGCAGGACTTACCTAGTTTGATGACAAAGTTGAGAAATTCCCCAGTGAGAAACTAGAAAAGATAGACAATAGTTCATGAACACCTTCAAATTTTAAGATGTAAAAACATCTAGTGCTATTTTGGTATTTACGTCTTATACAGTTGTTGCATGGCTCTGAGAGAAGCCCTTGGCCACCTGGCCAGTCTATAGGAAGTAGTAATTGAATTCCACTGGAATAGGGGAGGGATGGATATCAGAAAACCATCACTCCCTCTCAGTCTATCACTCATGTTCAAGCTGCCTCTCACTGCAAGGAGTCCGAGAACACTGGTAAGTCTCATATCAGGCTCTAAAGGGTTACAAATCTGAATATCCACTGCCTAGTGAAGAGACTTCCCAGAGCAGATCATCCTTCAGACGTCTCTTAGACATTCATCCTGCAGTCACTTCTATTTTAAGACAAAAGAAGGATGCCTCAAATGTCCCATAAAAACATTAGGTATAGATTTGTCCTGGTTTGGCTAGGATAGAGTTAGTTTTATCCCTAGTAGCTGGTACAGTGCTATGGTTTAGATTTAGTACAAGAATAATGTTGATAACACACTGATGTTTTAGTTGTTGCTACCTAGCACTTATGCCAAGGAAAGGATTTTTCAGTTTCCCATGCTCTGCCAGTGAAGAGGTGCACAAGAAGCTAGGAGGGGACACAGCCAGGACAGCTGACCCAAACGAGCCAAAGGGCTAATCCATACCACAGAATGTCATGCTCAGTATATAATCTGGGGGGAGTTGGCCAGGGTGGGGGTTGTTGCTCAGGCATTGGTCAGCAGGTGGTGAGCAATTACGCTGTGCATGACTTGTCTTTCTTGGGTTTCATTTCTCTCTCTTTTTGTTATCTTCCTTTTAGTTACTATTATTATTATTATATTTTATTTCAATTAGTAAACTGTTTTTATCTCAGCCCACAAGTTTTACTTTTTGTTTCCACCTCTCCTCCCCATCCCACCCCGGGCAGGGGGGGGGATAGAGGGGAGGAGCAAGCAAGCAGCTGTGTGGAGCTTACTTGCCAGCTGGAGTTAAACCACCGCAAGAACATATACTGATTGCTCAGAACTCCTCATAAATCTTCAAGCTGCCCAAGACCAAGAGGGGTTGAGGCAGAGCTGATCTGGGACAGCTTTCTGCCCTACGTAATGTAAGGTATCCCCAGAATATTCCTAGTCAAAGGGCTTGGCCATTGTGGGCTTGTTCAAGGAAAAAGGCCAGGCCCTTGCTCACTCTGCATCGATGAGATCAGAGAGTTGAAGGGTAAGTAAGGCTGATTTTGGTTAGAAGTTAGAAAGGACTGGACAAAAAGGTGAGGAGAGATGAATAACAAGCAGGGGGGTTGGAGCTGAAAGAAGTTTGCTTTAATAAAGCTACCTCAGAGTATGGACAACAAAACCACATGGCAATCTGCCCCAGTAAAGCTAGAGGAGAAAGAAGACTGCTCCTAGTGGGGACAGTGGAGATACTGTACCTGATACTTCCGGGCTAACGCAAGGTCTGGCTTTGCAAAGGCTTGCAACATCAGATTGGTTTTTCGTCCCAAATAGTTGTATGTACTGCCAGAAAAACACCAAGCCAAAAAGAGAATTGGTAAATGCAAAGGAGGAGCTTAGAATCACTGAAACAAAAGAAGCAGCCCCAGGCTTTTGCTGTTGACATTGTAAGTATGCCATTATTATGATAGAGATTCATGCAATCTATGTGTGGTTTATACTGTCAAGCATCTAAAGTATGCCAAGCCCTGTGGAAGAGTTTAGAGAGCAGATTTCTCTTCCCAGTTCCTTCCAAATGGAACTGCTTTTCAAAATTAAAAATCAAAAAGACACAATTAAGCAATACAGAAAGTCAATCAGTTAATTTTCCAGTTGCTTGTTCATTTAACAGATCATCTACACAAGAACACAGATATCACACAGTAATTGACACAGTAATTAACCTAAGCAGCCTGGTATGAGGGGCAGAAGATGAATCAGAAATTAAACGCAGCAGAGCCCTTTTCCTCACAGACTTCTCATGTGAACTAATGATTTTAACCTCTCTGGGTTTTGGTTCCTTACCCATATAATAAAGATAAAAGTGATTCCCTACTTCAAAAAGTTGCCGTGAGGATAAAGAAATATGTTGAAACCTTTGGGTCAGTTTACAGACTGCAGCAATAATCACCCGAACAAACATAATCCAAGATCCCAGGTTATATGACTGTCCCATCACTAGCACTGGAGCTAGATCATCTGTCTGCTTGCTACAGTCCTACCCTGCAAAATCCTCCACTGTGGTGACAGAAGATAGAGAAATACTGTGTAGATAGTGGAAGATAAAACACTACAGTGTGTGTGTCAAGGGGAAGAAGTCTGAGCCATACTGACCTTCCAACTGCTCCGTTCGCCCCTATTGCCAGTGCACTCAACAGTTGCTAGTTTGGGGTGGGTGGAGAGAAAAAAAAAAAGTTAAAAAAAATTTACTTCATGTAACAAAATAAAGAAAAAATAGAGGTGGTGGGAGGGAGCAGCAAAACTACCTGGCACTGAATGTCTAGGGTCACCTTTTTCCCCAAGCAAGAGTATGCCACAGAAGAAATAATTTTTAAAGAACCTCTTACCTCATCCACCCCATAAAGAAATGCAAACTGTTCTCTCTCATTCTTGTTTATACACTGTGCAAGGTCCAAGAGGTCTGTGTCGCTGAACTTCACACCCTGGAAGGTGGGGATCCGCTCTTTTATTCCATCCAGTAACTCTTCAACACGTACTGTGCAGAACAGCAGTCTCGTATAAACACACCCTTGTTCTGGGAGATTTCCCTGTCTTGTCCCCAAGAGGGAGACTTACTATTTTACAAGTTGTTCACTTTTGGCATAAGCCTAGTAAACTATATAGCTCTGAAACAACCAGTAAGACAACTTCAGGATGATTATTTCCCAGAGTTATAGAAAAGACATCTTTCCACCCTCTTTGAAGCATTCCTTTTACCAGACCAGAAGGGAAAAACCCTGGGTAAGTGAAAGGAATGAACTGGCAACAATATATTTTAGAATAAACATAAACTCATATATCCAGAAACACCACATAACCTGGTGTCTAGAGCAAGTAACCAAAGATTTTATTCTATTCCTCATTCATCTGCTAAATAATAAAACTTGAGAAGCACTGTGGCTTCACATGTAGTTTACTAGCAAACATGACTATGTAGTCAGTGTACACCAAGCCAAGCAAGATGGTGGTTGCTATCCTGAAAAAAATCAGGATACAACTATGGTTATCCGAGGCAATTACCTATCCTGGTCCACAATAATTGCAAAGCCATAGTCAGCATCACCTCCCCCACCCCAGTTGTTCAGTACCCGTAAGCTGTGACTTTTTTCCAATGAAGAGGAATTTAGTTTATTTTCCAGTCTTGGATTCACCTCCCATATTTAGAAAGAATCCTTTCCACTACAGCTTGCATGTGATGACAGCAGAGGCCACATACAACTGGTAGACTAATCACACCAGCCACCGGGATTACTCAGGCTGTTATGAGCCTACAGGCTCAGGGAGAGCTGACTAAGCACTACTTACTCGTCACACCTGTCAGAGGAGGAATGTGATAGTAATAAAATGGAACCACAGGGGCTTCAGACGCAACCTTCTGTAAGAAAGCAATCAGCTCATCTGGAAGAAAATAAGCAAGTACCCCTGTAAGAAAAGGAGACTCTCTGTAGTGAAAGACAGTTCAGACTCACAGCAGCCAGGGTCTGTAGAGAGGCCATCTGCAGCTTGTGTACCATACACAGCGAGTCATGTAACAACCTTCACACATCATAAAAACTTAAATGTAACAAAACTCAGTGGAAGACCTTAGGGAAGGCAAAGACATTAGTATTTCAAACTAAACCGATTTCAGTAACTCACACTCATTCTCTCACAGATGTAACTGAAGCGTGCTCTCACACATGCAAGACCTGTGCCCCAAAGTGGTCTCACCAGGATCACTTGTGTGCAACACAGAGGAAAAGGGATCATGTTCACATTCACCTCCCTGGGCTACTGCTCAATGGTGATGATGAACAGGTTTTTGGATAACTTTTTTGTACCCTTTTAGGAATCAGAGAGTTACTATGGTTGACATTCTCCCTGAGAATCTTGTTCACTGCATCCTTCATAGATCTTGGGCAATCTTCCCATTGGCATAGCAGGAGGAGGAATGGCAAAAACCAACATGCTGAATTCTCACTGCCATCCTACTACTTATCAGCGAGGCCTTCTGCTGATCTTCATGCTCTTCCTCTGTGCTTATCAGTTTGATTGCCACTGATTATATCCTTGGCTATCACTACCAGCAATTCTGGCAATCCGGTCTGGTTTCTTGTGCTGTGTTCGTATGAACATTTCCATTCATAATTCATTCAGACAACTTTTAACATTTCTATTACAAACCTCCTCTTCATGTGGTTCTTTTATACTATGTTCATTACATTAAAAGCAAAATACTCCATTTATCAGTTCTAAGGTAACCTTAGGTGCACAGAACCAAATGCGATCACCTCAGTAAGAAGAGGCACACCTGCGCATTAGCAGTTTATCAACTTGGTCAGTGTCTAGCAAGGGTCAGCATAGAAACAACTGCTTCCTAGTGTGGCCCAGATCAAGCATGAACTCCAGACTATCCAGAAGACAGACTAGTTAACCACTCTTTCAATAAGCAACTCTTCTTTTTCCAAAAGGCTAACAAAGTACGTCCCAAAAGACATCCTTCCCACTTCTTACTGGCAGAATTCTGATATCTCTCATGTTTAAAAAATGCTTCTTCTAGGTTTTGCTTTTGCATGGCACCAGACACGACAGGTGTGCAAACATTATCACCAAAATATTTTCCAAAGAAAGATAGTATTAATCCTTTATCTATGATAAAGGTTTGGAGGACAATATAAAAGGCCTGGCAGTTCTGGAAATCACATCTACTTACCTTTGTTTGTGGGTTTGAAGAAGAAGGGGGCTATTACAGCAATAGCACTAGCACCTATGGCTGCTGCATGTCTTGCCTATAAAAGAGAGAATGGAAGGTACCTGAAGGTACATCTGCTTCATATTTATTACACACATAGTGAAAAGGAATCATATCATATACACACCAGCTCTTGGGACTCTGGCAGACTTAGTGCTCCCACATGAATGATCACATGATCCAATCTGCACAAAAACAAATTCAGAAGGTTTGAGGAGATTTCAATGATCGTGAAAAATTCCAGTCTGCCAAAATTAATCGCTTCAGACCAGGGAGCCACAGAACAAGAACTTCACTGAGTTAGATTAAACCTAAAAGGGATTTGAACCTGTGTTGACCTGACAAGCAGACACACAGAGAAAAT
Organism: Elanus axillaris; assembly: GCA_026212715.1. Classification (NCBI taxonomy): domain Eukaryota; kingdom Metazoa; phylum Chordata; class Aves; order Accipitriformes; family Accipitridae; genus Elanus; species Elanus axillaris. The sequence continues at coordinate 31,314,289 of JANZLQ010000095.1, forward strand.
ACTGACAGTGGCAAACAGCTGGTAGTGGAAAAAACAAAATGCATTTGGAAATAGGAATCATGTGTGACTCCTTGCTGTCATATTTGTAAGGCTGTCAGGAGGGACAAATTTTAGTATTTTATTAAGGCATTAAGGATTTAAGGGGAAGCTGGGAAAAGGAAAGGATATTATCAAAGCATCTTTGCTTTCTGAACCTACTGCTCTGCAGAACTACCAGAAGAGTTCAACCTCACAGCAGCACCTTTGACTGCTTATCTGCTCCTGCCAGGACAATATCCCATGTTCCAGTTCCTCAGCCCCATTTCTGTGTTTCTCCTTTATATCCACAGACTGTGAGCCTTCACACCAGTTTATTTCTGCTCACTACCCTTCTCACCCAAAACACCTCCTCCTCTCCACTGCCTCTGACATAGCAACTAAGAAGATGGCAGCAGCGAGTGATACAAGACTATGACAGGTACAAGAGATGGAAAACAGCTACAGTTGGATACACAGCTGCAGATCTCAGTTCAATTCCTTCCTCTGCCACTGACTGCACCTTTAGAGAAGCACCAAAACACTTTATACCTCAGCTTCCCCCATACCAAATCATTTAATATATTAAAATGTTCAGAAATGCTCACAGGGCATATACAGGCAGATTGCTCTTTACTTTCATTTCTTCTCAAGAATAAGCAAAAGGCACAGCCCTTTTTAACCCCAGAGCCCTTTTTTGTCCCCCTGCCCCTCAGTGTACCAAAGAGAAGGCTCTTACAAGCTCTCTAAGCAGCAGAAATGGACACCAACTAACTGACAGTAACAAAAACACAGACTTCTATGATAAAGGAGCTAGGGAACAAAGCCCAACAACAGAATACACAAAAAAAAGCCATTAGCAGATGTGGCTTTGCAATCAGGCATGCCTATATTAAAACAAGAGAGCTGGAATCCGCTGTTCATTCTCGGCTACTCACTTGTCTTTTCCTTGGCACACCCATTCTTCCGCCAGCTGCTTCCTCTCCTGGGTGTTAAGGGACAGTCCTTCTCCTGTTGTGCCATTCACTGTTTCAACACAACACAATTGCTGAGGCCTGGCCTACATGCATTGGTTTTACTGAAGACAAGAACTGACAATTTTGATGGTATTAAAAAGAAATATTTTTCCCCCAACTCATTTTAAGATAGCAATGGTCTGCACCAACATCTACATGGGGGTTGCAGTGTTATCATCACTAAATGCTTGTGTTGGAAACCTGGGTGGTTCAGCATCAGCAGCAGTGGGAAGGAGGCAGCAGAATCAGCTGCTGAAACTGGGAAACTGTCCCCCAGCACCTCCTCCTCAGCAGAAACTACCTCCTTCTCCCAGCAGTGAGTCACGCTATGACAAGTGCACAAAGGGACACCCAGCTAGCCAGGCAGAGTGATTGTCTATCCTCCACCCAAAGGAAAGAGCCTGACCTGAAATTCAGTGTCTCTGTCATGAGTAGAACCATGTGTGCTACCTAGGCTGGAAAACGACGAGATGTCAGTTATGTTCAGTCACAAACAACGGATTAAAATGGGATAGCTGAAGTCACTGCCACACTTTGCTCTGCATCTCGTCACTCTAGTTTTGAACTAAAATCTTACCACTGACTTCAGCTTACTTGACTATGCCAGGCTGTGAATGAAAGTGGTTTAGCAGATGCCGTATCCTCTAGTCAACCATCCCTGCTGCCCCCACAACAGTCCACGAGATGGAGGCAGAACAGAGAGGTGGGGTGGGAGCAGTGCCCCCCTTGGTGTCACCCAGTGCACCACAGGTTTCCTAAAGAAGCCCATTTGGCTTTGATGAGCACACTGAATTCCCTGCACTCCTGAGCTCATGTTTTTTAATCAGATGATTATGTCTTGGCCAGGCAAAGGGGAGACTCATTCAGTTGAGTCTTCTCTGCCAACACTATATTATCCATTCGCGTCTGGGAATGTCACCATATGAAGGCAACGTTTACTTTACCCCACACAGAAACGGGGTGTAGGCAAAACCAGATGCCTTAAGTATCGCTTGCCTTCTCCACTTGTGAATATAAATGTCTACAATGATCCCACGTCCACAGTCCCTCCCACTACAGCTCTTATCAGGTAAGATATCATAGGATTCCCATTCAGGCAAAAGGGATATAACACTGTTTCTGTAAAGAAAAACTTACCAAAAACGTTCTTCACGTTCTGCTTGCTTACCAGATAATCCACATATTGACGAATCACCGAAAGGTTAATTTGTCTGAAATGAAAGGAACCGCAGCAACCATAAATCTCCACCCACAGATATCTTAAACTTAGAGATTAAGAAACAAACAAACAAAAGACATGCATTTTTGAAGCCTTGCATTTGTATGCACACAGACTACCCCAAGGTATGATACCCTTAGCATGTATTTAACTTTTCAGGTAACAGTTCAGTTCCAAATTGTTTCTTCCAGTTTCTCTTCCTCATGACAAGTAGTTTGCTGTTCCAACCTTTTATCTCAATTGGTAATTACTGCAGGCTCATCATAGCAAAGGACTTTTGTAGGGAGATAGGAGAGAACAAGAAGCACTCAAACCTTTTTGACTGTTGAGGGAAACAGGAGTCCTCTTGAGAGGACAAAGATATTTGTGCAAGTGCTAGCAAATAGTTAAACTGTACTTGTAACTGCTGAACACAGACTGTGAAATGGCATCTGCTGGATGTGACTTTGACCTCTCTCTCTCTCATTAAAGGATGAGGAAAGCAACAGACTTCCCTGACAAACAGGGGAAATTGAATTCAAGTTTGTCTTGCAGAGAAGATAAACCTAGCTTTGTTTATTAGTGTATAGTATTTCACCTTTGTTTTCATCTGTCAAACAAACAGACCAACCCTATAGTCTGGAAGTCAATTCTGCGACCATGACTGGGTTCATGCATCACCCAAAACTTCATAGCTGCTTTCAGAGACCATATCTTACAAGGGCCATGCATACCAGGCAGAGGGCCCAGGTCACTCTCCAAATACCATGTTGCAGTAAATATGAGTTGTAATAAAAAACAAAATTGGAAATAAGTTTCCTTTAAAGCAAGAAATGAAGCAGTGACTGCAATGCAAACGAGTTCCCGGACTGAGACAGTACTATGCTTTACAGCACTTTTCAAAAGTAAAGGATCACTTTCAGAGGACTATACTAGCAAATCTCCACCGTCTCCCTCAAACACACACAGATCTTGACACATCGCCCATCAGAGAATTCTGCTCAGGGTCCTTTGCTGACTCTAAACAACTCTGTCTTGCAACATCAAGATGCAGTAGGGAGGTCATCCGTTTACCATCACGGCTTTGAGGAAGGCTGAATTTCAACTTTTGATTTGATGTTATTTTCAGAACTGTGCGGTCCTTGCATTATTTTCTTCTGGTTTAGACTAATTCCATGCACACATATATGCACATGAATGCCATGCATGAGTTAGCTAGGGTAAAGAAAAGTCTAAAAGGACATCAGATTTTGACAATTATTTTCTAGCTCTCAAGAGTTCTTTTTTACTAGGACTGTGATTTGTCTTAACAAATGTGAAAATACTCAATACTGTAGGTATATAACTTTATTATGATTTAATTTGCACCTACAAAAGCAGCACAAAAAGCAATGGGAGACTGATCCAAACTCTCAAAACCCAGACCTACAGCACTCACTGGGCAACAGGATGCACAGGTGAAGGGAACCCACTCTAGTGCTAGTGGGACCAACCTAATAGTTCCCCCATCCTATGAGAGATCCGATTCAAAAAACAAACAAACAAAACTGATCAGTCCCAAATAAGAAAGAAGAACAATAGGGGTCTAAGGTAACAGTAATCAGTGCAACTTCAACAACTCACCCATCAGGAGTCATTGGAGTGACTGTGGCAGCTACAAGACCCTGTAGCTTCTTTCCGGGTGTCATTGACCTGTTTGGAAAAGAAAGAGACAAAACCGATTACCATCTTTGTTTTAAGTGTTGTTCAACTTCTGTTAAAGGCAAAACTGGACAGGCAAAATTCAGAAGCAGCAGATTTTGCAAGGCTGTTATTTTTGGTCAGGAAGAATCGTCTTGTTGTTGTTGCCGAAGGAGCAGCTAACTACAGCCAGCACCATCCCAGGCCAGGTCTGGGAGCACCAGGTGCACTTGGGTCTCAGAGACATCTTCTATTTTACCTTTCCTTTTCTACACGCAGGTTGTGGTCTAGCACACACCTGGTAACGCCTGGCAGCCTGGAAGGGAGAACAGTTGTGCAGAGAACCGGGCCCCAAACCCTTCCC
>JANZLQ010000095.1:31319444-31350145 GCA_026212715.1 Elanus axillaris
GTTAAGAGCTCCACAAATCTTGGCGAGGATTTCTGCCCAGGCGTGAGTCACTGCTGAAAAAAAAAGGGGATGTCTTTTTGTCGATGGCTGAAAATGAGGAGGGAGGCCTGGCTGCGAAGTGGAAATGTGTTTGCCTGAAGCGACTCAGGCTCGGCTCCCCTTAGGTTGCCTACCCACGTGCTCTAGAGCTGCACAAGAGAGAAGTTTATGCTACTGCAGATCACAGATCAGCAGCGTCGAATGCTCTCCTGGAGCTGTCTAGTAGAGAGATGCATCCACTGCATGGTGCAATAGAAAGAAAAATCAGATTTTCTGCAGTTCAGTGCCATTGAACGAGAAGGATTTCAAAAGGCTTGTTGTGGTAAGTGAGGAAGAAAACCCACACTGCCTTGTCGTAAAGGGAACAAGCACCCGAGGGTATGTCAAAAGCTTGCAAAGGCCTGGGAACTGCAATAAAGAGCATCTCCGATTAAAAGATTATTTTTTCCCCAAACAAATGAGCCAAATTTCATCTTTTCTCTGTTCCCAGACAAAACCAAAGGTGCAACTGGAGATGAAACCTAGAACTACAGCTCAGTAATTTAAGGGTAAGCATCAAAATATTATCACAAGCCAAAATCCCATATGCCCCAAAAATTCAGCATCATTCCAATTCATCTCACATCTCTGCATTTCTTGTAAGTGACAAATGTGCACATTTCACCCTCAGGGTCTCAAATCTGTACTCAGCATCTCAAATTTAATAGCTGTGGCACTGAAGAAATGAGCCAGCCATTGATCTCTGTGCTTTAGTCCCCCTTCGTAAAGTAGAGGTTGTATTTAGCTCTTCTGTTCCTTGCCATGGTTATCTAGCTGCAGGCTCTGCAATAATAGTTGTATCTGACGGATGCCTGCTGTGGTGGGGACCTCCAGTTACTCAGCACCTCTAATTTGCAGTTCTTTTATAAATCGTCATTATTTGGATAAAAGAAACTCAAATCAAGAACATAAACATATAATATATAAATAGAAAAACTATCCCATAAGCCAAAAGCCACAAGATGCACAGGAATGAGAAGTTAAGGGGAAGACCTACTTCATTTTGGGCCTGCTATGTACACCACCACAACCTGGGTGCAGCTCACCTTGTGGGGGCTGCAGGACACCATGAGGACTTCAACCAGGAAAGGCTTCAGCTACCCGTTACCTCATCTCCTGCCTGTTTCTTGTTCCACTGTGGTGCTGGAAGCACTCCCAACACCAGTGCAATGCCCTGGCTCTGGGACACCCAGCTTGGGGAGCTGGGAGCATCCATGTTGCTGTGTGAAAAAGGCAAATGGAGGTCAGGCTATGACAAGCAAGCAGAAAACAATGGCTCATAGGGGGCTAAAACTGGTCCTCGCGTGCAGCCCGTGTGGCTCCTGTTTTCTTCTCCAACATGTGGTTTTACCAGATGTGTACCACATGCAGTGCAGAGTCTGGACCCTGTGGGAGAAAGGCAACTGTGCACAGCACAATCCTCCTCCATCCCACCAGAACCGCAGCTGGTCTGGAATTCAAATCTCCCAGTAGGTCTGACAAGCAGATCACCAGCACCTCTTAAGACAAGGTAGTGCCCTGCACAGATTTGTGGCTGATATTTAACAGACTTGGAAGAAAAGAGGCTATGAAAGGCCATATAGAGTGTATATGGACTGACCACAAAAAATACATTAATAGGTCTTTCTTGAATATGCTGCAATGCCTGCAGCTTGCAGATCTCCTGTGGGCTTGGTTTGCTTCCTGGGGAAAATCATTTGGGTTTTCTACACCCATCCATAAAACAGGTGCAATAAAACATTCTGCCTTCAGCGTGCACTTTCAGATCTTCCATCAGAGCACACATTTTGAGAGCATCCAGTGCCTGCAGTAGAGAGAACAACCCCTTGTTGTGTGCTCTGGGAGCACATTTTTCATGTAGTCACATAATAATCTCAGGAGTTTGGGTTTGTGGTATTCTTCCTCCACTCAAAAATATGCTCACTGTGGGCTGTTCACATGCAAAGATCACTTTCTCTGGGGTTTGGCTTTATTAACAAGTTCTCACAAAGCACATGTATTTTTCTTTTCTTTGATGCTCATCTCATTCTTCCAGAAATCCCCTCTTCTCTATGTTCTTCCATCGCTATGGGTAATTTCTCTTTTTTCAGGCTGAACAGTTCCAGCTCTTGTGGCCTCTCCTTGTAATACAGATTCTCCAATCCCACAATGACCTTCGAGGCCCTTCACTGGACTTGCTTTAGGAAGTCCATGTCTTCCCTTTACTGGGGAGATGCACCTCACTAGTGCTGAGTGCTGAGCAGAGGGTAAGGATGACCTCCCTTGACCTGCTGGCAACTCTCTTCCTAATGCAGGATATTGCAGGGACACACTGCTGGCTCACATTCTGCTTGTCCACCAGGACTTTCAGGTCCTCTTCAGCCAGACTGCTTTCCAGCTGGGTGGCCCTCAGTCTGGGCTTATTCCTCCCCTGCTGCAGGACATTGCACTTCCCTTTGTTGAAGTTCCTGAGGTTCCTGTCAGTCCATTTCTCCAGCCTGTCAAGGTCCCTCTGCAAATTTGCTGACGGTGCTATCAGCTCTATCATTCAGGTCATTAATGAAGACGTTAAGTAGTACTGGCCCCAGAAGAACAGTGTATTTGGGAGGTTCAGAGACAGTTGAGTGCTCTATAGAGCTATTTAGAAAAAGTTCAGAAGATTTTCTGAGTATTTTAAGCTTTAGAGCTACATTGTGCTGTTGACAGCATATAAAACAAGTTTTACAGTCGCTTGAAGTGGTTTAGAGCTGCTTAGAACAGTTGGTAGGAGTTACAGATTGGTCTAGAAGGGTTTTAGAGCTACTCATAGGCATTTTAGAGCTGTGTAGAGTTGCACAGTAGAGATTTAGAGCCATTTTAGATGTATTTGGAGACACATTAGTGCTGCTTATAGCAACATAGAGGAGTTTTAGATCAGTTTAGAGGTGCTCTGAGGTTTTTAGAGGAGCTTTAGAAGAGGTAAAGGAGTTTACAGTTGTTTACAGTGCTTTACAAGAGTTTTGGCACACTTTACAGGACTTTAGAGCCTCTTAGAACTGTTTATAGGGGTTTTAGAGGAGTTAGATCAACATAGAGTGATGTGGAGCTGCTTAGTGCTGTTCAGAGCAGTTTTAGAGGACTTCAAAGAAGTTTCAGTGCTGTTTCTCTAAACAAGAGTTTCAGAACTGCAGAAAGGAGTTCTTCTAGAGTAGTTGCAAGAAGACTAAGAGGGGTTTGACATCTATTCTGAAGCATTTTACTGCTGCTTAAAGCAGTGTGGAGGAATTTTAGATATTAGTGTTGTTCAGAGGATTTTCAGAGAGGTAGAGTGGAGGTTTTAGAGGAATTTATAGCTTCTCATTTATAGCTGATGAGAAGAGTTTTAGAGCTGTTTAGATGGATTGTAGAGCAGTGTAGTGCATTTTAGAGCTATTCTGGGGCTGGCTTAGTGGCACCTTGGGGTGTTTTAGAATCAGTTAAATGATATAAAAAGTTGTAATTTAGGGGGTGTAATAATAGCTCTTTAAGAGCTCGTCCGAGGTGTTTTGTAGCTGTCTGGTGATATTTTAGAGGGGTTGAGAGCACCTCAGAACATTTTCAATGAGTTTTTGAGGTCCTTAGAGGAGTTTAAGAGGCCCAAAGGAAATTCAGGGATCTTCAGATCAATATGGAGGAGTTCTAGGTAAAATCAGCTGAATCTGAAAGCTGCTTAGAGGAGGTTTAGAAAGGTGTTAGTGCAGTGCAGAGGACCATAGCACTCTTTAAAGGGATATTACAGCTCCTCAGAACTGCTTAGTGTGCTTTTGAGGAGTTATGGGGGAATTTGGAGTTATTTTTCAGATCTTTAGAGCTGTTTACAGGAAGTTTAAGGTATTTTAAAGGTCGTAATAAATTGTTAGAGACGTTTAGAGCCATTTAGTGGCAGTTTAGAGCTGATTAGAAAAGTTTTAGAGTGGTTTAGAGACCACTTAGAGTTGTGTAAATTAAATCTGTTTTGAGGCAGTTGCCTCACTGCAGCAATACAGAGGTCCTTACAGCTCTTTAGAGCTGATTAAAGGACTTCTAGAGCAATTTAGAAGAGGTATACAGTGGTTTAGAGCTGCCTAGAGGGGGTTAAAATCTTAGAGTAGTTTAGAAACATTTTGACAAATTTTAGAGTTGCCCCAGCCCATCACTTCCCCAGTTCAGTGCTGGTTCAGGGTTGGGACTGTCTTCCTACATCCTTCAAAGCCCTGATGGCTGTTTCTGACTCCCCTCACTGCCTGTGTCCCTCTCCCCCTGACCTTGGGTGAGGGTTTTGTGTTTCAGGGCAGTCTTTGCTTACCTTTGGAAGGAATGCAATTAAGAAAGTGATGGTAAAGATTCTAAGACTCTGATATTTACACTGATAAGGCCCTATGTAATTAGCAAAAGGAAGAAGAACTGTGTTTTAGCCAAAACCAATACATGTTATTCCACAGAGGTTTGAAGGACAGCATAGGTCGAGTTCAGCAGTACTACATAATACAGTGGGTAATTACTAACTCTCTTAATTCCTCCTACAGTCATCAGCAAATGAATACCTGCACGTCCCCTTACGCTAATGTCCGAAGTGCTAGCATACCACATGCAATCAGCAGTGCCAATGAAGTGTGAGTTCAGAGTCTTAAGGATGAGAGAAAGAAGAAATGAGTTTACTGTTGCTGTTTAAAATACTTCCTCTCCTTTATACTCATTGCAAGTGCACGTTTAATGCCAAATACATCCTTCCGATAGAAAAAAGACAAGCCCACGTTTAGGAGGGCTTAAAGGCTGTGGGAATTTATGCTCAGGAGAATCTGAATACATGAACTCACATTCAGGCTCCAAAATCTGCATTGTAAATTTTGGGCAAGGCAGAAGAATTTAGGCTGGCTGCAGCTGCAGCATGCTGTGCAGTGACTGGAAAAGCATCTTCTCACCACTGAAATAAGCAGTGAAGTGTCGTTAGTGCCAAAGCTCAGGGGATATTAGGACATGAGGGAAAACAGCAACAAAAATCAGTTGCTATTTTTAAAAAACAAGTATAGAAATAAAAATACCATTTTATAAATTTAAGCAATTTTTCTATAAGAAAAAAAAAAGAACATTAATGTCAAAAGCTTATCTAAATAACTCCATCAGGTAATTTGAAATAGGGAAGTTATAAAAACTTTTTTGTTGCCATGTGCCAACATAGTGGATTCACATATCTATTAAGAACTCCATTATTCAGATAACCAATTTGCTGAGGTAGGTTAACTACTGAAGCCAAAGGCCCTGCAAGTGTCCTCCAGACTTTTTTGCTGTTGCTGTGTTAACACTTTCAACATTTGCTACACTGGCTACAATTTACCACCCCTGTCCTTTACTTCTACTTTCCCTAAATTACACTTCTCCCTACCTCTACACAGTTTTGACATCTGGATTTTCCCCATTTCCCAAGCAACCAGGAGTGCAGTTCTGGTTGGGCATAATTAAACTATAGTTTTGCTTCTGTTTCTCTCTGCAATAAATAAATGTATCCAGATATATTATTTTAAAGACAGACCGAAACCTGTTTTCAGAACAAATATGAAGTACCCAAGCCTAAATGATGGCAGAAATTCAAAAAGACAACACCTGTGAAAGTGATGAAATTTTGTTAAATACTGTCTTGGCTGGCTGGTATTCAGAAATACATCACTTGAGAAGCTGACATGTCATTATATGCAGAGCATCTACCTCATTTTCTCTGCTCTAAATCTAAAGGTCCAAAAATCAAAAGAAATACTGACCTCTCTGGTTTTAAATTTGAGTTTTAAAGTGTGAAGTTGGATATCAAAACTACCTAGAAGCTTACCAGTTTAACTCTTCTAGAATTGAGCATAACATGGAGGGTCTTCCTAATTTATGATTTTCTTAACTGTCCTAACACATTCAGACTGGTGTGTCTGCTGCATAAAAGATGTTTAACACCAAGATGTTAAGGTGCTTAAATGTTTAATCTTCCCAGTAAGAGTTCACTAACATACTAGAATATATTCAAACGTAAGGCTTTAGAAATAGAAAGAACTGTCACGGTACACTGGATCCATTAGTGAACTGAAGTGACCACTGGCAACCAAGAGAGGCTTTGGGGCTTTTGTATTGAAGTAAAACTCACCTCTGAGCACAAACAACAGTGCCATCTGCTGCAGAATGCAGCATTGGCTCTTCTTGAGAAAGAAGAGAGAGACCAGGTTCTTAAAGAATCCATCTGTGGAGGCCTTACTTGCATAATCTAAATAATAAAAATGCCCACCGAAACCCCACACCCACTACCAAAATCCCCACTGTTAGAAGATGGGAGAAGTTCTGATATGATCTGTACTCATGCAACTAAGATCAGGAAGAAGCTTAGGAAACAAACCCTCAGCTAGGATAACTGATTGATTTGTGCTTCTGTGGTTAGCTGTCTACAGGCCAGAAAGAGAACATTTTCCTACAGCCATGCATCACTAATGTCTGCGTGCCAATAAATACATTCATGATTAGGTTGCAAGGGCTTTGTAATGGATTCATTCTGCTTCATATTACTCAATATGTACCACAGTGGTCCTCAACTTGTACTGCTGAAGAGCTATCACAATAGAGACACCCCTCGCAAGAAGCTCATCATTTTTTCAGTTATGTCTCCATGTCTTTTTGGAGAAAGTGGAAAATACAGTTATTTTAGGAGACCATTTTCTCTAACATTTTTCTAAGATACTCGTCTTATGCTCTGGGCCTGTTTCCATCATTTCTGGATATGTTTTCAGGTCACTGAGATTCCATAGGGAAACCCTGGTCTCTCTAGTGCAATTTCCACATATTTGGGTCTTTTTCATACTACGGGGGCTGTTCTCATCATCCCAAAATAAGGCTTCAGCAGAATCAGGAGCTTAACACAGGTCCTGGGCAGAGGAGCAGTCTGTCTAGCAGGTGAGATGCAAAAGGCCTTGGGCTGCCACTGTGATTGCTATTTCCTTTCTCCATATTGCTTGAGAGCATTATTTGTGGTACGGATTGTGGGTGACTTCAAATACTGGACTTTCCTATTGATAAGAAACAATCAGTAAATGTCTGTTCTCCTTAAGGCTGTTTTTTTGAGCCCTCTCTCTGAGTAATGTTCTCAGATGATTGACACCTGGCTCTTTCCTTCTTCAGAGCTGTTTGCAAAGAAGGTGTATTCTCTCTTACCTTAGGCTATAGCTTAAGTAATTGTTAAATACCGTTTTAAAAGGCAAAAATAGCAATACCATAGATTTGTGTCAAGGCTTTTTTTCTAGCAAACACTGTTACCTATGTGACCTTAATCCTGTTTCCCTGAATGAGATGTTCTTGAAGATAAAAATTCACCTTGTTCCATATTCTTGTTTCTGAGAAGAATCTGTCAATAGCAGAACACAGATGAATTTGTAGGGGAAGATGAATTCACTTCCTGTCCTTCTAGCACTCAGAGGACTGCAAGTTTTCTGTGGATTTAGATAAGTATTCATGCTGGCTAAGGAAGCTTACTGAGACAATTGCTTGTGGGGTTCAGCTAGATCTCAAAACAGATCCATATTAAAAATACCCCTTATTTTGGAAAGAAGTAAAGTGAATAAAGCTGAGAAAGCTTCCAGTCTCTCTCTGGGCTCTATGGACAGAAGACAGGAAGACTTAGGAAGGTTTTTAATGGCAGCTGGCAGATAGGATTAATTTAGGATTAATTCACCAAACCTAGAATGATTCCAAAATGTGGCCTTCAGCAGAGAAATCTCTGAAAATGCCAAGTCAAGAGTGCTCTGGAGTGGTGTTGGACATAGGAAGCTTTTTATTTGGTCAAGAGCAGTCAATTCCATGCAATCTCTGATGAATTGAGCAAGGAGTCATTCATTTAGCAAGATTTTAGGTAATGCTGTCATTGAGTCAGCTGTTCAAGGTAGCAGGCAGATGCAATAGTTTCATGTGTCATTTCTAACAAATTGGCTGGAACCAGGTAAAAAGCAGACAGACAAAATCCATGTATGCATTTCCAGAAAGCAAATGATTTTTGTGTGAAGGCCAATCCAATGGTAACAAATTGGTATGCTGACATAAAATGCATAGGTTAAAGCATAAGGTCTACGTACCATCTCATTAGAGTTATGGCAGAGATTTCATTTCCGCAATTTGCAAAGGATAATATGGAATGTCCCTGGAACAGTACTATAGTGCATTGAACTGCTTCTTTGGAAGATGGTATACTTATGCTTCTTCATTTTCCTTGCTGGAAGTGAGAATAAGATATAAAATGGAATTTGCTAGAAGGCTTTCTCTTTCTTTAGAACAAGGAGATAAGAGGCTTCTTTTGGGACATGAATTTGCAGAAAACCACAGTTCCTCTAACAACATATAAAGACACTTCTGCTGCCCTGGACTATTATTTACAATAACATCACATGCTCAACTTCTTTGTTGTGAAGTAAGGGCTTCTGCACCATCTGATAAGTGTGTGTTTGCAAGAGCAAAAGCGATTTACATGAGAAGAGTCTCAGTTCTTTTAAATCAACATCATTATCAAACACAGGGCTAACTGATGCTCTTACAGGTTTAGGCAGAAATGCAAAACTGCCTGGAGCATTTGGGTTGAGACCAGTTGTCAGAACATCTGAGCTACCAGACTGGAGACACATGCATCCCTCTCTGTCCCTCACATGCAATTTTTTCATACTACACTACGGACTCGTCAGTTACAAGAACATGACTCTAAGTTATTATTAACCATGCTGTAACAAAACATTTTTACCCAGGCTTCTCCAATCCTGACACAATTCAGTCAGTGGAAAAGATTCACCTTTTTTGTGCAAGTAGTCTGTGCTTGCCTCTAGGGATAAAGGCAACTTAAAACACACGTCCATGAATTTGACAGCAGCTATTGTAATGTTGCTGCAGAGCAGGTGTACATAAGCATTTTTGCTAAATAGCCTGTTGGTTAAGGTCTCGTCTGGGCTTGTTATAGATAAGGTCTATAGAGAGGAAAAATGGAAATCACAAGTGATGACACCACAGGCGTGTCCTTATACTTATCCAAGAGAAGCTGCTAGCCTGAAAAGCCATTACTTAAGTACAAGTTCATTACAGTGTCCTGCACAGAAGTGCCTGCTGAAAATGTAGTTAAGCATCAAATTGCATGCTTTTATGTAGTTCTGCCCTTATCTCTGCTCCTTCAGTTTAAGGCAACAGTGCAGAAAAACATTGCTTTGTCAGGTATTCTAGAAAATACCAGCCAAGTCCCAGACATTGTATATATGACATTAAACAGAAGTGTCACAGGCTACCTTTGAGACTTAATTACTGCCTGTTTAATTAGTACATTTAGGGCTTCTCTGTCAGCAGCAACTCTTTGCATTAGAGATATAGTATATGGTATTTATATAAGCTATATGAGCCTGTATTACTGCCTGGTTTTGCTTTTCCCCATGCAGGAGAGACAGCCAGGCAAATGAGCAGTATACACATGCTGTTGAAATTCCCTGTCGTATGTTCTGCAAACTACTGGGACCTCAAGGTGCTAAACCAGTTCTTACACGTTATTTTCCTGTGTAAAGGGCAAGGGGTACAGAGTTGGTGTACTCAAGATTTTCCTATTTGGAGGTAGTAATGAGACTGTGTATCAGCTTCCATTATAATCCCTTCCCCATCCCCCTAATTTTATGTAGTTTGGGTATGTATATACTTATGTACAGAATACATGTCTTCATGCCTGCCTTACTGCCTCTTCCAACTGTTGACCTGTTCTCCCAATGTATATGTGAAAAACAAGTGTTGGAAAACAACATCTCGGAAAACACCGATGATTGTACTCTAGCCTCGGGCTACTCCACCAGGAACAGTTAGCTCTTTGTCGGGGACATCAGCTGGACACATACAAACTGACTGGGGATTTGTTCTGGGCCTCTCTGCTTCAGAACAAAACGAGAATTCACAGGGGGCTTGTGTTTATTTACAGATTAACTCTCCCCCTTTCAAGGTAATACTTCTCTGTGCTCGTGACTGGGGTAAATTTGTTCAGATTTGCCAGACTGTTGTGGCTGGGTATATTTTTTTACATGGCCTTCTCTACTCTAGAGAAAATCATTACTAGTACACACTTGACAGGAATGTTAGGGTGACAGAGTAATGTAACAGCTAACCTTACACAAGCACATGCACTTGCATGGCTGTATCTCCCGAGCAAAGACCATGAAGTAGCAGCTTCTGCTTCTCTGAAATGCCCTGGTGATTTTCCTGTTTGACCCAAGCAGAACACAGGTAAAATTGAGAGAAAGTTTACTCCTTAAAATAAAAGCACAAAGCATGCAGAGAACTGGTTCTGCATTTCAGGCTCCACTAGTAAACCACTCTTTGCACCACCCCACTTCTGTGGCTTTAGAGAGCTTTGTAGCTTCAGAAGTAATTTTGCTATTGCTGTTTGGCATGGGTTTGGGGTTTTTTATGCCCCCTTTTGGAACAGGAGTGTATCACACAGCATCCTGATGAAGTTCTCTCCAAGCAAAGTGTGTTTCCTGTTCAAAGTCATTCCCAGCTATTGATTTCAAATGCCCCACAGAGCTTAGCTGAATTTGGCTGCAAGGAGTTTGCACAAACCATGACAAACACTGGAGGTGTTCTCAGACTCAGACTGCAAAGTTTAATCATCTGCCCTATTGTGCTGGTACCTAAATATGTCTGGAGCTGCAGCTGGTTAAATGAAGAGTCCAGCTTCACTCTGTGTATTACAAGCAAAACACAATTTCACAGTAGCTTTGTATAACCCCTTTGTGCAGATATCCAAGGGCTAAGGGGGCTGATTAGTCTCAAATACCGCTCAAAACAGCCAGCCATTATAGAACACTATCTGTCTTTCACAACATGCCAGCAAAAATCTCGTGAGGATGGTCTCAGCTTGGTTTGCAGCCAGATTTCCACCTACCACTTTGCCCCAGGGGTAAAAAGGAAAAGTTGTCATTCTGTACTATCACTCTCATGTAATCTGAGTCTGGGGGGGGAATGTCATTTATGTGGAATTCTTTCTCCTGAGAGCACAAAACCTGCTGCTGACCCTGACGTAAGTGGGCACAAAGCCATGGAAACCCGGGGAAGTTACACAAGGATGCAGAACTGTTTATGCAGCCAGAGCACACACTGGACCCAATGTTGCCTTGTAGGCAGTAAGTAGGTGGGGCTTTTGGCATTTGCGTGGGAGTTCTCCAATGAGACCTAGAGAAGGACAAGGCTACAACTTTCGGGTTTTCATAATGGCATTTCCCTCCAGTAGGGCTGAGGCATGGGCGGAGTTTGACGAAACTAAAACACTGACACGCAGCATCTCGTGAGTATGTGCAGCCTCGGAAGGATAGACTGCAATAGCTAGAAGGACAGCTTAAAACGTAAGTTTGTCTACTTTCTCCACTTTCTTAATATAATTTGCAGCTTCTGAAATGACATGTTCTGGCTACGCTTACTCGTGGCATCAGTGTAACCTGTGAAGATGCATGCTGTGCTCTCTGTCCCTTTGGCCCATGTGTTAACAGCCGCGGAAAAAGCCTGGACACCCTACAGCAATATTATATGAACAGATGGAAATCTCAAAGATAAGCTTTC
Source organism: Elanus axillaris (assembly GCA_026212715.1). Classification (NCBI taxonomy): domain Eukaryota; kingdom Metazoa; phylum Chordata; class Aves; order Accipitriformes; family Accipitridae; genus Elanus; species Elanus axillaris. The sequence continues at coordinate 31,331,085 of JANZLQ010000095.1, forward strand.
CTGTAGATTTAAAAATTAATTAAACTGTAAATATTTGGAGGATTCCTCTGTTTGGTCTCCCCCCCCCCAAGCATTGTTTTATGCAATTCAAAATATTTTGTACATGCAGTCACTGACAGTACAGGCCATAAAGTTATAAAAGACGGAGCTGTGAGAGATATAACCAGCAGTTAAGAAAAGGTGTCAGGGAGGGGTTGCAATTGGCAAGTACAGAAACAAGCCAGCTTGTACAGCAGCAGGCCTTGAAACAAGGAACGTTTACTTCTCTACCTTCTAACATACCCAGGGAGCACATGGAGAGGAGGAAGGTGTTTTCTATCAAGTTGTAGCAGGGAGAAATAGAAAGTGAAGTGACAGCAAAGCAGCAGCATCTTTGCCTTTGAAACCGCAATGGATAAAATAAATTACTGTGGGAAGTTTCAGTATAATTGCTCACATTTGCTTCTAATAAAATGATTGTATTCCTGCTTTATTGGTATGCTTTGTTGATCTGTAAATACTATTGACAAAAAGTGTATTAGGGTACAACTGTCCACATTGGGACTGTGCAGTAGTCCCTGGTGACCAGTCATTCTGGTAAGGGGTGCTGAAGATGTATCAGGGAGGGGGACAGCACCTGCTTTTAATTGCTGCCATCAGTCTTCTGCTGTGTGGTTCTCTGATCTTCCCTTGCTCTACAACTGAAAGAACTGCTAGAAAAAGTTTAACATGTGAGTGCTTTGTGCACTAATTTTGAGGACTGCAAGTAAAATCAGTGCCAGCAGGGTTTTTTTGGGTGTTTTTTTGGTAAAAGCTTTTCAACCTCATAGATCCCAAAGACAAATATCCTTGTAGCCACCTCTAAACCAGGGTACAGAAGGGGATTAATGGTGTTCTGTAGTAGTCTACATGTCGTAAGAAAATGTAAACAGGTAAGAAGGTAGTCAGATAGCATGATGCAGTTCTTCATTTTACAAAAACAGCTATTTGCAAATGTCATGTTAAAGATGGCATAGCTTAAGGATTTCACCACTGGAGGTGGCACATGCTGTGAATTGCATCAGGACCCCTTTAATACTAAAAGCCCCTGAAAAAAGTAAAGCTATGAGTGACAGGGCAGTGGCTTCTTGTTGTGTATGCAGTTATAAACAGTTGAGGAGGTGGAGAAATGAAAAATAACCTCAAAGTTTGTTCTGTTACCCCTGAAACATGCAATTAAGCTATACCCTGAGAAGGCAATGTACTATGAACTAAGAATCAAGATAATTGCTGAATTAATTATGTGTTGTCTTTGCAACGTAAAGTGCAAAGGACATCATAGTGTAATAGAAAGCAGAGACTTTCTCAAGATGTAGATTATGCACTATGATCTGCCTGGTATAGACAAAATCATAAAAGAAGGTTCCTATAATCTCAAGACGTTTAACCAGATGTGATTATTTCAATAGCGATTGTTTATTTTCACTTGCTTTATTTTAGGACAGTAAGTGGAAGTTAATTGTTTTCATGTTTTCAGCTTATTCCTTCCATGTGAAGGCTACCTAGGAAAGTAGCTACATATTCATAAATACAGAGAATCTCATCTATTTGCAGGACTCTGGAGCTAAAGGCCTTTAAGAAAGACATCAGCTCTTATGAAAAGCCCAATAAAGTTATGGGCGGTCAACACCCATTAACACCAGTACCTTTTCATCCAGGAGAAAAGCTGCTGAACTCTTCAAGCCCTTTTTACTTAGATTTCCACAAAACTGCCACTTGCAGAACCTCAACCTTGTTTTACAGCCAGGAGACATGCCTTCACTTCATGGAGAAGCAAAGGCCAGCTTATTGTGAAAGATGAACATTCCCACATCAGCCTAGAGGCAGTTTCTTGGTCCTGGTTCTCCATTGGTTCCTTCAGGGCCAGAAGGATCTCAACCCTTTTTGTTGAATCATTGGGGTTAAGTGGCAGAACCCAAGCCTTTCACAATTTCAGGGACAACTGCCTTTTAGAAAGCACCAGTCTTTCGCCTGAGTTTTTCCAGTCACTTCTCAAGTGTTACTGAAACATTGGAGACCAGAGGCTGAGGAAAAGCTCTCTGACATTAGGCAGAAAAGCCCTAGCATTTTCTTCTTGCACATGTGTAACTGCATTAATCAGAGACAGGCCAATTAACTGTGTCTGCCTTTCAGCTCTGGCAAGATGATCAAAACCTTCAAGCAAACATTTCTGTCCCTGGATCTGCAGTCCCCTCGGTGGAGCTCAGCAGAGACAATGGTAACCACTAAAGGCCGGGGGAAGAGAGCTTCTCTGCAGTCAGGGTGCTGCAGAGCTAAGGTGGATTTGGGATTCTCAGTCTGACAAGCATGAAGGAGTTGGAGTGTTACTTAACAGTTTGACACTGGGGGTATGGCTAGAGTCTGCATCAAAGAGGTTGCCCAGTGTTATGTCATTGTAACACTACTTTCATGCAGATTTAGAAAAAGCAGCTATTCATTTACATCATCCTTAATATTCACCTCGTGGTTACTCTGACTTTTGCTACCTTTCAGGCAAAGGATTATGAACTACGTCAGTATGAGATGGCAAAGTGGGTGAGCACAGTCATTAGAGGAGAAACCCAGAAAGAGGCAATGCGCCAGGGCTTCTGGAAACTCTTCCACTACATCCAAGGGAAGAATGAGAAAGGTACAGTGCACTGGTTTTGAGCTGCAAGAAGCACAAAAGGGAGATGAAGCTGAATAGTGTAAGACAGTAAATGAGCTGTGGGACAAAGCAGGTTCAATTTCCTGGCCTAACACCCTTGTGACTCCATTAGGCCATTATACCTGAGGCTGCCTTGGTTTCTGCTTTTGGGATAAGTCTGCATGATCCTTTACAGCAGCATTCAGGCACTGTCTTTGCTTGCAGCTTAGAACTCTTCCCCCCCCACCCCCTCTCCTCTAGAAATGAAAATTGGTATGACTGTGCCAGTGACATGCCTGATAAAACCTGGCTGCGCAGACTTCAAGATCTCTTTCTTTGTGCCATTTGAACATCAGGACTGTCCACCACAGCCCACTGACTCAGATGTGTTTATTGAAGAGCGGAAGGCAGCACAGATCTTTGTCCGGTAAGCAGCACCAGCAGAGGTGACAAACGAAGGCAGCTACTTAAAGGGGTTCATCTATTAAGACTCAAGTACTCTTTCTTACAGCTGATTTTTAACTGTGGATATATCCTGCTGTTCAAAGCCTTGACTGGCAAAACCTGAGCATTTAGAAATCTTTATACTTGGGTGTCTTACTAAGAACAAACAGAAATGACCCAAGTTTGAAACATTCATTTTTCAGCACTCTTGAACATTGCATTGAGTGGATTTTATAGGAAATGCGGCCTCCAGAATCATCTTCTCTTGAACACATTCTGTGCTACAGAACATCTAAATCACTCTTACACCCTCCTTTATTTGTAATCCCAAACTCCCACAGAACCTGTGTGGCAGTTCTTTATTACAGAAGCACCCAAAGCTACACTTGCCCTTTCTGCATGTATTAAAGTCACAGACAACAATCCATGTCAGCTAATGCTCTCATAATTGCAACTGACTTAAGAGGTTTGTGGTTTTTAAAAACCTACCTTTTAAAAAAGCATACATAGCCAGCCATATGCTCCCCCACCAGCGCCATAGCTTACCTAGTAACTACAAACTGCATCAGAAATGCTCAAACACTGCAAGGCTTTGCAAGCTTGGTTTCCTTCTGTGAAAATAAAAAGCAGGGGGGCTTGAACTCCTAACACCCCCCCCTTTCACTTTTACCAGGTCCTTTGGTGGATTTGCCTCCCCAGAGAAATATGCTGAGGAAGCTGAAGTCTTAGCCAGAATCTTAAGGAACAGAGGCCAACCATTCCATGAAGACTTCTTCTATACTGCAGGCTATGACAGTCCGTTCAAGCTCTTTAACAGGCACAATGAAGTGTGGTATTTTAAAAAGTAACATGGTGGGGAATATTAAGAGGCTACTAATCAGCTCTGAATGAAAACAGACCTTATTAATGGCTTTTGCGCAGAAGATATTTGCACAGGGACACAGGATCATATCTAATTCATTTTCTCTAGGATGAAATATCCTGGCTCAAAAAGCTTCAGCTCTTCTACAAGATATAACTTAGATTTAAGTAGATTGTACCCTCTGGAGTGGGAAGGAAATATGAGAAACCTATTCCTCTTACTGAAGCGTTCTAGGGAACACTAATAATTTGAAAGTATTCCTGCAGAAGTTTGGGTGTCTAGTTTTATTTCTAATGAGAAGTGTTACAGCAATAGCTCAAGTGTTATGGAAAATGAGTTCTTCACAGAGCTGACTTTTCCCATATTGATATTACTCCTGAGACAAGAGAAAGATGGGGGAAATAAAATGAATTTTTCAGAGAAGAAACCTATCACTAAGTGAATTTTGGGAAGCAGCAGTACCTTAGCAGGGTCTAGTGCCTCAAACAGTAACTTTTTTTTTCAATACTATTATCAAAATCCCCCACCTCTCAAACTTTTTTTTTCCCTCATGGAAACTGAATGCTGTCTTGCTCCAGACTAATGCCAGTAACCAGATTAGCCTAAGAGTCCAGTAGAAAAGGGTTAACAGTGTCCAAGCTGTAAGCTTACTCTGTACACACCATCTATGCCTGAAAATGTAATACCAGGCTTACTACTGGCCTGTAATTTTAGGAGAAAATACAGAAGTAATAGTGTTTAGCTCACCTACAAAACACTGATTACTACAATTATTTAGCTTTGTTCAGGTCTCGGTATTGGTCAGCTCAACCTCAGTCTGCACACTAGCAGTATTTGACCCCTAACTTAAAAGACACTTGCAGGACTAGCATTTAAACTAGTTTCATCCTGCTCTAAATCAAGCATTTGAAGCTTTATAGAAGTAGCCCAGAGCTGTTTTACAGCAAGCTGTTCAAGTCAGAAAGCACTTCACAACAACAGGTAGAGTTTACAAATTTTTATTCATTCCAATCAGTATCAGGCAAACATTACTAGTGTGGTGAAAAAAATCTTGGCTTTTTTAATGCTGTTTGTGCAAGTGTAACCCATTATCTGCAATCTTCCACCTACTAAGAGACATAAGATAAGACACCAAAGCAGCACAAGAAGCTTGCTGGGAACAACTCAGACCTTAGATTTTCATCTCTGTTCAGAGAGAGAGTTCAGGCTAAGGTTATCATCATTTGTTCCAGCAAATAAACTTCATTATTACTACAGTTATGCTCACCTTCTTGGTTCTTTATACAGCAGTTTCTAAGTTGCCTCCTCACCTAAAGCAAGAAACCACAATTAACATACACAGTTGCACAACTGCTAAAAGCCCCACAACTGCTTTGTAACCTCAGAGAAAAGTGGAACGGAAATGGTAATATCACAGCAATTCATTTGGCAGAATCAAATCTCATCAGTGGCTACAAAGATTCCCAGAAGTTTTTAAACAGAATTCATCTGCTGTGTGGTCTTACCCAATGAGGTTGCAGACAGCACAGTCCTTTTTCCCTGAGAAAAAAAAGAGACATTGTTTCAGAATGACACCACTATATGGAAGTTTAATTACTTATCTATGAAATGCTATTCAACATCTAGTTTTACCTACAAAGTGGCTGTATTTCAGCTGGCAGCTGACAAGAACTTCAATGTGCAACACCGACATGGGATATACAAAGCTTACAAATCCTAACCGAATTGGAAATACAGAATTACTAACACTGGAAGCATCAGAGGAAAGTACAATGCTACTCCTTACTTGAAAGTGAGAACCAGTCTGTTGGAGGAAAAAAGTTTGTACAGCATTCACCTACAACTCAATCCTAAATTTTTGTACAGCCAACATAATCGAGATTAGCAAAAATTACTGAGCAGTGACAATCACAGCATATAGGGTTGGTGCTTTTTTTTTTTTAAACTCAAGAGTGTAGTGTTATAATGTAGGTTCACAGAGTAGCCAGATACATCAGATATGAGTTATGATAGGAGTCATTTTTGCTACTGGTACATTCTGCTGTACTACATTATTAATGCTGTATTGGCTAAGTGGTCTCCACTAATTCAGGTCCTTTACTATTTCAACTGTGTGAGACATAGAGCAATAAAACCCCAGTTCTTAAAGTCACTGAGGCCACATCTTCTGTTCATGCAAACAGCACTCTACATAAAGCTTACCACCAACTACAGTTTGGGAATTGTCAGGGCATCTGCTCAGAAAGAGCCCTTGCTTTTCAAGTCAAATTTCAGAACTACATAGAAGCACATCATGTTTTATTCCCACAGTAGCAGAGTGGGAGAATCAGAACACAATACAGGGAAGACTATTATCAGACTAATTTTAGACACCACTATCTAGGCATTTAGCACAAAGACAAAATTCCAGTAATTGCCAAGCCCCATCTACTCTACACTTACCTCAGACATAAGTTAAGTCTTGTTTCTTACACAAACTCCCCACAAGCTTCACTCTGTAACAAGTGAAATTTTATTAACACACTACCCCTTGGCAGTGCTTCAAGAGTTAGTTTGAAAGTGGGTACTGTTTCAGCACAAGAGTCCTCCTCAGCCTCTTTCAGAGAGATTCCCATTGCTTAGACATAATCATCACAAACAGTACATACTTAGAGAAGCTTGATGTTTTGTTACTTTTGTTTCTCCTTAGGAGGACCTGGCCTCAGCATTTCAGACAATACCCCACAACCACATCTTCATTCACATCACATAAAAGCTCTAATCCAGCCATTAAGGCAAATGATTTACCACATAACTTCCAACTATTGAAGATCAGTGCTACTCCCTGTGAAAGCTCACTAAATTTAACCAGCAAAAAGTTAAAATAGCAAATAATGGTACTGGCTTTGGTCAGCACAAACTTTGCACTGCCAGGTTACCACATGTTCTTTCTTATCAAGTAGAAACTTAAGCAGTCCATAGCAGTTACATATTTCAACTGGTCCATGCTATTTCTTTTCAGTTACAGAAAGCAGTTAATATTTAAGTAGTAAACAAATCTTATGGCAATTGAGAAGCTAGCAGCTTACCAAGTAAGAAGCACCTGTCACCCAGTAGCCAGGAGTTCTCCCATTCTCAAATCTAGGATACACACACAAGAAAATGTCAGTCCAATGCTGACGTTGCTCTGAAGCCTCATTAGGACTTCCAGAAACTCCTCTGTCCATTTCTGTTAACAATCATCACCGCATCTTATCACTGTCTTTGGTCACAAAGTATGAGATCCAGTCCCTAGCACCTTGTGTAAGGGAACCCTGCAGGCTGCTGGTAACCTGTGATCTATTTGGCAGAGGTAAGAAAATCCTCAAGGAACATTTTGCTTAATGCTGCAGCTACACTGCAGTTAGAGACCAGATCTACTAACTTCCCCACCACCTGTCACACAGTTCTGACCAGTCATAGGCATGTGCTGGCAACTTACTTTTGCTGGTAGCACTACCAACCACACCGCTTCACAGCTTCACCACACCAGCCCTAGAACAAAGTAAAGTATCAGGACAGCACACATGTGCGTGCATGAGGATGTCATGTGGTCAGGTGCCTGAAGTCAGATAGAGCTAATTGCAGACCTCCATGATTAAAGTCAAGGTAGTCACATCTCATCACACAGGCATTTCGCATTGTTACTGAACAGCTATCTGCTTTAGGCTGAGGTTGCTACGGGGAAGAGGGCAAATACACAAACAGCACTATCAGAGCAACTTCACGAGCTCACAGGCACACAGCGAAGAGTTTGGCACAAACCAGCCTGTCAACGCTGAGTCTTATCCAGTAGTTCTCCCCTTAAGCATCCTCCTGTTTTGGCTGAGATGCAAGCAGCAGCCAACACTTGCACCTCCCCCCAAGCTTACATGCAGTTAAGTATTTAAGTTCTAGGCATATTTTTTTATGCTAAAACTTGCAAAGTTAAAACAAGTACTTACATTGCAATGAGAAATATTCTGGAAGCCTGCAAAGGAAGAGTTGCTATTAGATAGGGTCCAGCATAAAGTTTCAGAGTAAGAACAGTTCCAGTGAAATACTGTATCAGTGTTTAGTCAAGTTTTATCCTCATTGGGATCAGAGACCTGATTCAACATCATCTACAGTAGACTGCAACACTCCCACCCCCTTCCACAAGGGGGACCTAAAGCCATTTCCCAGCACTGCCCAACACCCTTGAGATCCTAATTCCTCAACTACAGAGACTGCTGGAACTGCAGAAAGGAGCAAATCTTTATGTCCAAAAGCTAACTTCCAAGCTCAAACACAGCACAGCAAAACGAAGCATCCATCTAAAAAATTATTTTCAGTTACCTCCAATTAGGAAGCCCTTGTCTTCACCAACATCAGTAACAGGTGAAATTGCTTTTCACACTGGAGGCACAGGTATCCTCTGTCCAGGGCAGCCTGCAAAGCAGCAAAACACTTGCAGAACTTGGGAGCACTAACACCAGATCAAGCAAGATTTTATTACTGAAATAGCAGATTTGCTCTGCTGTATTTGTGTGTAATTTCAGAAGCACAGCTACTCTATTTGTCCTACTAAATTTTTCATGTTTGGCCCATTTACTGATCTTCCAAGGCAAGTTTTCAAAACACCTTCAGAGCAAAAGTAGTGTTTCACCCTCACCTTTCCACATGAATTGCCTAACAGCCTAAGGTAGAGGAGGCTGCATCAGATAGGAGCGAAAGACAGTAACAGCGTGATCACCATGGGTCATCTGCTGAACTATGCTGTCATCACACACAGCCTTTTACACATATTGGGGGTATAAATTAGTTTTTACAAATGCAGGCAATACAATATTTACCTTGCACAGCTTATAGCTTCGTCACCCAGTGTCTGCAACAAAGAAAGAAAAAAAGTCAGATTCCCTCAGCCTTCATGGCCAAGCTACACCTCCTAGCAAGAGATCACAGGAGCTAGATACATCAGATAGGAGCGAAAGACAAAGCTCTGCTCGTCACAGGATATTCTGCTGAACTATGCCATCATCATTGTATCTGCATTTGAGCAATAGTACCAAGCAATCACCTTTTGTGACAGCTTTGAAAAATTGAAGTTTTCAAAAAAAAACCACAAAGAAATATTCAAGAGCTTTTGAATACTAGCCAGTATCAATTGTTTCTGCATATTAGTGGAAATTAATCCCAAAGCACTTCCCTCCCATTTTACACATCCCACCCTTTCCACTGCAGTGTTTCAGCAGCTCCATGGAAGAAACCCCTAAAAAGACTACACATTTCTCACCAGGTAACATTTCTTCTGCAAGTCTTCCAATTGCAAGATACAAATCCTGGAAGAAAAAAAAGCTTATGAAGTCTATTCAGAAGTCAAAACATCAAGGAGAAATCCAAGTTGTTGTGCCTCAGAGGAAAGTTATGGTGGTAAAAGTGCTCATCATTCTCTTGGTCAAGAGTAGCAAATAAGTGTCATCATTGTGGCACCAGAGGGAAAACTTTGCTCTGGGAATAAAGTCTGCCTACTGATCTTATTAGAACAAAAGATGCTGTCTAGACAAACACCAAGCACCATTTTGTGTTGAATTTGCAGGAAGTACTTTTTACCTTGTGAAGCAGCATGAAGTCTCCATATTCAGTGGCAGATCTGGAAGAGACACAACAGTTTCAGCCACTTGTAAAACTAGAGGGAGTACCTCTGGCAGTGACACTAACCACAGAAAAAAGCCTCAGCACAGAGTTTTCAGAAATCACTTCTGTCCACTACTCTTATACTGAAACCATCATAGGCTCTCCAATTTAGTTAACAAATCCTGAAAACAGGTTTTCTGAAACATGCATCAGGCACTTTTCTCCAAACAACAAACTATTTATTGCTGTGGATGGTGAAACAGCAGTAAAGGAGAAAAGGGCATCTAAGGTACTGTTGTATGTAGTCTGGTTACAGGATGACTAGTGGTTCAGAAACCACAGGAGCCTCACATCCACTTTCCAGTGGAAAGAAGGTGAAGAGGCAAAGAAACAGGTGACTTTTCCCAGTAGCAAAGTGAGGACTGCCTGAAGAGACACCACAGGCAATTACTGGAACACTGGTCCTATAATCTCCTGAGATACAGGACTACTTCAGGATAGTTTCTCTAAGTGTACCTACACATTATTTCTCCATTTAAACTCTGTATTTCAGAACCAACACCTACCTGTTTTGTAGCTGCAAGAGGCAAGAGTGTAGCTGACATCTTGAGCTGAAAACAAGAATGAAGATGCTATGTTCAAAACAGTACTGAGCCTTAGAGTAAATCTCTCCCCTGACACAACTTACACTTAGCTCTTTGAAGAGACAGAAGGCCACAAAAATAATTGCTAGCCCATAGTTTTAAGTGGGACAGAACCACTGAACATCTTAATTTTCTACAGCTTCAATCCTAGTGTATAAACACCAGATCAGTCCTGCAACCATTAACTTCATTTGACTGCTCAGAAACAACCACATGGTGTTTCAGCCATGCCAGACACTCCACTACACACTATTCCATGCCCAGCTCAGAAATGTTGGTATTCATCACCCTCTCAGATGTCCCTACCAACAGTTTTCATCATGTGCAGGCACATGGAAGTCCAAATGGGCTATCATACCAGTTTAACATGGGGCCTTTAATTGTGACACTTGGAAAGCTAACTATTACCCAGAGCACATGATACATGTAAAGCTGTCCCTCATTTACCAATAAGCTATATTCTGCAGGTGACAACCTCCACCCTACCCACAACAGAAGGGCTCTCCCCAGCCTGGCATCTGTTTCCAAGCATTGATTTACAGAGAACAGGTAACCCTTAATCCCACCACAACACTACTACATTTTGTACAACACTTTCCACTTAACAGTCAAAGCTACCTCTCTAAGGCCTAGCGCAGAGTTTAAAAAAAAAAAAGAGAAACCCAACACTTATCTCTGCAGCAGGCACATGCCATCTCACCATCTTCCACCAGCATTTCCCATGGGAAAAGGGTTCCCAGGTGAGACCCTGCAAGACGAACACCACCCCACTTCTCACTAGACACCCCCAAGCTATCACCCCATCAGACCCGAGTCCAGGCTGCAGGCTTGTTCCTGTAAAAGCCAGTTGAAGAAACTCTCCAAGACTCAATTTTGGAGTTTTAGAGCACACACTGTTAAATGGGTCGGTGGTCTTTTGCGTTCTTTGAGAGCCTCTGGTGGTCATTTTCTTGGTGTCCTCTAACTGAACACTCCCTTAAGGCATGCGCAGTGTGGGTCATCCCTAATGGTTCATCTCTTCTTCCCAGTTAGCTGGTCCTAGGTGGTTTTAATCAAAGCTCAGCAAGGCCTAAGGCTTGTTATCTATTTGTGCATATTATTAACAACACTCAAGGTTTTCTCATCTTTTTCATACATACTAAAGTTTCAAAGTCGCTAAAGCAAGCATAAATGAAGCACCAGAGATACAGTGGAGTCTTCCATCTCCAGCCTTTATTCAAGGCATCAACTTCCTCCTTTTATTGAGACTTTGGACCTAAAAATCCAAAGCCTCAATATTTAAACTTGACTTTCATGTACAATTGACTACAGCACTGAATCACAATAGAGGCCAAGTTGCACACAATTATAACTATTATAATAACAAATTCTTTAGCCATGTCCAGTTTGGTAGCCATGAGGCAAGTTTATGCCCTAACTCTTCAAATCCCCAGGACTTATCATCCTCCATAACTTGATGCAAGATTTCTGTTTGGTCCCAAATTTCTGCTACATTGGTAGAAATTCTACCACCTTGGTCTATGTACGTACAACAGCTAGTAATAATTGTGCAAACACCTCCCTGTGAAGCCAACAGCAAGTCAAGAGCCATTCAGTTTTGCATCGCTACCTGGGATAGACTAAATACATCAATTTGTAGTGCCTGCACAGCATCAATGGTTCTGTTTTCAATGTCTTCTGTTGCAGCTGATATATTTACAATTGCCTTCTCCATTTCACTAATTCCAATTCAAGGGAGAAACCATCTGACAAAACTATTGAATCGTGAAGGACAATCTACAATGGGATTATAAACCCTCCTGGTTCATTTGAGAAAGGTCCTCACCTACCCGCTCTGTTTATGTAGTTTGTCAATTATTGTCATATTGGGAACTATGGCTCCAAATGTACATGCTCCTTGCCAATCGGGAGGTAGTATTTTCCAAGCATGTATTCCATATAACCAATACCAACTGCTTCCTTCTGGGACTGGGAGGCCAAAATAACTTGACATATTTATATAACTTAGTGTGGGCCTCCAATACGATCCAGTCCTATTACATCCTGAGAAACATCCTACAAGTTTTATTTCGATTGGCAATGTACTTATCACAGCCATCATCTCCAGATCTAAGGGAATAGGAACTTAGAGAGTCATTACCTGGCCCATATAAGCATACAGTGGAATTCAGATTATCTTTTAGCATGGTGACTTGCAACTTTTCTTGTCTTTTTGCAAAAAAACTTGGCCACCATGCATTGTCTGGATGTCCCATAGCATATCATGGATTGTTAATTTATTTATTGGTAGTGGTACTCCTATCAAGGCTAGGCTTTGGCCTTCTCCTGAAGTTGAATTCAGGTACAAATCCAACCCTCACTTTTACAGAGTATGTGGGTTATATTCTGTGTTAGGATTAAATGGAGGTTTTGATCCCAAGGTGATGTCTGGCACACTGACTTATTGCTACCATAATTGTTACAAACAAAAACATAAAATTCAGTCATAATCTTCTCAGTTTCAGCTTAAGGGGAGACTGTTGTTCAACTGTCCACAAAGCGGGAGCCCTTTTAATTCTGGAGTAATGAATCCACAGCCCTTTCCACTGGACCTTGACAGCTATGCAAGTCATCAAGTGTACTTGGAATGGTCCTTTCCATTTTTTAGTTAGCAGCTCTGAATTCCACCACTTGATTATAAGCCAGGGACTGGGTCTACATGAATGGGCTGGTGTATCCAGTAATTACGTGAACCCATTTCCCCTTTAATGTAGATTGTCCCTGGTATATGTGGGGCCTGGTAAGGCCTTCCATAAAGTAACTCATAAGGGCTCAAGCTGTTTTTGCCATGAGGTTGTATTCTAATTCTTAACAGTGCTAAAGGTAATGCTTGTATGCAAGTCATTGATGTTTCCTAGCACATTTTTCCAATTTGCAATTTAATTGTATAGTTCCTTCTTTTTACTTTCCCACTTGATGGTGGCCTGTAAGGGGCATGGAGATCCCATGCTATGGCTAAGTTTTTGCTCAATTGCTTTATAACTTCAGCAACAAAATGTGGTCCTCTGAGAACATTCCTAAAGGAACATCAAACCTCAGGATAAATTTTTAACAAGATTTTAGTTACTTCCCTAGCTCTGTTGGCAAGACAGGGAAAAGCCTCTGGCCATCCAGTAAAAATGTCAACTAGAACAAGGATGTATCTATATCCCCCTTTTCTAGGTAGGTCTGTAAACTCAATTTGCCAATAATTGCCTGGGGAACTTCCTCCTTTTGTAACCACCAAAATTAACTTCTTGCTGGTTTTTAGGTTACTTTTACAAAAAATTTAACATTTTTCTGTAATGGATCAGAATTTCTGTTGTTGCCTGGCTTATAACTATTTTTTGAAGATGTTTTACTAAATTTTCAGTTCCCCTATGTACTTTATTATGTTCTCACCTAGCAATTTCTCTCATTAATGAGGGTGGAATTACTACTTGCCTTGTGGGCCTAACAGCCTGTAAGGCCTTTATTAATTTGGCACCTTTATTATCATATTTAGGTGGTGGTTTAGGTAAAGTTATTTCTTCTTCTGAGAATAATGCCATTATGCCTGTTTCTGCAGCCTCTTTAGCAGCTTATTGATTACCTATTTCTGGTGGGGTCCTTCCTGTTTGATGGGCTTTGCAAATGCATTATTGCAACTGTTGTCAGCTTCCGGATGCTCTCCAATAGTTCTTATATTTGTGCAGCATGCTTGATTTCAGTTCCTTGTGCTGACAGTAGTCATCTCTCTCCAGATGGCTCCATGGGCATGTCAAATTCCAAAAGCATATTTAAGAGTCTGCCCAGGTATTAACCTTTTTCCCTTCACTTAGTTCCAATGCTCAAGTTACTAGTTCTGCCTTTTGGGCTGATGTTTTGGGAGATAAGGCTCATGCCTCTGCTATGCCATCTAAGGTCATCACAGCATATCCTGACAATCTCTTCCCATGACAAAGAAAACTACTGCTGTCAGTATATAAATCCCAGTCTGGATTTTCCAATAGAACATCTTTAAGATCCAGACAGCTAGGGTATGTTTCTTCCACTGAAAGCAATCATGTTCTTTTGGAGAGTGGAGAGAAACACTGCAGGATTGACAACTGAAATAGTCTTGAGATCAATGTCATCTTGTTCCAGTACTACTACTTGGTGTTTCAGTGTATGGCTGGGGGACAACCAATGCCCCCCTTTTGGTTCCAAAACTGTGGCTACCATGTGATACATAGTGATCCTAAAGTAAATTTTCAAGCCTCTTGAATTACCAATAGTGCAGCTGTTACTGCTCTGAGGCAGCTGGGCCATCCCTGACTCACATTCTCCAATTTTTTGGAAAAAATAGGCTATAGTTCTCCATTGCCCCACTAAAAACTGTGCCAGAACCCTAGTGCCACTCATCATCACTCACAACTGAAAAGTTCAAAAAATTTTGTCAGGTCTGGCAATCCCACAGCAGGGGCTATCATCATTGTTTGTTGTTTAAACACAGCTCTGCTGTCATTTTTCCATTCAGGAGTCCCTTTTTGGGAGTCTTTTAATAATTCATATAGAGGTTTTACAAACAGCCCATTATTTACAACCTCCAGGCGACACCATCCTGTCATGCCTAGAAAAGCTTGCAGTTCTCTTGGTGTACACAGCTTGGGGAGACAGCAAATATCTTCCTTCCATTCAATTCCCAATTATCTCTGCCCTTTTAGAATTTCAAAGTCAAGATAAATTACCATTTCCTGGACAATTTGCACCTTTTCCTTTGATACTCTGTATCTGCCAAGTCCTGAAAAGTTCAAGAGGCTTACAGTCAAAGAAAAACATTGTTCTCAAGTTTCTGCTGCAATTAAGATACCATTTACATACTGTAATACAGTTCCCTGTCCATTTTCTTTCCTCCAAATCTAATTCCTTCACCAGCTGATTTCCAAAAATAGTTGGGCTGTTCTTGAAGCCTTGTGGCAGAACAGTCAAGTACACTGTCTTTCACCCTGTTTCAGGATTTTCCCCAATCAAACGCAAAAGGCTCTTGACTTTCAGAATCCAAAGGAATGCAGAAAAAGGCATCTTTCAGATCTAAAGCTGTGAACCAGCCTTGTTTGCTGGTGAGGGCAGTTAGTAACATATATGGGTTTGCAACTATCAGATGTCTATCTTGTATTATCTGACTGATCTTGAGCCAAACAATAATCTCTTCCATTAGCTTTCTTTACTGGTAAGATAGGTGTATTATATCAAGTCACATTCTACCAGCAACTTGTATTTAAAAAATTTCTGAACTACTGGTATCAAGCCAGTTCTTGCTTCTAATTTTAAAGCGTATTGTTTAATTCTCACCCATAACAATCCTGAGTTTAGATTAATTCTTACTGGTTCCTCTCTTAGGCCTTCCTGGAACTTCTCCTGCCCAAATGATGGGAAACACTGCATCTTCTGTTTCCTCAAGGTATCTTGTCTGCTTTGGGATTTATATCCTGGAATAACAAGGCTGTGGTTTCAACATATTTAGATTCTGGGATTAAAATTTCAATTTCCCAATCCTTGGAACTGATTTCAGCTTCCACCTTTTCAAGTAAATCTCTACCCAGTAAAGGTCTTGGAGAATTTAGAAAATATGAACTGGTGAGTAACCCCTCATTTTCAAAAAGTTTAAGTTTCAGGGGTTTGAAAAATGGCCAGGTCTCACAAGTCCCTGCCACACCAATGACACCTATGCTTTTGTTACTTAAAATTTCCTTCTAGTGTATTTAAGGCCAAATACATAGTCCCAGCGTAGACTAAAAATTCTATTTCCTCAACTCCCAGCTTTGCTTTAACCAGAGGTTCTGCTGGAAGAGGTTCCTCCAGTCTGTCAATCCTCTCCCATCGTAAGTAAAGGAATTGGAGAGGTATTTCATTTCAAGAGAGGACAATCATTTTTCCAGTGTGCTTCCTTTTTACAGGAAGCACACTGATTTTCTCCTGGGGGGGCCTGGGATTATGTGATGGCATAAAGCCTCCCCTTCCCTGGCCTCTTCAAGGGTACAAGCCTCTTCTTTGACCAACCTCCAATACTGCTATCAGCCTACTGTTTTGTCATTTCCTTAAGCCTCTCCCTATTTCCATACACAATCCAAGCTACATCTAGCAATTAGCCTAGGTCTCAAGCATCACTTCCTTGTAGCTTCTGCTAACTTTCTCCTTATGTCATCTGATAACTGCCCTATAAATGAGCTAGGTGGTTTCTTCCTTCCTCCAAATCAAGGTTTATAGTTGTATATTTTAAAACAGCTTCTTCCAATTTGTTCATAAAATCAGTAGGATATTCTTTCCCATCCTGTTTCATTTCATACAATTTGAACAAATTAATAGCTTTAGGTATCACATTTCAAATACCAAGCAAAATCCACTTTTGATACTGATTCAGAAGCTGCCTCTATCTTGGTATATTTGGATCCCAATTTGGATCTACAGAAGGAAAATGGACCTCAACGGTCCCTGGCAAAGTTCCCAAAGCAACTTGTGCCTCTACTTGTGTTTCTGTTCCACAAACCATTTCTTTTTCTGTGCTATTAAAGAAAATTTGCATAATTGCTTCACTATCTTCCCAATCAGGATCCTGAGCTTTAATCATCATTTCAGAAGCACTAGCTACCATATCCAGATCATCCCTATAACTTCCAGCAGCCAATTTCCAATTAAGATCAGTAATTGAAAACTGAGCTTTTACAGTCACCAGTCCCTCATTTCCCACAGCCTGTCACAGGAGTGCCTGTATAACTTCCCCTTACTTGCCTCATTTGCCAGGCTATTGGGCTAAAACCCTCAGCCCCTACGACTGACTCATCCCCTTGAGGGTGGTATTTTCACAGCTTTCTCCATTCTCCGCCCCTGGAACATCATACACAGTATTTGAGGTTCCCAACCTTCATGCAGGGGCTATTACTAAATCAGTATTACTCTCCTTTTGCTTGGAAACTTTCAAACACTACAGGCAGAACAACACCTTTTCAAAGTTTTACCCTTCTCCTTTCCCAAAGCCAAGACAAGGGGATCACTAGGTACAAGATTTATACCACATTCCTTTTGCCATTCCAGATGTCTCCTCAAAGTAAAGGCCATATCCACATAAAACACTTAATCCAACTTTCCTTCTCTGCTCAAGAATAACATTAATTATAATTAAAGTGTTGTAATTTAACATACTATTCACAAGTCACTTTTCCATCATCCAATTTACAGTGGCAACCGCTGATTACAATACTTACATCTTCCCTTGTCATGACCCTAACTGGGGGTCCAGCAATCTGTTTCCAATGTTTAAAGACACACCCCAAAGATGACTTTTTCAGGATGCCTTGCTTATATTTAATGTGGGTGGGAAATCGTCTAAGTAGCAAGATAACTATATGATCTAAGCGAACAGAAATAAATCCATAATTCCAATAGCCAAGTTCTGATAACCAAAATTCAGAGACCACCAAGTTGGGAACTTTTAACCCCTTTAGCCAAACCAGAACCCAGGCTTATCAGAACAAATCCAATAGGTACGCTTCCAGCCCAACCCTGCATAGCTTTCACTGCATCTTATGGGCAGGCAACCAAAAACCAACACACAGAATGCTCTTAAACTTACCAGGGGTCTTTCTTTGAGCTCTTTGGTCCAGGGATTAGAGGTTCTCCCTAAGAATCCCTCAATGCTGCTTAGACATCCCATAATCCCACGGATCTGACAGTCTAGAAGTAGGGTCCCACCAGGGTCACCAAAACTGTTACTGTAAAAGCCAGTCAAAGAAACTCTTTTAAGACTCAATTTTGCACTTTTAGAAAGCAGGCATTCTTTATTGCAGTGCTGGATGCACAGATGATAGCTCCTCCTAGTGTGCATACTGCTACCTACAGCAAGCAAACCTTACATTGTTCTAATAGATATTCATTACATTTCCCGAAATTATACATATTCATGCTATTTCTCAAAAATTATTTACATAGTGTCCACCCTTTTGGGCATGCACTATTAAACGGGTCGGTGGTCTTTTAGACCCTCTGGCAGTCCTTTGAGCTCTCCCTTAAGGCATGCAGATCATCCCAAACGGTTCATGTTTTCTTCCCAGTTAGCTGGTCCTAAACTGTTCCTCCTGGCTGGTTTAAATCACAAAGCTCAACAAGGACTAAAACTTTTTATCTATTCGTACATACTATTAACAAATGTCAAGGTTTTTCTCATCTTTTTCGTACATACCAGTTTCGAAGTTGCTCAAGCAAGCATAAATGAAGCACCAGAGATACAGTAGAGTCTTCCACATTCAGCCTTTATTCAAGGCATCAGGCTCAGCCTCCCCGCAGAGCTCACGCCTAGGGCAGGCACTACCCAGCCCTCCTCACAGCGCCGCGGGATGACGGGCCTCAAGGCCAAGGCTCCAGGGGCCTGCCATCTCCCTGGGGCCTGCGCCGGCCTCCCCTTCCCACAGCCCCTATGGGGGATCCACGAGATCCCCCTTCCCACTAGATCCCGTACTGGGGTCTCCGCTAAATTGCCCTGCCCCGCCGCACCCCCTCCTCCCCCCTCGGGGCCGCCACGAGGCGGAGTCCCCTCAAAACTCCCCAGCGGCCTAGACCGCAGACCGGGCCCCGGCGACGCAATCCACCTCCATCCTCCCCCGCCAGCGGCCATCGAGGACCAAGCCCTACCCGCAGCGCCTCCACACCGCCTCCCGGAGCGGCGCGGGCCCACGCCGGCCAGGAAACCTCCTCCACTTACCAGCAGCTCCCCACCCAGCAGCCCGTCCACGCAGCGCTGCGGGCCAAAAAGACCGTCTCCGCCCCTGCGCGCCCTTTATATCAGGACGGCGCCGGTCACGTGAGCGCGGAGCGCGGATCC
>JANZLQ010000095.1:31350490-31384530 GCA_026212715.1 Elanus axillaris
CAGTCTGTGCTCCCCTTCCTCCTCCCCTCAGGGCCGCCGGGCCCGCTCCCCTCACCCCCTGCCACCTGCTGGCCCGTCCCCGTCCCCGTCTGGCCCCGTGACCCCTGGGGTGAGGGGCGGCCGGGTGCGGGTCCGCCCTCCCCGCGGGTCGGGGTCCTGCGGCGCCGCTCCGCAGCCGTCAGGGCTGAAAACGAAGCGTAAGGGGCAGGCGCAGGCCGGGGAGTTACGGCGTGGGAGCGATGTAGGGGGGAGCTTGGGAGCGGCGGTGGGTTTGGTCTTTGAGCTGAGGCGGGGAGGGTCGCGAAGGGCAGCGTCTCTCAGCTCGGGTTAGAGTTACCGCTGGTTTTATCTTCGTTAAGGTCCCATCGTGATTTGAAAGTAGTGGAGGTGACCAGCCGCGGTTAAAATTCGGGCCCGAAAGCCGAGACTTTTCAGTTCCACCTCCTCTGTCCGGCTCCCCAGCTGGACAGTTTTCTGACAAAGGATGTATTCAGCGTGAGCATCGTATGCTGGCGATGGTCCGTCCCAGCTTTTTACGAGGGCCTGATGGATCGAGAGTTTCTCCTGGTCTTGGGAGTTGCACTTGGCTCACAGGGTGAAAGGCATTTTCTGAGACAAGTAAGTCCAAGTCTCAGCTGGCGACACTTTAAATTGTATTAAAAATAGCTAAGTGTCTCCGTATGTTCTCCATGAAGAGCATGGCTCAGCTGGAGATCCAACTCACCCTGCAGGTAAAGGCTGGGATGATGAACTTGCAGTCCGGCACCAGGAAGGGCAAAACCGGAGATGTCATTGTGCTGCAGGCTGAGGTGCATGAGCTCATGATAGACGCCTTACCTGGGAGGACAGAAATCCTCTTCTGACGAGGGTAGTTTGAACAAAGCAGATAGCTTCACCCTCGCTGGCCTCTGACTAAGGTTGTCCCCAAAGCGTACCGTAAAATGCTGCTTCCTCGATACCGAGGTAAGCACAGCTACATGGACCCTTCCCTGCCTTTGGAGCAGGAGCTTGCAAATAGTTTTTCAGACTCCCCTGGAAGCAGCTGACTTCTTACTGGGGCCATACACAGCCACGCTCAGTAATCAAGATCTGATTATTATTTTTTCCCTTCTCTTTCTGTATGTCCCGAGCTGACTCCCTGAGAAACGAATGGTTGGCCTCTGCCGCAGCCTCACCTCCCTGCACGAGCCTATCTGGGCGCAGGCTGCCTCCACAGGGGTGTTTCACCTCGCAAAGGGTGCCTGCCCCCCTTGCCTTTGCTTGCCTTCCTTAAGAGAATGCTTTGGGGTCTATTGCTTTAGAAGCAGGTGGTCTGGGAAGATGATGAGATTACAGGTTCCCCAGTCCTGTAAACATTTGCACATGCTCGATGTGATTTCGGCTGTGTACCCATTCGTAATGGTATAAGCAAGACGGCTCATTTGAGGAAAACCCTGCCCTTGTTTAAGTGCTGCAGGTTAGTGCTAGAGATTCCAGCCCCTTAAGAGAGGAAATGACCTATTCAGGTTATTTGCCTTTCATTTTTTATTTTAATGACCATCGGTACAACACAAACACTGAGCAGACAGTGGGGAAAGATCAATCTGATAAGATTTGGTGTTTCTCTGTGGTTTGGGATGGGACGTCATGTAATGGCTAGCTAATCCTGCTGCTGTACACTCCAGCAAGAGAATGATAAAGCTTGATGTTTCTGATTGTGCTTGGGAGAACGCAATTCCTCCATGCTACATTTTTTCTTTCTTTTATTTTTTCCTTCTAAAGGGGAAGGGGGCAAAAAGCTTTCAGACCTTCTTACTACATCAGAAGAAAAAAGGAAAACAAGATACCACCCCCATTTCCTCCCCTTTGCATGTTACTCATAACGTTACAGGTAAGATGTCAGAATTTCTATTTCACCTTGTTCCATGCATTTGAAGTTCTGCTCTTAACGTTGTATTGACACGGACCTGTGTGCTGTAGTTCCTTGATTTTTCTGAGGTTTATTGCTTTCTTCTAAAGATAGGGGAAGGGGAGGAGAAGCCTTTAGACATAGTGCTGTTAAGCTGTACCTTGTGAAGTTCTGTACACCCCTGATCTCACCTACCCCAGAGACACGCAGCCATCCAGCCATTTAATAATCTCTTTGCACAACTTCACAAGGTTGACAGGCTGTCCTGTGGCTTCAGGTTCAGTAGCGTATTTTGCCAAGTTTGCACACAGTCTGCTTGGGCACACGAACATGCACTGTTCATGCACACAAACTGCACCGTTCATAAATTAAAAAAAAAAAAAGCCCTTCAAAGGCACACATGCTTTCCTGTGTACTAGTCCCTTCAATTCTGAGATTTCTCGGAGTAGGTGCTATGAGCCTCAGTATTCCCAGCCTGCCTGAAATTGTTTTGATATCTGTAGCACACTGCTTAATTGACACTTAAGATGCCATCCAGCTTGGAAGCTTTTCATGCCACAAGTGGTCTTTAATAAACTTACTTACTTTACTTTTTTTTTTCTTTTTGGGTGAGTTTATGTCTAATTTTGGATCATTCCAAATTTTTACCATATATGGTCAGGGCTCCTCTTCAAACTTTGCCAAAATGAAATGTGATGATTATAGAAAAATGAATTATGGAAAGGGAAACTAGGAAAGCTAGTTTGTTAATCCCCATTGTTCATAAGTTGTCTTTTGCTGTGTACAGTATCTCAATCTACACAAATACCAGCTTGTTTTGCCAGGGAGTCACTTGTGCCCAGTGGATGGTCTAGGTTGGTGTTTAGAACTGGATTCTGTTCTTTTTCTTTTGCTGTCCTGTTCCATATTTTCTGCCATGTGTCAGAAACACCACGTATGATGAATATCTTGGGTTTAACGATGTACTTAAGATGCCTTGAGGTCAAATGTGTGCCAGTCAGCTTTTGAAGAGTCTCTCAGGAGGATTTAGGTCCCAGTGTCTCCTTCCTGATTCCTGTTCTACAAAGGAGGGATAACAATATTGCTTTCCCTTCTCAAAGTGCTTAGAAGGTGCAAGTGCTAAGTATTTTAATCCATTATGCAATCAGTTGCCTATTTTTAGTACCTGAACCATTTTTAATGTTCTTTTTACAATGCAGATGTGCTTTTATCGAGGCTGACAGAACAAACTGTTTCAAGCACTTAAGCCACAGGGAATGGGGATCTATCGGGGGCTGGTTTAACATAACTCTTGTGAAATGTGGTGTATGGCACAAAAAGATCAGAGAACTGCTGTGAGGCACTTCTAAATTAAAGGGTGAGAGAGTTCTCTAAAAATCCAGTATTTCAAACTGCATAAAAGTAGGTGAAAACCGTTTTAAATGCTAATGATAGACTAGCTCTGTTAACGATGCTATCTTTCCCCCCCTTTCCAGTAGGGTTGTGCACCTACAACTGGGACAGCCATGGAGAAGAGTGGGAATATTCAGTTGGAGATTCCTGACTTCAGTAACTCTGTCCTGAGCCACCTGAATCAGTTACGCATGCAGGGTCGCCTGTGTGACATCGTGGTCAATGTCCAGGGGCAAGCTTTCCGTGCTCACAAGGTGGTGCTGGCTGCCAGCTCGCCCTACTTCCGTGACCACATGTCCTTGAACGAAATGAGCACCGTTTCCATTTCTGTCATCAAGAACCCTTCTGTTTTCGAGCAGCTCCTTTCCTTTTGTTACACCGGTAGGATATGTCTGCAGCTGGCTGACATCATCAGTTACCTAACAGCCGCCAGTTTCTTGCAGATGCAGCACATCATAGACAAATGCACACAGATTCTTGAGGGAATTCATTTCAAAATTAACGTGGCAGAGGTGGAAGCAGAATTGAGCCAGACCAGGACAAAGCATCAGGAGAGACCACCGGAGTCCCACCGGGTGACGCCAAATCTAAACCGTTCTCTGAGCCCACGTCACAACACCCCAAAGGGGAGTCGCCTGGGCCAAGTTAGTACGGTGCTGGACATTCGGGAGCTCAGCCCACCCGAGGAGTCCACCAGCCCCCAGATAATTGAGCAGAGTTCGGATGTGGAAAGCAGGGAGCCCATACTACGGATTAACAGAGCGGGACAGTGGTACGTTGAGACAGGAATGGGAGACCGCGGGGGACGGAATGACGACGACGTCCGGGTGCTGGGAGGAGTACGCATTAAAACAGAGAACCTGGAGGAGTGGCTCGGGGCAGAGCATCAGCCCTCAGGAGAGGATGGGAGCAGCGCTGAGGAGGTCACTGCTATGGTGATTGACACCACGGGCCATGGATCAATGGGCCAAGAGGCTTATGCATTAGGGTCCTCCGGCGCCAAAGTGGTCAGGCCAACCAGCAGCGAGATTGACAGGTGAGTTTTCTTTTAACTTCATTACTGACCTTGGCTGTAGGAGGAGATTGTGCAAGATTTTCACTTGGCTGGGTTTGTCGCTTTGAAACGTTTCCCCCTTCTATCTCCTGTGGCCATCTCAAGCATAAGCATTGAAGGAATTCTATTCCTGGTGTTAGGAAGTGTATCTGGTTGAGTTACAGGATTTTGGCTGGGTAGTGATCAGACCAGGATCTCCAGGTGCAGGCTAGCTTGGGAAATAAATTATTAGCACTTAGAGGTGCATAGGTTGGAATCTCTACCTCTCGGTGTTTCAACTGAGGTGGGATTTTTGTTTCAAGAGGGTGTTCAGTTCAGCCTCAGTAGATACTGGGCTCAGCCTCGGAATTAACGAGGTCACATACAGGATGTGTTACGCAAAGTGTCATTGCAATGATGCCTTCTGGCCTGAAAATCTGGGGGTGGTTCTGTGTGAGAAACAAGCCAGTCACCAGCTGTAGGTCAAGAGGCAATTTTCTTCCCGGTGGTCCGGGACAGCAGTGGGTTGTGGGTTTACATCTTCTGAAGCAGTTGAGGTGGGGAGCCCATTGGCCTCCGCTGTTGTTTTGATTGATAAGGAAAAGCAGAAAGCCTTTACTGAAAATAAGTGGTGAAATCTGCTGTGCTTTGATTCTCCATCCCTCTGCTTCCCCTCCACTCCAGCATTTGTTTTCTCGCCCTTAGCTCAGGCCAAAAAATGGATCCAATAAAGGGCAGATCTGTTGTGTCTGGGGCATTTGTATTTGTGGGGCTTCTCTTCACATCTGCCTCTCTTCTCTTCTAGCTCAATCCCTCTGGTCCCATGGGGGAACAGCTACCTGGAAGCAGTGGATATTCTGTCACTTGTTGCTTAATAAATCAATCAGTGGGAGTCAACTTGAGCTGGCCTTTGGGAGAGTGATCCTTTCCTAGTTCCTTAACTCTTTTTCATGGATCAGCTAGCCTTAAGCATCTCTTTTTGCACTGCATTCCATATCCACTGTTTCCCACCTGGAGTCCATCACATCACGTTCGTTCACACTTGAAGAGGGGAGAAGGGCGAGGGTGGTGAATGAGAGGTGCCCTTAGAGAAATGGTTTTTTCTCCTCTTGTACAGTTCCTGAGTCACTGAGCCCATATCGGTTTACTAGCGATAGCATCTGAAAAGCTCTTTGTTACTGAACTGGAAGCCATATGACTCAGTTTTATTTTTCAGATGTTAAGACTGAAACCACAGACCAGTATGACTTGGTTTTTCCTTAATACTTGCGCTGTTCCGCCTCCTGTGTGTTAGCTGGTGAGGATGAAGAGATGCTATACAGGTGCCTCTATTGCTCACCCGTTGTTCTAAACACCGTAGTGACCTGATGCCCATTAAAAACTCCGTTTACACTCTTCCCCCACCCCACAGATTTAGCCCTTCTGGCAGCATGGTTGCTGTGACTGAGCGGTACAGATCAAAAAGCGAGTCTCCCGGGCGGATGGATGAGCCCAAGCAGCCCAGTTCCCAGGTAGGCAGATCAAGAAGTTTGCAAGTAAATGTTGGTATTGAAGGTGAGGGGCACTGTGTTGTGATGAAGTGTACAATATTTTATATTTGCAAGCAATACTGTTTGTGAAACAAGGACCTTTTACTGTTGCAAAGGGTTTAGTTGCTCACACTGAGAACATATGCCGACAGTATCTGATATAAAACTGGTTTTGACTGTTGTTTGGGATTTTGGCCAGATACCTGGAAAACATGAGGAGGTTCTCTCGTTGTCTGAGGGCACTAATATCAACTCTCATTCTGGGCAGGCCACCAACTCCTGAGGAGAAAGCCCATTTGCCTCCAGAGTTGGATCTGTCCTGAAATACTGGCAGCAAATGCCTGAGCTGAGGGAGGAGGTGTTAGTTGGCTTCTGTGGAAGACTGAGGGGTGACAACAGCTGAACCTTACCATGCTAGTACCAAAACCATTCCAAAAAGCACTCCAGGCCCTACACCAGTAAACCTTTAGGGCAGAGTGCCAAAGGATTGTGGATTTGTACAGAGGTCTCCATCTCATCCCCAAGGGACTGTGTTGCATAGCAGAATTTGCAACGTAAAGTAGCTCTGAATTCTCTGCTTTCTTGGGGCATGGGCATAATTTTGGGGTGGGAGGGAGAGATATGCGGAGATGCAGGAGGGCAACGGGCATTAGGGTGCAGCAAGGTGGGACACAGTGGTAATACCTGTGCCTAATCATTTTGATCTAATTTTTTTGTTGCATACAGTCAATATTGCAGTGCCACTGTAGTGCAAGTGTATCACCCAATACTGTATAGAACGACTTGTGTGCCTGGCAGATAAATAAGTAATGTGTTGGTTTGTAATCAAATGACTTTGCTGGAGGTGGGTGAGGAGTAACCAGGCTGCTTTGCCCTTGAGTAAGACCATGTGAAGCAAGGGGAAAAAGATCATGATTGCTGCCTGCTGACTTTGTAACACAATTCTGTAAAACAAAAGATACCTTTTTGTTCCTATTTTGCTGAAGCTTTGTTTTGTGTCCTCAGAAAACATCTAGAAAATTTCAGGTCAAACTAACCCTCTAGGGCAAATGCGACATACAAAGCAATTTTAGCTCTATGTACAGAAAAGCTGCTATTATTTGTCCATCGTGAGATGGACTCAGATGTAAAACCATAGGCTTACAAGTACACAGAGAAGCATCATCACCTTCCGCTCTTCTGGTATTGCCATATTGATGCTAAAAATAGGCCGCCCATGATCTCTGCCTGGTGGTAGTGGTAGAGTAGAAAAAAAGTACCATAGCTTTGTGCATTTCCTTTAGTCCTGAGAAGCTTCCCAGTGCTTGTACAGCTGGACTCAATGTCATCTGGCACAGTTATGCTGCTGCTTGTGTGTGCATGGCCCTGGTTACCGGAGGTGAGGCCCTCCTGCTTGTCTGTGTTTGGCATAATTGGGGAACGGCATAAGACTTGGAAGTAACAAATACTGCATCCCCCAGTATGGAGGCATTCAGGAGACTGTTTGTGCTCATTCTGAATATGATAGCCAGAAGTGGCTGTCCTAGAGCCTGAGCTTGTGGTTCAGGGTTACCCTTGGCTGTTTGTCTTTCTGGCTTCAGAAAATAATGAGGCGCCAGCTAGTCCTTGCTCTGTGTGTGCTAGCTCTCTGTGCTGCAGATCCTCCCCTACAACACTGTGGGGCTGGGATGGATTACACAGCCATTTAGGCAAACATGATTCATTATAAAACAAATCCTGAATGACACCTGAATAAATACCCATGTAAAGTGACACCTGAAGAGTTTCAGATATGGTTTGTAGTTTATTCCATCTTTGTTTTACTGCAAGCTTATCAATTGGCTTCTTTTTTAACCATTAGTAAGTTAAACAGAACACAGTATACGGTATTTTAATAACACTGGCCCAAGTGTTTAAAAAAAGTAACATGTATTGACACGTTTGATCCACAGCTTAGTTGGTGGCTAAGCGCCCTCCTGACAAGGGCTGTCTTTTTCCCCAGATCTAGTGAATGACTTGGCAGAAGGGGCCGCCATAGCAGAGGTTTCTAATTGATTGCTCATTTGTCTTCAGCCCCAAGGCTCTAGTTAAGCACTTAAATGTGCGCTTGAGGTTGGAGACATTAGTGCTGCTGATTTCGAGGTTTGGCACATGCTTCAGTGCTTTACTGGCTGGACTGGGGCCTGATCTTCTTTCCTGTGATTTGTCTTAGGCTGCTTATTATTCAAATCTCTGTTGTTTCCTTTACAGGGGGAGGAATCAGCCATGCTTGGAGTGAGTGGTTATGTGGAATATCTCCGGGAGCAGGAGGTTTCAGAGCGCTGGTTCCGGTACAACCCACGGCTCACTTGTATTTACTGCGCCAAATCCTTCAACCAGAAAGGCAGCCTGGACCGGCACATGCGTCTCCACATGGGCATCACGCCTTTTGTCTGCCGCATGTGTGGGAAAAAGTACACCCGCAAGGATCAGCTGGAGTATCACATCCGCAAGCACACAGGCAACAAGCCCTTTCATTGCCACGTCTGTGGTAAAAGCTTCCCTTTCCAGGCCATCCTCAACCAGCACTTTCGCAAGAACCACCCTGGCTGTATGCCTCTGGAGGGGCCTCACAGTATCTCCCCTGAGACCACCGTCACGTCTCGGGGGCAGGCAGAGGAAGAATCTCCTCCACAGGAGGAGGCTGTTGCTGTGGGGGAGACGGCACAGGGATCTGTGTCCACAACTGGGCCAGATTGAAACACAGCTGCAGAGTCTGGGGAGAAAGGACCATCTTCCCATTTTTGGCTCTAAAGAGTCAGCACCAACCTGGCAGGCTGGTACTGTAATTAGTGCAATGCCACCACCAGACAGAAAGAAGCTCCCAAGATGTTGCCAAAATAGAAAAATCTTTCTCTCTCTCTTTCTCTCACACACACACCCCTGCCCCCACACGTAGAGTGTTAAAAGTTTTTCTCCCTTATTCCTCCTCTTCTTGGAGAAAAACAAAACAACTCTGTCAATCAACTTCTTATTCAGGGATCAACAGGATTTTAAATTTTTTTAATGTTCCGTAATGATCTGGGACGAGCGGTCATTTGTATTTCTCAACAGCGTTTTGGCCCAGCAGCTAGGTCCCACTGGCAGTACCAGCTGTCAGCCATGCAGACCCAGTGAGCTTAGCGTGCAGGGCAGCTCTTCGTCATATCTGCTGGTCCAGCTCAAGGGGAGAGCAGGGGCGAGGTGCTGTTGCCTTCCTCCGTTCCCCAGGTAGTTGCCACGTTAAAGAAAACAAAAAGACTGTCCTGGTGGAACCTGCCTTGCCCAAGTGTATTTATCCCTGTCTTATTTTTGGTGTGTCTCTTTTTACCTTTTTACTAAAACTATTATTTTAGGGCTTTTGGCTTGCCCGTTCCAGGCGTGCGGCCTCAATGCCCCTTGTTAAAAGCGGGCATGTCTATGAAGCGGTATTCTAGAGGTCAGCAAAATTTGAAGCGCTTCGGCTACTGAAAGTGAAATTTAGCAGCTGTGAGGTTTGCATTAGACTCTGATGCATTGGGAGAAGGGTTGGAGGGGTCTTTCAGAGGAGGTTGTCCTTTGCTGTTGCTGATCTGGAGTGTTCAGAGCACTCTGACATCCTGACTGGTGCGCTGCTGTGCTTCAGGTGTTGCTGAGCGTTAGGAAGAGTTTTTCTGGACTGGCTGAATTGCGGAGTTAGAGGCTGGCTACCAAAGTCGTCCTTCACCCCTACTCCCCCCTCGATACGCACTTAATCTTTTATAACAGCAATATGGTATACCGAAATACTATCGTCCCAGCCAAGCAATCGTGGGTGGTTGCTTTTAAACATGTTTCTACAAACTAGTTTGATAACTTTTTTATCAATGAAATGCAAAAAGAAAACCCTACTTTATTTCCTCGTAACGGTTCAGGAAACTTAAAAGTGAATGGTTCCTAGAGCAATCACAACTCTGTACCCTTGCATGGACTTAACCTTTTGTATTCTAAGCAGCTCTGATGTTTAGAGCAAGTTAAGCAAAGCCAGAGAGACATGCCTGCATTGTGTATTGTAGGTGTTTGCACGTGCTTACATGTTTCATAAACAGAAAAGCATGGGACAGGTAGATAAGTGCAAATATCTTGACATCTTTTGAAGAAGTCTTTTAAAAAATATGCAATACTTTAGGAGTTTTCTCTGGTTCTGATGCCGAGTTGTTTGTGATGGAGAGGGAAAATGAATGACCAGTTGCACAGATTGGGTTTGGGAGAGGACATTTGGTCGAAGGAGTTCTCTTGAGGATGTGTAATGTGTACAGTATGGAAGGATGAAGTTCTGATCCTTCAGGCGATGGGAGGAACAATGAGACATTGAAAAAGGAATGCACTTCATGCTCTGGCAAAGCAAGCCAGGTGAGCAGTTAGAGCGTGGGCTTGGCAGGCAGGAGACTTACCAAGTGAAAATAAAGCTTGCTCCACAGTCTGACTGCACAATTTTTGGCACATGGAAACATCTCCAGGCCTTGCTTTCCCCATCTGCAAACTGGGACTTGGGATCATTTTCCTGCCCCATTAGAGGGAAGAATTTGGAGAAGGGTGATCTATACTTGCCTCGCTTTATATATTTTTCTCTTTTATAAGTGAGGGGTCTTACTGTTCCTCCCATGTCTCTCTCAAAAAGCAGATGTAGCTGTAATGTTTTTCTGTGTGAGGGGAAGGGAAGGGCTTGGAGCCAGAATCAAGTGTAATGAGGATGTGCTCCTAAGAGAGGAACCTTTGCAGGTGTTCTGAGCCAGGCACCTGCAAAGTACAATTTCATTGACCATTTCAAACAGGAAAACTGATATTTCATCTTCGGTTTCCTTCTGTCCCTTCTTCCTCCTCTGCTGTTAAGTGCATAGTCACACAGTGAATTATTTTCTAAGCGGCCACCCGAGGGACGAGCCCCACTGGGTTTCCTGTCGAAGGTCAAACAGGATTGTACTGAAACAGTAAGGTTTCCAGAGAGCAGTCACAGAAGATGAGAGATAAGAGGGTGGCTAAGGTAGGTTTCGTTGCAATCGAGGTGCGGAGGAGAGGAGATGTGCAGAGTATGCTGCTTTAGTCATAGCTTTTGAAGTTACCAAAAATCAAAAAGAAGAAAGTTAAAAACTTTGAAATCCTATCCTGTTCACAATAGAGAGCATCAAAAGTTACTTTTAGTTGCTTAAAAGATTTTTAAGTGTTTTAAAATAGAACTTTTAAAAGAATACTACCAAACTATAAAAACATAAAATTATTTATATACATATATTATATATAAATATAGTGGGAAAGTTTCCCTGCTAAGCTTGCTGTGAAGAGAAGGGTGAAGGTGCAGTAACTGCTATACAAGCAACATTTTTCTGAAACAGATGGCAACCGATCCATCAAAGCATAGTGATGAAGGGCTGACATAAAATGGTGAACGCCTTTATTTGTATGGCATAGCTGTGAGTTTCTTGAGCAGGTTTTTGTTTTACTGTATCAATACTGTGAACGGAGGAGCATCCTAACAGTCCAGGATGCCAGCAGCGCGTCCTGTTTTGCTGGTTCACTACTTTCAATTGGCCTGGTGAAAACCATGAATTTGGTCCTTCATATCATACTGGGCTAGTCTGAAAACAAAGCTTGTGAAAGGTTTTGGGGTTTTTTTGGTTGGTTTTTTTTTTTTTTTTTTTGGTGCAGAGGTTGCCACGGTATAAATGATCATTTCTGATTGCATGCAAAAGAGCCAATATTCTTGCCTGGGCCTCGCTGAGGTGAAGTTTATAGCTTGTAGCTAGAGTCAGTATAAGGTATGGTAGTGGGAATCATTTTAATATTATTTCTGTACATTTAATGGATGTATATGTGTATGTATGTGTGGGAATCATGGTGTCTCTAATGTTTTCTCGAACAGTGCTGAAAGCAGTTTAGGCCTGTTGGCACTAGAAGATGGAACCAGTTCAGAAGGAATCGTTTATTAAACTTTTCCTTCAGTGGTTAACTTCTTCAGTGCAGATAAGGCCAAGGTTCGAGAAAAAAGGGGTTGGAGGTCATATATGGTATGGAAGAACCTCATGTGAATTTTCCGGCAGTGGCGTAGCTTCTTGGAGCTGCTTTCCATAACAGAATGACACTATCTTTCGTTGCCTCTCCATTGGCAAACCGTATAGCTCTTTATGGTTGCACTGAAGCTGTGGAGAATCAGATGCCAACTTTCCAAGTGTGAATGCTTCTGTGATGGGTTGAGGCACAGCTTTGCATTTCCATGTCTAGCTGCAGCTTTTTCCCCCTCTGCCAAAACTGTGATTTCAACTGTGATTTAAGGAGGATGTGAAGAGAACTCTGTCATATTTTAATACCTCTATACGTAACATTTCTGTCTGCTTCAGAGTTAGGGCTTACTAACCCATTTGTTTGCTTGCCTCAGGCAACAGGGGGAACACACTGTTTCTGCAGTTTTCTTTACACACATTTCTTAGTTCTTTGCTGTGGCAGAGAAACCTTCCAAATGTGAAGTGTTGCGATTATCTCCTTGAGCCTGCAGAAAGTCCCGGTGCCAAGTCACAGCAGAGTGACGTGATGGTTGCCGTGGCTGTTCCCTGCTGCTGCCAGGTTCCCTGTGAATAGCTGTGAAAATAACAAGAATTGTGTTAATACTGTGCTGCTGTTTTGGTGAAAAGCTAAACGTCTCCCTCTTGGGAGGATGATGGATGTGAAGCTGGGAGAGGGAAAAAGCAGGTCTTTTTTGCTCTCTTGCAATGGGAGTATGTGAAAGCAACCCATGCTTTTTATTTCCAGCAGCTAGATAGAAAGGGATGAATGAGGAGGCTTTATGAAATGTGAACTTATAACAGGAGGCTGAGAACACACTCAGAGCCGCTTAGTAAGATCCAGGGATATCAGCCTGGTAGGAGTCAGAGCAGCCGATGCAGATGGGCAATCCCTCACTTGTCCTCCCAGCATTGTCTAGCCGTCAGGTTCAGTCCTTTGACTTGCATCTTCTCTACAATATTTTCAAGCTGTGATCTGTATAATTTAACTTTCAGAAGTTTGGGTGGCTGAAGAGCAGGAAGAATAGAAACAGTTTTGTGTCTCTGCTGCTGTTTTAAATCCAGCCAAGGTCAGTGGTGACTGATTGTTTCCACCTGACAGCTCTTCAGAGCTGGAACTGCATTTGGAACAAGCTGCGATCTTGCTGAAAAGTGTAGTGGGGCAGGCTTGGTGAGGACGGTACAGAGCCAGGATTTCAGCCCTCTGTGAGATCAAGGTTGAAATAAATGGACAGGACAGATCTCACTGCTTGTCCTGCTCTTGTTTTGTGATGGCTAGGTGTCTTTATTTTCCAGGGCAGGCCATCCCACACCTCTACGCAGTAGTAATTTCACTTAAAAGCATGATGCCCAGTTTGATAAATGATTCTAAGCAGTCTGGTCTTCGAGCAGAGTTCTTCTGCTGCCTTTGGGTGATTCAACCCTAATGATGCATTTGCAAGAGCAGAGCTGTAGCTTTTATTTGCTGCTGACTTCATCTCTCCTGCAGAACCCAAGGTATAAATAGACAGCTGAAAAGGTGCACTTTATTTGGGTGGAAGGTAGCTTGTGAGGTGAACAGAATCATGCATCTTTAAAACCAACAAAAATTAGCACCCCTTAAACTTAATTATTTAAACTTTATAAAATTCTCCTCTTTGATCCATGACATGCCTGCCAATTTAGCCATACCAGCAGCCAAGAGTTTCTGCAGATGAGTGACACCAAATGTTGTTCTTGCTCTACCGGAAATATTTTGGGGATGGGAGAAGTCATGGAGCTGTAATTCTGGAAACTTCTAATTTTTGTCAAGGTTTGGGCTCCGAGTTTCTCCTGGGACTGAGCCTGTAGCTAGGACTGCAGTCAGAAAGTCTGGGGTCTTTCGATGGAGCTGCTGCTGACCACCGGTATAGCCTCATCTGGGCGATATCGATATTCTGAGAGATGAGCATTACTCCTGTCATGAGGTGAGATCCAATTCACAGAGCTTTGACATATTCAGTGGAAGGTCCTAAAGAGGAGCTAAGTATCTTTATTTTAATCATTGTCGTTCAAATGATATTTTAATATAAAATACATACATATATATGTATGTACATTTATATATATATATATATATTTGTAACCAAATAAAAGCTAGAACTATGCAAACATTACTGGCTGCTGCTTCAAACTAATGTCTACCAGAACATTTTGGAATAGAGTAGATTTGGGTTTTTTTTGTTTTTAAATAAAATGCAGCAGACCTAAGTTTTGCTGCAGTTAGTCTTACTAGAAACTTAGGTTATTCCTAATCTGGAACCCACTCAAGTGGGTTATAAAATTATCTGAAGAGTCCTACCATCTCTAAAATATTTCCATCTGCCTTGGTATTATTGCTGAAAGGCTTTATTTTGCGAAACATGGGAAAACACAGAGGCTGGGACTAGGAGAGATTGAAAGTGATGTTTGAGATGATGGAAGAGAAGTAGAATCAATCAAGGAAGGACTGGGAGCATTTTCTTTTGGACATAGGATTGAATTGGCTTCAAGGAATCTTCCTCCTTGTGAAAACGTCTGTCGCTGGGATGGAGGCAGCGATCGAAGCATCACCGGGCTGAATTCTGGTGCCGGTGGAGGTATTGGAAATCTTCCTGCTGAACCTGATGGTACCAGACTTTAGTCTGCTGGGAGAAATTTCATGTGGTTTTCTAGCGTTTCTTTGTGTCAGATCTGATCTTTGCTTTTAGGATTAACTACAATATATCCAACTGTAATCTTCAGTGACCTTTGACTTTTTATTCCTGGGACTGTAGAAAATTCAGGTTTCCTGTAACATTATCCTCATCCCAACTGTGAACAAGTTACTACTGCTTCTTATAATTTATTGTCTTTCTGTTCCTGAACGTCTGGGTGATCCAGCTGTTCACCAGCGCCACCTTCCAGTGCTTCATTAGCTTTTATGCACAGGGAATTGTTGCAATGGATGAGTTGACCACGCTAGTTGGAAGAGTAGAAGCCTTCGGAGAATGACTTTTGCTTCCTCTAGCTGTCATTAGGGAGTGCACACACACATACCTGTATATACATATATATGTATACATATATAAAGTGTTTCAATATAAACTCATTTAGCATTATTCTTATTTAATTTATATTTTAATCCAGTTGTAAACCAAAGTATTACAGCTTGTGAAATGATATGTCTCAGAAATAAGAGGAACCTTTTTAGATGGGAGCTCTGAAAGATCTTTGCTGACAAAAACACAGATACAAATAAGACTTAAAAACTTGTACTGCTGAATCCTACAAATTTGCAGCCTTGGAAGGATTTAAGACTTGCTGGGTAAAGTTTGGTGGAGGGGAGGCAATGTGGGTTACCGTTTTAAAACACTGCTGGGATTTTTTCTCATGCAGTGTAACTTTGTATTGGAGGAGTTGCTACAAGAGCAGTACCACTGGGCTTCTGATGGAGATGAGGCGTGTGGTTAAAGCTAAGAGGGCGATCGCAGGTAGCGCTGTTTGCCTCTGGTGTCTTCTGTTCACAGTTCTGGGTTGAGGTGTGCTGGGTTCAGCTCTGGGCATCTCGGTACCACCTTGTCGAACAACCCCACAGGGAGCTGGTCAGTTGAGTGTTTGAATGAGTGCATTAAAAATGTGACTCAGCAGTGTTTCTGCTGCTGGACTTTTCCAGCAGAATCACTTTGGAGTCTGCCACCCTGCTGTGCCTGCTGGTCACAAAACCTGGGTCTTCTGCCCTGCCTCTTGAATTGGGATGCTTTAAGGAAGCATGAGGACTTGCCTACCAGAATGCCTCAAGGAAATCACCTGCAAGGGAAAATGAGGCAGGAATTTAGGTGTGGGTTTGCTGTATATGCTGTAACATGGATCTAAAGTGATTCAATATGGTCGTCTTCCTGACCCCTTCCTTACAAATGCAGGGTTTGGATGAATTTTTGTAAACCCAGGTAGAGAAGACAAGACAGGCTGTTTCAGTGCTGGCACTGCTTCTGCCTGCATCCCCTTTGGCTTGCTGTTTCTTGCTGTGGTATCTAATAAGGGTTGGAGCTGAGAGGTGTTTGTTGAGACAGAGTACAGCAGCCACCGGACCAGGTACTCCTGGGCTTTGGCTTATCAGTGCCGTCAGAGCGATTAAAGAAACTCACGAGGTTGGGTTAAGGGCCTTCTGAAGGCTTGGAAATTGCAGTGTTTTTCATGGTACTTAACGGTTTTGTAGGAAAACAAGTATATTCTGGCAAGCCTAGAAATAAAAAGGGAGAAGACAGCAAATCAGACTGTAGTCTGGCACAACTGGGAGCTAGAGAGAGGAAGCCACAAAAACGGCCACTGATGTATTTAGTGTCTAATTTATAGTTTTAGAAAACCAGCCGTTGCTATTTACTGATGTCTAGAGGTGGTTGGTGTTTATTTTAGTAACTTCTGTGGGGATGCATGTTCTGCTGTCACCAATGGGAAGAAAAAATGGGTTCAAAGATAAAATCTTGCTGATTCTTCTGTGCTGGGGAATAATTGCCTTTCCAAGGAATTTGCAAACGCTAAGAATAAATTCATCTCTAACAATCTCCCACAGGCTTGACAGCAGCTCTGCTTCCCCTTGCTCTTCTGCTCAGCCTGCACGCTAGTCTCTTTTTAAGGGAGGTTTCCCTGCTCCCTTATATTGAGCAGGATGATGGCCCACCTACCTTTGTGGATCGAGTAAGTTCATTTAATACTCCCTAGCAGGATTAGTGCATACTCGCACTCTGCCAACCATATGCAGTACAACTTTTAGCTACTAGATCGGGCAAATATAAAAAGACTGTAAGCTAATCTATTTCTAATTGTAGTCACTAGGTACTGCAGATTGAGTACAAAACCCTTCTGTGCCGCATGCTGTACCTGTGCATTCATCACATCAAATTCCTTTTGATTGAGTGTATCCTGTAAGCAACCTCAGTGTGAAGGTGCTTCTCAGGGCAGCTGTCTGGAGAATCCCATCAGGAGATCCCCTCCTGGCTGATGTGTCAAACAATGGTTGCTCTGATAAACCAGGCAAAAGAAAAAGGGAAGGAAGGCTCAGGAGAAGAGAGGTACATTGACCAAGCACTGGCTGCTAATTGGGCAGAAAGGAGTTATTTGATTGAGACAGTGCTCTCTATGTGGAATTTCTATCATATTTTTTGTTCAAATAACTTTCAATAACATATATGTTTTAGGTTTTTTTTTCAAAAAGGTAGCCCTTTCCACTGAAAATTTCCCAAGTTGATTATTAAGTAGCACCAGTGTCAGTATGCTGCATCCAGTGACTCCTCAGCGTTTAGTGGGTAGGTGACGATATGTAAGCCGGAGGCTTTGGGTGAGGGGGTTGTGAATCCATGCTGCTGGCTGTCTTTCCCTAGAATCATGCTGATGGCTTTGGGACATGGACCAAAAATGCTGCTTTTTGTTTTAAAGCTTTTGTTCTTTTCATGGAAATGTTGAAAAATCTTAGCTCCTTCCCCCATTCTTTTTATGTTCCGTTTAGTTAAATTCTCATCTGGCATCAGTTTGTGATCTAAGAACAATTTCTATAACGCCCACAAATAAGACTTTGTAGGGCTTTGCAGGTTACAGGAGGTTTAAAACCTGTGGCTGTAGGAGGTGTGACGTTTGTAACATGGTTTTTATGCTGCCATAGAAGTTGGGAGGGATGAGGAAGGGTCTTTGCAGAGAGCCTGTCTCTGTCGCAGCATGGATCGAGTCACTGGGCACCAGTGCCTGCTTGCTGGGGTCTAACCTAGAGGTGCAGGTTGGATTATCTTTGGATATTTTCCTTGTGGCTTCCCACTGTGTGAACACTTCAGCTTCCTGCTTTGGTAGCAAACAACAGGCTCTGCTGCCTTCAGCATCTGGAACTTGATCAGTACTGAAGTGGTGCATTGGGAGCCTGTGGAGGAATCTTGGGAGGGGAATCACGTGCCTTCAGAACCAAAAAGTAGTTGGACTTTTCAAAGGCTTTTGTGAATGAGGAGTTAAACCTGCTTTTGGTAGGATAGTGGAGCAGGCCTGGGCGTTTTGGCTGTTAACATGTATTCAGATCCTTGTTTTTGCAGGGCAAGATGGGCCATTTCAGAAATCTGGGCAAGGAAAAGTGGTAGCATTTGAACCCCGTGTTCTCAGTCCAGGTCTCCACCGAGAACCGCACCAGGTATGTCAATGCCATTGCTGGGATGGAGGAAGAGTTAATACAGCATCATGTTAGGTGGCTGGGGGTGGGTGTGTATGTGTGACATCAGGGGGTGCCGGGTGCCCCGTGCCAGGGATAACGCAGGTAAATGGGCATCTGTTGAGACTAGTAGAATGGTGCAGTGTTCCCAAAAAGTGGTCTTAGCTGTGCCCATCAAGTTTGCAGGGTAGCATACTCTGCTATCAGCAGTCACCCGTTTAGTGCTTCATGCATGTTTGTCTTTATACATTGACTGGCAGACTCAGAGTTTTCTGATGAGCCAGTGAGTAGCATAAGAGGGCATTCCCCATGGGAAGGGAGGGAGAGTAATGTGGGATTTGTGCTCCAGCTAGAGCCCAGGCATTTTAGTCCTGGGGACAGAGAGCTCCAGACCTGTTGCTTATCACCAAGGGAGGTGACTCAGGTAGGTGATTTTCTTCTTTGCTAGAGTGAATCTATCATGTCTGCTGGAATAGAACTGCATGTGGAGGTCTGGGTAATTCTTGCTGGGAAACCAGTTACAGTACTGGTTATATTCCAGCAGCAGAATAATTAACAGAATAATTCTTTTTGTTAAAAAAAAAAGCATTAATTCTAATCCGGTGATAGTGACCTGCTTACATCATCTAGTGTGTGATTCACATCACACCTCTTACAAAGCTGATTCTATTTCCCCAGTATCTCCCTACAACCGCAGACTCGTTGTAGTCTGTACAGGGAAAGGGCCTCTTCCCGTTTATGCTGCTGAGCGCTGTAAAGGATTCAGCCCACAAAGTGACTGAAAACAGCAGCATTTCCATCATGCAGATAGTTTGTCCACATTAACCAGAGTTGCTTTAGCTAGCCAGCGACACGCCATCTGGTTCTGAGCCTGAGCCAGTTGTTGTAGCAAGGAAGGGATCTGCAAAGTGCAAACAGAAATAGCAAGGAAAGGAGGTTGGCTTAACAGGGAGGAGGGAGACATCCAAAATATGAAGAGGGCTCATCGGTTTTCAGCACTGGCTGGGGCTGCTGGCACTGGAAACCAACAGGAGGTGTTGGGTAGAACAGGTGAAACGACAGCAAAGCATCATTAGGAAGAAGCATGCATATGTGTCTAGCACATTGTGGATGCTATGGGGAGGGAAATGCCAGTTTTAGAACCTGTGTGTATTAGGAGCATGCAGGAAACCCTGCTGTCTTGGGAGGCAGGTGTGCAAAGACACCTATACCCTGTCCTGTCACAGAGCTGAGCATCACCAATGTTTTCCATCCTGGAGCTATGAACAGTAACAAAGGAAAATGAGTCAGTCCCTGGCCGAGGCAAATTTGCTGTGCAGATTTCAGAAACACCCTTGGAAGGAATTGAAGGGGGGTAAGTGAAGGTTAGAAATCGATAGTACCAGACAGATTTAAAAGTGCCATTTTCTGAATGTTAGGTTTTCTAGCATGTATTTAAGGTGTTGAAGACTAAGGTTTGCTTTCGTTTCAGTACTCTCACCTTTACCTATGTAATTTCTTCTATTTAAACTCAGCAGCCAAGGGGAGGGTGCAGAGAAGACGGAGCCAAACCCTTCTCAGAGGCACACGGTGGAAGGAGCAGCAGCGGTAGGCAGAAGTTTATACAAGGGAAATTCAGGTTAGGTATTACAAGACATTTTTTCACCACAAGTATAGGCAAACAGTATTCAAAGAGGTTGTCCAGAGAGACACTGAAATCTCCACCCTGGGAGATACGCTAAACTTGACTGGGCAAGACCCTGAGTGACCTGCTGGAAGTTAGCCCTGCTTTGAGGGGAGAGGCAGGGCTCAGCCCCAAAGGCCTCCTTCCCACCCTCCCTGTTGCTCCCCTGGAGTATAAAATATTGCCCCACCACGTGCCGCACTCCATAATACAAAACAAGGGATAGAGAGTTTTATTCTACTGGTGTGTTTCCAGTTACGATTTTTTTTTCATTTGTCAATGAATCATCCATGAAATAGCATCTTGTCTGCCACGGTCTATGGAGAAGTCCAGCTGCTCCCCATGTGTGAGTGCAGCCTCCAGATTCCTGTTTCCATTAGACTATGCCAAGCTGTATTTTTGTTACCTTTATTTTAGTATTATCATGTAAAAATGGGCAGCTTTAATGAGCTTCCTAGTTCATATCAGTTAAGCTTTTGAAACATATTCAGGTATCTTTTAAATACTGCTGTGTAAGTTCCTTTTTTTAATCTGACATATTTGGATTTATTATTTTACTGCAGTTATCTACAGCAGTACTTAAAAAAAAAATCAGTGCATTAATTTTTTGCAGACTGTCAGCTATGTTAAGCCTCCAGTTTTACTTGGGTTTTGTCAATGTACTTAATCTGCTCCCCCTCAGATGTACAGTTAAATGCCTTCATTATTTTTTTATATTGCAGTGAAGCTTATTTATTTAAACGTTCCTGTTATCTTTGCAGTTAGACACAATACCATTGGCTATGAAGCTGTGAAACTAATTAGAAATGAAAAATGAAGCTAGATTGGTTGGTTTTACTGCTGGTTGTAAAATACAGAAAGTAGCAGCATAAAAGGAAAATACAATTGAAATTACTCAGTCTGGGCCGGGGGAAAGAATCACAAAACTATGGCTGAGATTCTTGGAAATTATTTTTAACCTAATGATGTTACTTCACTGGTTCCCCATTTGGTCAATTTAAAAGCTGTTTCTTGAGACAGAGGGGTTTGTCTGGGGTCCATTTGTTCATCTATGTGTCTAGGGCATTGGTTTGATAGTGGAGTTTGTGCTCCCGTGATGTTATTTTTTTAGAGTTTACACATCTAAGGAAACTCTATGGATTACTGTGAAGCTTTTATTTAATATTTCCTTGCATGTAAATTGGTGACTGAACAGAACTGGCTTAAAGAGGCGAGGGCCAGTGGGGAGGAAGAAGGTCCCATTCTGTCATGGAGGCTGGCAGCTGTGGGTTACACTAAAAAAAGACAGACAGCGCAATTCACCCAATGACAGCTTTGATTTTGGCAAGAGGTGCAAAGCCTTGTCACCCCTGCAGCTGTCCCCTGCCCACGGGTGCTTTCAGTCGGCTGCATCCATGCCAGTCAAGGTGAATTAGGCCTAAGTTTGCTCTGTAAAAAGACGGGGATGTTTGTTTGCACAGAGCATCATCTCTGTGTGTGTTTACAGGCTGAGGGCAAACTGAATCTCTGATGGAGATGCAAGGACTTACACTGTAGGTGGTGCGCAGGTACTTCTCTCAAGTTAGAATGTTTCCTAAGACAGGGTTATGCTGTTGGGGGAAGCAGCAAATTGGGATTGCAGGTGAATTTGGGATGAAGAGCAGAATTTTGTCATACCCTTTGCTTAAAACTAATTCCTTTTGGCTCCTCCGAAGTGTTTGCCTGGGCAGAAAGCTGACGTGCAACAGCTTCCAGGGCTGTGTTGTCATAGGGCAAAGTGACTGGGAAAAGTATTTTGACATGAAAGGGGAGTGTTGTCATTCAAATAATGCATGTTTAGTTTGTGTTCGTGTATGTAAAATTCCTGACAGTTAGGAGAGGCCAAGGAGTGCAAGAGTGATCCTTCATGGTAGCAAAACAGGGAC
Source organism: Elanus axillaris (assembly GCA_026212715.1). NCBI lineage: Eukaryota > Metazoa > Chordata > Aves > Accipitriformes > Accipitridae > Elanus > Elanus axillaris. The sequence goes on from JANZLQ010000095.1 coordinate 31,372,074, forward strand.
TTTTCTGAATAAGCTCTTTTAAAAGCCGAGTTATGAAGAGAATAATACGCAGCCGTATGTTCTTGTGGTAACATATTCCTCACCTTGTGCCCCACTCTTTCAGGGTTAGCAAAGGACAAAAGAAGACTGTATCAGAGGTTAGTTCACAGAAGTGAAAGCAAGCTATTCAAAGTACTGCTTTTGTCTGAAAAGGGAAGGGAATGGAGGTGGTTTTCCCCTAAGCCTTTGCTATCTTAAACACTAGCTGAAACTCCCATGAGCTATGTCCCCTCCTTTCCCCACTGTCACCCCCATCTTTCCTGTACAACACTGTGAATATGACACCGGTAGCTCTATTTAACGTTTCCATTAAAACTGCTCAGAGCATGAAATGCTGTCCTACACTGTCACGCAGTGATGCTGTAGCAGACAAGCTGTGACCAAGTGCCCTGTTCAGCTGAACAATAACCCCCAAACAGGGACACTGATGATTGAGCACTTCCTTGTGGAGCAGTGGAAGAGTATTTTAACAAGAGTTTAACAATGTAAGTGGCTTTATATAGCAATTTGCTAATCAAATTTGATTTCATAATGAACTAAATGGACAATCAATTTCTAAAAAATAAAAGCCTCTTAGAGGGAATAGTCAAGTATGTCTTCAACAGAAAGATTTAACTGGGATAACTTTTAATAAAGAGCACAGGATTTTTTTCCCTTTTTTTTTTTTTAGCAATCACTCCAGAAAGTGAGTTGCGTTAAGCAGCAGAAGATTCACAGGACAGTAACTACCTCTCTCTCTTGGAGTGCTGAGGTTACCATGCTACACACTCTGTCAGCAAAGCTTTCACTTAAACCAGATTTGTTTTCCTTACCTCTGTTTCAGAAATGCAGGTCTGCTCTGTAAAGTGACTCTTAGGAAAATGGCATCTGGCAGGAGCAGATGGAAGCCTTTTGGGATTCATTGTCCCTCTTGGCTGCCAGTTTCTTGCTGTTACCCTTGCAGGTTCGCTCTGGGGCTGCGACAGTTCAGGGTAGATTCATTACTTCACTTATTCTGCTTAACAGCGAACTGTCCCGCAGGCCAAAGGCTGCTGCCAGAGCTGCAAGGCTGTGGGCTCAGCTTCCTGCACTGGGAAATTAGTTAATGGTGTGGAAGGTAAGAGGAGAATCCATCTCCTTCCTGCCTCCAAGGGAGCAGGCAGCAGTAAAAAAAAAAAAAAAAAAAAAAAAAAAGAAATAAAATACAAAACACTTTTATATGTTGTTCATTAGTCAGCAGATCTGACTCTGCAAATTTATATATATATATACAAAAACACAGAGAGCAGATCTCTCGTGAAAAGGTGCCATTTTTTTTTCTAAACAGAGTCCCTTTCCAAACTAGAACAGCACTTTAAATAGGTTCCTCTTAAAAAAAAAAAAAAAAAAGAAAAAAGAAAAAAAAGAAAAACCCTTTACTGAAGAAATGCACTTTAAATCCTAATATGAGTATGGCTGTTGCTGGCTTTTGACACAGCTGTACAGGTAGGTGGCTTCTTGTCAGCCAGAGCCCAGGAGGGAGCGACGTTGCCAGACCCTGGGCTGCCATTGGCAGCCCAAAAACTACCGCAGCTCTACCTCCCGCTCCCGCAGCCCTCCCGGCCTGGCACTGCCCCTACCCACACTACAGACAGGAGTTTCCACCGCAACTGAAAACCTGGTTGCAGCTCAGCCGTGCTGTAGCACTAACAGGACTGGCATGCATCAGCCTGTTAGAATACTTTTGTAATCAGTCAAGAAAAACCCACCCTTGCCTGTAAAGAATATTTAAACCCTGTTTATAATACGTCAGAAGTTATACTCAGTTACAACACAGCAGATGGCCCATCCACCTGCACAGGACTGAGCTAAGTTGAACAAGCAAAGCCACGATGAAGTTGTTGCTGGGGTTGTGGTTTTTTTCCCGTAACATGGATATGGAGCCCTAGTCAGTTCAGTATTTTATTTTTTTTTAAAATCCAAGTTTGCCTGTCCCACATTGATTCTGCTCTGAGCTGGTTTGCGGAGTAACCTTTTGTAAGAAAAATTGTGCCATCACCTTCAACTGTTGACCTATAAATCAAACTTTTTAGGACAGGTGTCCTGATACTCAAAACTTACTTTCACAGTTAAGAAATTTCCTGCTGTACTAATTATTATCTTTTTTTTTTAAATTAATTTTACTTTTGGTTGCAATCCATATTTCAAGAAGAAAAAAAAGAAGTCAGTGTTCACACTAGTCTGCAGTAGGTTGAAGAGTGATCCTGCTGCATATAACTTGTGGATATCAGACTGTTCTTAACTGATTTTACAAGCTGGTGGTCCACCATCACTTTCCTTTTCCTCTTCCAGTGGGGGCTGTCAGACAGAAACTCTTCGGAGGGGCCGCTGGCTCTGTGCCCAACAGTGCACAGGGAGGGCCAGTGCTGCTGGAGCAGGAGCAGGCAAGGGTGGTAAAAGAACCAGAGTTGGGGAAGGGGGAAATCAAACCAAGGTAGAGGGGACTGTACAATTGCATTGAAAGCAGTTCAGCAAAAAGTGCTCTCAGTGGACAGCTTTAAGAACAATGTGAATGAAAACTTAGCAACTTGGGTAGGAATCTTTGAAAATTCTATAAATGTATACTTGAAATTCTGTTTGTATTAAAAAAAACACAAATCGCATTTCCTTCTTTCTTTTAACACTGTGTAAAAGAACATTATGCATGTGAGTGGTTTGAGAATTAAATGGTTTAATACTCAGATCCTCGTCCGTGTCTTGTTGCTGACTGGTCTGATTAGACATCGATTTTCTCTCTGCTGCCGGCTTCAAATCAGCTGTAGTGCAAGAGCCTGGTCCCTGCTTGAGGCAGCTCTGCACCACCATAAGCTTCGCAACATGGGAGAGGCTCAGCAGTGCCAGGCTGCTTTTACTGGCATCTTAAATGACTTATATCCTCTTTTAATGAGCTTTGTCTCACCATTTCTGCTGGCTCAGTCCCTTTTGGTCTCACCAGGCGGAGAAAGCACTATGCTCTCGCTGCAGGCCAAGTGCCTGATGTCTTTTGCAGCAAGAAGGCTTTCTCAGCTGCTGATGGCAGGTGAAGCATTTTGGTTCAATGCCATGCTAGGAAGACCCCGGCATTGCCTCAGCCCTCCTCTTGCAACCAGCCTCCACCTCCGCGTCCTGGAGCACAACCACAGAGGCAGAGGTTACAGGAGGAGATTGTACATTTCAGAAGCTGCACAATGAGGTAAGCAAGCAGAAGATAGGATCCAGCAAGAAAAGGTGCAGCAGTGACTCCCAGAGTAGGACAGGGAGAGGAAGAGCTGCTTTCTGAACAATTAGTTATTTCCAAAATGCTGCCCCTATTCTTCCAGGGCCCCAGCTTCTGCATTACATAGACAGCTGCTTTCCAAGGCGTTACTCCAGGCAAGCACATCAGCACAGAAGGGGCAAGTGCTTTACAGGTCTTTTAAGTGTATAGGGGACCGACTGACACAGCCCCATGATACAACAGAGGAGGTGACTCTGTGTCCAAACCATGCACCACTTGCAACACACACACACACTCAAACCTTCCTACTGAGGAACAGGAGAAAGAGTCCTGCAAAACCCCTAACTGCTTCCAAAACTACAGACAGAGTGACCAAATATCTTTTTGTACCAGCATCATCACAGACTGGCACATCTAAGTTAGCTCCCTCGTTGCTTGGCTTGCTGTGGCAATTGCTGCTGAGAGGAAGCCTTTTATAAAAAAGTGGATGTTTCACTGGTTCTACAAAGTCCATAGTAAATTGCACACTGGGAACTGCCATCTATTGGTGTTTTAGCAACTGTCTGCACACAACACTTCTGTAACATACTGACAACAGGACAGGACTGTGCTTTCACTGCTCTCTTGGTTTTAAACAGCTGCCCTAAATGTAGAAGTCTTAGCAGAAAGCTCACCACGTATTCTTCTGCATCTTGAAGACAACCCTGTCAGAGGTCCTACAGCAGTATGGCCACTGTGCATGGACCAGAGGTCAGATGACACATGTGGCATGGCAGCAGGCCAGGAGACCTCAAGCTCTAGGAGTAAACTTGCAGGTGAAATAACAGATTTTTAACAGTTACAGATATTGGTTACCTTACCTGGGCATTGTCACAGTTCATGCTACAGTAACTTTTAGCATGAAGCTAGTTTTAAGTCTTAATACTCAAAAAGACAAATTCACAGCCTTGGCTACGCAAGGCATTCACAAGCGACTGCTCAGCACTCGGACACATCAGAGCTGTTGGCAAGTAGGGTTCTGGTGTGTGGCAGCTCTTCCACCTACCAGCTGTTCCACACAGAGTCAGGTAAAGATGTCTCTGGCCCAGCCAGCACATGCCATTTGGCTGCTGCTGTTCCACTGACCACTCCAGCATGGGGCTGTTCTTCTGGGACTGGGGAACGCCAGGAAGGGCCCATTTGTTGAAAAAGGAAAGTTTAAGTAAGGCTAGGAAGTGACTTAGTGAAAACTGTCCATTCACAGATCAGTTTGTTACATACAGATCTATAGGTTTTTAATGAACCAGGGGATCAGAGTTACAGTTTGAGGCCTGAAAGGGGGGAGGGTTGGATATAAAGAATGACAGCAATGCTGGACTCAGGTTTGGGTGCCACAAAAAATTCAGCTTCCCTTTGAATGAAGGATGGAGCAGGTGAAGTGTCTTCTGAGCCACCTCACCTGACACAGCAAGGAGGAGCAGTTACAGCCCAGCTGGATACAGTCCCTCCCTGCAGCTTGCACCAAACAGTAAGACCAACCACCCCAGGAGCAGCCCAGGCTTTGTGGCAATACCCTACTGCCCCTTTTCCAGAGGCAGAGGATGGAGAGGCGAGGCCCTGAGAGCCCCTTTAGGAGCAAGGGTCAGCTATTCTGCCCATGAAGATAATGGTGTTGAGGGAGGCTTCCCGGATGAAAAGCAGGAAGGGCCTGTTGGCATTGAAGATGATTCTGTTCATGGGGAAGGAACGGCCAGAGACGGTGACAGCTGTAGCAGCTGATGCCTCACTGCCTTCTTCATTCACCTACCAACCAAAAGAGAAGATGGGATTAAGATATGGGTATTATGTAGTATGTAGAGGGCTCGCCCTCCCTCTCCATGGAAGGTGGGTGCCAAGCTCCCACCTCCCCCCAGAGCCTCAGATCACTGAATAAGTGAACATCATGGGCTCAGAACTATTTTTTTTTCTTTTTAATGGTTTTAACAACAAAGAAGAAGACACCCCTGGGACAAAACAAGGCTTACCTCGAGGAAGGCTTTGTGGAAAGCCTCAGATACGTACAGGTCTGTACGGCCCTCTGCGATGATACCTGAAATACAAAATGGAGAAAGTTAAAACTATGTTTTTAGACAACAGCTCAGGAGAGAACATGCTTTCATCCTTCATGGCCCGTGTTTGAGCAGAAGGCATTTCTGCTGTCCCGATTTTGGCAGAAATAGCCTTAACCAACTGCAATTGATTGCTTAACTCCCATATCATTAGTACAGAGCAGGGCTGCATGTCCATGATGGGACTTGACCATAGAGTCCATCATTGACTGCAGCAACATCTAAATGCTTTCATGTTCTCACTCCTTGTGCGCTGCTGCACTTACTGCCCTGGCACCCGTGGAGGAATGGTTCCCCCCCCCTCCACTCTGCATCACCCCATCTCTGCATCTGACCTGGGAGCCTGGCATTTTCTGGACTGAAGAGATCTTCCAGACCCATTTTTCTCAGCTTCTCCTTGACACTGAAGCTGTCCTCGATGCGGAAGCGAGGGAGGTAGACAAAGAGAGAGACCTCCATCATGGAGTCTATCCAGTCCTGCAGCTTCTCCGATGTCAGGTCTCGCTCCACCTCTACCAATGGCGTCCCAGCATTGGGCAGGACCAGCACCATTGTGATATCATCCCCTTTGTAAGGCAGCTCCAGCACCTGGACTTTGTCCTGGGGGATGGAAGCGTGGCGGAATTTGGACTCTTGGTACATAATTGGGACTTTGCAGATGTCACCACTGGCTTTATGGAATAAGTCCAGTTTTGTGTTTGGAGCTGGGAACTGCGATTTCCAGTGCCCCTAAAAGGGAGGAGGAGAGGACAAACATGAGCATCATGTTTCCCCCAGGGAAATGGGCTGCTGCCCCAGTTTTGTTAGGCATACCTTAAAATAAATGGTGTTGACCAGGACCAAGACAGTGAGATCATCAATACCTCTTTCTGGGATCACTTCTGTAATGCGCTTCTCTGTCTTATTAGCCACCCACTCATTAATGATCTTCCTGGAAAATTCTGGCTTCTCCTGAAGGGAGAGACCAAAAAAGGTTAAGTCAAAGCTTTTAAACACCTATTTGTATCCCTTCTGCAGGAGACATTAACAAGGTGTGTGCTCGAGGAGAACACTGCTCCTAGTGTAGTGCTGCAACGTTTAGAAATGAGGAGTGGCAAAGTGACTGTGGTTAAGGTGAGCTGGGACAGGAGGAACTGATATCTGTCCCACCCAATGCAGGGCACTCCTTGTAGACAAAAGATAGGGACGCAGCAAAAGCAGGAGGGGAAAAAACGAACAAACAAGAAAAATCCCGAGTAGTTCAAACTCACTTTGAAGTTCAAGGGCCAGAGTTTTGCTCCATAAACTATTTCACTAATGTTCTGGTAAGTCTCATTAAAGACCAAAGACTTCTCCCCGAAGAGGCGGTTGGCTGATATCAGCTCTGAGGATTTGTTGGCTTTCTTGTAAAGCCTGCAGTTCAGCTTGGCAAAGAAGAAGTGGATCTGATCAGATGTCTTTTCTGAAATGGTGTCAAATCGAAAGACCTGGAGGAGCCAAACAGTGAGGAGGAATCCATGAGCAGGCTTGTGCACTCCCACAGCTCCCAAGCCCCACAGCAAGTGGTGATGCTGCCTTTGCCTGCTGCTCAACAGCCTAAATCATGAAGCCAAGGAATTTGCAGGCCCTCAGAGCTTCACTCTCCATGTTTAATTTGGAACCCAAATCTACATAAGAGCAACACATCACCATCCCAAGACCTAGATTTGGAGAGGTCCAAAATGGAGGATTAAACACTGCTCAGCATGCAGAGGTACTGCTCCTCTTTCTAACTCTGGCTTCCTTGCTGTCCATACTCTGGCTTTGACTGGTCCCAGCTTCTGACTGTCTTTGACCCAGCATCTTACCCAAGAGAAGACTCCAGCTCTTGCTCACTGGAAGTTCCTTCCCTAGAGCTGTCAAGCAGGGCACTTGCCTGGATCTGCCTCTTTCTCTGCCTCTCTTCCCCACACACTTTTATTGCCCCAGCTGTCAGGGCAAGATGCATCATTTTGTATATGTCTATCTCAAGCGTGGCCATGACTTAGCTAGACCCTTTAGATGGCTGTACAGAAGGCACACTAAGGTCTTGGTGATGTTTTTCTCTGTGCACTCTGACCCCTGTCAGGGAACAGATTCTAGCTGGGCATATGAACCACAAGGCTTCCCCCAGTGCTGTTAAAATTAACATAGTTTATACACTTTATGTGCACTTATGCACATAGTTTATGTGTTCACAAACCCCCTACCACACCCCAGTGAGATCCTCACCCGAGATAAGCATTGCGCTGACAGGGCCTGAAAGCAGCTCTCGGGTCAGCATAGGTCACAGGAGGACTCACAAGGTTTGTGCTAAACCCTCCTGTGCCAAAGGCTGCTCCTTCCCAGGAGCAATTCTCATGGCCTGTTGAGTAATTCTGGTACATCTTATCTGGGAATATGTAGCAATCGCTTTGAGGGTAGATTTCTGCAGCACAGTGCATTTTTTCTTATCTGATCCTAGCTGCCAGCTGGAAGGACAGTTGTGATTTGTCTACTACTACCAAACCACAGGGTTTTAAGGCACAGAAAATCCCACAGCATATTGCTCCACATGAACATCCAGGATCTCTGGCACCATTTCCTAGGAGGCAAAGGTGGTGTTATTGGCCCTTCTGTAGAGAAAAGGGGGGATTAGGAGTGCAGCTCCGCATCCTGGGTGGCTCAGTGAGAGAAGGGTCCCTTCCAATGGGAAGGGCTGCTCAGAGGGGAAGGCATGAGTGAAGATTTTGGAAGTGTGGTTCACTGCTCTGCTCTGTCCAGACTGTGCGGATGATGGTAGGAGACCCCAACATCACTTACTCCAGAGGCCGGATCTGTAAGGATAGTGGCAGTGGGGACAAGTGGAGCAGTTTTATTCACACGTCCTTGTTGCAGATAGAAAGGCCCCTCTGGGCTACAGTCTCCCATCTGCAAGGAAGGTACGGGCAGTACCAAACCCCACATGGCAGACGAGTGTACTTGCAGTTGTCAGGCAAGTGGGTCTGACAGGGAGAAGGGTGCTTGGACAGGCAGGGAGTTAATTGGTCCCATGGAAGAGCCAGAAATCAGGATCACCTCTCCGTCCAGGACCAGAGCTCTCTCCTCTGGGTTTAGGAGCCACAGCTGGAAGGAGAGCCTCCCTGCATACAGGCTCCCCTGCCTGGGAAGCTCAGGCCCCTACTGTGCTGTTGTAATACTGCTCAACACAAGCCAACAGAAGCTGTTTAGTCCTGGCTGAGCACTCAGACTGCTCTTACTTCTTGAGGGCCTCCTTGTAAGCCTAACTGATGTTCCTGTGCTCCTGCAGGGTGGCACAGCCCTGGAAGCCAGGTGGACTGGAAGGTGTACCGTGTGTCTTATTTTTGCCCCAAAGGAGAGAGAGGGAATGTGAAAAAGGGCCTTTCTCAATGGGAGTTGGTATCATGGCTTTTCCTGCTTTTTGCACAAGAAAAGGCTTAGCTATGCGCTCAGCTCATTGCTTGCCCAGTCTGTGAGAAACAAACTGTTCCCATTCCCTTCCCTCATCTCCCAAATAGGTTTCCTTTCCTCCAGATGAAAACTAACCTCTCAAACCCAGGAAATCCACCCTGAATGCTGGATCCAAATAGGGAGTCAGAAGAAAGAGCTGGGATCTAACCAAATCCCAAGACAAGCAGCCTGTGTATGTCCTTCCCAGGGGCTTGTTTAAATAGGGGTGTACCTTCCCAAGCCAGGGATCCATCCTGACCCAGGGTGCCCTTTAGCAGCAGTTGGCCATTATCACCTTTGCTGTCTTTCAGACCCTGGTGACAACTACAGGAAAAGGCTGAGGAAACGCCACTGACCTCCATGAGCTGCTGGAGGGTGCTACCACAAGCTCCCAGCTTGGTCATGGCGAAGGCTGTAGAAATGCTGAGGGGTGACATGAAGATGTTTTCTCCATTGTCCTTAGAGTCAGCCAGGTACTTGTAGAAGATAACAGCAAAGCGAGAATTGGCCTTTGACAGCTCCCAGACCCGGGGGTTAGTAGACTCCGGGAGCTTGCCCTTCCCTGGCTCTTGCCCCTCACCCTCCTGGGGCTTCTTCTCAGTGTTGCGATAGATGCAGATGGGATTCACTGGGATGTCCCGTGGCTTTGCAGTGCAGACGTCTTCCACAATGTAGTGCTCAGGGGCAGCCAGACCCCAGACACTGAAGAGACACACCACAAAAAGATGCATTGTCCTGGAACCAGAAAGAGAAAGCTTATGCAGACTGGCCTGCCCAGAAAACCCACGCTGCCTCCGCAGCCCACAGGCCCCGTTTCAGCCAACATCAGAGTGACAGCAGCCCCACAGTCTTCTCCAATCGTCCTTTTGTCCTGTAGCTACAGGATAAACCAGGACAGACAGACACCACCAGCAGGATGAGCATGCCTCTGAGCACATACCACTATTAGAAATGATATACTGAAAACAGTGCTTTCCCAGAGCCTCAGGTGCCCTCTATTTTAAGCAGCAGGCTCAGCCCTGACAAGTTCATACAAAAACGTATGATCTGAACTTCTGAGTCCTCCTCATCAGCCAGCCGAAGTGGTTACAGTGAAAGGACCCTGCCCATGCAGCATTTCCCCAGGCCTGCCTGCAACAGGAGCCAGCAGTCACCAAAGCCCCCCAGCTGTCCTGATTTGCAGTCCAGGTATATTTATGCTTCTGTACAGATCTTACCTATCTTCCTCATGGGGAGAACCCCCAGGCACCCCAAGCTCCACAGCCCAGTTGGCCTTAGACAAAATATTTTTAACTGTTTTCTTCCCCTCTTCCCTGGGGGAATCTCCTAGCTTTACTAGTATCTTTTCTCCCTTCACCTGAGCTCCTCTGTTCCCTTCAATTATTGTCTGTGCTTCCAGACTCACCTCAGCTTTACACTATTTAAGGTACTGATGCAGGAAACACTATAGCAAAGGAGAGAGGTGATAAGGAAGAGGTCTCCAGCGAAGTAGGTCCGTCCATGCATTGAGCATTTTTAATCCTGAAAAAGTGTGTTTTGTAAGTGTGTATGGTGTAGCTGGTGCACCACAGCTATTCCTGTCCAAGGTTCACAACACCTCGATGCAAACTGACTGTCCCTGGTACATGAGGAGGATAGGCTAATGGTAATAACCATGTTCCAGTAAAAGCAGGTCTCTGAAAATCTCCCAGCAAGGCAGAGAGAATTTATATTTTCAACCTTTGCTAAAGCAGCGGATCTGCACATCCCATCAGCTCTAGCAGCAAGGCCTCATCAGCCATCCTAGGGTTGATTAAGTGCCACACAAGATTTCCTGCATACTGTGGTTTTGAGATGCCCTTTACATGACTCTGTGGTGGGTTTGTTCACATAGCCCATGGGAGGAAGCTCACAGACCGCAGCCACAACAGCTCGGGAAACAACTACTGGAAAGGGCTGGCAGCCCGCCCAGGACTTGCCTGCCGTAGAAGACTTTTTCAAAGATATGTCTGACTCGGGTAGGTCTCTGCCTGCCCCCGCGTACTCGCTGCCACAGCTACCAAGCACTGCCTCCTGAGTAACTAAATTAAAGATCAGGTGCACTGAGCACTGGTGCCCTCTGAGCCTGTGGTCTTGCCAGGGCTGGTAGGCCAGCACCTGGGGGAAGAAAATGGGAGCAACTCAAGGGCTGATCTGGGATGCGGGAGACATTTGGGTTCTTTTACAACCCCCTCTCCAGGCTCTTGGGCAATGACTTCATCTTGGCTCCAATTCCTCCAGAAAAGCAGAAATTACCTCATTTGGCACCAAAACCGTATTGAGCCCCAAAGGGCCCTCTCTAGCATAGACTAACAGCATAGCAACAAGTACTGCAAGAAAACATGCAAAACAAGATGTACTTGCTCAGGCCATGGCCACCGCTCTTGCTGGTAACAACAAACAGATTATCTTTCAAAAGGTTTAGGATAGATGCAACACCACAAAGGGCAAAAAATCTGAAACAGGGGGGAAGTCAACTGAACAGAAACAAAAACAACACCCAGGGCAGGAGGCCAAGAGAAAGGAAAAATATTCAGACAATTGAAAGTGCTCCAGGAAGCACTGCTCTTCTGAACCTTTCACTCCTACAGGAAAAGTCAGCCAGCAACAAGCCAGGCACACTTCTGTGCTCCACAACCCTAGGGCCTGGACCAGGGTGGCCCTTCACTGCCTGCCAGCAGCCTTCCCTCACCCACGTTTAATTCTCTCTGTCTCCAGCAGCACCGATGTCCCCATGGCCGGTCCCACCACAGAAAGGACAACCTCACTGCAGTCTGTGCCCTATCACTCAGCTCACCTCCAGGGAAAGGCATATCCACCTGCCTGTACAAGCACAACTGCCGGCTTCTGTCAAGCTAGAGGCAGATCGTGGTGTCTGCCATCACAGAAAGTGCTGCTAATCTCATACTGAAAATCCAAAGCACAGGAGTGGGGAGCGGACCTTGTCTTCATCCTGTCCTGATTAAATGGGAAAGACTCCCTGTTTCTACTTCACAGTAAAGTCTCGACTCCATCAACTTAGAGGAGATACAGGACTTCACACTAGCACTTTAAATCAAATTTATCAGCCACTAAGGCTGACTTAGACCCTGACATGTCCAATCTTGTCTCTTACAGGTGAAAGCCCGTACTATTTCTTAGGCCAGCTCTTCGCTGTAGCACTTGGCCGAAAAACACTCCTCCTCCCTCCAGAGCTCTTCAACACTCCCTTTTGCCCTACAGCACTGCCATGCACTCCATATGTCAACTTCTTTCATCCTGGAAGGATCCCAAAAGTATTACTGCGACATCACTGCCTGAAAGGCGTTACTAGCAAATAAGAATGCAAAAATGAGAAAGGGCTCTTTTTTCTGCTTCACCTCTGTAAGAAGTGTGGAAAGCCAAGAAACAAGTTCCTGATTCAGCTCAAAATCAGAAGGCTCCAGGGAAGCATAAACTCCCCCATCCCATGCCTGCTGTGCAACACAGTCAGGCTCCAGCCAGTTCAGGCCACTTCCATCCCAGTGTTTCTCATTGCTGCATGAAAGGATGACTAACTGGGCTTGCAGACTCATGGCTCATCCCCCAGCAACCACTCTACTGGGCCTACCAGTGCTACCTATGGTGGTGTGAACATCCCACAGCACCCATGCAGTGTGCTAAAGAGCCCAGC
>JANZLQ010000095.1:31384630-31412071 GCA_026212715.1 Elanus axillaris
CCAGCAAATGTTAAGTATCTCAAACCATTTTGAGACTGACTTCAGCTCTTGAGAATAAAAGCCTTCCCCATCCCCTCGCACCCCCAAAAACAAAGTGCAAAGCAAATCAGCAGTGCTCTTTTACAGCTGGGCAAAAGATCAGCGATTACTCAGGACAACCTGACCTTACGAATTGCTCTCCACACCATGAAGCACTGCTACAAGTTGGGGATAGAAGTCAAGCATGACACTTTAGTGAGCTGTACAGAAGCGAGCCTTCATGAAAGCTGGGATGGGCAGGCCCTCTCGAAATGGCTCCTCAGGCCTATGCCTAGAGGAAAAAAATCCTCTCTGGCAGCAGCTAAAATTCACAGGCTCCTACAAAGGGAAAAGAACCTGTTAAAAGGAATTGATTAACAACGAAAGATTAGTGGAATCTGTTTCTCTTACCTGCCCCTGTACCTCCAGCCTTCTGCTTTTAGGATGTAAATATAAATCGTTAAGACAACAGGCAGTCTTACTTGAACCCAAACCAGTCCAAAGCAGCTTCCCCACTGGATTTCTGTGCTCAAGCAGAGCTAAGATGAAAGCAGGGGAGGGTGAGAAGGGGGGTAGGGTGCTGAGGCCAAAGGCTGATGACCATCTGCAGAAGGTTAAACAAAGAGCAGAAAAAAAACAATGTTTAGTTTGAAAGAGGTTTTAAAGTTCAATCTGACAAGGGAAAGTTCGACCACCTACCCCAAGCAAGTGCCAGATAATTTTCTGTTGGCAAGAACTGAAGGTAACTGCTTATAGCATGAAAAAAACCCCAAAACTTTCAAGAGTTCAAATAAAAATGCGATGATCTAAGGCATCTGTAAATCTCACTTCAGTATCTTGTAACTCAGCAAAATGTTTCCCTCTGCCCAAGACCTGTCACTCCCCCATTTCTCAAATGAACAGGCACAAGTTGGGAGAAACTGCCCCACTTCACACTGCAGTTTCAAATACATCCCCCTCTTAAACACACTCACCTTTTCACTTGCACAGCTGAAGGCTGAGGATTAACAGCATCTGCCCCTGCCTAGCTGTGTTGGGAGCAGGACTGAGCAATACAGTTTCAGATCTAGGATGCAGCTGCTCTACAAATGCAACAGCATTACCTCCTGAACACCAAAACCCAGGAGCTCGCTGGCTCAGTGAGTGCTAAAGCCGCCCTGTTACTGGCCTGCAGTCAAGAGGCCAGGTCTTAATGGGAAAATGCAGATGCAAACCAGTTTGGTGGAAAGTGTAAATCCTTACTATACCAGTACAGGCTGGAATAAAAATGGGAGAGATTGTGGAAATAAACGCACACAAAAAAAAAAAGACGACATGCTCCGGACCCAGCTTTGCTTTCATGGGTTCCCCTCCATAGCCTGGGGCTACAACTGCCTCTGCTCAACACAACATCATTCTTGCAGTCTCATCAGTTCTATCATCAGGGATATCTTCATCAAAAGCAAGAACAAAGGCTACACAATCCACTCTGAACACAGCCCAGTAACACACACAACAAACACCTGCTCCTCAGAATTGCTTTCTGCCCTACCGCCCATCAGGCCAGACCTGCATCCCAAGTCAGCGAGTAACCAGCAGGTTAGGCATTTGTAATCTGCTGCAGGAGGTAAAATGCCCTCGAAGAGAATGGAAGGACATGTGCACTGTACCTTGTTGCTCCAAGTGGCTGCTGGTTTAATTTTCCAAGGTAACTCACATGCTTGCAGGTCCCAGGGTCTTCAGGGTGAATTACGGAGGTTCGACATCCAGCAGAGAGCAGCAGGCAGACATCCAAGCACGGGTTTCTGTTCACCCAATGCTTAGAGATAGTTTAAAGCAGTAAAAGCAAGAGCAAACACCTATTGTGTTTTGCACACCCCATATAGCTTAAGCTAACACGAACGAATTCTTACCAGTGTGACAAAGTACGCTGGTATTGTGATTGCATGCTCACTTCAACTCTAAGAGAGGCCAAACATCTAAAACTGAGCATGGAAATGCTTTCTTCAGTGATGGTGGCCCTAATAACAGCAAGTTTAATTCCTGAATTGACACTGTAGGGCTGATGGGATCTGCAAGCTGCCGAAGCCATACCCCCTAGGGTAGCTGAGTAAATGTACTTTTTGAGTGCAGCATGTAAGTGGCAATTTATTGCTGGTTTAACTCAAAAGCAACAAGCCAGCACTGATATCTGAGCAGAGCTATACCTAAGGAAGCATCCAAAATTACAAGTGTGTTAATACTAACAAATAGCTGCCTTGTTTACTCTAGTAGAGGGACTGTTTTTCTCCTAAAGCTGCTGTTCACAGACCCAAACAAAGCAGGGATCAGCGGCTCATAACCATTAAGCACCAAAGCTCTAAGCCTGGCAGCCTGGGGCAAGAGGTCAAGCACCATGCCTCAGTTTTGGTCTCTCCCACACTCATAGTCTAGGAGAGAGGGAGTCAGAGTTCCCAATTATGTGGAAGGAGATTACAAAAACAACTCAAGAAGTCTCAGCCAGGATGGGGGAACCCTTTATTTCAGGGTGCTGCTGCCTTTTGCAAGTGCCCATGGAGCTGTGTAGTACAGCACACCACTGCTTGCCACCTCTGGAAGAAAAATCACAAGCTCTGCTCTCTGCTTTTCAGTGTAAAGAGCCCAGAGCAGTTTACAGCAGGTGGGTGAACAGTGTGTTTTCTCAACATGCTTGCACTGTCCTCTGAACTGTCTCCCTTTTTTGAGAAGCTGGAAAGAAACAGCCCTTAAACATACCTGAGCAGTGAGCAGGAACACAAATTTGCTTAGATTTTGATTTGTGCTTTGGGTGCTCACAGTTGAGTTCTATGGTGATGCACAGGGAGGAAGACTCATGCACTCACAGAGCAAGATGGGATCAAGAAATCTTGTGTTCTGGTCTAGCATTTTCCAGTTCACTTCTATCCTGGTATCCATACCCCAAGGGAAAAAATATTTTCAAGCAGCTGCCATCCACTTGAACTCAGCCTCCCCTCTTTTCCATATACAAAAACATTCAAGTTTTCCCAAAGGTCTCCTGATGCATGAGCAGCCACTGCTCCCTTCCACAGGGATTTGACTCTCCATAGCACTTCAGATCTTCTTTAAAAGCCAGCCACTGCAGAAATGCAGCTTTTTTTTTTTTTTTCTTTTTTCTTCTTGAGTGAGTACCTGAGCATCCTGGACACTCAGACTAGTGGGAAAAAGGGAAAAGAAGTCATCACCAACTGAAACCCAGTTTTCTGCTGGACTGCCCACTAAATACAGTTCCCTTTGTAGGAACTGCATGCTTCAATGATCCAGCAAAAAAACCCCACAAAAAACAAAAAAAAACCCAAACAACTGTGTGAAAGCGTGAGGGGGGGCCTAACAGCAGTAATGGGCTTCAGTCCAGCAAAGCATACACCTCAGACTGGATCCACAGTGCCCGAGTTCAAAAATAAGGGCAGAAGTAATAAACATACACGTAAACTCCCAGGGCAGAAGGCTGTGCTTTCCCTGCAATAGAAGGAACAGTTTATCAGCAAAACTGCAGCTTATTCTGCATCAGACTATGTTCACCCAGTCTCAGATTTATAACCAGCTACTGACTTGCTAAAGCTCCCAAAAAAAGGGAGTGAAAGAAGATTAAAAGCCACAAACCAGAGTGTGGGACAAACCTCATTCTCACTTTAAGGCAAGTTCCCAAACAGGCTCAACATTAGAGGCACGCTCCTTGCTCTGAAGGGTTTGTTTTGTTGTGGTTTTTAAATACATAGACTCTCTTCAAGCAAGCAGAAAACTAATTATTTTGAGTATCCTTTCTTGTTTGCCTCTGGTGAACACAAGAAGTGGCTTTGTTTACAGGCAGTCAGAAGAGAAACAGCCCCTGTGGTGGTGCATTTCTTCTCCCTCTGCAGGCTGATTTATGAACTTCTGAAGTCTCACTAGGCCTTAGCATAAGCGTCATGAGTTGGGCAGTTAAGTGACCCTTGGCTGTGTCAGGAACTCTTACACAGCTGAGAGCTATGCTGTGTCTCAAAGACTCCTGCTGCCCAGCAGAGGATGCGAGTAGAGACCAGTTCTCGTAACAACTAGCGTCTCGCTCTGGGCAGGACACCTCTTGGAGCTCATAAACTTTCCTGTTTGTGAAAATCAGAAGTCTATCGCCGAAAACTGACACGACCTGGGCTGATACTCTTCCACTCCTTGAGGCTCGACCTTTTGCCCGTTGAGAAAGATGCCAAAGCATTTGACATGAATCTTTTCACTGATCTTGAGGGGAACTTTTAACAGGTATACCTCTTTACTCTCTTATATGTATATCTCTTAGTGTCTTTATGCATGCACGTGTACTAACCCAAGTTGTCTATAACATTATAAAGTTATTACTTTCAAATTTATACTTAAATTACTGTCGTGACTTTTATTCAACTGTGAATGACTTTTAGGTTGCTATTATAAACCCTTTAGATATAAACTGTTCACCAAGTCTGGGACTAGGAGTTGACCCAGCCACACCTAGACTCCAACAGGAGTTTAGAAAGCAAGGGAGTCTTCTCTGAACCTCGTGACTCAACGGGAAGGTCTCCCCTATTTTTCCACATTCCCAATCTTTGCACAAATCACCAGGAATTAATCTAACTCAATTTTTCTTTGTAACACTTCATTTTACCCTACTACGTTTTTGGTATCTATATAGGTAAGTTTGGTCTGATTCTAACTTAATTTTCCTGAGCGCATTTCATCCAGGTACTAAGTAATACAAGTAAACCTTGCCATCCATCCTGTGAAGTCAAGCTTTTATATAAATTCCTATTAAATAATTTTTCTATTGCTAATACAATTGGAGGCGATTCTGTAAGCAATCCAAACCCCTCTTCTGTCTCTCATTCACCCCCGTGACAGACCAGACCTCCAAACAGAGGCACACGGCTTCTCTGCTATTTGGCATCTCTTATGCTCCAGCCTAGTAGAGAACAAACACACCTTGACCTGGAGAAAGTCTTAAACAGTCAGTCTTAAGGGAGTCTTACACCTCACAGAAAATTTAGAAGAATGCACATTCATGCCAGACAGAAAATGAGAGATATTTCAAAGTGTTCTCCATTAATTTATCATTTAATATAAATGCTGACAGAAAAGCAGGTAAGACCTTGTAGACACTTCCATCTATTTACAAACCAAATAGTGCATCACCACCTTTTCAGTTTTGTTTTGTTTTTTTTTTTTTGTTGAATCTGCAACTCAAAGGACCCTTAGACACTATGTGGAAGAAAGGTAAGGTTGAGTCAGCTCTAAGAGGGAGAAAAGCAAGCTGAAGAGGGAAGAAGAAACAGCATTTCAACATATGGCTTTTTCTATATAACCACCATGCACACACAATAGGTCTCTACTTCCTTGTTCTTTAATACAAAGCGACATTGTCAGTTCTATAGTTCTAAAAAAAGAAATAAAGGAGAGAAATACTGACTTTCTGATCTCTACAGCCTCTTGCCTCCTTCAATCCACTCCATCCCACTTCAGCACAATATCTAGAAGGCTTTTCTTTCAAGTTTAAAAAGTATGTTGCAGGAGTAAAGATACAGGGAGTTGGATACACTGAACTCTTTATTCTACTCCTTTCGTCATCTCAAGAGTTTTTCCAAAAGGCTGTAAAGCATCTAACATTCCAAGGAAAGAGATTATCAATGCCTTGTGTGCCTCTGAATGTCTCCCCCCATGACCAGGCCTGTATGTACAAGGCTTCAAAATTCCCCTGAACTTGCAAAGAATTCAAGTTTATGGAATTCTTCTCATACATTCTACTTAATCTCTACTCCTATTCAAAGCGTTTTGATAGTTACAAACAAATATTCACAATATCAACCCAGAGTCAGTCATTCCGGTAAAGGCTCAAGAATTGTTTTTGATGGGGAAGAGAAGCAGGAAAGGAAGAAAACAGCAGAAAGAAGAAAAGCAAAAGAGCCAGCTGAAACAAAGAGAATTCATGACATTTTGTTTAACATTGATTTATGAGAACAGCAGAGAGGGAATTTCACTTATCCAGGATCCTAAATAAATTCAAGAAATAGTTCATAACCTGACTCAATAAATTTCATTGTCTCCTTTATTACCTAGACTATCCTTTTTATTTTTTGTTAAATATACCTCTGCAGGGCACAATCACATACAATCAATACGATTGGAAAATTACATGAGCTCTATCCCAAGCATATATGCACCGATGTTAAAAAGTTATTTAAAAAACCAACCCAAAAAAAAAAACTCCACCCAAAAAGGTGATAATGACGGCAGAATGTCTCGGGGAGACTTGTACGGAACTAACAAGATCAAAGAAAACTAGGCTTACAAAAACAGGAAAAAGTCATCCATAGAGAAATCCCACAACTGGAAGTTGATGATTTCAAAGAGGAGGTGGGAGCTGTCATAGAGAAGATCCCACAACTCTTCCTCCCTCCTCCTACGCATGCCTTGCCTCACCTCTGCCTCCCCATAGCAACAAATACAATGGGGAAAGAGCTCTATGAAGACACTATGCTACTAGTTACAGAAAATAGGGAAAAATAATCAAGCTACAGCACAGTTGCTAAGCTGACTTCAGGGAAAGCTCCTCTTAGCATAGAGGCTGCTTACACAGCAAGCAGAGGCCAAAGGGGTAATGGGAACTCCTTAAAATTAGAAAAACCTTAAAGTCATTGGATGTGCTAGATTTGCCCATTAGAGCAGCTTCACTTAAGAGAGGCTGCAGATTAAAGGTATCAATTGTGAACCATGCAGCAGCTGTGATGTGAACAGTGTTTCTTCTGTCTCAGGTTGCTTTATGCATTTATAAAACGCTGCTACCAAGTTTCTTTTTAAAAAGCTAGAAATAAAGAGGTCAGTGCACACATCCAGTTGTGGGATCCATCCAATACACAATCTGGTTTGGATGCCAAAGACTTGTGAGTGCTGTCTGCCACAGAACTATTAATAAATCTTTTACAACATTACAAAGAAGTAAATAATTTCTTAAACAACAAATACTCCACAAGATTTTCTTTTTTGCTTACAAATGCATTTTCTCCATATACATTTTATACGTATTTCCATCATCTCTAATGCTTTTTATTTTCAGACACACTCTACCACCTCTTGCTTCCATCTTTTCCAAAACTGTATTTTTTCAAATTGAAGTTGATAATTGTGTTTTCCTAAAACTTTCAGATCTTACAATCAGTTGTTTCCTGGAATATGAAAACATCTGACTTATATAACCAAAGACACCTGCCTTGCTGGATGAAGCTAGGCACCTAAACTTTCCCAAATGCTGAATACCTGGCAATTTGCACTAAAATCATACACAAACTCACTGGAATTGCAAAGATTGCCTGGGACAGATAAGTTAATTATTTAGGTTACTAACCTATAGGCATCCAATTTTGATTATTATGGTCACATATTTTAAGCTTCAAATGACTGGGATGTTCCTGATGCAGACAAATCCACACTTCCACATGCTCTTTTTATTTTGAAATTTCAGAAAAAATTTCACCCTCTTTGCTTACCATAGCATGCAAAGAGTTTCCACAGCATGATATTACACTTGCCATTGAGAAATAAAATTATAAAGAAAATCAATATTAAGTTTGTTCTCCTTTCCCTGCTAATCAAGGCTCTACCTGCATTGCAAGAAGTGCCTCGATGACTGTGACAGCACTAAGCAGTTATGTTCTTCCTGTGCAAGAACAAAGACCACATGTTAACTGTATAAGGACACTGTGCTGGAAGAACATTCCCCCAAATCACTTATACTGTATAACTAACTTGAACTAACTTACTCTAGCCTCTTTCACCCCCTTGACATTTCAAATTATTTGAAAATAATGCAGTTGGTAACAGCTGAGCATGGAAGAGAGAATCCCCAATGGAGTTTTTGGCATTTCAGATTATATTTGATCTGAGAACAAATCAATTTGCGTTACATAATCTCTATGCTGGTATACCACAAGTAACAACCACCCAACTGTTAACACCAAGGCTATACTTTAAGTGTGGCTCAGAAGAGCTGTTTTACTTTCCTCATAAATTCAGAGTTTACATTTAGTCAAGCAAGGTGGATGTTTTCCCAGTTAATGTCTGAATTGCCATTTAGACAACTGACACTTTTATTTGCTTTTTTCCATCTGGGGTAATTGATATACTGTGATATAAGAAATTAAGTTGCTGACACACTGACTTTTTTGGTTGTTTTTAAATCAGTGCTACCAACATTAGGAGACAGAAATAGGAAGTGTGTGTTTCGGAAAGTGAACGATGACAAAATTTGAATATGAAGGTAACATCACACCCCAGTCTTGCTCTGTGTTCATTCTATCTATTCTAGGACTACAAAAACTTCTTCATACGCAGACAGACAAGCACAAAACTTGCACACTGCTTATATGGTCATGTCATGTACCCCCACGAATTTTACAACAAAGATGAGATGGCACTCCTGCTCTTGAGCCTCCTGATTATTAGCACTGAATGTCTTGCACCTTAAAAGTGGGTCTGAAGTAGCTAGTTAACAGAAGATACTCTATATTGGGGTTCTTCAGATAACTATCCTGTAAGTCTGCTTCATTATAGTCCAGATTTATAAATGGAAATGGCAATGGAAATGAGGGGTTATGTTACTGACTTACAGATTTCTTTCTGAACCTAAAAACCTCTGAACGTAAAAACAGTCTGCAAGAGTTTAAGATAGATCAAGGAAGGGAAATGCAAGCAGCTTTCTTGTATTATCAACAAAAGGCCTTACTCCTAGTCCCACCTAATAGAGAATTTGCCCCACCTTATTCAATCCATGCTGTCAAGAGACAATATCATCATACAAGTTAGCTTCTTCCACATCTAATTTAATATAATGCTACAGTTTGACAAGTGTTTTCAGTTCCAATGGGCTTAAAAGTCAAGTCACATTTGCAACACAGATTTATGTTCTACTGTACCTGACAAAATTTTAAATCAGTATTCAATTTAGATTTAAACACATAGACAAGGCTTCTTTGATTCTGTAAAATTTCTATGTTCCTTCTCTCTCTCTCTCTCTCTCTCAAGGAGCCATTCTGTCAGCTGCAAGAGTGCATGAGAGACTGAAAACGTGTCAGAATACCCCAGATACATCTCAGTACATTGCAAATTGTATGACTAAATGGAATGATTTTCCACAATTCAATGCATGGATAAGGCTTGACAATCATTAATGTCTGTAAATTGTTATTAGGATAATACAGTCAACTCGCAAAACCCTACAAAGATTTGACAATCAAAATGGCTACACCAGGAAAAAAAAAATAGTGTAAAGCACAAGTCTTTGGCTCTCCTTTAAAGAAAAACAGCAGTTTACCATGTTTATACAGATCCCCTGTTTGCCTACCAGTAGGGGCAATATCACATTTGTGCATCACTGAGTAATAACACCATTAGAAAAGGCAACTTCACAGAAGTTATTGGCTAAGCGAATTCATTTGAATGCTCTGTTTTGAGGCAGCAAGCTGTCACTTACACAATCAGGGAGGGTGAATGGGCAAGCCACAGAAGGAAAGGAAGGAAGGTATGGACAAAAGGGAGAGAATAAGGCTCAGAAGAAACTACAGAGAGAACTTGAGAAGAAAGGGGATAACAGTGCTGCAAGTTTGAAAGGCGCTCTGATCTAAATTAAGTTCTACTCTAAAACAGGAGAGGATACAATCATACCAGAGGAGTAGAAGAAAAAGTGTAAGATTCTCCAATTAATAAAAGATAACTAGGTCACAGGAAAGGAAGAAGAGATGTTGACAGAAGGAGGAAAATAACACTATAGAATAAACAAACAATTTCTACACTGACTCAATCACTGTTTGACATACTAAAACTTAACCTAACACTTGAAGCTTCCTATTCTGGGGGGTTTGTCCATGCTGGGGCTGAAACCCAGGTATCAATGAGTATTCAAAGTTGTCTACTGCAGTAGAAAAATCTACCTACCAAATGATGCAGTAGTGCCCTAACACCATTGTAATACTGTTTCTTCTTGCCCAAGTAGAAGGAACTAGACTTCTTTCTAGCTGAGACCAATTTCACTGAGGTGGACAGCATTCCTGTGCAACTGGGACAATGATGGGCTATAGAAATAAATGTAGCAGTATACAGTTACTCAAGAAATTTTCATTCCCTAGTTATTTGCTATAACCATCAATGCTTCCGTTACATGTAGAGTTATCGGTCCTCCCAGTTCAACTAGCATGCTTTTCCATGAAAAGGGAAAATTTTAGGTGCAGCTTCCAGAAAGTCTTAAAAGCATGCACTGCATTTTGCTGTTTGACTTGTTTATCAACTAAACTTCTGCAAAAAAGCAGAAAAAGGACAAGAAGAGGAGGGGAAAAAAACAAAGCCAAAAATCAATACTGTTGGTAGATATTAAACAAGCTATTTAACAAGCCAAACTATAATACTGGGCAAACAGGGCATTCACCTGGACAGACTGATCAAAACAAGGACACTATGCGCAAGGTACAGCACGGAAACCTGAATAAAAGAGAAAAAAACCCCAGTAAGGTCTCCCTTCTGATCCACAGGTTTGACAAGCAGTCACCATATTAAGGCCAACAATCTGAACAGCTCTTACTGCAGAATTCCTTCCAGGAGCAAAAGTAGAAAAAAAATTAACCCCTAACCTGGCAAGGAAGCTAGTTGGCAAGTAATAAAAGGCAGAAAGTTTTCTGCCCCTCCAGATTTTCTTCTTAGTGTTGAAACTGAATCTGTAGATTCAAATATAACATAACCGTCTTTGAAAATTCATTTTACATCAAGAATTACTGCAGTCAAAAAAGGGTACATTCTGGGCTTGTCCTCCTAGATTAGAATATTGCACTAATTATCACAAGTAAAATGAGCTCCCTGTGTTAATAAAGACACAGCAGGGAGAAGTAAACTAACTAAAAACAAGAAGGCTGACCTGACAGTGGTGCTCTGCACTAAAGGATGGGAAAAGAGGGCACGGTACCTGTGTCAGTTGACTTGTGAGCAGGCTGACGGGAAAAGGTTAATCATCATCATGCCCAGAGCAGAGAAGGGAGGAACAGACCTGACAGGCTCAAAACTGCATCAGCCTAGCTCTGCTCAGCTCAAAGGGGAGCAGCTGTAACGCTAGGCCTCAAGTAAGAGATACAGATGGATGGAAGCAAGGCATAGATGAAGCTATTCTAGTGCAAAGATGACTCTTTGCCAAAAGTTAAGAGGGGTCAGGAAAAAAAGCAAGCTTCATAATTACTCTTGGCAATTAAGAGGCCAAAGTTCAACTAAGAGCGAAATAAACCTGTGTGAAGACATATGGAAAGTGTGGGCGTGTGCGCTGAAAAATGCCTTTATTTTCATTCAGTGCTTTGACCTCCCAGACATTTGATCACAACAGCTGCGCTCATGAGAAAAAATTCTTAAAACATACCCAATATATATACAGATATAACTACGTATATATGTATATATATATTTATATATAAATTTTTATTTAAATAAAAAAAGAAAGCTCGAATCCCAAGCCAATATGTGTATCAAATCCTTGACCAGCCAGGTCTGTAGGGCATAATCAAATTCAATGTGAAATATTATATAAACGCGGTGCCTTGACAGGGCAAATTAAATAATTGCTACTCAAAAGAGTCTTCTGTTTGGACTCTCCTACTGGTAGGCAATAGTGGGACTGTATCCCCTCCCACCCCCCATTTTGTTTTATTTAACAGTATGATGAATGCAAAGCTTAGCCCAAGGTTGCTATGACCTCAGCAGGAGTTAAGGTTAAGGAAAAAAAACTAAAAACCAAGAAAATTTATTAACTCTTGCTTTACCCAACCAAAGCAATGCAGTAATTTATTACATAACCAGTGCTTTACAATTTAGTAGTCTAACCCAGAACGAAAAAAAAAAAGGAACAGGCCAAGAAGGTATAGAGGGAGCAGCACTTTAAAACATCCTCCACAGTTCTTTGTATACAGGGTCTCACCCCAGTGCATGTCAAAAGAGTCAAAAAACATGCAGCAAGAATAAAGTCTCTTTCATTTCTTTAGCTCTTAAAGAAAACATCTAGAAAGGCTTAAAGTTTCTCCAATTTACACTTACAAAGCATCTACTTAGAAAAGCAGTACACTAGATCTATCAAGCACAATTTGCTTTTCAGTACTTCTCACTACTTCTGATAGGGTCTGTGCTGCACTTTACGTGGTCATTTTGATGGAACTTTTCCCCTGTGAAAGGAGAATCTTGGAAGGATTCACTGCAGCAGTGGCAGATGAGCAGCAGATTGATTCTCAGGTGTCAAATTCTAATGCACCGACCTCAAACAATGCCAACTTTAAAAAACAATTTCCCTCTGTTTTAAAGATACCATCATTGATGTGCACAAATCAAAAATCTTGGTCTCCTTCAGTAGAAGGACCTCACAACAGCACTACAATTAAATAACTGATGCATCACTGAATAAAAAAAAAGATACAAATCAGATTATGGAGGAAATTATGTTTTTAATAATAATGATAAAATAGGAATGAAGAATAAACAAAGGCAAGCGTTGCTGAGGAGGAAGCATACATGAAAGACTTGTTCCAAAAGGCAGAGAGGTCACTAAGTCCCTCTGCATCAACTTAATTGAATGGACTTTGGGTATGCTTGTTTTAAAGGAATAGTGAGAAGGGGAAAAAAAAACCAACTCAGCAAACACTGGATGAACTAACATGCTTCACCAGCAGTTAACATCCTTCCAGCAACTGCATAGCCTTATGTTCTCTCTACCTCCTATTTCTAGAGAATCTGCCTTGGTCATGGCTGCACAACCTTCACCGGTTAGTTAAGCCTCTCTACCACAAGCCCCAGCTAACCAGCTTCAGAAATACCCATGCTGTAGTAGATTATTCTGCATTCTGCTGAACTTTAGTTCCAAAAGAAAATAAAAGGCCAGCAACATTCAAATACAATAATGCATGTTGGACACTTATTTTGTTATCCTCTAATTACACATGCTGTGCTGGGACATACAGTAAGGACTGCACCCGTTGTACTGCAAAGATTCTGTCACTTGTAGTTTAAACTTAAATAATGTAAGCAAGAAGTCTCACAGAAGCTAGGGTTCAGTTTGTAGCCACAATGGGAGGAACTGTTTTAAGAATGAGGTTTGCTGCACATCTTCTGACACTACAATTCACAGCTACTCTCCAACCCTCATTCCTTGTTTACCCTTAAATCATACAAGGAAGTGGCCAGGTTGTTTTAGTTGTTGAAAAAATAAGGAGATAAGGAATTATGCACTGGGTATGTAATAATACCAAAATAAAAGAAAAAACCTACTTCATTAAGATCATACAATTAATCAAACAGAGTATATATATAATATCTTTTTTTTTAAGCCCTGGGATCCAAGGCGTCCAAAGTTATTAAAATAAAGTTCATTCACAGAACAAAAACAAATTTAATTTGAATTGCTTGCAGATACTGCTAATTTTCATTTTTTTAATTAAAAAATGCGTTAATGTGAACTATGTGCAGGATTTGTTTCTAGTAGTTGTGTCTGTGCACATTGCCTCTGGACCTGCTGCTCTGCTACTGCTGTTGCTCCTGGGTTTCTCCAATCACCCCTGGAAAAAAACATAACGGAAGCTACCGACACCCCAGCAAAAGAAACTCTGGGGTATGCTGGCCTCACTTCATGGAGCAGACGTGGGTGTAACTCCCACTCTCTGGGAGTCGTGGTTGTCTCCTCCTCCCTCTGGGTCCTCTGACAGGCTGAGAGATGCCGTCTTGTTTGACAGGAGGCCAATGTTCTCTTGTGTCAAGGCTGATCCATTTGGAACATCACTGCTGAAAGGAAGTTGAGGAGAAAGGAGGAGGGGGTGAAGAGAAGTAATTACTGAGATCTTTCATTTATTTTACGTAAAATGACTTGAATTATTTGTTGCTGCAGCACCTCAATGAACAGTTGTGAACATACATAAACAGGAAGACTTGCCTTGTATAACGAAAACTTGTCTGGTATGCTGTAGATACTTACCAGAAAAGGAAGAACTAAGATAAGGCTAATTGAAAACAAGCAAGACTACATATTTTAAGGTTCTAGGTATGTTTTGCAAAGTATTTCAGTATATGCCACAAAATGTAAAGTATCAGTCTGTACAATGTATGCATTCCAGAACATTTAACTTATTATATGGAAAAATTAGTTTCTGCTCCAGAGGCCTCAATCTAATGGTGCAGAGCAGAGCTCAAGAATTGGTTGTAAGAAGAAAGTGGAGACTTCATAAGCAATTGAGAGTGATACACTTTCTGAATAAATATCCAGATTCCAAACTGCTCACATCAATTTATGTAAACTTAATGAAGCATCTGAGCTTTTCTGTTCATATTAGTCTGAATACATGCAGATGCTTGCAGCATCTGAAAATGCTTGCTGTGTAGATTTCCAACATTCCCAGCCAACATCATATTTCAGCTATCAAATGTGAACTGAAATGAATCCCAGCATCTACACAGATAAAGATTACTTCGTACAAATAAAAGTGAACTTCGTTTCAAAGTTACATACCTTCCTAGACAACATCCACATCACAAACCTTAGCAGGATGAAATAACTTTCCTCTCAAATTCTTTTCTTTGAAACTAAAACAGCAAATAAAGATTTCTTTTGTGGTTGTTGTTTATCTCCTGCTCTCCCTACTATCATTCAAGACTGACTAGATGGACTTCTGGTCTTAACAAATATGGCAATTCTTCTGTTGCGTAACTGATACATGGTTTCATTCCACTCACCTACGCCTCAGCATAAATAGCCCTTAATTCATACTTACACTATAAAAACTTCTGCATTTTGTAAAAACATTTGTATAGTCTTTTCGTAGTAGATGCTTCCACATCAGACAAAATGTGAAGCAAGGGGTATTATTCATGCACCAGGAGTGACCCCGATTAAGTCATTCTCCTGTTATTCAAAGAAAGGTTGAAGACCCAAGTTACCTGAATGTCAGTGCGAGGTCCTCAGCTGGAACCTTGCTTTGCGGTTCTAATTGTCCATTTTCTGTCTGTTTAGTGGTGCCCAGTTTGTTTTTTATATCCAGTGAAGACTGACTCTCCTTTTAAAAAAAAAAAAAAAGAAGAAGAAACTCTTAATATCATGTTAAAGAATTTGAAACTTCATCCTTTGGGATCAATGATGAAGGCCTGTAAATTGCAGTCATACAGTGTAACCCACAAAAGCCATGAGACAAGAAAACAGACTCGGTAAGATATGCTCATCCTCTCAGGACACAGTATGTCCTGAAAGGAAGGGATGATTCTTGTAACAACAAGCAAAGACCATAGACTGTAACAGCACACAGACTTGTCAATACTAGCCTGTACCTGCAGAAGATGTTTTCTATGTTAAAGCAGTTTTAGAACTCATGGCACAGTGACCTTGGAGACAATTCATAGTCATCACCAAATTCAGCACCACGCTTATTTTCAAATGGCAACAAAACAACAGCAGAGTATTTTAAAGTGACTAGAATTAAAATTCTTCATGAAGAAGAATCAAAAAACTTCTCAGGAGGTTTTGAAGAATAAAGAGGTGAAGAGAGAGATGGATGACTCCATCTGTGGTCATCCAGCAGAGAGCCTTTTTGCCAGGGTGAAAGGGCTGCAGCTAGCTACATGGCTCTCTACTCTACCTCTCTGCCTCCCACCCCCACAGCACTCACCATGCTCAGCTCACGGGTTCTCTTCCCAATTTCCCTTTCCACCTGGTGTAGCTCCAAGCTCAGCTGTTCACTTGAGATCATTCCAGGCCACTTGGGAGGTGGGGGTGGGGGCTGTGGTTGGCCTGCCAGGGTAGTCGCCTCCCTCTGCAACAGCAGCCTGTTACTAACAGCCTAAATGCATAAAGCCAAGCACATACACAACTGAGCACACAACACACCAAGCACAGGAAGAGCTCTAGGCAGTAACTCTAGAGTATTGCTTGCTTGCAAAACCAAGGCCTTCTCTCTCCACGCTTAACAAGGCCCCAATTGAAATCTCTTCCAATGCAAGTTTAAATGTATTTTTACTTTTAAACAAGTAGTGTTAAATACCTTTTACTGTAATAAATTTGCATAGGTTTTCCCCATATACTGCTCCCTTCTCAAAAACTAAGATCAAGCACATCTTTTTTTATGAGCTATTTGTTGTACAAAAGCTAACAGCAGATAAGCAAATCTGCTGCTTTATTTTACAATAGTAGAACTTACCAAACTCTACAGCAGAGCCAGTATTACTGCTGAACCACATAAAATAGCTTGAGATGTGCATGTCAATATGTAGCTTTCTACTGACCCAGATGAGGAAGCACAGAACAGAGAGGGGCAAGTCACTATGGTCATTCACAAGTTGCAAGTTACTAGCAGCCAAGTAAAAGCAGTAAGCATGTCAGTCACTCAAAAAATCTGCTAATATTTGGGAATCAGTTCCTTAAGTATGTGCTCTACATGTAAACACACTGTCTGCTACTACACACAACTGAACATCTGGCTGGTCTTCAAGTAGAAATGCTTATTCATTTGAGAATAAAGCAAACTAGCTCTTCATGCTCTGACTGAATGAAACTATTGTTACAACCTTGTAACAGGTAAATCAACAAAGCCTCCTGGATTTCAAGTACCTACTTGCAGCTTTGAACACAAGTGAAACTTATTACTTAAAATAACCAATTAGTTCTGACAAATTCAGATTACAGCAAAATCAAAGCTCAAACCTCAACTATGTAGGATTTAACATTAACACAATCACAATAATAATGAACAGGAGAGGTAGGCCACTTACAGGTTTTGCAACTTTCCAATACTCTTCTATCATGGCAAAGGCAGACATGCAAGATTTAAAACATTTTCTCCTCTTGTTCCCAAACAAGAGCACAAGAACACAAGTTACATTTCAAGTAACTTAGAAATGTGTAATACTTGTAACTGCTGCTGTGACTTAAAAATTGTGAGCTCTTACAATGCATCTGCAATAACCCTTGGTAACACAGGTTCTTAGGTAATCATAGCTTCAGCAGAAGCTGCTATCCACTACTTAGAGCAATTCCTTCTGGGAAAACATTAATATGAATAGTTGCTGAGGTACTTAGAATAGTTTTCTGGTAAAAATTTACTGATTTTTCCTAGAAGGAAAGAAGTAACTAAAGCTTTGCTAAAACATTTCTTTCCTTATGCCTTGACATTTCTCCTTCTGTGTCTCACAAAATACAAAGGTTTCAACTCATTAATTCTTTTACAAATGCAGACTCCCATCTTTCCTCAAGTTGCAAATTACTATATTGCTTCTAAGCAAGGAGACAAAATATTAAACTTTAATTTTTCAAACTAAATATCTTTAATATTTATTTTATTGACTCTTGTGGCTTGTGCTATTTAGGAAGAAAAAAGTGCAATACAAAGCCAAACATGAAACAGATGAAGGTCATAGCTTTCTGTACATAAAATCAGACATTTTCAATGGCAGTAAAGCCAAGAGGAACAGGTATCTACACAACTCTGCCCCTGAGTTGACAGTTGAACAGAGAGGGGGAGTGAGAGAGAGAACGAAAGCAAATATGAATGAGCACAGAGAGCAGATTCAAGTATGGTGTTCATTTACAGATGAAGTGCAGGGAAGTTTCTGCTGCTAAGCAGAGAGATTTACACTTGTACCACAGTGCTGATGCCTGGCATCACAGAATTAAGTATTGTTACTGAATATCATTACAGTCAGAGAAAGATCAACACATGAAAAGCAGCTTTACTAGCTTCATCTCTCTCCATACCACCCCTCAACACTCTTCCAAATGTTGGTACCAACCTCAAGTCCTCGCATTTGTGTCTGCTGGCTAATCTGATGGTCTACTTGCTGCAGCTCCATGCGCAGCTGCTGCTCTCGTTCAGCTGAGGGCAACTGTTTCCCATGAGCAGCCACATCTGACATGGACAGTCTCTCCCTTTGGGATCAGAAAAGCAAAAATAATGAGATTTCCAAAAAAGCTTTACTCAGCTGGCACAGAAAAAAAAACAACAAACAGATAAATTTAGAAAAGGCAAATTAAAAATAAAGCAATCCTACCTGTCATTGAAACGTCCCTGAGAAGGTATATTTTGATGAGGAGAATATGGAGACCCTCCCCAGCCACCGTGAGTTCCATAAGGATTGTAGTCTGCCAGTGAACAGAAAGAAAATCGTGTTGCATTACTACAAAACTATTCTTTAAGTAGTTCAGCCAACACACAGAACTGGACAGACATTAGAGAATAACCAGAAAGGTCAGCCCACTAGAAGCAAGAAGTCTAACATTTCTTCTGCTGAAATGAACACAGAAATACTACACCTGACTATTCTCACGGGCATAATGCTTGACTCTTCCTGCATGTCCAACAAGACTTGTGACAGCCTTCCAGAGTCTGAGATTGTGAAGGACTTTCAGACACTCAAGGAGACAGGGACACAAAACCAAACTTACAGCTACTATGAGAACAATTATTTTTTTAATTTAAGTTCCTAAAAGACACAAGAGTTGATTGATAACTCTGATATACTGAGTTAACAGCAATTTGAAGATTAAGCTTTCAGAGAAGCCAGAGCTCTACCTGTGATAAAGTCTAGAAAGTTACTGCTTCAAGTAAAACAAAAACTCATTTGCTTGTTTCCAGCAGTTAACTCCTGGAAAAAAATCTAGGAGGAAGTTTGGGGTTATATAATTAAGTCTTAAGATTACTCAGTGCACCTCAAGAAACAGACCATCTTTTCGAGTAAGACTTACAGCCACACTATACATGTAATTAGAAAATAGATGTGTAGAAAATAAACCATCCCTACTTTATTTGCTTTGCCCAACAGTACACAAAAACAAAAGCTGCATTAAGCTTTCAGTAGAGACTACCCATAAAGCAGGAGTGCAGTACAGTACTTTATGATGGTTTTGCATTGTGTATTTGAGAAAGCAGTAAGTTTCTGGATTCTACTACAAAATTCAAAAGAAGCTTCATCTCAGAGGGACCTGCAGAACAAAGTAACTTTTTCCAAACAGCAACAAATCGCCAACACATATGCTACCTGTGTGCAAACCTGTCCATGGAACAGGAAGTAGTAGCAGCAGCCTTTTCTTCAGTTTTCTCAGTGTAGCCCTAGAGTTATTTTTAGTGGCATAACACACATCTCATCTATTTCTAAGACAAGAAACAAGCTTACAGGGTCTGTCTTCAACTTGTACGACACTGTAGCACTAAAGAAAATAGCATCAGCCAGCAAAATCAGAGTGTATACACCATACCTGAAATGATCGATTTGGTGGTAGCTCCCTGAACTGCCATGGCCTGCATGGGACCAGAATTCTGGTACATTGCTTTGGAAGTACGGGAGATAGCCCCAAATCTCGACACAGTTGGTCGATCTCCAAATGGAATGAGGTCATCATCACCAGTCTCTGCTGCTCTTCGCTGCATGTCTAATCGCTGGTCACGCATGGCTTTACTATCTACGTTCTAGACAAGATATTGAAAAGGCAGTCAAAAACTTATTCAGAAATGAACACCACCACATTCCTTTTACAACAAGCTGGTACCAATACTGTAAGTCTCTCTTGTATTCTCTATTCCTTTCATCCTTCAGCTAGTCTTCCTATTCTTCAGTTTGTAACTCCACTGCTACAGCTGATGTCTCTTTAATGGTCTAACTTAAGATGACCATTACTACCAGCACTGTGAAACAGTTGCATGATTAACTGCAAACAAATCCAAGAAAAGGGAACAGCAGCTAAAGAACATTAAGACAGAGAAATAGGACAGAAGGGAAAAAAGACTCCAGAATAAAGTCAGAGGAGATCAGTGGGCATCTCTGAGGAATACATACTCCTTCCAAATTCCAAAAGAAATGTCTCTAAAGCTCACTGTTAAGAACTGTATCATCTAACAGCCTGCAGATGACTCAAAATAGGAATTATTCAGTACAGCACTTAGACATGTCTAGCACCATCTTTTCAGGCACATTTTTCATTAAGTAGTAGTAAAGCTTGGAACATCCTGGTTTTTAACTCAGCTTCAGACTCAAACACCTTAATGGGTCAGCAAATGAACAGATAAAATGTTCTCTCTCAGAGAACTTTGCCAAGCAGTCACAAAGGAAAAGATGTGCACAGAAAACAAGCTCAATTTAGCAGCATAAGTCAATTTGACTTAACTTACTCAGAAGAAGAAACAAGATATTATCATTATCAAGATTTTTAACAAAGTGTTTCCTGACATAAAGTTAGGCCCATTGTGGGATAAATCACCTGGAATAACTTAAAAACACAAGTCAATAGGTTGTTTCAATGAATAAAGATAATTTTTAAAAAAGCTTTCTCAACAGAAGAAACAAACACACCCCCACCCAAAAAATCACCGCATGCAGATAAATGCGAAACAGTAACAAACGGACTCAATTAAAAGAAGAAAAAAAAAAAGAGACAGTACTTAAGTTAAATGGGAAAGCTGTCTGTTGGCTGACAGAAAATGCAACAGTAAGAATTGCCAAAATCAAGTTAAGACTTTGCTAAAGAATTAAGACTGTAGCATAGTGCTATGTACAGCAGAAAGAACAAAGTGGGGCTACTACAAAAAGAGGACTGGCTAAAGGCTAAAAACTTCAGTACGGTCCAAAATTAAAATAGAACTGCAAGCTTTCAGTGAAGATAAGTACTGCTAGTGAGTGACAGACAAGGTAACATAGCTAAAGCAGGAATAAAGGGGTGAAAATGGCAGTCACAACTGAGTTGGAAACTAAACTCAAGAAATGTAACATTGAAATCAGAAGCAGCATTAGACAGCATCTACTTTGGAATTTGGGGCGGGGGGGGAAAGACATTTTAATCTTGAGTCCATAGGAGGCTGGTACCTATTTTAATTTATTTCCATTTACTGAGTGGGGGGAAAGAACATAGTAAAAGTTGCTATGCCATCTGCATAAAATCCAGCATTATGCACTCTCAGATAATACTATTTTTATCCTTGAAAAAAGGAATCTCTTATGAACAATAAAAGAAGGAAGAATCAATTCGTTTGCCATCTGCAGCAAAAGTCTCCTGAGAATTTTTTCTTGTGAGGGGACAAAAACTGAAGACAAGCAGAGAACCTATGTTCTCTGAAAACCAGCTCTAGAGCAGAACAATGCTTTGTTTAGCAAGGAAAAAGGATGCTGCTTCTCCAGAACACTATTCTCTTAATTGAGTTCCAGTTTGTTTGCACAGTTTTCTAGCAGCAGGGATGAAAGACAAGAGGTGTTTGTTGGTTCCTGGACACTGCCACTTGGACAGCAATAAGCCAATTCTCAGTAATCTCAGCACCTCCCCAGGTCAAACATGACAGCTTTATGACTCAAGGCAAACACACTGTGTAGGACAGAGAGCAAAAGGACATGTAAAAAACCAAAGCTGCAGATGAAATGCCTTTTCTTGCTCTGCTTTTTCTGGGAGGAAGCCTCCTTTCTGTTCCCATTTCACAGTGCCTTTGAGGTCTTACAGGAAAGCAATTCAGTGTACAGAAACCACATGCATTTAATTCCAGTGAGGCGGGTGGGAAACATGGAAGCCTGATTGTGGGCAAAGAGCAGAAGCTGGACAAATGCAAAAATGCAGCAGCACAAAGTAAGATCACAGCCAGACAACCACGGCTTCAGTGAAAGATTGAATAAGCACAGTACAGAGTTAGAAATTGCCCTCAAGAAGTATCAGCCTAGTATTATGTTATGACTATGCTTCTCTCAAAAGCTTCATGCAAGTTTTGGGTATTCTTGTGGTCACAAATCACAGAGTCCTTCAAGTAAAAACTAGTAACATAGTTAACAGCAGTAACAATCACCTTAAAAGGAATTAATAGCACTAAGTTAAGTTACAGCATCTCCTTCTGACAGAAAGAAAGAAGTACAGGAAGCAACAGATGGACATGTTTAATTAACAAGTTGCCAGTACAGTGTCATTTTTTCATTTCAAGTAAGTGTAAAGATTCATGGCAAAATACCTCTTGCTATCCATGTCTTTAGAGCAGAGTGGTTAGCCTGCATTTACATCCAGAATTTTTAAACAGCTACACAGATGTAAGATTGTTTATAACTTTGAAAACAAAGCACTCCACACACTTGCAAATGCATTCTTTGACTGCAATGCACTTTTGAGCTTAAACACAAGCACTGCTATCATCCTAGAAAACAAATGAAAGAGTCCCTCCCCAACCCACATAAGTATCAGCTTTTCTTCTGTGTTCCCCTAATCCCTACATACCGCCATCTCCACACTCCTTGCTACCACAACATCTTTGGGTTTCGCATCTTTGGTTCCAATGTAGGAGCCGATGGTGTCACAGGACCAGGGAGAGTACTGGCTGTAGTCATTTCCTTTGTATTTCCCAGCTACCTTCAGGTCTTCATCCAAGTACTGTACAAAAACAAAAACCTGGTTCTGTAAGTGAAGGGAAGAAGCAGCTTCATAGCCACCACTACTTAGTTCAACAGCAGTGAACTTGAAGAAAAACACCATCAGGATAATTTTTTTTTATCAGATACATCACCATTTGGAATTGAGCCACAGCAACCATGAAATGTGTGAAATTCTGATAACCTGGCTACAGTCCCAGTGCTGACTTTCACTTGGCCAGTAAGAAAGTGATATTTTGACCTTGGTTAAAAAAAGATAAACCTCCTATCAAGCTGTTACTTAACTCTAAACATATCAGGAGCAAATGAACAAAGTCCAGTAGCCATGAAGACTGACTACTTCAATTAATAATGGCTCAAAACGAAATCCCTTGGTTGCACCAAAAGCATATAGCTTAGGATCAGCGGTAGAACAGAGAATCAACAGCCAATCGAGAGATTAGAGACTGCACTATAAGGGCTTCCCACCTGGAGCAGAAAATCTAGTGCCCCTAACACTTGCCAACTCTGTACTGTTCTAATTTTCTTGTTGTCTTTACCTATCAGCATGCACAAACTCCAAAGTATTTTGTAAACATACTAGTAAAGTCATATTTTTGTCAAAATATGCTTACCTCCTCTGAATGAAATGGATGAGGCAAGGTTGGTGATGGTGCAAAAGGAGGTGGAGAAATCACCTTCCTCTCTTCTAGTTGGGCCATGATCTCCTTCCTTCGTCGGTGAAGTTCATCCAGGCTGGGATGAGGCTGAAATGAAGACAGGAATACGTTACAAAATATGGCAACCATATACTGCAAGAAAAGGAAAATGCAGTGAACAGACAGTATCATTACAATAATAAGTAACGATCACTTTGTTAAAGTCTATCTGTTAACTTTTACATTTAATATAGGACTTGCATGTTCCTACACTAGCCAGAGTATTAGTTCAAGATACCCCAAAAGCAAGGAATGTTATTTGCCTAAAATTGATTAGATCCTCAACTAAACCAGTGTTTCTAACTTTAAAACTATTAATGTTTTAACTCACAGGTAGCTCAACATGAGTCTTGTGTTCCAACTTGGCAAAGTTTGCACTGGAAAACATTCCAGCATGGCAAGTCCCCATTTCAGTCATATGGGGGGAAAGTGGTAGAACTCTACAAATCATAACCTAATCACAGTTAGTTTGCATTTATTATTCATTTTGCAGTTGAATTAAACATCCCACAAATGTGTCAAACTCCAAACTGTTACATCTATGTTAAAAATGCTTGCTGGACTCAGCAATGTGATTCACAGCCTTGAATCTGAATGACAGCTATGTAAGTCCAACTATTCTACAGGACTCAATTCCAGTTGGTGATTTACCAAAACAAGTTTTTATACTTCTACTAGGAAAACCCTCCAGTTCGCAAACTTAAAGTAGAGAAAATTTGGAAAAGCAGAATTTTTAGTTCCTTTATCAAGGGATGTATGTTTGTGTATTTATTTATGTAGGCACAGAGATGGGCAGCACAATAATGCACAGATGACCATTTGCACACAATGTATGCAATCTACACTAGAAAGACAGTGGCCCTCTCCAGCCTAACCTTTGTTGGAGAAGTCAGGGCCATATAAGACTTTCAAAATTAATTACAATGCTTTTCTACTTCAGGCACCAAGTAGCAGCCCATTCTTTTACATATTAACATCATTACAATTGCAGAGTTCACCAGTAACTAAACTGCCTTCCAGTTTTTGATCAGCTTCATCAAATGTACGTCTTAAAGCTTGAACTTCTAATTCCTCACAAAACCCATCATCTTACTGTAAAAATATTAAACTTCAAGTAGCTTATACTATCTCTCTCAAACAACTACAAAAATGCAATATAAAAACAATACCCTGTGGCATGAAGGTCTGATCTGACCAAGATGTGGAGCCACTGGGCAATAACCCTCTGTTTGCTGGTATCTGTCTCTGGATTCAGGTACATAGGAAGGTACAGCAGCTTGTGGAATTTCAATGGGTACAGGGCTTCCTCGGACAATCTCCTCTCGCTGATATGGCTGGACAGGGGTATATACGCGACGGCTGTCATAGTGTGGTGGGTATATGGGTTGTCCCATAGGAGGATACTGCTGTGGTTGCGTGTACTGTGGGCTCACCACACGATCCTGAAGGTAGGGCGGGTAATGGTCTAAATAAGGTGGACCAGGTTCAGGAGCTGATGGAGGAGGTCGGACAAACCGAGACATGGACTGAGTAGGATAGTAAACTCCTAAGGCAAGGAGAAGATACAGAAAGTGATTATCACAACTGTCCACAAAACCAAATTGTTTCAAATACTCCAGTCTACAAGTATCACAAAGAGAATGGTATAAATTAATTCACATTTGTTGTTTGCCCCCACTGCCCAACTGGTATTTCTCCTCAAAAATTAACCACAGAAAATCTTGAAAAAGCAAGAGTTGATCCAAAGCTCAAGTGACACAGTTTAATTATCTAAATAAGATACGAGCAAGGTATAAAGGTTACAGTAGCTGGAGAAGAGGTGGTGAGGCTGAGCCAACCCCAGATGCCACAGAAGTCCTGCCAGCATACCAAACAGAAGTAATTCACTAGAATGTCTCTGCAGATTGATATGAATGCTTTTAGCTAGACAAGACCTAAAATGTAAACTGAAGATTATCCTGTACATCTTTATAGACACAACTAAAATGCAATTTGTCCCAACATATCAGAACCACTGCCTGTGTAAAGAAACTTGGATTAATTAGAATTTAAAGTTACCTAGAGATTTGTTCTACCTCTTGAACAGTAGAAGGAAATTTCAGTACTGTAAATCACCAAAGAACTCTAAGATCACACCTCCTAGTTCGGTGAAGATTTTAGTAATATATCTGGGATGTCTGGATAATTTAAAAAATATGCATGAATGTGTGCACAAAATTAACAATGTGTGCACTGAATTTTGTGGACAACTCAGACCTTCATTTGCACACAATAATCAAATGTAAGCTTTTTTTTCCCCTTCAAAATGATCTGCAACTTTCTCAGAAATGGTTCCCTCCCCCACTCCCTTTCCTTCCTAAGGCTTTTTCTTCTTTCCACTTCTTTTGGTCTTTTATTCCTTATATTTCTTTCATATTAACTTCACTTTATGTCATTTCTCTCCAAACTTATGTTGTGTAAGAATCATTCCCTATCTTTATATATAACCCTTTATATAAAGCCATACCTTTTCTTTTTAATTCCCTTCAATATTATCTCTCTCCACTTGGTCTCTTTATACTTAGAACTTTTCCTCTTACTTCCTTTATTTATGATGTCTTCTTTTTTGTGCCCAGCCCTTGTCTAATTTTACTAGTCTCTACCCATGACATGCTTGTGCAGATATTTCTGAAACACTCACAGACTTTTCATTAAGGGCGTAAGTACTTTCACCCCACAAGCATAAAACCCTCTGCTGGTTAGCTTTACTTCCATTCTCCCCAAGTCAAATTGAATTAAGGTCTACCACATCCCTGATCTAGCCCAGCTGGAAAGAACTGAAGAAGGAAGGAGTTGCTACACTGGATGGGTACAAACCTGTTTTGACTTACATTGAAGTCCTCAGTCAAGACATAAAAAGCCTGCCAACTTCCATTTTATTATGCCATCACCATATTAATGCCTACAGTCTGTGTGATATGCAAGAGAACTCGAACTTAAGAGCTTAAGTAAACACCAGTATGGGAAGAAAGAATAAAATCAGAAAGATATGAGATCTTGGTCTCAAACTTACCTTGTTGGTAGGGTGCTGGCTCAAATGGTGGGGCAGCTCCTCTAGGATCTTGATAAAACATATCTGCTTGCTGAGCATTATACAACTGAGACCCTCGTGGTACCATTTGCAACTGCTTGGTGACAGACACTGAAGGCAAATCTGTTGGTGCCCGAGTGGGCACGGGATGAGGGTTCACTGGTAAGGCAGAAATAGAGCTCTTGGGGACAGATTCCAGCCTAAAAAGCAGAAAGATGGCACTGCTCATTGAGGCCTGATACAGCACACTGTACTTCAAAACACTATTCTTTGTCTATGTTCCACCTTCTGAAGGCTTACATCACCTTCTCTAATTAAAATATAAGCAAACAGGGAAGTAAAGCAGTTCAGAGTGTTAGGTTTAGCTTTCTACTCTACTACTTAAACACTTCAAAAAAACCAACCAAACAACAACAATCCAAAAAACCCTGTTCTGTTTCTTTTCTAAAGAATGGGTTTACTTTTTTCTACTGCATATTTACACACATGACACTTTGAACAACAGTTAGGAAGACCCGTACAAGTCAGGAGGGGATCCAGGGGCACTGCTACTCAGATGGTCCATCTTCCCTGGCTTCAGAGCAGTTTCATAACTGGAGTCAGTCCCTCGAGAAATAAGTTGCGTCACTGTGCTGCCTGTTGACACAATTCCATTTGGCAGAGCAGATGTTTTCCTATTGGGCAAGTCCACTCCCCCTTCCTCCGAGAGGATAGCTCCTGAAGGCAGGCCCACCTCATTTAGCTGGCCCAGGGAGGCACTCAGGGGTCTTCTGGGAACCAGACGCTTGTTCATTTTACGGAATCTTCAGGAAAAGAAACCACACATCAAAAAATGAAACAAAAAAATAAAAGGTGTTGCATTTTCAAGATTTTTCAAACACAGATACTACTGAAAACTTCAAGTTTGAATTCAAGTTTCCTAAGGGGTTGTAAGAAATTGAGTATCTGTTAGACAACTTCACTGCTATTTGAACTGTTAATAGCAGTTTCAGCAAGAAGAACAAGGATGTATTTTTAATGATAAGTACACCAAGAATTCACAGCTAAACTTCACAACGCAAGTTTAAAATTGTATTTATTTCCTGTACATATATATGTCATGGTTTAACCCCAGCCAGCAACTAAACACCACGCAGCTGCTCACCCCTTCACCCCCGCAGCGGGATAGGGGAGAAAAATCAGGAAAAGTAGTAAAACTCATGGGTTGAGATAAGAACAGTTTAATAGAACAGAAAAGAAGAAAGTAATTATAATGGTAACAACACT
>JANZLQ010000095.1:31412171-31439914 GCA_026212715.1 Elanus axillaris
GTGTTCCCTCCCAACTTCTTGTGCCCCTCCAGCCTTCTCGCTGGCTGGACATGAGAAGCTGAAAAATCCTTGACTTTCGTCAAAACATTACTTAGCAAGAACCGAAAACATCAATGTTGTCAACATTCTTCTCATACAGAACTCAAAACACAGCACTGTACCAGCTACTAGGAAGACACTTAACTCTATCCGAGCTGAAATCAGGACAATATGCATTTCAACTGTACAAAAGAAAACCAAAACCAAGCATCACATAAAATACAACCTACAGTAACAGAAGCTTCAGAAAAAGAATCACAGACTATTCAAGTCTATTTTATTCAAAGAAACTAACAACAGAAAATTAGTGACAAAAGATGAACAAATGCCCTTTTACACCATTTGTCCAAAACCAAGCCTAGTCAAGCCTTTATTGCCATGTGATACCTTTTAAAGCAGAGTTTAAGATTTCTGTTACTATACCAATTTGCAGCTTACACCATTTGCATTGTTTGATAAATTAAGCAATTGCAGAGACGAAAACCTCTATGAACACACTGTAACTCCAAAAATCTAACTGCTTCTGATACGTCTGAACAAACATAAGCCTTTAACTAATGTTCCACAAAAATCAGCAGACTGACAGTATTGGACCAACAAAGAGAGCAAATCCCATAGTTGAAGGTACTCCACTAAGCAACCTGCCACTAGCGTAGATGCCAGAATGCAAGTGGGAGGGCATATTTGTAGGCCTGAGTACTCCTGCTCTTTATGCTGTGGAATAAGAGTCCATTTCCTATGCAGGAAGGTTTCAACAGGGTTGAAGCCAACACTTTCGCATCTTATCTAACAGGCAAAGTGATACAACTAGGAAGGTACACACATTACTGTAGAAAATAAAAAAAGGGGGTAGTTATACCCTGTTACTCAATCTTCAGATAATCTTTGTTTGCCCACAGGCACAGCATTAACAGCAATGCAACAGAGGCAAAAAGGTTGTTGTGGGTTTTTTGTTGTTTTGTTTTTTAGATGTGATTGAGTATGGAGTCAGACACAGTGTAATCTTGCTATGCAAATTTGAGCTGTTCATCTGTAAGAGTTCATTGACTATCTTCTAGCCACCTTTCTAACTCTGCATCAACACGCCAATTTCCTGGCTGTATTAATCTTAATCCACAAAATCTAACTATAAATTCAAGCTACATAGTGATGACAGTGGCCATCATTCAGAATGCATTAAAAGGGAGTAAGCAAACCAGGCTATGACCACAGTAGCAGCACTTGAATAAGGACAGACTACAGCTTTCTAAACATATGCTGCTCAGAAGTCCTTCTGGCATCTCATATCAGCCATGCAAGTCAGCTAGATACATAGAGGCAAGCAGAAGCAAGCTCCCCAGGCTGAACGGACAAGCTTTACTTCGTCATCCCGCTCAATACCCAAACCAGTTTCTCCCTGCAAAGCAGCAACAGGATGTTTGGAAGCTACCGCCATGTTCTCCCTGCCAAGTACTCCTGGACATCTGCCTCTCATCAGGTCTCAAAGGTGCAGTGTCTGATGGCTCCTGACTCTCTGAAGGTCCGTGCACAACTTGCAAGATAAGGAGGACTGGCCATGCCTGCCCATTCATCTAGAACACAACAGTACGCTCAAGAGAGACAGGTGCACGTGTATAGATACCCATTTAATCAAAGGTGACAGGAAAAGTTCATATAGCACCCTCCACGATAAAAATTTTCGAAAGAATAAACGTTGCACAGCATTGCCCTCTGGACTTTTCTGAACAATTTTATGAATCTTTGTTGCAGTCTCCACACATGTAAGATAAAAATAATCTAAAAAAGTTTAATACTTGCCTACGCACACAGGATCTTTGTCCCTTGCCAAGAGGGGAATCAGCTGCTGTTTAAGCAAGTCTATATTATAATTTGCTATCTAAGGCACTACCACATACTTCCCCATGATCTTCCTGCAAACTTAAAGGTATAGAGATACAGGAACTACACAGCAACAGAAATACTTATTATTCATACTAAACATTTTTAAAAGGAGGAACAATAATGCAGTATTTACTCAAAAGGAATTACGCAAAGCTAAAAGGGACAAGGAAGAATCGGAACTCAAAAGGTACCCAACCACCTACAGAAAACACTGCAACCTGAAACAGAGCAAGCATTCACTTCACCCCACCAGGACATTATTACTAAGGCATACAGGCCAGTCTAGATAAAATAAGCCTCTTCTACCTGCAATGCTGGCAAACAGTCCTTCTTGATACGTACATCTAGTTCAGAGGTTACTAATACTGACTTGCCACCCTTGTTAAGCATCCAAACCAGCACTACCAATCTCCATTTTCTTAACACCATGACAAAAGGGGGAAAATCCCAATTGTTTCTGCAGAACACAAGTATCAAAGTTCTATTCTCTGTTCATTTGAATAACTGCCTTTGTCATTCTAACACCACGTGCTCTGCTCTTTTTTTCTTCCCATTTGCCTGTGTACTGCATGCTGGCTATAGAGCCAATGAACTGCCATATCAATGCTTCAAGTTTTAGATTTAGGGGGGGAAGAAAAAAATAAGACTGCATACCATTTCAAATCTTTGGAGTTTTCTTAGGATTAAAAAAAAGGGCATCTTTTCTTTGAAAGATGTGAATTATTTTAGCCTCAAAACCAAGTAACAAGTTATATATACTGCACAAAATACATTGTGTTTATTTCTTAACTCTTAGATAATCCATTTTCCTTTAAAAAAAATTAAAATAACCTTCAGAGCAGCAGCAGCTTGTTCTTGGATAACTGGGTGCCCCTTCTAAATC
Organism: Elanus axillaris; assembly: GCA_026212715.1. Lineage (NCBI taxonomy): Eukaryota > Metazoa > Chordata > Aves > Accipitriformes > Accipitridae > Elanus > Elanus axillaris. Next base: position 31,414,975 of record JANZLQ010000095.1, read on the forward strand.
TGCAATGGATGTAGCTTATTTACTGCAGACTTCATAAACCCACCATTTTTTAACTCTGCAACAATAGCGTTAACCACTTTTAGGTTACCACATGTGGAACCTGTCAAAAAGTTTCAAAGAGTAACTGTTGTAGAAAGAAAATTTGCAATGCTCATTTTTAGCTCTCTGAATAGCCCTAGAAGAACAAGAGAACCCATACATCTGGAAAAGTGCCAGCAATCTACCTCTCATAGCTGAATATAAAGGGAAGATGAGAAATACACACAAGTAAACAACCATAATGGATGCAGTCAAACAGTGTGTTTAGTCACACCTAAACAAGAAAAACAGCCCATCTCCAAAATCTCAAGTAACACTTGTGTAAGCATCAAACTTTAAGAGCTGCATTACTGCTGAACAAAGCAGAACATCCTATATTTAAGAATGAACAGTTCCAAAACTTGAGATGACTGTTACAAGTTTTTCACATTATTTCTTGCTAATGCAGCAGACAAGTTATGCCTCTTCTCCCCATTCCTAGATACGATAAATAACTCTAATGGATAAGATGAAACAGAGATTGGACTGATTTCTACTGTAAGAGGTACACTTACTTTTCTAGCTCCTCCTGTGAATGTGCAAAGGTGCAGCTGGCCCCTCGAGGGCATCCTCCTCTCTGTTTCATGTCTCGGCACATGTATGTCTTGTACTTGCTGTGCTGAGGAGGCTGACAAGGTTAAAGAAACCAGGTGAGATACCTGAATATAAGTGCACTTAAGAGCTGAATGCATCCTCTTATTAAAGGCCTGATGTTTGACTGTTGGTAATTCCTTCAATTTAAATGCTCCAGAGGTACCTGATGTAAAACAAATTACTGGAGCAGTATTCATGTTTGGTTCTTCAACAGGACTAAAATTCAAGAGTAGGTATTTTGACAATTAAGTCACCAATAGGTTTTTTTAAACATTTTTATTCAAATTCCTTATTTGGATTGGAACACAGCTGTGTGTTTCAGGACACAGTTAAATGGACAGAACTGATATAGGCTGAAAAAAATTACCATGCTTAATCAGAAATTGCCAAATATTCATCAAGCTTTGTGATAGATTGAAAATAAATACAATTTAGTCAGTTACTTCTCCCTTGCTTTCTGTTAGCTCAAAATGGCACTTGAGTATCCCTCTGATCTGTATGAGAATTAAATTTCATCAAGTTCCCTTTTACCTCACTTCTTTGGACTAAAAATATCTTCACTATCTATGACAACTATTTCTGCCAATAGTTGAGGATGCAGTCTTACTCCTATGCAGATCAGCATGGTCTGGGTTGTCCTTTGTATTTTTCTTAGTTAAGTTTCCCAAGAAACAATGACTTACTGCAGTCTTGCTGTCTGCATGTATGCCCATTTGCCAGTCTCTCTAAATAAATTTCAACAGAAGGCTAGAGGTGGTCTCAAAGACATTTAAATTTCTACAGTTTTTATAGCAGAATTAAATCAGAGGCAGAAATACCCTATCATACTTCCCACTGAGGGAAAGGTCTGTAAAAGTAAACTCTTGCTTTCTGAGAAACTCAGCCAAAAGATGTAAATTCCTAAGAAGTCATCCACAAACTGTTCTGATTTTTTTTTTTGTCTTGCCATCTACTGTAGTGAAAAAAGGATTTAGGCAGCGTGTATATAAGCTACACAGCATTCTGCCAGCCACTGCTGTAGGCCAGCAAAACTCTGTCCAATACACAGCAGATGTCCCCTTTCCCACTTGGGAGGCTTTGGGTTCCTTTCCAAGTGGCACAGCATGTACCAGGTCTAGGCAATGGTCTCAACCAGCACAAAAACACTCACTGTTTTTTCCCACCCCTATTTCCACTTGTGTATTCCTACTGCTTTTCCTTTTGTTGGCAACAGTGCTTGTTAGGCATCCCAGTGAATGGAAAAAGGTAAAACAGCAAAAATAATTCACTCTAATTTTGCCTTTTTTTTTGGCAGACAATCTTTCTTCTAGTTCAGCTCCCCAAACCAGCTTTCCAAGAGAATGAGGGCCAAAGCAAGGGAGGGAGTGGGAAAGTGTGACAGGCAGCTCTGTCCTTCAGCAGCAGCTAGCATTTATATCAACTTAGCTACACAATGAAATGAGATCAAAGGAACATGTGATAAGATAACTATGAGATAAGCTAATATACTTGGCAACATCATTTCATTTCCTAAATTAAGAAAATTGTTTCAGGAACTTGGATTCACACCTTTACATGAAGTCTTCCCAAATCTTTAAACTTCACTGACCATTAAGCACAGTTATAAGAATAATTCCATTAACACAGAGCCATCTGGCTGAATTGTGTCACATTAAAAATAACCAAAGAAAATTCCCAGAGATCATAGTGCTAGGCACCCCAGCTTCTCTTCTGCACCCTCTAGTCAGGAGGATTGTTTATTCATCTCCCTAAGCTTGCAGCTGGATCAGACTGTTTTCTTTCCACCCTAGTGAGCTGTGCAAATTAACACAACATGTATGGGGCAGCAGGGGGTGGGGGGGATTGGTGGAGAAAGAGGTTGTGTTGGTTTGGGTTTTTTCCTTTCTTGTTTGTTTCTTTTATGATAAATATGACTCAGCAGTGATGTTTTTAATCAGCTCCCCATCAAACCAAATCTCTCCAGATAACACTAGTGAACTTCCACTATTAGATACAACCAACAGAATTTTAGGGGTAACTATTTCCTAAATGACTTAGCTTTTACCTGTTGCTGATCTGTTCCTTTCTTGCTGTGATTCTGGATATAATCAACTAAGCCATGAACCACAGTCCTCACAGCAACTAGTCCATTTTCCAGTTGTTCCCATGTAGGAGGCGGAGCATCTATTGCATTGACAGCAAACAGAATATAAAAAGAAAAGTCAGAAGGATTTTCCAAAACCAGGTACAAAGAAACCGTCAGTATCACAAAACTGCTAGACTACCAAAAAGATTTTATCAGAAATTTGTGTCATTAAATGACAGTGTTCAGCACCTTAACTAAGGTATATGTACCACTTAAAGAATATGTACCACTTAAAGAATAAAGCTACCTATAGACTCAAGATTGAACCACACAAAATACCAAATGAGCCAGCAAGATGATCATTAGCATGTCAAATTATTTCCTTTTACCAAAACTTTCATATCCCACAAGAACTCCATTGTACAAACTGTAGACAATGAAAAAAATTGGGCTAAAAATCACTCTTCACACTCAGTCCCGTAGGTAAAATCATTCTGTACAAATACCATCATCACTGGCCTAGATCACTCAGGCACAGTCACTGAACAGCAACAGAAATTGATAGTTCTCACATGGAAAAGTGTCACAAGGCAAATCTAAGTATCAGACCATCATCTAACACACAGCACTGTGAATAAATAGCAATCTTAATTCTATAGGGGCACTTGTTTTTTCTAGCTAACTTACTTTACTGATCACTTCATCTGTTCCAGCAGATGACACTACCACCACATGCCTACACACTGCTGTAAAACATAGGACCTCAAAGTGCCTTTCAAGATCTTTAGCACAACTACATTCTATACCGCTCACAAGGACTAAATTTTTCCAGGAGAACTTCAATGTACCTACAGAACAGCAGGGAAGCAACAGCACAGAAGAGAAACATCAAGATCAGACTCACCTACTGAAACTAGTGAGGCTATTAGTGATCCTACTTCTGTATCAGTCTTTGGCTAACAAATTTGCAGTACACACTTTTGTCCCTGACTTGTTACAGCATGAAAGGTTTGGGAAGAAAGTACTACATCTCCTTTAACTGTAAAGTACAACTGGTTCTCATTTGAAAGGTAAGTTTATTTGTTTAAACAAACAAACAAAGAACTACAACTGTTCATCTCATGAAGTCATAGTTTAGGCCTTCACACTATTTTGATATTGATTTTACAAATACTAATGGGTATAAAATAAAACTTCAGTCACAGCACTCACCATTCTGTCCCTTCCCTCCTCCCTCAGTTGGTCCATCCTCACAGTGCTGCTGACTTTCAATTATTTCTATCTTTCTCTCTTCTGTCAACATCTGTCATTTATTTCCCAGTTACATTCTTCCCAACTACCCCCCCCTTCCCAGGCTGTCTTTCACACCTTTGCAGAATTACATATTAACAAGAAAAATACTGAATTCCCTAGCATAACAAATCTTTCTTGTGTATACTGATTTTTGCCCAATTTCTGTCTGTTCAATCTATCAAAATTCTACTTTGGAATCCAAAACTGTTTACACAGAAGATGCCTCATAATTTTAAGCTGCCTTTAACAGAGTCTTCTGAGTGCAATGTCTGGAAACCTCAGATCAAACACTAATACACAGAATTTCTAGAGCAAAGAAAAAGACATACAATTTTTAGGTAAGTTAATGGAAGTCCTTAATCTGATGTTTTCTTGAAGATTTTCCCTCATTTGTAAACTGATTATTTGCTCTGGTAAAGAACTGGAGAGAAAAAGGTATGTCAGAGCAACAGCTAAGGCTCTGCATTAAGCACAGTGGTTCTATCAGTCTTCTTGTTGCTTTGCAAATCTGGTTTCAAACAGCAGCATGTGTACTAAAAAAGGGAAGAGGAGGAAGACTGTTCCAGCCACTTCCTCCAGTTAGCACTGCCCAATATCAGGTACACGTCATGAATACATACAGTCTTGTGAGTTTACAAGATCCTCACCCATGCTCACCTAGTGCTGTCAAACAAGGAAGCTCCCTTCAGAGAGGCAGTGAATTATTTCTGCCATACTTTTGAATCTATTCTAGCTCCAGAATAGTTCAGCTCCTCACAGAAATTACTGCTGTTCACAGGCTGGTTATGAATAACACTCAAGCATCTTAAGTTTATGAGTTGAAGGAAACATCCACTCACTTGATGAGCAGCTTTCAATCTTTCAACAGTGTTAAGCTCCTCTTGCTAAACTGTAAGTTAAAGGGGTTTATAAAACATCTAGACTTACCTGGACTGGGATCAATATTTGCCAGGAGCTCTAAGTGAGGTCGAAGACGATTCAGGTTAGCTGGATCTCCAGTCCTCTGAAGAGCAATAGTTAATTCCTGAACACTCTGTGCAAATGAGGCTGGGGTCTGCAACTTAAAAAAATTACAATAATTAACTTTCTACAGGCAAAGCAATCCTCATGGCTTCTGAAAGCTGCTCCACAAGCTCACAAGAGCTGTCTTCCTGTCCTGGTTTTGGCTGGGATAGAATTTTTTTCTAGTAGCTGGTATAGTGTTGTTCTGGATTTACTATGAGAAGAATGTTGATAACACACTGATATTTTATTATAAATGCTACTTAACAACAACTAGGGTCATGGATTTTTCAGCTTCTCATGCCCAGCCAGTGAGAAGGCTGGAGGGGCACAAAAAGATGTGAGGGGACACAGCCAGGACAGCTGACCCAAACTGCCCAAAGGGATATTCCGTACCATGTGACATTATGCCCAGTATACAAACTGCAAGGAGTGTCACACGGGCAAGACAGGGGGCAGATCACTGCTCAGGAACTAACTGGGCATCAGTCATCAAGTGGTGTGCAATTACGTTGTGCATCACTTGCTTTGTATATTCCAATTCTTTTATTATTATTGCCATTTTATTATCATCATTATTATTTTCTTCCTTTCTGTCCTATTAAACTGTTCTTATCTCAACCCATGAGTTGTACTTTTTTTTGCCCCAATTCTCTCCCCCATCCCACTGGGTGGGAGGGGGAATGAACAAGCGAATGCATGGTGCTTAGCTGCCAACAGGGGCTAAACCACACCACTTCCAAAATGGGAGTAAAATGTTTTTCACATAGGCCCATTTCAGTCAGCACCTTTATTACATTCCTTCTCCAGCATTAAGAATGCACAATTCTTTGACATTGCAGGTTAAAATACAGCTTTAAATAGACAAAAAAAGGAAAAAAAAAGCTAGTATTATTTCTAGCAATATAACCTATTTCTTTTCCGTGTTGTGCTGGCACCCAGAAAAAACCCCAGAATATTAGGAACCATTTAATTTAGATTACTGAAGAGTCTAGTATCTCCAATTTCTAAACCAACAGGTTTGCACTGTGCTCTGAACTGAGTAGAGCAGACAATAAAGAGCAAGATGGTTGAAGGACAAAGATAGCTAGCAACATTCCATTTACTAACAACACACAATTTCAGTACTTAAAATCCTTTAATTCTACATAGATCCTTCAGGAGATGCCTGGCAGGACACCTGAAAAGGTGGGCAAAGGTGTAAATACACAGCAGACCGATACTAAAGCTAATCCTTCTGCACAGCAGGCCAAAGCAATTGTTTCACAGATTTTGTAACCATTTAAAAAGGTTCAGTTCTTCCCACCTAATTTAGGCACTTACATGCGAGTCCCCTAATTTAAAAGCCTATTTATCCTATGTTCCCTCTAAACAAAGAGAGATCCAGGCACTTCCAGACATCAAGTAATTTTATTTAAGAAATGTGCTTCCATCTCTCTTACTTCAGGTATAGACTAGGGTACTGATTTTTTTTTTTTTTTCCAACTTCTGCACTAACTTCCTGCCTGGAACATGAACTGTTAACCTCTGTTACTACACTGACAGTTATCAGCTGTTCAGAAAGGACACTTCCCAACTCTGTGGCTAACCTTTGTGGCTTCCCATCTGTAGAAAGACAAGACAGGATGGCAGAGGGAACAAGATTAATTAGGTTACAATTTGGTATTCTATTTATTTAGGCCATAATGGGTTTTGAAATAACAGGGCAAATGATTAATGGGTGAGTATACATGGGCACAATTCGTAAATTCATGTTACAAGCATTTAAATCTACCAGAGTTGCAAACAAGATAGACTGGGCTGATTTTAGGTGGCTTTACCTTGTCAATGATAGACTGCATGTGGGATTTGTGAGACTGGTCTCCGTATAACAGTGAGGACCACTGATCCGGTGCAATGCGTAAGCCTGCTTCCATAGCTATTTGAACTATCTGGGAATCATGTTCCCTTCTCAAAGCTTCGTAAGTCCGAAATTCCTCCTTCAGTTGCATCAGGGAGGAATCCTCATCCCGCTTTGTCACCTAGTGGGGAGAAGCAAGTCAAATACAATTAAGCAGGATAAGCCAGAGATGATGTGAAGTCCAGGGCAAGTGATATCTTCCATCAACAACTAAGTTCTTCCTCCCTAAACTGAACTACGACGCTATGCACTGAACACTAGTTCCTACTAAAATAACACGCTCTTGATAAAGTGGAACCTCCATGAAAGGGATAACAAACGTAATTTACTCAGACTTTAATCCAGGTTTTGGTGAAAGCGTCACACTTCCTAAATGACTTCACAGCATCCACACCTTATTCCTCCAATCAAGGTATTTTGTTAGTATTGCAGAATTTTGTTTGAGGGTACAATTAGCAGCAACAAAGCATTTTTCTCCTCATTTCGCAAAAGTGAATGACATTTAAGTTGAGCACCTAGGAATGGGCCATTAAATAGTTTAAAATACAATAAGCAGCTTAAGTTCTTTTTATACAACTTGGATATCCAACAGCTTTGTATTTCTTTGTTTCTAACCACACCACCACCCAATTAGCAGAACCGAGGATTTTCCAGCTTTAAGCCTCTTCTAAGGAGGTAAGCTATGCTGACTTACATACAGGTTTTGCTACTGTGCATCTATTAAACCTGGACAGAGTCAAACCTAGCTTTACAGCTTAAAGTTGCAATTTCAGCCTACATTGCCATCATAGCTGTACAGCAAAGAACTCTCCAAACACACGTAGGACTTAATGAGTAATACTTTCTATAACTACACATAATTTTAGGCACATCTAAAGTTACAAGGCAATTAAAATTGCAAGTGAAAAACAACAGTTTTCATAGCATTATGAAATCTCCAAGCAAAATCTTCTTCATACCTTGAAGCATGAGGCTCTGTAGAGAAGCTGGACAACATGCCCAATGCTAGTTTTAGAAGCCTGAGGAAATCGCGGCTCCAGCCTCTGAACCACAAAGAGAACCAAAACCTTTCGTGACAAAGCAGATCCATCTTCCAGAGCCAGTAGAACCAGCTTTAAAGCTTCCTCTTGCATTGCTGGTGGGGGGATGAAATACAAAGAAGAAACAAAGGATGAGAGAAGACCAAAAAAGATCACACACACACAAAGCCACCAACAGGAAAGGGAGCTGAGCAAGAAGGGTGGGAGAAGAGGGAAGGAACACTTCAGATTCCTAGACTTTTTAATGTTTATTATTATTGTTGTTATTATTATTAGTTGTTCTATTTTGGGTATCAGAGGATAGGAAGACTTCTTTGTTCCTATCTATAAGTCTCTCGATTATTAATATAAAAGTTTTTAAAGTTTATTATCTACATCCCACACCTATCCCAACAGAAAAAGCTGACAGGCTGAGGGAAGGCAAGGTTGGTTCCCATGCAGGTAAAAGAGCAACTAGTGTGCATGCAAATAAATTAGGTGCTGTAGCACCACATATTTTGCTAGGCAACAAGCCTCCCTCTTCCCTGCAGTGCTACAAAAGTTAGCATCCCAAAGTTACTCTTCCTTCATTTGTTTCAGTGAGGAAAAGCTTTATTTTTTTCTTTAAAGAAACTGGTTTCATATTTCAATGCATTATTTTTGTTGGCCCTCAAAAAGGCATGTCTACATTTTCAGTAACAAGACTTCATTAATTATTTTAAGCAAAATTAATTTGTTTTAGTATTCTATGAAAAGGAATTTAGTTTATAAGTACATAACTTTAAAATGCATACACACACTTCTCAAATGTAACAAATCTCTCCCCACAACTGTTTTACATGTTTATTACCCCAGAGGAGAAGCCACATCCAGTCACTTCTAGTAACCTTATTTTTCTAGAAGGGTCTTCTTCAAAGAATAGCAAGCGAGAAACTACTTCCCATTCTATCTTATCACAAGAACAAAAGGACACACATTATTCTGAATTTTACAGAAGGCTTGCAAAAGCAGTAAAAATACAAGAAAGTCCATGACAGCAGCCCAAGAGATAGATCATTAATTCAGAAGATCAACTACTAAGAAATTAAGCCACTGCCTAATGAAATCACTCAGGCAATTTGACACCCATTTATCAATCCTCCTCAATTCTAAATTGCTTCTAGTAGAGAAGGAGTACTGTGGTACAACCTACCTGGTCCAAGGAACTGGCACCCTCTGGCTCTCACTGCAGCCCAGAGATTGGAAGAGAGCTGCTGAGGATTTTGATGCTGAAGAATGAGCTCTGTGACTGTTCTTTCACCAAGTGACCGTGCTGCACGCATGGCTCTGATCCGCCCTTCTTCCTCCACTAGCTGGCAATGAACTAATGTCACAAGTTTTCTTTGCATGGGACGACTTAGCACACTCTGAGTAGTACTGTTAAGACCCACACCTTCAAAACAAAATGAAACAGAAAAAATATAAAAATAAACTACCTCCTATCTCCTCTTCTTGTGCCAGCCTTCATTCAACCACTGTACTGTAGAAGGGCAAACCTAGTTCTCCTGATGTCCACTTTGTTAAACAGAACACTAACTAGAAAAGGCATATCAGAAATTCATTTTTGTCAGTTTGTTTTACTTGGCATTAAAAGCAAACAGATCCTGGGAGTCAGCTTTCCCACAGGTAAGTCTTGTGACTGATGGATTTGGCTCTCTAAGGTGGTGGAACCTCTAATGAATTCTCTCATGTTGGAAGCCTGTCCTGCACCCTCCCAAACAGATTTCCCAGGCGTCTCCTCAAGGTAGGATCCTACTGCAGTCCTTGCCTTATTCATGGGCTTCAGTGATCACTGCTGCCTTTGACATTTGTCTGTTTTCACAGGACATTTAGGGTTTTTTTATCTACATCTGATAGCTCCACTGATTTGGCCTAGCCAAACCAAACTTGCCTGAGTTTGAAACTGTTTGGGTGATGTTTAATTATGTGCAGAACCTGTGATTCACAAATGTGTTGGGAGCCACTGAAACCAGGTTAAAGGAACGAGTGACTTGCTAGACATATGGCTGCCATACTGAGCTTGTTCTACAGCACCAAGCTTGTTCACTGGACCACTACTACTCAGAGTGATACTGCTATCACACTGTATTAGTTGGAAAAGCTCAAGACTGTGTTTTGTAAAAATTCATTTTTGAAAACCTGGTGTCCATGATGCTCACCTCTACTACTTGGGTTGACAGATTTTCCAAATCCACCGTATGTAAAATAAATAAAATCCATACTCTTAAACCCAGCCAGTTTTGCTAAATTAGAATTACTCAGATTGACCCAGCTCTTCCATAAGATCTTGTATAAACAGAGTATTGTTTATTTCTCTTATATATCCTATGCACAAGAACCTTTTCATTTCAGTTTACTTCTCCTCCACAAACAAGCTGCATCACTAGTTACTTTGAAGCAAAGCAGAACTCAAACCCAGAATTATTTCTTTTTACTTAGTCTGCAGAGGCCAGGTCAACTCACTGTGTCTCAGCTTACTATATTGCAGTCAAATACCTCAGCCTTTTTTTTGTTTGTTTGACAAAATGCCTTTAAATCCCCCCTTCCCCCTAAGTGAAGATATAACCTTAATGCTTAGGAAAGTTGTTTCAATTTGTTTCTAAAAAAGGTCTACATCCATTTCTCAAACAGACTATCTAGTCATTTGGATAGTTTGTTTTGCATCTTATTTGTTTCCAGCTTTCATTTTCAGAGGAAACAATGCAGGAACTACCTCTTGCGCTGCTGAGTGGTTTGAGGTACAACGCTAATTCTTCCACACATTTCTTGCCCTCCTCATAATGCTTGGTATCTTCAGCTCCACTACATAAAGTAATTGGCTGCTGCTCAGGAACCTGAAAGAAGATGACGTACATCTATGATAAATATGCATAAATAGGTGGCAGTCATGCTTACAAACCCCACACAAAGCTTGTTAATATCAAGCATTTCCTATTTTGTTCCCCTTCTGTATTTTTTCTATATTACTAAGTATTTTTCAGCTTGTTTAATGAACAAATAACATTAAAAAATCAGCAAAAATGAAGACCAAAAAATCTGATTAATTTATTGTTAGCAGACTTCTTTTATTTCATGGCTGACAGGAACTAGAAGCAGAAGACTTATTCCACAACAAAAAAATATTACATGAAAGACATGGCATTTCTTATAACTATAAAACTTTGGCTGAAATAACACACATATTGAGACAAGCCCAAAGCTGGCTAGCCAAAAAAAAAAAAAATCAGAACAAATCAGATGAAACCTGGTTTGCAGGTAAGTACAGAATCATATCTAGAGCCCCACAGCTCTAAATTCATCCAGGGATAAGTGATCGGAGTTACATGGATTAGTGGGAGAAAGACTTAGCAGCAAATACACTAAGTCACCCTTGGAACATATTCTGACTAGACCCAATTGTCAAGCAGCAAGAACACATTATCCTACACAGTGCATATGAACACACCCTGCAAGTATTAATCTGACAACACAGGCCAGTCACATTTCTGGGTTCGTTTTCTTGGTGGTTTGGGTTTTTTTTTTGGTTGTGGCATCTATTTCTTCATCCAGGCATTGACCAGAAATGAGAATTTTTCAAAAAGATATTGGACCACACCTCCCCCCAAGTTTATAATTTTGGTTTTGGTTTCTTCCAGTTAAATTCTTAAAGCTTTCAACATATTTAAGGGTGCAGCATAGCCCTGTACTAATGTTTTTCAACATCACTATTCAGCAATCAACTTAACATATGATAGTATAGAGAACTGGAATTTCTCAGAATACTAAACACAAGCACTTTTTGCATATGCTATTGAAGTGCAAACAGATCTCAGGCTTTAACTTTTATTTCCAAGTCAATCACTATCCCACTGCCAATGACAGCATGCTAATCCCACATAGCTGCTTACAGGGACAACCCAGGCCCTCAATCTAAAAAGCACAAGCCTTTAATGCTTGAGTTAAAGACAGCTACAAACCCACTAATCTTTACATGCAACCCAGCCATGTAAAGAGTAGCATTACAATAGCAGTGACAAATAAAAGCAGAGAATATATATAGACATACACAGATACATATGTGGTTGCCACCACCAATGTGGACAGGAGCTTTCCTATCAATTTTAATAGAAAGTAATCTGTTTCAATCATTTGATTGCATATCTACAGGTTCAGACAACTATGCATGCAAGTTGCTCATTTGATACACTGCAAAATAAAAAGTTACTAGCTGCAAAACTCTTACAGCAGGTGACAAAAGAAAGTCTCCAAATGTAACATATCGGCTGCCCTTAAGAAAGTTGATACCACCCCACAACTAACATCATCAAGATAGCCGGGATCTGACACCGCCCCTTTTACTCCTATCAAAGGAAAAATAAAACAAAGTTTAATCACATCAAGACAGCAAGGTTAGCCTGGATGCTTTTCATAGACTGCAGGTAACTTGTGAAGTTTGGGAATTTTTAATTTCAGGGATGCAGTGGTGTTTGGGGTGTTTTGGTTTTTGGTTTTTTTTGTCTGTAAGCAAGAAAGCTTTCAGCAAAAGGAACTTTTGCAACTGTATCTTACAGTGGTCAGCCATAACTGTTGCAACAGCAACAGCCTCAGCTGGACTGGTTTCTTAATATTTGTTTCCCAAATCCTAGCACCTTAAATATTTGCTTTCATGTTAACAGAATACTCCACCTCCTTTTCAAAGCCACTGCCATTTTAGCAGTCTGCTTCTGTCTGAGAAGTTATACAAGCAGAACTGGCTTATTGATCAAACAACATGCATCTCATGCATTTGTGCAAAGACAAAGAGATTACACAGTCTCTGCCCTATTTACTGCTGTAATGTATTTTGTACAAATTCCTATTTACTCCTGCAAACATTCTATCTGGCACTGGTGACAACCTGACATACAACTACAGTGTTGCAATAGCCAGCAGACAAAGAGGGCTTGGAACAGACATGGGACAGGAAGCCATATTCAGCCCTGGATTTCAATCTTGAATTAGGGTAGGTTTAGCACACATTCATAGCAGCGGTTTGGAATGCCATACACAGCACAACTCCACCAGCGAGTCACAAGGACTGTCTAGGCAACTAAGAGAAAGCCTCCCCCTAGGAAAAAGCTGGCATAGAAAAACTTCCAAGAGCTAATCAAGCTATTCAACACTGTGTATCTGGATATCATTCCCATTTCTTCTCTTTGCAAGGGAGGCTTCAGTGTAAAAAAATCTAACACTCTTGCACAACTGTACTGTTTGCAAAATGAGCCCAAAAGACTTTAGAGTTTAACTTTCATCTTAAGCTGGAGCAAGTGTAGTACTGAAGAATAAAACAAGACACTTCATTTTTAGTTTTAGGAGTCCTCAGGAAACAAGAACATATTTCTACACACACACTCTTCATCTTCACTTAAGTGATGCATCTTACAGCAAAACTTATAAATAATTTGCCCTTTTGCTGGTTCTATTATATGCACTTCCAAGACTTCTTAAAATATTTTAGGGTTAGAATGATTATAAGAACAGCATCTACCAAGAGAAAAATGGTAAAGACATGATTCATAAAAGTCACAGGAGATCTGAACTGTAATCTTGGCTCTATCATGTAACTGCTGAGAGACAACAGAAAAATCAGTCTCAACCGAGAAACTCATTCAACTCCAAAGCTTTTTCACTTCTCCTTTGCAAAACATCCTTTCAATAGCATGCAGGAACTTTCAGACACTTCTGTTTACAACACCTCGAGAGACTCAAAATAGATGCCCTGCAGAGTGAGTTCATTATTGTTATACTAATTTGATATTCCATTTGCCACACCCTTATCAGTTTTCACTGCAAATATACTTACATAATATAGCAAACACCTCCCAAGGCAGACTAGAACAAGACAGGAAAAATCTCAGATGTTTAATTACTTTAAATTTGCCACCACTTTGTGTAAATCTACCTTGGCAATGACTGTGAGTATCCTGGCAGTGAAATGACACCCATCAGCATGACCACTTGTGGTTGCAGGAAGAGGCAGGTTATGACGGCATGAGGAAGGGGACCGGAAAAGAATGCTAAAGCATCATCTCATACCAGGCAGTGATTTTGAACTAGTGATTTAAGAATAATTTGATGAAGGATGTCGGCTTGAGTTGTCAGTAATTACAAATAGACATCTAATTGCACAGAATGAGGAGAACACGTTAAACAGACCAAACCCCTTTTTGTCTGGTTTGAAAACTGTTTCCCCAACATTCTTCTTCCCCCAAGAACAGATGATTTGCTTCCTGCCAAAAAAACCCCACAAAAGCCAAACAAAACCCAAAGCCTACTGTCTTCAGTTCCTCAAGTGTCTGCACTAAGGACAACTTCTTCAGAGATACTTCCTCTTTTGTGGCACCTAATTTCACCAGAAGTTACAATAAAAAAATATCATATGTGCTGCTAATATCTCTGCAATTGTAATCTTCCTCTTTTGAAAGGGCTGCGAGTTAAGATCACTCCACCCGTTCACTTGTCATATACATGATTCCATTGCCTAATGCCTAGAATTATATTATGTCCACCAGGAGACTATGAAAGAAATGAAAGCACCACAGGAATTTTTGCCACTTGATGTCACCTGTTTGGAACGTGCACACTGCTGTTTCATGTGTTAAAACAACAGGAGGGAAGAGCTTATTATGTACCTTCAAAACACTGGCCTGGTGAATGTTTAAAATAGTTGTATATAGTAACTAATATGTTGATGCTTGAATAGTTAAAATTCAAAACCTCATTCCCATAGAAACTGGCTTAAGGGATTTCTTTAAGCAAGAAGTTTAAAAAGCAAGGTATCCCATGAATGCCTTTTTGATTTGTGTTCAAGGCCACTGCACCTCCCTTCCCTCACAATACATTTAGCTCCTGCTTAGGCACTGAGCTATTTCTAGCTCTCCCAGGAGTAATAATTCTCATCTTCCCCTTACAATCCCTTCTCCCCTCTGTCATCTCATATGTGGCTGAACTTATCTGTATGTGAGCTAAATTGCCTGACCACCGCCTTCCAGAATAGGCCGTGTAACCACTGCTGATGTGTGCCATGCTACAGTGGGGGAGCAGGAATTTGAGTCTCTGCAACAGTTAATTTTCACATCAAGGGCTATAAGCTGGGGAACAGGTTTCATTTTTAGAAAGAGGTGGGGACAGGGAAAACCGAGAAAGAGCCTACAATTCAAGTCAGAAACCAACCCTTTTCACCATTAAAGTGACAAAACATACACAGAGAGAGAATGCTTGTCAGAGAAATAGGTTACTGCTTTCCCCAGGTGACTGTGTGACAGATTTAGTACATTTTCCCCAGAAGC
The DNA here is from genome assembly GCA_026212715.1 of Elanus axillaris. Classification (NCBI taxonomy): domain Eukaryota; kingdom Metazoa; phylum Chordata; class Aves; order Accipitriformes; family Accipitridae; genus Elanus; species Elanus axillaris. The sequence goes on from JANZLQ010000095.1 coordinate 31,430,272, forward strand.
ACAGTCCTGCTTATTGTACCCATTGTGCCTGTGAAAGTCAACCAACTTGACTAGTCCTGGAATCCTATCATTGTTACCAGTCACAGCAGAATAGATTTGTTCCTTCAACCTGCCTGGTCTCCTCCTCTGCCTCCAGCAAAAAAGAGCTTAACACTTATAAATGTGTGAACTTCTCAGAAGCCTCCCCAAAGGGAAAAGAACAAACTGTTCTTTTCCCCCAGATAAAAGCTTTATTTGTGTTGTACTGTATTTCCTTCTAAAATGAAACCTGGGTTTTGGAATTTATCACTTAAAAATAAAGTATCACATGTCTCCATGGACTCAGGTTAAGTTGTACAGGGGTTTGTTGGAGATTAGGAGACATTATGACACATACACCCTCTTGAAACTAAACCAAGAAGTGGAACAAGAAAATGGCCTTTGTTTCACTGAAGCTGATGATTACTCAGGCTTCATAAACTGGCTTGCTGCTTGCAGATCATTTTTGCTGGTATGTTCCAAAGAGAGCCCACCTTCTTAACAGGACAGAGGTCAAAATTACTGTAGTTTCTCTAAGTACTACTTTTTTTTTTTTTGTCCTTAACCAAGCTTTTTTCTGTAGAAAGATTTTTTAAAAATCCAAAAGAGACACTAGTGGAAAATAGCAACTGTTTCCCCATCCTTCACAGCAAAGTAGCGTACTTACTTTGTAATACTCCATAGTCTGGTAATCACTACAACAGGTGCCAGGAAGGGAAAGGGAAGAGAAAGGAGGCTGAGTTATACTGAACAGTGATTTCATTCACACGCTCATTGACATTAGGAGCTGAGGGGAAGGTGGTGCAAATTTCTCTTAAATTTGTCAGTAATAAAAAAACAACTAAGATCACTTGATTATTGTTTAGGTATGAGAATGCAGCAAGCAGCATACATGCAGAAATGAGTGACAAATGACAGGGAGGGGAATACTGTCTCTTTTGGTGGCATTTGCAGCTTTAAGGTCACCATGAAACAAGGTCCTGTGAATGTTCATCACATAAAAATTTAAGATATAAAAAGGAGCACAAAAATTATGTCACTAGTTCCAAGTCTGAACCTAGGGTTCAGAGCACTCTCAAGACAAATACCATCACAAGCCACTCTTGCTTCTTCATACCTCACACACATATGGATGAGGAAACTGGTTGGCTAACTAGCAAAACCAGAATAAAATTCTCAATTACCTGTAACAGAGGCAGGGTGATTTTACACCTCATTCCAGAGGATCTGGGGTTTACAGAATTTTTAATTCAGGCAAAGATCAAGTTAAAGCTATTGCACAGCTTCTCACAAAGCTTAATAAATGCACACAAAACTATAAAAAATGCAGGAGGAAAAAGACATTTATCATAAATGTGGATATTTGGATACAGCTAGAACTATTCTAGAAACTCCACAGAGAAAGGAAGAAGATATAAGGGAAAAAGAGAATTACTTATTTATTACATCACCCACAGATTTCACACTGCTTGGAAGCTCTTCAAAGATGGTGGCATACACATATCACACAAATGGAAGCACACAGTCTCACTGCCCTCTCCTGCGGAGCAGGATGAGTCATTTAGCATAGCCGGAAACACAACTCATTTTTAAAACTTCTGACATAATTTCTATGCCATACGCCACAAAAGAACAACAAATTAGCCTTATTACTTGATAAACCAAATGAAAAAAGAAGTGGCAAAAAGCACATCTGGATCTCTAGGTCCCAGTACCTAATAAAAAGCATCATAAGAGCATCTTTCTTTCTTCCACATCTTTTAAAGTTCCTCCAAAACACAGCTCTTCCCTTTTCCCTGAACTCAGATCTCACTGAATTTTCTGCTGCCTCCAACTCCGCTGAGCCCAGACATGGAAGCAGAACAAAGGAAAACAATAACCCTTCTATAACTGCATCCCATCTACATTTTTGTTCCTCACCAGTAAGTCAGCCTCTTCCTAAGTCCACAATCCTGTCTAGCCTTGGGAGGTATGGGTCACAGGAAACTGCCAGTGATCTAACCATGATAAGCTTATACCAATGTAAGTCTGTGCTGCAACTGAACAGGGCAATCCTGCTTTCCACACATCCCTGCCCCTTTGCTCAGCTGCCATCAGTACCAGTGCCACTGGAGCACTGATCACCATCAGATCACTGGTTCAGCTGATCTCATAAGTACCCGTTCCAGCAGAAAGGGCAGTCTTGGGCAGGCTTCCCCCATTCACCTATATGGATTTAGATTAACATGTCAGCTCAGGAAGTTACATTTCCAGAGCACAGTTTCAAATTAAACATAAGGCAGTGTAAAGGTTGCTATCAAAGGGGTCTGTCCCACTTTTCTTACTCTCCCCTCCTGCTTTTGGGACAACCAGACACAAGTCCATAGGGTGAATATGGTAAAATAAGTAACCTACCACAGAAGAATGGCTTCCTACCAGATAAGCTCACTGATCCAGTTCACCCTTTTGGCAAAGCACGGCTAGATAGGAGTTAGGGAAGAAGGAAGGGAACAGAACGAATCTGTTCTGGTGACAGCCCACAGTTACACTAAATTAGATGTAATGCAAAATCACACTCAGTGACAGGTAAAATCAATATTTGAACTGTTATTCCAGGCACCTCTACTATAGCATGTCAAAGGTCTAAAACCTGTATTCATCAAAGTCAGTCTACAAAAAGGTAGATGTCTACTCTACACATCATTAAGTCAGAGTCATATTCTTTAGTCATGACTTGTCCTCCTAAAAGGAGGAAAACAACATAAAAAGATTTAAAAAACAAAAAAAAAGATTTAAAAAGCAGCACTGATACCTGAGCACCCACTAGTTGCAGCAAGGCTGAGTTCACAGGAAGGAGTTCAATGTCTGTATTGATAGTGGTCTGGTCAAAAGGGCATGCCTTACGGTGGAGCTTGTTGAGGCACATCTTGCAGACAGTGTGGCCGCAACCCAAGCTGATGGGCTTCCGGATTGTTTCGTCGAAAGTCTGTGTGCAAATTGGGCAGGAGAGAAAATCCGTCCATTGTGGAGCTTGTACAGGCATTGCTTCAGGAGTTAATTGACAAGACAAAAATCTAAAGCACAGATTCCACTGGAATCAAAATCTTTGAGAAAAAAAAAGTCTGTTTGTTTTTAAATATCTTCTGTAAGTACAGACAGTCAGCACATAGTGTGAAACATAACCTAGAGGAAAACAGAAACAGAAAGTTAGTACTGGAACAGGCATGTGAAATCCTTTGTGCTAGGTAAATTCCACTTGTAGAGGTATAGCTGAACCAGGAGTGCAGTTCTGACATTAGAAGACTGAGTCATGACTTGCTTTAATTCCAGCTAGTCTCTGGCACTGGAAAAGCTACTTAAAACCATTTCTGCTGTTATGCAGCTTAAAAAGAAATAATCAAGACAGTTATCTGTCTCATTGAGGTTACAAGACTAATTAGCTTTTAGTGTTTATGTTCTTTTTTCTTTACAAATAAGCCAATTAACATCAACTAGATTTGAATAGAAGAATTTTTGAAGGGCTGTTGTGCGTATTCCACTAAAACAGTTTTTTATGGTATTCATTGTGAGCTTTAAATAATTTTGCTTAAACAAGGCTTCATCCAAAACCTCTATCACAAGCAAGCTTTCTTGAGTTCAGTGGGCTCTGGATTGGCACACAATGACTCCACAGAAACATCTGAGGTGCCACAGCCTCAAGAATAAATGGATGAATAGCTCTGGGTACAGTCAGACACCATTTGCATGCAATACAGCTCACAAACATAGCTAGGTAATACTACATACTGCTACTATAGCACCTTTAAACAAGCTGATCTGTACACAGCTGCATGGTACTGTGTGGACTTCATACATCAGTTACCCTGGGAATCTCCATGCATTACTGGGTATAATAAAGCATTGGTAACTTGCCCTCGGTCTGCCCACTAAGCAGCTCCATCCTTCAAAAGCAGGAAGGAAATTTCTAGAAGTAATTTTGGACTGGAAGAGTGACAACTGTTTCTCAAAGACCCTTTTCTAGCATTGATTTATATCATTGATTGCCTACCTAGAGATTATATTGACAGAGAAAGAAACATATTTAACATATTGAGAAATTATACTGAAACACTACAATAGAGGAGAAGCCGGGAGGTCTTTATTACCTGGCACTTTTGAATCAAAATACTAAGAGGATCAAATATTACTAATTATAAGGGAAGGGAAGATAAGACATCCCTCTGGGACCAAAAAAAAAAAAAAGTAGAATTCCACATGTGAAGAGAAATTACATATGAAAAGAATCACTCTCAGCAGAAAAATTGGTAATAAAAAAATCTGATGCCTGGTTTATTTTCTATCACCAGTGAAGTTAGCAAAAGACCCAGTGCATGTCACACAGATATACTACCAAACAGATTTTTTTAAATCAAGCAGCAAAATAATAACAACAATAACAAAACACCCAGATGTGTTGGTTTCTCTTTCCCACACACCACCACTGGCTTAGGTTTCATACCAAGGAGCATGCACTTGCTTGCTAGTATCTGTTCAGATAGAAAGTTCTTATATAAGCAAAACAGCAATCTTTTATCAAATCCCAGCTTAAAAAAACACCTCAGAATTAAAATATCTGTTCTAAGTAAAGGCAAAGAGAGAAACTTCAAGCTAGGACTTGTGCAATTCAGAATCAAAGCATTTTAAAACAGCAACAAAAATCTAATGCTAAAACAAGATATTCTGAAAAGCCTCAGGCTTTTGTTCCAGAATTTAGTGTAGTGCTGTTCAGTTAACATCATTTTGCCAAGGCGAACAATTAACAGTTACTAGTTAAGCTTTTAACCACGTTTCATCAATGAAACATTAAAGCTTAGTTCTAAAGCTAATTTAATAAAATCAATAATTTTTCATCTTGTCAGCAGACAGCCAAACCATTCCCATTACTACTGTATAATCATAACCCAAACAAAAACATTTATACTTGTAAGTTATTTGGCTGAGCTAAACTGCCTAAAATATCCAGGAAATTTATTTCCAAGTCTTCCCCCACTCTCTGCCCCCTCTATGTTTTTTTAATTAAACCTTGGTATCAAGTATTCCCGCTAGAATCATTCTTTGTAAACCAGATCTGTAACAGAAATTATCTTGAAACCCCACAAAAATCCTTCTGCAAAGAGCAGTACACAGCTTGATAAATCTAGTGTGTGTATTGCTGTGCTACGAAATACCATTTGAGGTTCAAAATTTAAGGGCTGAATCATGTTGCTTCCTTTCTACCATGCTGGGATTAAAAAAAAATCTACCAACATCTCCCAGACTCATCTGCAATTCGGAAACAATTTGAAAAGTCTATTTGAAATATTATTAACCAAGTGTTAAGGAAAAGAGCAGTTTCTTACTAACTGAGGAATCCAAAACCAGAAGCTAACATGAAGCTATGTCAACACTAGAAAGTAGATGTGGACATCAAGATTCCACCATCCCAGGCTCTGAACTGGAATAAACGAGCTGAACACAACTTTAACACAAGTTAACTAATTTAAAAAAATAAATAAGCAAACAGAGACATGTTGTTCCTACCTGTATCTCTGGCCACTCCAGACAACTGGCATAATGGAATAGGTCATATGTATTTACAATCTCAATAGTCAGAAGAGAAGTTTGGGGAATCTGGGGAGTGAGGGAGTAATCAGTAGCATCCCTGATCCCTTATTAAGGCAGGTCTCAAAAGGCTGGAGAACAGAAGCAAAGCTTACACACAAGCACAACTCCCAGAAGAGTGCTGATGAGCCCAAGCCTGGCACCAAACTGCCAGAATAGAAGGGCACATCACACATGAATGGAAAACCCACAGCCTGATATGCAGTCACTAGAGGCATGTTTCACCAGTGCATGACAGTTCCCCCTTACCCATGATGGACTTCTACCCCTCATTTCACCAGACTCTGCAGTGCCTGTGGACATGTACTGGTGCCTAAGTGCCAGAGGAAGTCTGCAGATAGCACTGACAATAGAAAATGTGGCTGGGAGAAACCTCAGGAAATCATCTGTTTCAGCAGTCTAACTGCTGGAACAGATGGCTAATGGGCTTGATCCAGCCAACATTTTCCCCACAGGAGAAAAGAATAGCTATTTGAGCAACAAACCCTGCTCTGCTAATAAATCTCCCAAGCAGATCAGCACAGAACTGTGGAATTCTTCTGGTCCCAGGTAAGACAGGAATGGCATTACAGGGACCGACGTGGTTCATGCATACAGGCTGGTATCAAACCAAGTACTGCTGCTGCTGCCATTGCTTTCCATACATACGGTCCACTTTTCCTGCTGGATCTCCAATCTTCAGACAAGGAAGCAGAGTCAAGTGCTGAGATACAACATAAATCTCTCCCAGGCATAAAGCATACAGATGGGGTATATACATAAGAAGCGAAGCAGAGAAAGATGCGCGCCTTCTTGCAAGCTTCGTGACTTGCTGTGACCTTGGAAATAACTGGAAACAAAATATTCTCTAACTTCAAAGAGCTACTTTAAACAGGAGAGATTACAAATGGCAATAAAATGATGGAAACAGGACAGTTTGATTATCATAGACAGCTATTAGAATCATCATCACTACAGAAAGAGAACACTTCCTTGTACTGGTAAAGTAGTAAAAGTATACACACAATTTCATGGTACAACACTTTTTAGAGAATGTTTCCCTCCAGCATTATGCCAGAGGTGAGCAAAATGCAAAGAATGCAAACATTTATAAGAGATATACCCATTTAAATAAAATCCCCCTCCCTATAGTATGACATTTTTTAACCCACCCCCTCAATTCGCTAAGTATTTCATACCTCTTAGCTCCCAACACTTTGAATATATATAAATATACATATACACACACTCACACTCTTCTTTGTGCATGACTGAGGAAAATAAAGATATGCCAAAACCCAAGAAAGCAAAAAACCTAAAGAGACACATCCACAGTACATAAACTGGAAGACAAGAAGCTGCAATTAAGAATGAAGATGCCCCAAGACATAGACCTTGAATACTACATTAGGACCAGAGACAGATTTATTTCATTATTTCTTAGTTCGAAACTATCAAATACCTGTAGGCAAGTCTCCTCCTCCTGCTTAGCCCTGCATAAGCTGTTTTTATTCACAGCTAGAAGGAAGATTTCTCCTCTATTCTGGGCCCTCCCCCCACCACCCCCCAAAAAAATCCTTGAAATTCCATCCTTCAACCCAGACTGGAAATGTCAGGCTGTAATCAGATCAGTGACCCGTCTCCTCTGGGACCCTGCCAGTCCTTCAGAGAAAGACAGGATCACTCTATAAGCCACCAGGACAACTGCTCAACGCTTTATCACATTCCTTACTCTGTCAGACTACAACATACAGGAGTAACGCAGTCTCCTGTCCAAGCTGCATTATGTCTGTGATGGCCAGAGCCTTCTACACAGAGCTAGAAAGCTTCGCAGATCCAACTGTCGAGAATAACAGGTTTTTAAAATACAGAACACTTTGTACCAATATCCACTGGCATTAAGTTTCACACAGGATGACATTCAGGAAAACTCTCCTGCTTTCTGTTAAAATTCAACTCCCTTTAAATTAGTCACACTCTCCAAGTCCTTTGGTACAGGTACGAAGTATATACCAACTTCTCTCACAAACATGTTATTTGGATCTAATGCGTACTAACACAGACTTACTTAACACATGCCACTTCGTCATGCACAAGTTGGCCCTGATCTTTCCCAGCAGTCCACAGTTAAGTCATGTTACAGTTTAAGGCAGATGACTCAGCACCCTTACAGGGCACCCTCTGCTCCATTTCTGCCATTTCAGTGTATACAGCTCTGAAGAGCATTACCTGCTCCCATGTTTTTATTTATCTCTCTACTGCATTTCACTAAGTTTTTCCTACCCAAGCAATTATCATCATCTTCCTGACATTTGAAGATCAAAATTCTGAATAATAGTAACTTTTAATGTCTGCTTTTATTTTAGTCCTGAAGCTGTTTCACTTTTGCTGAGTCTCACTCAGAAATAAAATGAGTAGAACTTCCTGTAGCAGTTAACAGTGAACATGTAAGTAAGCCTATTTAGTGCAAAGCTTAACACTATAGCAGCTCCTCACTGCCAAAACAAACTCAAGCTTGCCAACCAATCTGCTCACACAAATACAGCTCTTGGCTAATATATAATTTAATCTAATAAAGAAAATACCATTCTATTAATTCTTTTAAAGACTCTTACTCCTTAGCAGCAACATACCCATTTCTGAGAAAAAGTAACCTAGCCAAAGATGCAGTCCTCTCTCCTGTGAGACTGGTTCTGTGATACATCCCTGACACTCAAGATCCAAAATAAAACCACCACCTAAATTAAATTCACAGATAATAGTAAAACAATTCCTAACTAATAAGGATTACTAGATACCCTCAGTGCAATCCTAACAAACAAGTGGATCCCTCCATACTTGCCTAGTGCCAACCAGACACCACCAATTTCCACCAGTGCTTCACAGGACCTATTTAAGTAAGTTTTCTATTCCAGTGTGCTCTACATAATAAACAGCATTTCTGAGCACATTTAAGTATCCTTCTCTCTTTCCTGAGGAGAGGTGCAGGACCTAATACATTAAAAAGTCCCAAGTTTCATTTTAGGGTAAAACTGACCTGACAACCCATGGGAAACCCTGACCAGCCAAAAGTATTGGATTGTTTATAAAGAGTCAACACTTTGTTGTCAAAAGGCATGCTGAAGCCACACACACGAACACCCCATACCACCAACTTCATGGTTCACAGAAAAGGCTCAATCAGCGTGTTTTCTATATCCAGTTCCACAGAAAAACCTCTGAGAAAAATTAAAAAGGGAGAGAAAGCCCATGCTGATCAGAAAAGAGTAGGTAGAAGAAAAAGCTTCTTACCTCCGCCTGGGGACCTCCATGAACAACACATACAGTAAACCCAGAATAGTACTTCCGACAGATTGAGGTTTTTTTTTCCTCTCCTGCTTGCTCTCTGAAACTTTGCTGTACACAATCAACTGACAGCAAGTGCTTCACTTCCTCATTCCTTCTCTGCGCACGCGTGCTTGCAAGCACGCTCCCCAACACTACTGAACACTTGCCCAGAAGACAAAACTCTGTACAAAACAAATTCCCACCCAACAGCAAATCCTGGAAGTTTGTGTGTAACATGTTCCCACCCTTCTTTCAAAGCTACATAAACACCAACAGGCTTCAGTGGCCCTGTAAGTCCCTTGAAAAAGAAAAAAAAAAAAAGATAAAATCATGAACACCATCAAAATTCTGTCCCAAACTCATGGAAGCTCACTTAAATCAGATTAAAGTTTTATTTTCTTTTATCCTCAGTAATTTTTATTTTGACTGTGAAAACAAAGGAAGAATTTTATCTACTTTCATACAAAAGTCTCTTATTTTGTAGTCTGTAAAGCACCTTCGGAAAATGGGGCCAGTTAAGGGGAAACAAAACAAAAAAAAAAACCAAAACCAAACCACCAGCATCACAACTCTACCACAGTACCTCCCCAAAACAGGATCTATAAGCAATTTACAATGATTTAAGCTTCACATCTTGTGAAGCAAGAGCTAATGTCTTACAGAATGGAAAACTGCTGAATAAAGTTATTAATCCAGTGCT
>JANZLQ010000095.1:31439919-31450834 GCA_026212715.1 Elanus axillaris
ATCTGGGGGGAACTGCATGAAACTTAGTATGTTGTTTTCTTGATCTCTTATTCTTGCTCAACATTCAATCACTAGTCTTGCACCATTATGGTCATGAACACTAAAAGACAACATGCGTGTAGAAGAAGCTTGAACCTCCCTGCTCATACCCCCCAAAACATACAACCTGCACATGGCTCAAACAGTAAGTTTTGGGGGAAGATATACAGGACTAACTTCATCTGGTTGATATACATCCCTTAGAGCTTATTTAAAAGAAAGAGGAAGTGACCAACTCTGAATAGTAAATAGTTTCACGATCTATTACCTAGGAAAATTTTTCTACCGATCCTAACGACTCCCAAGCCCACTGATGATTAAGTCTAGGGAGTTCATAGCAGACAAGCATGTCTCATGTTCCTTTCATTTCAAATTAAGAGTTCTTGCATTTGTCAATGCAAGTTACTGTAAGAGTAACACAATGATTAAACCAGGATTAAAAATTAAGAACCAAACAGATTAAAAGAAGAAAGGCAGAAGGCACTTAAAATACCCGTAACAGTTTTCAGAAGAGACACTTTGGTTCAACTGGTCAAATATTCAAGAGCTATCAATCCTGCTCTTGAGGAAGGAAGCAAATAATTTGTTTTTCCCAGAAGCAGATACATGTTTGAACAGTTGAACACCCAAATAACTGGAAGAACTATATAACAACTACAAATTTGAGAACTAGAACTAATTATCAAGCAATTAATGTGTCCCTGAAGAATTATATTCTGACAGCACTGAGCCTGAGACCTTTTCCAAGTAACTGGGGAAGTTAGAGAGGACATTTCCTTATCTGTACCAGAAGATCAGAAAAAACAGGTTAAATTGTGTGTCCAGGAGGACTAATCTCTCCTATGACAGCTTTTCAGAGGTTATACAAGGGCTTATTATTGCAAAAAAGTTTTTTTGTTTTGTTTAAAAATACAACACACACAACCTCCAGATTTGCTAGTGCTTGCCATAAGATCACCCATGAAAGGAGCCATAATAAACAGGACAAGCTTGTGAAAGTCTTGAGATTCAAGGGTACAGACACACATTACCTCTTGTGTCAGCTAAGGAAGTCACTACCCTTCCCTACTCATTCCTTTCTAAGGCTTCCAGCTGAACTGTTTGCATAGTTGTTCCCTGGTTGAAGCTAGCAGTTTTAAACATAGGTCTTTAATAAACACTGGTAGGTAGAAATGTGGATGGACAGCAATTACACAACCAATGCCTCATTTTAACTGAAACAGTGCATCAAATCAGTCACACAAACAGTTCATCTAATCTAAGTAGTAAACTTCGAGAAAGCAATGGGAAATGGGTGGCATTCTGGAGACTGCAAACACTTCAACTGTATAGGCACAAGTGAAAGAACAGGCATATTTGAAAGAGCAGGCATCTTCAAGTCCTAACCTGCTGAAGCAAAATTTTTTTTTCTATACACCTTTAGTGATTTGAAGTATCAAAAGTATCATAGCAGTAAGAAGATCAGTATCTGCTCATGAGAAACCATACTAAAGATCAAAATCACCAAGACCAGTATCATTCTTTCCATGCAGGAATAACCTACAGTTACATTACTACTATAGGTGTTTGGTAGATGCAAAGTAAAATTAGGAAAGGCAGGGAAAGATCTTGTTGCCACTGCAATGCCTTTGTCATTTCTTACACTGAGATAAACACCCATGAATCATTTATTTAAGACCCAGCACAACTCAGTGAAAGAGAAAGCATTTTGTGCTTAAACCCCAACCTAACAAAAAATTAGAAAGTGTTGCTTGCCACCCACTCTCCACTAAGAGCTTCTCTCCCAACTTGATTCAGCAGCTGTAATTCTGCTTTGATGTCAGTGACACTACAGCTACAATAAAGCTATCATTGTAATGTGAAACAATGAGACAGAGACAGGGAGAATTAAAGTCAGGCTGGAGAGACTGGTCAAAAACCACCAAAACAGCTCCCCAGCTTCCAACATACAATGTAACCTTTAACAATCTACTCCCAGCAAACTTTTGGAAGAAACACTCTCTCTGGAGGAAAAAAAAAAAATAAAAATCCAGAAACTGCCACAGCTGGAGCTTTTTGGGTGCTTTGGGTATGCAGGCTTTTTTGTAGCATACTGTGAAAATATTACTGAAAATATTTCTTTGACAGACTTCCAAGGCTAGAATTGAGTAGTAGTCTGAAGCTCCTCCCCATCATCTTCCCCTTATGTTCAAGAGTTAGCATTACACTGTTCACCATCCCCAAAATGTTTCTGTGTTCAAGTTACCTAATAAATAAAAAAACCAAAACAATAAAAACAACCCGAACTTTGCCTCAGAACTTCCTCCTTACTGTTCTCCCCCCTCCTTTAATTTCTTTGTTTTGAAGATGTTTTTTCTTGTCACTTAGTAGAAGCTGCTCCCATTTTAAAAATAGATGTCAAACAGCTTCATGTTAATAACTGTTTACAAAACAGTAGTCTCTAATAAAGCTTCAGTTATTCTATTTACTTTCAAAAGCAATTTATTTTGGAAGACTGCACTTAAACATCAAAAAGATCTTTAATAAAAGCACAGTCATCCAAGAGCAGTGAAAACAACTAATGAATTTTTAAACAAAACTACTGATGTAGTTGCTCATCTGCTTGTTTTTTTTAATTCATGAGTTCATTTTAAACATACTATAATCGCAAGAAGGGCTCTCTTATTACACGTTGTATACAAAATAATCTCTAGAATACTGTGATGTTACTTCAAAAGGCAGTGGAGGACCTAGTTTGCTGGCACATACACTTCATCATAGCAGGACTTCATAGTGACAAATTTTTTTCACCCCCTGAGCCTTATTACAATTCTACACCCTGTTACACCCTTCTCTCAAACATTTTAAGACAGAATTATTAAACTATATCAGGTTCAATAATTCAGCCCCTCTACTGCAGGCACCTGTTCAGTCAAGGACACAAGAGCATTTCTACATTAGTAAGAAACTGTATGGCACCATCAACTTCAGAGAAAAGATGCACATTTGAAAACAGTTGTCAAAACACTGTTCTGCTTACAATACTGCAGTCCTAACAACCACTTCCAAAAAGTGGAGGTAGGCAGACTGCGAAGTTGCTAATAGAAGATAATGTAGGGTTTTCCCCATTTCTCTCCCAGATCACAGTTTATGTCTAGCTGCACTCATCCTGTCTAGAACCAAAAAGAGAATTATTAAAAGATTAGTGAAAACACCCAAGCTGTAAACAAAGACCAAATCATAGCCACTACCCACAAGCATGATACTCCAGACGAGATTTAACACCACAGCAACAGAATCTCATCTCTACTAGAACAGCAGATAATAAGCTGCATTGCTTACCACAAGCTAACATGGGTTAACCATCTTACCCTTGTGAGGACTGAAACATCCAGACTTATGTTTTCATTCTACCACCAATGAAGACAGATAATGAAACTTTACCCATTTGGCATTTTCAGTGCAGTTTCATGCATGTCTTACAGTGGGGCAAGTCAGAACTGCTTGTCAGAAAGTACTCTCATGCCAGCTCTAGAGCTACAGATGTCGTCTACACCAGGGACTTGAAGCCTGTCAAAACCAAATCCCTTTTCTTCCCACATTAGCTTCTAACAGACTCCAAAAGCTGTTCCAGATTTGTTCAATGGTCAAGCAATCCTGGAAACATAAGGGAATGAATGGGGGAAGCACAGAAGAAGGAAACTTCAAGAAAGCCTCTTTTAGCATCAACACAGATTTGTCAAGTTTTCAGGTGTAGTTTCATGAGCAGCTTATTTGGGCACAACCAGGGCAACACAGATTTTTGTATTCGCTAACAGAAACCATCTCTAAAGTATTGGCTAAATTATAACTGTACATTTAAATGCTATTAAGCAATCCTAACAATGAGGACTACTAAACTAACAGTTTAGAATGATGAGAGTAGGTGAAATAAGCATAAGGAACTCAAGTGATAACAACCCAGGGAATTGTTCCTTCACACTAAATCCATCCCCAAATCATTAATGTTTCAAAAGCAATGCTTCACAGCTAGATTTAACCAATGTTTCTTGACAGTGCAAGTCACACAAATATATTCAAAACCATCCTTTCAGTTCATCATAGTTATAGCACTGAGCAAAGCGCTATCTAAAGAAGATATGGACTGGTACAGCATTCGTTTAACTCCCTAGTTTTACTGCTCCTAGAACCAAGAGTTGCAAACAAAGAAGCAACCATGTAAATGCTACAATAGCCAATAAAAAAAACAGCTTACAAGGACCAAAGTAAGCCAGATACACTCCTTTGGTGAGCCTTGTAGTGGCTTCACTGGTAATAATAGCAGGAATATTAAGATAAAGAACGTCAGTTTCACAGATTACTATTCTGCTTGTTTCCATGACACAGGTTGCAACTGTGTTTTAATAACATAACCTAGTCTACACTAAAGCTATGGAGTCATCCAAGGTTAAGAGGCAGCTTGTTGCAGAAATGGCATTGAGCCTGGAGAGTTTCAGCTCTGTTGTAACAGTTGCACAAAACAAACAAAACCAACCCCCCAAACCCCAACTTAACTAGTCAACATACTATTCAAGATTTTCTCCCCACCTCCGAGCATAGTTTTGTTGTAAAAATCTAAACACTATTCAGCAGGGACAAACCTGCTCATCACTTTTAAGTAGTGTTAAATTACCATTCACACAGGGCTTAAAGTCTTTCAGTATCAGTAGGAGAGGTCACATAACTGTTGCTGAAAAGCAGGTTAATTCAGGTACTTCTGACTCAGAATGTAATTGAGCCTCATTTGCTTTAAATGCTACTGGCACTCAGCGATTCAATTTGTAACACTGCTAAAAAGAGCAATTCCAGAGGCCAGAAATAGCCTGGGGCAAGGTACTCCTTTTGAATGAGACTTTTCACGCAACCTTCAATTATAAGGAAAAAAACCCCAAACCGCCAAAAAACCCAACTTAAATATTTTGCTGCTTTAGTATTAGTCTCGCTCACCTTCCAGTTTTACAAAAATAGCATCTTTTCTTTACAGCTTTACAAGATCATTAACAGTACTCGTGGTTTTAGCGAGTGGAAACAAAAGGCTCAAGTCTCAGGGTTTCCATTAAACACCTACTCTTAACCAATAACAAACACCTCGGAGCTTGACCACAAAAATGAAAGCTGCTGCTTTTTTTTTTTTTTAATTTTTTTTTTTTTACTGTAGCAAACAATGCAAGACAGATAAGCAAAAAAAATCCAAACCTCCAACATCCCATTGATCCTCCTATCAGTAATGGGTAAGAGGTATTTTTATTTCTGGCAGGAACATTAATTTAAATGGAAAAAAAACAGTATCTTACATCCTCTTAAAAGAAGTTTTGAATTATAATCCTTATTATAAAATTTACATAGTTTGAAAATCATCCAAGCAAGAGGGCAAAATATAATAATCCCAGGAAGTTACCTATTAAAAACCCATTGCCAACTTGATGAATTTTGCTGCTCCAGCCTTGTAAAAACAGTTCTACTCCAGACATAATTGTCTTTTAGAAGAAAGTTCTCTTATTTACTGCTTACTCTGCATGAAGCTTGTTCTAAGTGGAGAAGTCCATGAAGAACAATTTTCTCATTCCCAGTTATTAATGCTAGGTCTTAAAAAAATCCATTCATTCATCTCTGAAAACATATTACAACTATATTATAGCCATATCAGCAACCGGAATGACATAAAATAAAAAATATGGAGCACACAATCTCACAGATTTTATTGCCAGAGTTCTATTAGTAAAAAGTATATAGTTCTCCATAGCATGCTGAACCAGCCTACCTTCTTAAAAGTAAAGGGTAAGCTTCTGTTTATGAACCTTATTTACAGAAGATTAGACCTCACTCATGGAAAACTAAAGATGGAAGATACTCAGAAAACGAGAGTAGCTGCACAGTCAACCATCTTTTTACTTCATTTGGGTGTTTAACCTCCATTAACAATCTCCACCTTTAAGTGGTCACAGCCCACCAAGAGCTTTTAATAGGCACACCATCACAGACTGCTATGAGACTGCAAGTGTTTTGATCCTTCACGTGCCCTGACTGCAATATCACCTATTCCAGTACCTTGAGAGTAATCTGATGTTTTACAGTTACTACACACATGGACTACACAGAAAGCTGCTTCTATTTTTTAGGTTTCCTTCTTGTAGAGTCTTAAAGTAGAACAGATGCACTTAGCTGTCATTCATACCTCTATTGCTGCAGACCAAACCAGGGCAAGTGACAAGTAAACCTTGTACAGGCAATATTTGTATGGCTTGATCATTTAAATTCCCTCTGTCTTGCATTGTCTAAAGCCCCGATTACATAGCAGGTATCTACATATATGGTAAGGCATAGGAAGGGAAAACTAGGCATTGAAACCATCTTACCACCCATGCAGTCAATATCCCTTTACACATTCCCGTATCTAGCCACTCACTGTTTTGATAACAGTGTTTTGTTTTACTGTCATAAAAGCAATGACAGTAAGCTAAAACTGCATGACAAAAAAGAAAATTCTCAAAATCTGTAAGCCAAAGCCACCTGTAATGGCACTACTGAAGCCCTCTTATTTGCACTGGGAATTATTTTCTTTAATATACAAAAACCTAACAGGAACAAAGGATTTAAATGTATTTATTAGCATACTGCAGTCACTGGATTTTCACAGGCTTACTGTCAATTTTCATTCTGTAATGACAGCTCACATACCAGCTTGTCACATCACCATTACTGATTCTATTCCCACTTCTCAAAAGCTATACTAATTCATTAACGTAATTTTAGAACTTATCAGATGCGCTTGAAGGAAAGGATTGCTGTCACTCACTTCCCCTTCCTGAAGGTTCCCAATTAACATCACATGAACTGGCAAATGAAATGGTCTAAAGCTTTCTTTTTCCTCTATCCTGGGGAAGGGGGTGGGGGGAAGGAGAACTAACCTTTTTATTTATCAGGTGAAATCATATGTTACTCACAGGAAGACACAGTGGAATGTTCACACACCCCCTCCCCTTCAGATTTTACATAAAAGAAAATGCACCTGTGATCTTTTTAATGCCTAGTGAGTAATACTGACACCACACCCCATTCTCATCACGCACTGCATAATGCGATAGCCACATCATTCCATCCTCAAATACTGATGTATTACTTACCCACCAATACCAAGTATTTCTGTGGACACCTTTCTTCCTGGTATGTCCTGAAATCACCTACATCATGCCCAAGCTTCAGCTTGACAGCTCAAGTTGTTCTACTCTAGACTGGTCTAGTGAAGCTGAAAACCCACATAAAAATGGCTGTGATCATATAATTCCTCCTCAGAAACACACCCAGAGCCATCCCCACCCAGTCCTTGTGTGCTATTTTGTTAGAAATGTTTGACTGAGACGTTCCACTGAGAAAGAAGTGACCAAAAAAGCTAACTACAGATCTCTCTGCTTGCCGAAGCCACGTAATTCGCAGACTCAGAAAACCAGGAGGGAAATACTTAGTTTCTATGAATTACAGTGCAGAGACTTTGACACTTAATGTAGAATAACCCAAATGATTAATTTCCAATACACCCAGTACAGGAATAAATGCTAAAAGGAAAAAAAAAAAAAAAAAGCCTGAAAGCAACTTGCCAGTTTCTATGTCATCTTTCCTTTTCGCAAATGCTATAGAAATGAGACAGAACATCACATATTAAGGAGATGAAAATTTTGCCAAGTGTCCCATCCTGTGCTGCCACCCGGAACATATTCTGCAAAAATTACAGTGCTTGGTGAGAAGATAAGTCTTCTTAACTCTGCTAATAATTAGGAAAAGGGATACATTTAGTACAAGTATAACCTATGGAATTTATTTTGCTTTGTAACCACAAAGCTGTCAAATCTCTGCTACCAAACCTCTCATGCTCTAACCAGAAGTCTGCCTTTCTCTACCAGCAGTCCTCAAAACAGGAGGCTGAAAGAGAAATACTACTCTCAAAATCCAAGCAGGCCATCAAAGGTGACTTAGTACAATACAGGTCCTTAGTCTGGAGGGCACCAACTGGGCTGTGCCTTTTTGCTTTCTGGTAAAGTGTTTAGGAGAGCTTTGTCCACAGCCTTTCGCTTTATTATTTTAATAATAAAAATAAGAAATATCTTGCACTTTGACAGAACCTTTATGACTACATCCAGAGTCACCAGGAAAATGCTAAGCAGCAGCACCAAAGGGAAAACTGAAAAGCTACATTTCCCAATGTACTCTGTCACATCAGAACATGGTTATTCCTGATACCTCCAGCTGCCTACTGTTATAAATAGGCAGTCTCTTACTCTCACAAGCAAAGAGGTGGGATGATTTAGAGGGTTTCCAAACACAATCAACCCTTACTTTGAGCACCTTTTCTCTGCACTAAATCACAAATACCAATGCGAAACAAATTATTCATCTCCCTGAAGATCATTAACACCACTACATCCTCAAACATGACAAATGGAAGAGATGATTTAAAAGAGAAAAACAGAGAGAATCGCCAAGTAAGGTGTCTTCAAGTCAGGAAAAGGCTCTGCATGAAGTACAACACAGTAGACAAAAGGCATAAAAAGGCATCACAGAAGCAATGTCTTCAGATAGCAGTCACATGATTTAATATAGAACAAGTAATACAAATTATTATTTAATACAAAAGACCAACAATGCACACAAACATTAGGAATACCACAAGAAAACCCTGACAGTTCACACCTTTTCTGTAGAATCCAGGAACAGCTGGCAACAGAACAGTCACAATTAAAATAGTCTGGACTATTCCAAGCAACCAAAGTTTAACTAATTCTCACTGTCCTGAATAACATTTTCTTTCCACTTATATGAATCACCTACAAAGAGGCTACAGTGTCCAGGCGTCCATCCTTAAGCCCTTGTTAAACAAGGAAGACTAAAATTAAAATTCACCATTTTCACTAAAGTTTTTTGCAGCACCAAGACCTCTCTTTTAATTAGTTCTACAGGAGGCCTTTTCACGCAATTAAACAGGGGAATGACTCATAAACAGGAAGGACAGCCCTACTCATAGCCTCTGGTTTAATTTACCCAGTCCATTCCATCAAGCCAGTTTAGCCCAATTTATTTTTATCTTTCTCCTCTCAAATTTACAGCAACAGCCAAAGTAGTCACAAGGGAGTGCGCCATGAACAATGCTCCCTAACTTCTCACCAGTTCTGGAGGAAGCAGTGACTTCTTGATAGTCCTCAGTGAAGTCCAAGAACAAAGAGTCCCACGGTTGCTCCATTATCCAAACAGCCCATCCTGCAAGTCTGAATTGTCAAATAACAAAATTAATAGGCAATATGCCATCTCTGCTACCTGCATCAGCTAGCTGAATTGAATACTGGCTCATATCAGAACAAAGTTAAATTAAAAAAAATTCACTTGGAAGGGAAGTAGCTAATACTAGAGAATGAAAGATCATTAAAGAGAACAGGAGAAGTAAAGATACCCATGGATCCAGGAAAAAAACATCTTACAAGAAAACAGATCATTTTAGCAGGCAAAGAAATAGACTCCTTACAGAAAAGTCAGAATGGTTTAGGTTGGAAGGGACCTTAAAGATCATCTAGTTCCACCCCTGCCATGGGCAGGGACACCTTCCACTAGACCACGTTGCTCAAAGCCCCGTCCAACCTGGCCTTCAACACTTCCAGAGATTCCAGTCACTTCAAATCTGGAAAGATACATGGGAGAGTGGTATTTTCTTTGTAATTGCTTTTGCAATTTGTGAGACTTTGCCCTGTTCTGATCCATTTTTGAACCAAAATCCACATTCTCTTTACAAAGTGAGTAAGACCAAGAATTACTGTCCTTCTGGAGCTGCTAAAGAAGAGCTAGTCATTTTCCAGCTTCCAAAAATTTTTGAATTGTAATGTCTACCCACACAGTAATTGGTAACAATGCAGGTGACCAATGACAATTTCAGTATTATAATAAACAACTATTTATCAAGATCTTTTGAATCTGATTAATTGGTTCTGTTTTTTACAACAGGGTGCTTTGTCAATTTGGTACGTTACATGTAAACACCTGAGCTCCTCTGACGTGTCTAAAAACAATTGCCCAAATGCCACATAAAACAGACTTAATTGCTCTAGAGGAGCTCAAGAAATACCTACCTAACCAAGCTAGAAAATACATCATACATTACTGTGACGATTTTTCATTTATAGAGGGCAGAGGCTGAGACTTGCTTCACAGCACGCATACATTCCCACTCTTCCATGCCTCCTATCTGAAGCAGGACAGCATTTTGCCATTTCGTATCTCCTCGAACCACTCTGAGCACTTCACTGTGGCACAACACAACAACCAGGCTTGATTTTTGTAAAATGAAATAGGAATTTTAAATTGTGAAACACCATGAACAGAGATGATTGCTTCATTGGACTCATGAGCATGAGCAGATTTTTCAAGATTTCATTACCACAGCATTCACTTGTAAAGGCAGGGGAAATTTTTCTACTGAGCCTCCCAGAGAACAGCTTCTAATCAGAAACATGAGATTTAATTATCATTAGGCCTGCATAACTTCCAGAATTATTAATGGTCATAAAATAATGTTCATGCAGCATGTCAAACTTCAGAATGCCACATAAGATAACCAAGCTCACTTTCTACTATTTCTTTCAAATTTAGTGGCCATTAATTTCAAGGTCTCTCCTTTGGTTCTTTCACCTTGGCACAGAATTAAAAAAAAATAAAGGGCACAAAACACATGGTGTACTGTGAGTACCAGATTCATCAGATACAAACACTGGATAAGGAAGTCTTAACACTTTCATTTGTTTGTACAGTTCCTAACATCAAATAGTACCTGAAGGACTTCCATTTTAAACTGGTAACAAAAGGAACGGGGCGGGGGGGG
>JANZLQ010000095.1:31457034-31474372 GCA_026212715.1 Elanus axillaris
CCCCCAGGCAGGCGGGGCGGCCCTGGGAGAAAAAGCCAAGTCACGGGCTGTAGAGCTGGGCTGAGTGACGAGTGGTGCTGCTTGGTGGGGTTTTTGGCAGCCTCCGCCGCGGGTAGGGAGTCGTGAGTTCCTGTCAGGGATGGTGCGTGCTCCCCGCTCCTCTCCCGTGCCTTTTGGGACGGTTTTTCGTTCTTCTACCTCATCTTGTTGTCGCCAGTGATGACTGTGGGCGCGGTGAGGCTATGGGGTCGAGGTTGTGACTTTTCAGACGCTAAGTGTAGATTGAGGTGTTCTCTGCGTGCTTGGAGCCTCCCAAAGCCCCTAGCCCGCCATTTTTTTCCTCCCTCGGTGCCCGCAGCAGGGCGGGAGGTTGTATACTGTGGTTTCCGTCTTCTTCCCCGCTGTGATTGCCTCATGTCATCAAACCTTAGATCTTGGAGGTTGATTTATTTTCTTACTCAGGAAAAAAAAATCACGAATGCTCTTCCCCATCCAGGCACACTTAGGTGGCTGTGCAGAGCAAAGACTGTGTTGTTTTGCCCACGAGGCCCATGGCAAGCTGGGCTTGTTGCTGGAGACGGTTCCCCGTAGCTTTCTCTGCAGCAGGGCACATTTAATTAATCCTCAGCTTCAGCCAACGCCACAGGTAGGATGTGTTGGGGCCCCACCAAGCCTTCCTGTATCACACAGTATCTGAACTACAGCTGGGCTACTGAAGAAATTTTAAAATGAAGTTGTATCTTACAATTATTCATAGTGACTTGCTGCATTTAGTTAGCACATACTGATAGTTTTAAAATGCTTTGAGAGCTAGTTACTTAGCATCTGGATATTTCAAGGTAGCATCGAATTGATTCCCATTTCATACAAACATGAACTGTGGTGTAAAATGCAAAGGAATTTGTCCAAATTTATTTCCGAATTTAACAAAAAAAGGGGTGTTCAGTGGTCTCATCCTATTCCCCAAATAATTTATCATGTGTATGCCCAGGGGGAGGCTCTGTGGGATCTATGCTGGTGTGCGGTCATTGTGCAGGATGCTGCATACGGAATCACTGCATTTCTAAAGGCTTCATAACACTGTAAGGAGCATGCACTGTATTATCAGTTCAACATCTGAACTGCAGAGGACTGCGTGACCTTGACATACCATTAAAACAGTGCAATGTCAGGTCAGAAGTAACCAGGCCCAGAGGCAGGGGCTTGAGACAGCAACCTGCAAAAGGAACCTGGGTCATGACATGCCGACAGAAACACGGAAACAAATAACAAACAGATCTGAGCTCCTGGACGTGAGGGGAAGGTCTGCATAGGGAGAGTTTAATCTTCAGTTCTTCTTTCTGACTCTCATATTGATTGCGGATATTGTCATGTTAACTGTACAAGAAATGTGGTGACAGTAGCTAAATGTATTATTTCTCTCACTTTTACTAAAGAAATTGCCTCTATTATTTAGTCTTTTCCAGCAAAACAATTAAGCTTAATGCTTATCAAGGATTAGTGCTTGAATAAAATATTAACAGCTATTAAATGATTTTCTGAAACCAGGGTTTTCTTGGCATATTCACAGGCATTTGGGATCTTATGAACTCAGAAGGCTAAGATCTTTACAAAGATCACATTTAACTTACTATGAGTAACAAAGTGTGAATCAGGAATTTTAACGTGGAAGTGTGAATCTTAAGCATTATGTCTGTTTTATGGTTATTTCAAGGAGATTAACAGGAAAGATTAAGAAGTCTACAAACAGAAGTCTAAAACAATGTTTGTAAGCAGCAGAATCTTTAGTACCATCATTACACAATAAAATATCTAAATGAATTATTTAATCAAGAATACCATAGTTAGCCAGATTTGGAAGTCAGGGATGATCACAGATTACTACATTATTATATTCTTTTCATTATAATGGCATTGTAAAACTTCCTGCAGTGCCCCAATGAAACACTAATACCACTTGTTCTTAATGACTGTATAAATTATGTAAGTGTCTTTGTCCTGAAGCACAAGCTTTCATATAACCAATTGGCAAATTGCAGCATAGTTTGTTTTAAAAAAAAAAGAAATCTGAATCATTATACTCCTATCTAATTACTCTTCCATCTTGGAAATTAACTACTAAGTAGTATCTTTGCATGATTTTCTTGATCAATTTAATTATCATCTTCATTCTATTATTCTAATTTAAAATTGTACGTACCACAGACAATTTTCAATCAGCAATTGCCATCTTTTGCAGACTCCTCTCCTAAACGTTATGCTAGAAATGTGAACCTTGTTGAAGTTACTAGTATCCTGTTCAGATGCAAAAGCCAGCACTAGGAGCTAAAATGGTAGGTGTTCTCTGCAACCTTTGTTTAAAGACACAGACACTAGAAGTGGTCAAGGCCTGAGGCCATCCTTTTACTTCCTGGTGTATAGCAGGTGATTGTATGCAGTACATCATTCTGGTGTTTTGTTCAGTCCGGGTTTTAATACTCCAGTCTGAAGACTTGTACCACTTCCTATACTTGGTTCCTATGTACAGTTCCTATATTGCTGAGAGGTTTTCATTTTCTGGTAGCTTATATTGTCCCTCAGCATTTAATTCTGTAACCATTTAGTAATTTCTATCACCAGTGTTTACTTGCTAACAGCAATTTTCAGTATTACAACATAGCTTTACCACAGTACTGCATTGTTTAAATTTTAAGAAGTAGGATCTGAAATGACCTATGGTTCTCATTAAGTAACATCACAAGGATGAGTACTTGAAATTTTAAAACCAATTTTAGACCTCCATTAGAGTAAAACTTTTCTAATGACTGTTCTTTATTCTGGATTTTAAAAGTTCACGAATTTGCAGATGAGCTTTTTCTCTCTTTCGAAACTGATCCCACTAGATACCTAGATTACTTTTAATGTTTGCTTTCTCCAGTTACTCAGCATTTCTTCCTGCATGACACACTGCTTTAGCGTATGAAACACAGAACAATATTTGCTTTTAGGGTTACTGTTTTCATATTTCAGCTTATTATTAAATCTGCTGTAATTTATCTCTAGTTATTCACATTGTTCTTTCTTTTATGTCCTTAAAAACCCACAGGAATTACTTTTGATTTTACAACATATTGTGTCAGTTTTCTATTCCTTCTTTTTCTTTTTTTCCTTCCCAAAGGAGATAATGTATAGGCATGTTTCTAGGATTTTACATTTGTGGCCAACCTAGTAAAGTTCTTCAGACTATACATTAGAAAAAATAGGTAAAATATCAGTGTAACTGTCAAATTGTATCATCTGATGATTCAATTTTTATATTACTCTTTCTATATAAAACTCACATAAAACTGTAACAGAATAGCTGTCTTCATAAAAAGAAAGATTTTTTTAATGCGTTGGCAATGTTTCGTTTTGCTATTTTAGTTATCTATGTGACTTGTAAAGCTGATAATAATGGAAAATTTCTCATTTTGAAACCTGTGATATCAGAATGAAAGGCAAGAATTAAATATTTTTCCAACTGGCTGCAAGCATTTAAAAAACTGTTGTCGTTATTTCACACAGCCAAGATTCTTGCATATATCATGTAAACAAAAAGATAACAAAAAAGAAAATCTTTAGCACTTTTGTGTGCTTGACCATCATGTTAGCAAAACCTACAATTCCTGCACTTTCATAAAATTCTGACAAAAGCAGAAGACTGAAGTATATCTGCTCAGCATAATCATTACAAAAAACCCCAGTACTCATTAAAGAGTATGCTGAATGTCATCCAAGCCCATGTAATTCAGATGCAATTTTTAGAACTAGTTATATATGCTTAATTTAAAATAATAAGAGGATGATAGCAAAACAAAGCCTTCCACTGTGGAAGGACATGCTCAATATCTTGACCATAACATACAAGATTTAGATTTCCTTTATACAACAGAAGCCTGGATGATGTAAAGGAATGTGAAGGGCGTAAGCGTCAAATTGATATTCTTCCATGAATGCTTCTCTCTCAACCATTCAATTTGCACAAGCAAAGAATACTATATAACCCACCAAACATTATCAGATTTGTTTAAAAATTTGTAAAACTTTTTGCAGTTCTTTGATGCTATACATAATAGATTTGCAGAATATCAGTGCAGTTATTAACATTTGTGTTTAGGCTATTAGGAATACAAAAAATCTATGTAAGTATACCCTGTGGCTTCAGTTGCTGTGAAAAAAGAAGGAATGATAAGGAAGATAAGAAACTTCCCTTGATGATTTCTTATTACAAGTTTCACTTACCTGGCCCATCTCATTATTCTCCTTGTCCCACTGACATTTAGAGATGCAATAGGCTGACTTAGTGGTATGTGCCACAGATTTCCATGGTACTCCTTACTGCCTTTCTGCTTACATGTAATTGCTTGGTTTGCTTTAATCCCAGAGCTTTCAGTGTCATTCAGCAACACCTCTCTCTAAGTGTGACAAAATTTTGAAGCATTACATAGTACAAGAATTTGCAGCATAACAAGAATGCAGACCCACTTGGAGGCTGTGAGGATACCAGGCATTTAATAATGTTTGCTGGGCAGAGCAAATCATAGTCTCTACTATATAGTTGTTGTTCTGGTGCCCTCTGCTGAAATAACCATCTGTTTGGCTTCTGAATCCCATACCCGCCCCCTGCCCCAGGAGGGTCAAGAGCCTCTGCCAAGTGCCATATGCTGCCACCTCTTTATCTTGCACTTTAGTTCCTTGATTTATTTCCTCTTCTATTATGTCTCAACAAAAAGCAGAAGTACAACCCTTTATTCCTTTCTTTCCTCTAGTGGTTGGTATGTTGAAATTTGTTCTTTTCCTTCGTAGCATTGTTGCATTGCATTTTACAACAGCCTTTTATTGACTTCAGGAAAGTAACATAGGAGTTGAGATGATAAAGAATTAAGAAAAGTACATTTTATAAGAATTCCAGCTCATGTGTGTGTCTAAAAGCGAGAACCACCTTGTGCCTCTCTGGCAGACTTCCTTATGTACTTTAAAACTGGCGGAAAATGAAAGACAGGTATGGTGATAAAATCAGCATGGGTTTTCTGCAGCAAGTCAGTACCTTTGTTTAGCTGCATGTAAAACCACAGCCTTACTCTTGTTTTGCAGGGGAAGCAGAATTGTAGAAGTTAAACAACTTTTCAGGTTCACATAGCAAGCAGTGGCAAGATGAGGAATAAACCCCATGGTCTGGTCTCCTGTGCCAACCACTAGACCTTATGCATCCTCCATACTTGTGCAAGTTACTGTAATTACATTATGACTAAGCTGGTATCTGCATAATTTTTCTCATCACATTTCCCAGGTAGAGCACTCTTACTACAAGTAAGAAGTGGGACTGTCTGACATCTCTGTAGTCACATCACATTTCTGCAGTAAGTGAAATCATGCTGACTGTTTCCTGGAGTTATCCCTGCTTGGTATCACCCATAAAGATCCAAAGTTTTGTACTGGTTTGGTTTGAGAACACCTGATACAAGACTCCCCCGGTGCACCTTCCAACAAATTGGACTAGCAATTCCCACAGGAAAATAAAAGTAAAGGACCAACCTTAGCTAATCCTAATGTATTAATAACAGCATAAAGCAATTTTAAGTGGTTTTATATTAGTGTGGATCTCAAGTAGCGGCTGCTTATTCAGATCTCAATTCTAGCAGTTTTTAAAAAGTATATTGTTCAGGTAATTGCAGAGGGTCATTTTTTATGTTTCATCCCTCAGTGGTTTTGGAGAAGAGACATATAAACAAAACCCAATTTTATAACAGGTAGCTGCAGTACATGCTTGATAAACACTTCACAAAAAGATTATTTTCAGTGGAAACGTGCCCAATTTGTTTAGGTAGGCTGAGATTATTTTTTGGAGATCATAGCTGTATGGTAATTTCCTTTATTCTTTTACCAGATTCTACATATCATGTCTACTTTGACAGGCAAATTCTCACACACACAAAACCCTACCTTTTTGGTAAGAACTTCCAGCTTCTTTTCAACACAGTATTCTCAGTTTCCTGTCGCTCATTACTGTACTGGTAAAAAGCTGTTACACAGCATTACAGCAATTCAATTTCAGCAGGAAACAAAGACATTTCTGAATTGTAAATGTACAGTATAATTTGTTCCTGTTGTGTATGTTCCTCTGGTTTTGGTAAATTTTCATCAAGAATTACATCGTTAATCCCAACCCTGAAAGATTATTAAATAAACTATTAAATTTCCTTTTTAACTTGGTTAAAAAGAACACAGGTTTTGTAAAAAGAAGTTGCTATCTTTTATTGTTAATGAAATAAGATTATTTCAAACCTGAAGATTTGTTTATTGAAGCTATAGTAATCTGACATGCCATGTGATGCTGCCTGTTCTTTGATTCCTGCAGGTGAAGGAGGCGGCATTTACAGAAGAAGAAAAGGGGAATTCACCAAAGGGAATCAGTAAATTGAATGAAAAATAGTTACTAATAATGGAACTAGCTCTCATTACGAGACAGGAAGAGGTAATATTTGTGGTTTGGCTAGTTAACTACTTTTGATGTTATTTTTCTCCGTAAACTACTGATACAGTTGCTAAAGGAACAACAGTGAAAGGATCAGAACTTACTGTGAGCATAGATGGAACTTGCATTGTGTATACGTTTCTAAGACATTCAATTAGTTTTATTTTAGCAAGAGTGACATCAGTTTCTTGGAGATTAACGGACATTTTTTACATACTCATTGAGGCACATGGAAGGCTATGGTATGGGCAAAAGTTTTAGCCTGTTAACAAAACCAAAATATTTTGAGAAGCACACTTTCTGTTCTGTTAGGGAAGTTTCTCATTCTCATAGATAAGGCCACAGTATCTCCAGTTTATTTGTTCCCAGTGCTTTTGGTGTTCTGGTGGCTCTGCTAGGCAGACACATGCTACCTGCACATAAAAACAGCAGTCAAACTAAGTTATTCATCTTCCCCGTAAAGTCCTCAGACTTTACAAATTGATTGTAGTTGAACTTCAGTTCAGCAATTTGATATTGGAAGGTTGTTTATGTTGCAGTTTATCACTGTCTCCCCCAGGCAGCAACTTTTCTTATCAATGTTTCCATTAATATGCAGTGCTCTGCAAAAAAAAGAGGGAGAAAGAAAAAAAAGTGTCCTCTGTTTTCATACACAAACCCTACCTTCTCCTTAGATTTTCTTCCACAGGAAGCACATATTTATATATACACTTATTTGCATATTAAATAGACAAGATAAAATGGTTTCTACTCGACATAGGTAAGCCAAATATTGAAAACCAGTTGAGAGCAAACACTGATCTCCCAGGAGCAACAGCTACAATTCACAAGGCAAAGACTGAAACAAACTGGCTTTGTCTTGCATTTCTCAAGCTCACAAATCTAAAGGAGAATCCTGGGAGTGCAATATTAAAATTCTAAAAAATCTGACCCTCAGTCTACCTTCCGGTGTTACTGTGAGGGGGTAACAGTGGTTGAGGAGCAGTTGTGGCCAGGCCCTGTGAGGCCAGTGTCCTGTAGGTCCCTGCTGATGGCGCCTATGCCAGAGTGACTGTAGGGGCAGATGGGGGCCATGGGGCAGATCAGAGGCTTTGAGGGGCAAATGTGTGGGCAGGAAGAATGGTGATGCCCCTCCCCCCCCCCGAGGGGTAAATTACCCCCCAGGGGGAGATAGGCCCCAAAGGGCAAATCTTTTCCCCAGGAGCAATGCCCTGCCCAGGGGCAGATACCCCCTCCCCATGTGTAGATCCCCCATACAGGGGCAGATATTCCTCCCCAGGGGCAGATACCCACCCTGAGCTCTGTGTGGGGCAGCTGAG
Source organism: Elanus axillaris (assembly GCA_026212715.1). Lineage (NCBI taxonomy): Eukaryota > Metazoa > Chordata > Aves > Accipitriformes > Accipitridae > Elanus > Elanus axillaris. The sequence continues at coordinate 31,464,847 of JANZLQ010000095.1, forward strand.
GGGGGTAAATCCCTCCTTCCCAGCCTGGGGGTAGCAAATCCTGCCTGGTGGGCAGGAGCCGGGGCAGAACCAGGAGCCATGGGGCGAATTGTCACTGCAGGGCTCAGGATCTGAAGAGAGAAATTTAGAATAAGTGGCAACTGTCAGTAAGTCAATTTGTAATAAATATAGAATAATTTTCTAATAATGTTTAATAATCTGCAAATACATTTATAACAGTTTACAAAAATAAGCAATTTCTAACAATATCTAACAATTTATACATTAGGGGAGGGGCTAGGACTCCTGGTTCCCCTCTAGTTTTCCTGGAAGAGTCCCAGGTTTACTGGTTTGTGTGAGATCTTTGGGCAGTAAATGAGTGGGGTGTAGTTCCTCACCTAGGGGTACCAGACATTTCTACAACTATTACTGTAATTCCAGCAAATGCTAAATGGTACTTTGTAATCGACTTAGGTGCTGCATTTTTCAGTATACCTGTCCATCTGGACCCTTGGTACCTTTTTGCATTTACTTGGGGAAAAATACAGTGGACATGGACAAGGCTTCCCCATGGCTTTCATGGGTTCCCACTATTTTTTCTAGAATTTTAGTAAAAGATTTGCAGGATTTTGTGTTTGAAAAATGGATCCATTTTGATACCATATGCTGATGATTTGTTAAGAGCCAGTATCTCTAAGGGATCTTGTATAGCTGAAACCCAGGCCTTCATGTTTGCATCTAACAGAGGTGCTGTTCCTAGATCCCGATCTGGAACTACATGTAGATGGGTCTTTGTATTATCTGAACAGCAACCAGGCTGCAGGTCATTCCATAACTCCTGTGAATGAAGCGGTGGAGGCTTCACCACTCAGTCTGAAGCTGAGTGCACAAGCAGTAGAATGAATTGCGTTTAATAAAGACTTGCCAGCCATCCAAAGAAAAGGCTGTAAATATTTACAGTGATTCTCAGTATGGATTTGGAGCATGCCATGCCACTGGGCAGTTATAGAAGCAGTATGGGTGTATAATTTTTATTGTGAGTGAAGTACTGAACTGCTAAAAGCCATAGAATTACTGAAGAAACTAGCTATCATTCATCGGCCAGCCCACACTGGCGAAAGGACAAAAGAAGAAATAGTAAATGGTCTAGCAGATGTTGCAGCTAAAGCCCAGCACGACCGCCATACAAACCACCAGCTTACAAGCAGTGCAGCAGTCCAACCTGGTGGTGCCTGCTCCTGAAGAGATATGTTTATTGTTCCTGCTGAATTAGCTGACTCTTGGAAAGGGAATGAAATGACCAAAGACTCTCAGGGAATATGGAGAGCAGGTATGGAAAGCTGTCCTGTTTTACCGAAGCAATACCTGATTCCCATAGCAAAAATGCATCACCATCCAGGGCATTTTGGGACCACTGCACTAGCCCAGACAGTGCTGAAGAATTGGTTTGCACCAGGAATTTATGCTAAAGCCAAATACATAACTGTCTTGCATGCACTACCTTTAGCCTTAATAAATCTTGGCAAAGACCTCAACAAACCACAGAACTGTTTTCCTATGAAATACTATTTATATATGTATTATATATTATTCAGAAGACTGATGCAACTCCCTGGAACTGATGTATCTGCCTATGTAAGTTTATTAGCAGGAGATAAAAACATAACCTAGTATATTTTACAAGTTCACAGATTATTAAAATACAGTTGGTCCCAGGCACAGCTTATACAACCAGTACGTCTAGAAGGGGCTTTGCATCCCTTCAATCTAGGGAATTACATTTGAGTAAAAGTACACAAAAGGATAACTTACCTCCTTGGTGGGAGGGACCATTTTGGTATCGCTGTTTCTCAGCAGTAAAGGTGGAAAGAAAATTGAGTTGGATCCACCACTCCCACCTGAAATCTGCAACGGGTCCTTGTAATTCTATATGATTATTAAATACAGAGCTACAGCATAGCATATTAAATTATTGCTTCTCAAGTTTTTGGAAGTTCTCTGTCACAGGAATCCACTATTTCCTCAGACTAGAACTGCTTGGTTGCTCTTCATTTTTCAGCTTTTCCCCGAAGCCTGAAAGAGATCCGTGCTCTGTTAACCTTGAATCTCATAGCCATTGCTGCTCAGCTCTCTGTTTAGCTATCAGATCTTGTAACAGCCAGACGATGGATATTTTCCTTAGAAAACAGTTTCTCACACAACTTCCAATTTTCTGATTCTTCAGAACTTGCAGATGAAGGGGTTGCTTTGAAGGTCAGCAGTTCTCACAATTGGTATACACACTGTTAAGTAGAGAAATGCTGACAAAAGGGAAGGCTTTATTCCCCCCTGCCTTTTGCACCATGTAAAGACAGACTTCCCTTAGTCCTTACACTTTTGTAGGGCTTCTTTAATGAAGCCTACCAATTGCAGTTTACTGCTGGAGTGAAATAATGGACTCAACAACATATCAATATGATCCTAGTTGAGCCACTTTATTCTGCTTACAAGCTTTCTTATATAGTCTTAATGGTTATACGTGCACTTCTAGCTTTACTATGATTGGTTTTCATAACATGTTCACATGCACAAGCTAACTATACAGTTGGCTACTAGCTCCTGTCCACGCTCCCTATCACAGGTTCTTAGATCATCCTCTTGTCATGTACTCCGCTTCTCCTGCCAACAAACATCTGGTTTCAAGCGGTTCTTATCTCTTCTGTGAAGCTTGTTTCAGCTTTCAAGGTCCTTCAAGGGCATTAGTAATTCTTTCATGCCGTCAATCTGAAATACACTCCCAACAGTTTACCATAGAAGGGCCTAAAGTTACAGAAGCTTTGTTGATGTTAAGATTCAGAGGCAGGGTTTTAAGGCAGCTTTTGGCACGTCTTGCATTTTTTAAGGAGTTCAACACGTTTGGATTTATGGACACTTGGCTTTAAAGGCAGAAGACTATAGATGCAGCAACAAAAGAGTCCTAGATGCCTAGATCAGAGAATGTGTGCAATACACACAGTGTTTATGTGAGTATAGCTGTATGCTTATATATATATGAATGTGTATAGATACACTTAGTATATGTATATGAACATCAAAGCACTTGGTGATGGGATGGTAGCATTTCATGTTACACATTTTTGCACTTACCTAATTTTGTTTCTTATAGCTAAAACAAGATAAAGATCTAACTCAGAAGCATGAAAAGTAAGCGTTGGAGCTACGTAAGTATCAGGAAAAAATTATTGTTGACCCTATAAAAGATTTAGCTTTTATTTTTTTTTTTGATAGAGAGCTATAATCACCTGAGCAACTCAAGGAAAGCACAATTACAGCCTACATTAAGTGACTGATACATAATTGGCTGCAGCATGTGAGGGAGCACCTCTGATACTAAGTTTTGCACTGTGTGTAATGCATACAACAGTTATGCAAAATATATAAGGAAAATTGATCTGACTTCCCCACGTTCCATTTAATGGTTTGGTAATTTTAACACAGATTTAGACCCAATTGTTGCTTTTTCATAATCCCTTACACAAGAAAGAGAAAGATTAAAAGTCAGTGATCAGACCTCTGTAAAACATACATTGTCAAGTGAATATTTATTACATACACAGTGAAGTAAGTGTATGTGGCACAGCAGGTCTACAGAAGATCAGTATAATCCTTATCAGCATGTGCATGAAATGATGTAATTTCTCCAGTCCCTTTTAATATAAAAATTCTACCTTGAGATACTTAAAAGTGTAAAAATCATCCTTTCTCTCAGAATCTGCCATGAAATACTCAATACTAATTAAATCATCAAATACACGTTTCTCAGAAGGAGGCAGCTTTCTTGGTACCTATTCTTTTCCACTCCCCACCCCAAAAAAAAGGAGAAGGGATGCACCTTTCATTCTACTGGGCATTTACTGAGCTGAGCCCCCCAATTTAGCAATGCCATTTGAAGCCTGGCACTCAATTCAGAGGTTACAGAGCAAGGCCAAGGTGGCCATAAACAGCCCAGTCACTCTTTCCTGACACACAGAAAGGATGAGCACACTGCCTTTGCATGCTTGCAGTCCTGTGTGTAGTCATACATAGTTATAATTGGCTGAAAGACAGTAAAAAAAAACATTTCAGAAATTTAAAAGTGAATGGAAACCTTATTCCCATCAGGAACCTAACAGATAGAAAAGTCTTCTGCTGAGCCTAGTGAGAGACAAGGACATTGTTTTTCATCATACAGGCACAGGACATTTTGATGGGTAGCAAAAGGATTTTATATGTTCCATTTTATATGGTGTTATGCAGATGTCTTCAGCTGTCTTGCAAACTACAGATCACAGCTCTAAAAAGTTTGTAGCTACGGAAGGGTTGCTGCTCTTTTCTAACATTTAGAATTTCAGCAGAAAGGATTTTTCACTTGTAATTAAAATTATATGTCAAGAGTTACACATTTATATACCACAGGAGTCCTTCTGGATGTAGTTTTCAATGGTTCTGAACTAGTGAATTGTGTCTAATTCACAAAAATGTTAGAATGTTTTTATTGTTCAAGCTATCTCATTCCCTCTCATTGCTTCTCTGGGTGCATGTTTTAGTGAAGCTATGCAGGTCTTCTTTTGTCAGTAATTTGTCATAGGCCTTTATGTTTCTGTTCTGCAAGGTATTACTATTCTAAATAGTAACTGCACTGCTAAATGAGTAATGCAAAAGTAACATGGAAATTAAGCCCTAAACTGGTAAATCTGCAACATACAAAATGTTCATACCAAATCTCATTAAAATATAGCACTAATATGTAAGAATAATAAATAATTGCTTGGTTTCTGCAAAAACAATGTTGTTAATTTTTTAAATTTCAGTAGACATGATCTCACTTTTAATTAAAATTTATTTGTATGGTCATGCATTTATACACTATCTCATTAAAATGTCAGATTGCTTTATAGTTGTTCATTAGGAATCCAGAACTAAATTCCATTCCATCTCAGTTCTGAGTGACTAAGGGTAGTGTAGATCTCAATTTATTCTCTGTTAAAATAGACTAATACTATTTTTTGAGGCAGCTAAAGGTGAAAGAATTTGGAAGTTCAGTCTGTAGCTGTAACCTAACACAAAGGCCACTTTTTCATCTTAAAAACTAGAAACATTTTCTGTGTTTTCTCCCACTTAATACTGCTGAAAATAAGCTATTGCTTCAGTTGCAACCATCATCAGATTCTTACCGATTTGTTCTGTCAGAAACGACTTGTAAACTCATTTCTGTACTATTGAACCATCAAATATGGGAAACTAACCACCACATTATAAAATAGATTATCTATATTCTGTTCTTGATTATGTGGACAGTGTGTTTATTTAGGGCTGTGTCACTGTTTAATTAGAATATTTGAAATGTGCTGAACATTTTTAATGCCTCAAACTTAACTTCTTCGTGGTTTGTATCTAGAAAGTCTCAATAAATATTCAAAAAGTGAAATGCTTCCCATAAAGTTCAAGTATTGATTAATTACCTGTTGAAGGGAATTTGACTCCATTTTACTTCTGACATACGATATTTGGCACCAGCCCTATGATTTTAAGGGTATCAAACCTCCCTAGAGAAAACTCATTGCATGAGCTATTCCTAAGTATTTCCATCCAATGCTATTTAGTTCTAAAGCTGCAAGAAGTCACTCGCTCTTCTGGGTTTTAAAGCTTACTCCAGCAGTAAGATCAATATATTAGGCTAGTGTGCTCAAACATACTGTAAAGACCTGAGGCAAGGTCCCTGGGATAATGTTAGTGCCTGAGCTGCAGGAGAAACAGACCACAGCAGGATCAGTTATAAACACTCATTAAAGTTTCATTTTTATTTTGGAAATTCTGATTTAAAAAGAATGATACAAACATACAAGAAGTTGCTGGGACCATTCCGTTCATACAAGTCACACAGTAGTATATTCTAAAATAGATGTGTATATATGTTTTCCCAGCATTCCTCCCCCCAGATTTTGATGCTTTTATCCTGAACTATATACTTCCTATTATTTATGGGGATAGGCTTAATTACCTCCTAAATAGGAATTCTTCTTCAAGCCTGTTTTCAGACCTCCCCAGGCAGACCCAGTATTTCCTTGGTTTCTGATCCAGACAGGTCTCTGGCAGCGGCAGAAGGACTGGTTGCGGGAGATGCCCATTCTGAGCGCGGGCTGGACGACCTTGGCTTTCCATTATCCTTCAGAGAAGGTTAAATGGAATTCCCTCTATCAAGACAAATATTTATATGCGAGCTCTCTGTAGAGGTCAGGTTGTGGAAATTAATGCACATAGACTTTATAGCTCCAATTAAGTGTGCAACTAGATTCCTTTATCACCATCTGTCCAGCAATATTATGCTTCAGCTCCCCATAGTGGATAATGCAGGAGAGGCCTGGCATTGATTTTTTTTTTCCTTGGTGGATTTTAAAAAAAGTTATTTTTTTCCCAGTGTATGGATGCTCGACTTCTTCAGGATTTTTGTCACACCTCAGGATATTAAGGAAATGAGGATTTAAGTTTACTAAAAAAAAAAAAGTCTCATTAAGTGTTTTAGCTTGAGAATTCATTATGCAGCAAAAAAATTACTGCCATTTTCAAACAGATGGGCTAGTATGTGTATTCACTTCTCTTGTATACATACAGACCACTTGCTTTACACAAATTCTCATGCTTTTCTAGGCTGTACATTCACATGTCTTTGACTTTTCAGATGTCCAACAGAACTTCTTTCAGTCATACTTGTGTATGACTCAAGGTCAGGTTTCCCAGACTTCTGGTAGTTGTGTACATTCTCCACAGAGATCTCTCTAATTGAAAGGAGGTGCCCAAAACTGAGAACTGTTCTTCACCAAAACCCTTTTTGATCTCAGTGGAGTAGAAGAATTATTTTGCTCTTCTTGGGTTTTACAGTCTTTTTCTACATTTCAGTAAAGCCATCACAATTTTTGCAACACCAAATCACTGTTGACTCATTTTCCATTTGTGAACTGCTATGAACTAAGACTTTTTTTTCTGTAAAGTAACTGCTTAGGCAGTTTGTCTCCAGCGTACATTTTTGCAGTCAATTATTCCCAGCTATCTGTTAAGTTCCTTGCCTTATTGGATTACATCCTGTTTACTTCAGATCTTTGTTCCAACTCGTCATGATTTGTACAATTCTAATTACACCTTCCAAAATGCTTGCAGCTCTCAGCTCAACAGGTTATCCTCCACAAATGTGATAAAAATGTTCTCTATCCTATTGCATCACAGAAGCAGTTCAGGACTGAGGATGTAAGCATCTGGAGATCTCACTTGCTATAAATTTCTTATGTGGTGGTGAATTACTTGACACCACTTCTGAATGCCATTTTCTAACGATTTCACATAAGTTTTGTGTAGCCAATGCTCCTCTAACCTTCTTGTGAGAGTATTAGATGATACATTGTCAGAAGCCTTGCTGAAGTCAAAATTCCATGATCTGGTTTTGACATGTTACTGTTGAGTGCTATTAATCTTATCGTCCAAGACCTTACAAATAATTTGCTTATTAATTTGTTAAAGCCCATTGGTTTGCTTTTCCTTGCTTCCCTTTTGAAGAGTCATTAACTTACTTAATGACCACCATCACCCATATTGTCTCCCAAATTTCTTTCCAAGTAGGTATCTTTCTATTGCAAGTCTCATTATCACCAGTTCCTATGCTTCTGGATATTTTTCTTCAAATTAAAGTACGATGCACTTGATCTTTTTCATTCGTGGGTTGCTAATGGGTCTTTGCTGTGACAGTATTGTTTTCCCTTCCTTTTTGCCATTATCTAAATATTTTCACTAGCTCTGTACTTTATGTTCCTTTTTTCCTATCTATGCTTCCTGAACAAAGTCTACATTTCTGTAATGATAACCAGTTATGACAATTTATTCATCATTTTGGTTATGAATATAATGACTTTCAGTTCCTCCTTTTCATTACCCATATTCTTAAATAAGCGTGCAGCATCTGAATACAATGCCAGGAAAACTTTTTTCTTATTTTTCCTCTATTGTAATATTCAGTAAAATTGTTACCCTCATCCCCCTTAATTTTTCTTCTTTTGCCATGCTTTTGTGGTTTACCTGAACCCTGTGGTGCAATAGAAATAATCTGAAGGTAATTTAATTTACACCAGCTGCAGACAACTAGGAAAGATACGGAATAGTTAATAACAATGAAGTGGAGGACTGGCATAGCGTACCACTGGCCAAGTAAGTAGTCCTGCTTTTCTTTTCTCTGGGAAACGCTCTCCTTTGTCTGCTTGCCTTGCCAGCTTTGAGACTGGTTTGTTACAGCATTACAATAGAAAAAGACTGTGTACCAAATAAACCATCTCTCTGTCCATTTGCATATTCAGAATTTTTGCTTTTTGTACAGCATACAAATGAGCATTAAGGAGAATCAAACGCTTGGATGGATCAACTTTCAGTAGCTCTGCTCTTACAGTGCATTAAAAACATCTCCAAAATCAGACCTCTGTGGTTTTGCTGCTGCAAGCAATTGCACTTTGCCTTTACCCCAAGGTTTCCCAGCAGCACACCCCTGTAGCGGGCAGCAATGATGGGATAGGGAAGCCAGAAGCACTGCGGCCAGCCTCCTGCCATTTTGATGCCCCTGTCCCTTTAGACACAAGCTGTCATCTTGCTGTTATTGTGAGGAGCGCAAGCGTTCTCAGCTCTCGACCCCAGTGACGGGAAAATAATGTATAAACAGTGCCTGCACGGCAAATCCGGCTGTCCCAGGGTGACTGGGCACAGCCCACTGGCTTTAACATGATGAAGTTATTTTATTTAAGGCTGTGGTTTGACATACCTTAAGGTTTTGCTGATCCACATCTGAAATGGCAAGAACACAGACAAGCTGTATAAATATTGTGGTTAATTTAAATGTAATTTGTTTCATGTGCAAGAGAAAAAAAAGAGAAAAGGAACCAACAGGACAACCTTTCATTATTTAAACATACTTTATTTCAGCATAAACAATGCTGGTATTTAATTAAACAAACGTATGTATTTACTATTCAAATATTAACATATTTGTTTAACCATACAAAAACACTTGATAAGCAAACAGAATCTACTGCTTAGTGAGACCAGGCTACAAAATCAGAAAGCAAACTTAAAAACTAGTCATTTTTTTAAAGACCACCGAGATCTGTAGGTCACGTCCACTGTTCCCCAGTTGTGGTGAAGAATTTTGACGCCTTCGGGCGTCAGCCCTTCTGCGAGCTGGATCGTTTCCGATGGGCCGAAGACGACGCTCTCCCAAGCGGGCATTCCAACCGCTGAGCCCGAAGACCGACTCCCCGCCTGGACGGCCACTCTGCCCCCTCAGGCCGGCAGCGGTTCCGGCGCAAGCGGCCTAGCTCGGAGCAGCTCGCGCCCGCCGCCGCTCGCACGCCGCGCTCCTCTCGGCCGCCAGATCCGCTCCCCCCCTCATCGCACCGGCGGCCGCCGCCTCACCCGAGCAGACGGACCAACGGACCCACCGACCGGAGCGGCGGCGGGGCACAGCCGGTCGCGCTCCGCCGTCTCAGCAAGGGGAGGG
>JANZLQ010000095.1:31487808-31499908 GCA_026212715.1 Elanus axillaris
AAAAAAAAGCCTCTGTAGTTATTAATTTGCAATTCATGATTGCCTTTGACAACTACTAGAATAAAAGACTTCAGATTAAGAAAAATATCTAAAGAAAATGAGATTAGAAGAGAGCATGAAACATTGTCTAGTCCATCCCACAGTGCAGTGCTGGACTGACTACAGTTTAACAGAAATACTACGTGAAGTAGCAATCTAATTGTCTGTGATTGGTAGTATAAAGGTAGCTTCTGTGGTTCAGAACAAAACACTGTGATTTCAGGTGAAATCTGCAAACCCTAATATTCCCAAAATGCATGTTGCACATCTCAAGATAACAGTTGTCGTAACTTACAATGTTGGCTTAGAGGAACAACTCTGAAGGTAGTCAGGGCTAGGCAATGAATCAGGGTTTCTTGTGTGTTTCACTGCTGTCGGAAGTGATGCTTCTTAAGGTACTTCTTTGGCAAGGAGAAAGATTGGCACTCAGGATCACTACTGCACTGTAGCACATGGCTGTTCCATATGGTCTCTTTTGCTTTAGATCATGTAATCCTTACTGGAAATAATAGCTTGTGGAGGAAATACCTGGTTGAAATATTCAATGTATTTAATGGAGAGAGGTTGTTCCATTAGCTAGATTAGACCAACACTTATTTTCACTATGAAGGAATAAACCATGATATAATCTCTTTAAAACAATGATTGTCTTCTTCTACTGCTTTACTCTGGAATATAGGTCATTATATTTTTGAGTGAGTGGCTATACAGTTCAGTAAATTGGCTGGTGCTTGGTTTCAGTTTGAATGCTGCCTGCAGGCATCATGTAGCAATGAAAAAAAAAAAAAGAAACCCAAGTTTGTCAAACTCCAGGATGAAAAATTGGATACTCTTTTTTGCTATTTCGTATTTTCCAAAGTTAAAAATTAATTACTGGCTTGGGAACCTGAAATGTTAGTGTTTAGTTGATGACAGGGAAAGAGTGTGAAGGTGTGCTAGAGTTGTGTTATTTGCATTGTTTGCTTTATCCTTGAGGCAGAATGAGCTACTGCACTTAAGCTGCTTATTTGAAATTCTGGTAGGCTACTGAGTAAACCTGTTTGCCAGAACTCGATGTATAAGTGTAATATTTTTTTAATTTTTTTTTCCTCTTCCATAAGATACACATGAAGACTGGTATCTTCCAGTATCCAGAGATGCACATCTCTGGAGTAGCAGAAGTTGTCTTATTTACACTTATTTCTAAGTTGTAGATTTTGGAAGGGGATAGAGAGAAGAGAGATTTTTCTTTTACTTGGCAGAAAATAAAATGTATTTCCTTAAATTGGTTAAACACTAATTGGATTAGCTAGCATTGATTGTAGTTGTGAACAGCATAAATTAATATGTGTCAGCAACAGGTATCTACAGTAGTGTAATCTGTTCTTCAACTGATGTCTCTTACGCCACTAACTTCTGTGTATGGATGAATCTTAGGCCTGAAAAATTGTTTAAATAATTGTTAAAAAGAATCCCCCCAAACCTTTACTTTTAACTCTGTTTTGTCTTGTGTAACTTGTGTGTCAAGTGTAACTTGTCCTCCATGACTCTTGTTTGCTCAAACAGCACAAATAAAAACAGGAAGTACAGAACTTGATGGGAGGCTACCTTTGTAGCTAGGAGCCTACCTGATCTGGACTGATACTTCATCTAGTGTTCATGATGCTTCTTCCACCCAATATGTAAATGCTAGGAGTTCAGATCAGTGGGTTTGTTTTGTTTTTAAATTTGCTTCTTATCTTCCTTCATGCCTTTGATTTGCAGGGATTGATGATCTCTGCCGAAGAGGAGAGATGATGCTTCTCTGTGTGGCTGTAAATGTCAGCCACGTCCTTGCCTGAGTCATGCTCCAGTTAAGTACCAGCCACATGCCTACCATTCCTCTAGAAGCGTTCTTCACCCTGATGATCTTAAAATTAAGATAAATAAAAATATTTTTCCCCTAGCAACTCTGAACTATGAATCTTTGTAATGTTTAAGTGGTTAAGTGGCTTATGTGTAATCCAGATTCAGGTCAGGAAAGCTATTTCTCTCCTTTATAATGAATGTATGAGTGTTCAAAATATGATGTGTTTAAAAAGTGCTGGTTAGAATTTGTGATGTGGATGCAGTATGTTTTTGAAGGAGGGCAAACATTTTCTTTTTATGTAGTTCTCTTTTGATTCTGTTTTCCTTAAATTGTTATTCCTTGGCTGTAAGGTTGACGTATGAAGCCAGTCTGCAAAACCTCTGTATCTAGGCACCTGGTACAACAATTAAAACCAGTTTGCTGTCCATGAACAGACTAATTATTTGCTGTTGCCTACACAGTAGATGTTTGCTTTCACCAAGGAGACTGTTGCCAAAATAAGCTGTGGTTACTTTATAGTTGTGGGGCATTTTTTTTTGTTTGGTTGTTTTTGGAGCTTTTTGGATGTTGGTTTTTGTTTGTTTGGTTGTTTTTGTTTCTTTTGCTTTGTTTTCTTTGGAAAGACTCTTGTTCCTGGAAATTAGAAGAATTTTTATATACCTATACGTATATTTATTTTAAAATATAGTGGTACAGCAGTCATCTCTCTGTATTAGGTTGATTTTAATCTTGGGAAACAGTAAGCCAAGTAAATGCTTGCTTGTTTGGGTTTTTTTTTCCCATTATGTGCTTTACATAGTCTTTCACTGCCAGAGATGAGACACTGGGAAAAAATTTGTGGGTAATAAAACAGTAGTTAGTATGAATATGGAGACTCAGCTATAAGATTACACAAAGAGAAGTTGAGATTAAGGATAAAACTGTAGTGCTGCTGTTGTCAGTGAGATTTAAACAAATTGATTTTGTGACACCTAGGGTTTTCTTCTGCATGTGTGTCCACTCAATAGAGAAAAAGGGTTTTGGGGAAGATGGTTGGCTGTACTGTGTCAACATAAAATATAATGAGAAATTTTACAAGGTTGTTTAGTCTTTCAGTGGAAAGGTGTTGAAAAGGTAAAGCTTCATCTATTTGATGTATTTGTTAGCTTTCTGGGGAAGGTATGCCTCTCATTAATTTTAGCAAGCACATAGGGGTGAGAGCTCTGTATGCCTCATTAAAGTTAGCAAGCTCATGGGGTGAGAGCCATGGTAACACATAGTTCTGACACATTTCTTGAAAGTAAAATGCTGTGGTCAAGACAGTTGTGTGTTTGTCTGTGTATAACTGTCAGTGTCTGTTTCCAGTTTCCAGTTACCTAAGCAGCAAGTTAGAATGTAACTGCATCACTTCAGCAAACTAGAAATCTGAGTCACATAGCATATATGATTTCAAGTTCAGTTAGCTTAATGCTCTTTTTGCTGTCATGCATTGTATTGTCTAGCTCATAAAAGGGAATAAACCATGCTTTTCAGTGTACACTTGTACCGCAGACATCTGTTAGCAGGAGGTGAATCTCTGCATAGCTGTACTGGACCTTCCTCTTCATAAAGGTCTCAGAGATTCTCTTGAGGTACCTTAGTTCTGAAAATAGGTAGAACTTATTTACCAGTGTCTTATTTGGGATTTGAGATCATCAGGCAAACTATAGGGCTTTGAAATCCTGTCTTTAATACAGGACTTGGTTTTTTTTGCCTGATAAAAAAAATATGAATTAGCCTGCTCTTGATTGCCTTCTTTAAGAAGGCAAGAAGCTTCCTTTTAAAACACGGTTCTTGTTGCTTACTGAAAATAGATAGATCAACATTTATATTGCTTGTTTGTTGTCTTTTCATAGCTCTACGTTTTATCAGTTTTGTTGTTGTTGTTGGTTATAATGCTGAAACAAAATGAAAAAACATTTTTTTTTTTCCCTGAACCAACAGTGAACTTGAACAATAACTTTGACATGCACACAAACTGGAAGTAAATACAAAAATGTCTGGTAACTGCTTCAGAATACTGGCTTATGTAAAAATTGGAATTTACTTTTAGGGACCAGTTTGATGAGGACATTTTTGAATCTAATCAGGTCTGCAAAGCAGCTCCCTTCTGGAAAGTCAGTGACTCTACCTTTGATTCTTTTTCTTCTGTGATGGCGACTGTGTGTTCCTAGCAGTGCCCTGTGCTGAGCTACTCTGCCCAGCAATCCCATGGACATACATCACTGCCTAGGTATTTTTGTTTCTGTACATGGTGTGTTTTAGCAACTCTGGATATAATGTGAAATACATGGAAGAGTTAGGGAGGGAAGGAATTAGGAGCATTTCTATCCTGTGTCCCTTACTCTGATTTAGTGCTGAATCCACCTGGTTCTTTCAGGATTGCTTTCTTCAGCTTCTCCTGCTCTTCAGCCACTTTGGCTGCTTTATAAAGGGAGCTGCAGTGAACCTGGGATGCCTTTCTGGAATGCAGGGGGGAAGCTGCTGGATTTGGGCCTCCTAAAACTTAGTACTCTACATATACGTAGTAAGTTCTGGTCTCTGGCCCCAAAACACCTATATTCCAAGTATTATGGCTTAGTTAGCTATTATCCAGGACTTTGTATAAGCAAAACACTGGGAACTGAAGTACAGCAGAAAGATTAAGTGACTTGACCAAAACTACACAATAAAGTTTACAGAGAAAAGCAGTAGCTTTTCTTCAGTCATTGTCACATCCCTATAACTTAAAATATTTTTCAGAGCAAGATCTGCACCCCCCCCCCCTTTAAAACTAGGTAAGTCTGATTAATGACTTTATAGCTCCAAAATCCTTTGGTCTGAGAATCTGTTTGTCAGAAAGCCTTTTCTGAAATTGTTACTTTAAAAAAATTTAATCCTTTTATCATAGTAGGCTTTATTTAGCTGAGTTTAGAAAAATTTCCTCCTGTGTGTTTGTTGCTGGGTTTGATTTTTTTTTTTCTGTGTGGTTTTGTGCATCAAAGTGCGAAGGAAAAATTGTCTTCTCTATAGGAAAAATCATGTCTGTTCAAGATACTTCTTTTGTATAAATTACTTCCTTGCGGTAGTAGTACATACTTCCCAGTATTTCTTACTGTGAAGAGAACTCTCAAAGCACAATTTCTTGTCGTCTTTCTGAAGGTGTTGTTGGAAGAGCAGTTCTGACTCTTGGCTCTGGTGGTTTAGGAAGTTACCATCTGGTCTGAGGTGTCAGCCCTTGGAGCAGTGTTGGCAGAACAGAAGGTGTATTCACACCTTGACCACATTTGTTCATTTGGAACTACACTGCATTAGGAGCTTGAACTGAGGTGCTGGACTTCATGCAAAAGTAGCTGAGGTGCATTATGTTTGTTGACTTTCGTGTCCCTGACTGTCAACCCCTCTCTGCTGGTTACTGCCCTCCCAGTAACTTTAAACTGATAAAGCAAATGCTAAACCTCTTTCATCAGTGTTCTGAGACAGCATTCAGCTGCAGGATTGTCTGCTGCTAACTTCAGGGAATAAACTTGACATGATTGTAGACTGTACAACTGTCTATATGTGCTGACTAATACAATCAAGAATAAATTCTTACATTCTTAACTTTCAGCTTTTCATCAGAAAAGATGATAAAAAAATGAGACTTATTTGAGTTTAGCAGTAGGGGTCTGTTCTTAGATTTTGTACATGTTTAATAGGCGACACTGTCATTTGTTCTCTGCCTTTTGTAGGAAGAAGGGGAGTTCAAGTGTAAAAATCGGTAATGAGTAAAAAAAAGAGTAAGTCCTCAACAGGACTAAAACTAACAACAAAAGGGAAATGACATAACCATCTACTGACTGGAGGTGACTGGAAAGTCCAGAATGCATGTCTCTCTTCTTGTTACTACAGAACAAAGAAAACCCCTTCAGATGTTCTACTCCTTCACTTCCCCAAATAACCTTAACGCATGATTCTTTCAGAGAGGTTTTTATTCTTTTTACTGCTTTTCCTCAAAAGTACTTGGCTGAAGTATTAGATCATATACCTTTATAAGGTAAAAATAGAAACTTTCCCTGTAAGTAGCTTACTACTTAAGATGGTACAAATCTGGGTAATATTCCTGAGACTAAGTGATATTCTCTCTGACATGAGCTTTACTCAAGTTATTTAATTTGAAAAATGGCTTGATCATGATTTTTAGTACTTAGTCTCTGGCATTAATAACTATTTTTCATCAAAGGCTGATCATAAAATATTATGTCTAAAGCTTTTGGTTTCTAAATAGCATGTGACTAGAATGGGGGGAGGAAATGAATAGTCTGTTCATTCTGAGATTTTAATTTTTAGTACACACATTTTCCATGAACTATCTAGAGCACTGTTATTAGTTTGTTATATGGCAAGTTCTGTAGCGTGGACATCAAGAGGTTGTCTTAGCAGAAGACCTGAGCGGTTTGTAGGCTTGTTCTTCTAATTGTACCTGTGTGAGCTGAAGAATGTAGAACTGCATTCTTCTGTTTGAGGTATTCACTTCCTGAACATCTGCCATGTTTGTGTTTTAGTCCTAAACTGAAACTAATGTGGCTTTGTTTTGACTGAAATGGGATAGAGGGCATTCACTTGAATAACACTGATAGCAGGTTGGAGTAGGTGATAATGAAAGGCTGGAATTAGGGATTCTGGGGTGGTAATTTATTCAGCTAACATAGTTGTGTATGGAAAAGGGTATGTCTGCACTGGATGTGCTGGTTTAAGCTGATTGTAAAGACAAGCTTGGAGTATGCTCCTAGGGACTTTAACGGCCTTGCAACTCAAATGTAATTGCAAGAATGTGTATAGTATGCTTTTAAGTATCTGATCTGAATGAGAAGCTCGTTGCAGTCATCTAATGCTTATAATATTTCCTTTGTCTTTCAGATTAAAATTTAGGAAGTAGGAGTTCTCTTAAGCTGCCTTTATCCACATAGGGCAAGAACAAATACTTTGTACATCAGTATGCTTCTCTAGTTGCATGATCATAATTTTCTTTGGCTTTACAAATGTTACATTTTCCCTGGTTTTATTATTAAAATATCTCTACAAAAAACTTTTCCTAGTTCACATTGTGCCTGTCCGTTCTTTGCTGAGGAAAGAACTGGTGATACGCTAATGTTAGCAGCTTGCATTTGTCTTTTGATAATTAATGTAGTAGAACCATCTATATTAGACTTCTGTGTTACTCTCCCGTAAGTAAGCACAAAAAATAAACTAAATAGACTAAGCCACAAAAAACTGTCAAAATAGCATATCTTGTGATCTCTCCTTTCTGCAGATGTGCTAGAAGTAGCGGTGAAGCTTCATCTTTGTCATCTTCAGTAAGTCCAGCAATAGTAGGTATTGGATGGGAGGGAGAGACGCTTCTGGTAGAGTAGGTCTTTGCTCCTGATGTGACTGATGGTTATCCTCTGCTGTTTTCTCCAATGGTGGTGTAACTGCAGAGCTAATGATTGCTCAGGATATGCTGTATTTGGGGAGCATAATTTTATGTCCTTTCATTGACTTCAAAGAGTTCTATAATAGCGGACTGTCACTTTTATATTGAGAATTTACTTTGAAGTGAATATTCATTTTTAGCTAGACTTGCTGTTTATTGCAAATAATACACAGGCTCTTCAGCAACATTTTTACAACATGACATTTGTTAAAAAATACATGGAGTTAATGAAACTGTTTATAACATACTTAAAATCTTGTGTATTAAAACTTTGTCTTTCTTTTGCCAGGAAGATCTTTAAAGCAAAGATACTTTACAAAAACTGAAACAAAACTTATTCCAGTGGTGAATCCACTACCTAGGCTTGGGTGGAGCTCAGATTGTCATCTGTCTGAAAAATATTCATGCTTGTGAGTTGATGCTTGGTCTGGAGACGTGAAAGACAACAGAGCATGCTAAACTGCTAATCCAAATTTGTAATCACCCTGAACATTATAGCTGTTTTTTAGTGGCTTTTTTATAATGTGAATCTTCTAACAAGTTTTTATGCTATACAAGTCAGTTATCTGAAGAACTTGAGTTCTTTAGTTATTCTTGGATTTCTATTTATAATACCCTCACTGGGTTGATGGGTAAAATTGTGGCTAGGTTAAGGAGAGGGAGAACCTTTCTGTAGAGTTGCATGTATAAATGGTTATGACAAGCCAAATTTTTGAAAGAGCAAAACTGTGTTGACTGTAGTTTCCAAAGTGATACAAAATATTTTTTTTTTGGAAGTAGTCTTGTTCCTATACTTGTTTTTTGGTCCAAAGTTGCTAAACTGCCTCTTGTGGCTAGCATGGTAAGTGCCTGTTAATGCCTGTTCAGAGTGGTGGTGAACATGCATGTCATTGTTGTTGGTATTAAGTGCTGTTTTTGTGGTTCCCTATAGCTAGAATTAAATTTGCATTCTTTTGTTGATCACTTGGTGTTTTGGAACTGTAACTGAGAAGAAAATGTGGCAGAGTTCTGCACCTTGGTAAGGGCTGTGAAAGGCAATCTGAAGCTAAACCTGCTCTTGTTCACCAGTCACAAAAGATATTTGGTTGAGCTACCTCTCTTTGGGCACTGTCCAGCCATGCAAAGGGGACAGTAGCAGTTTTTTCCCCGTGCTATGTGTGACTCTTCCAAACTCGTGAGTTTTAAGCACAATAAATCCCAGCACTTATTCTTCAGGAACCTGAAAAGGAAATAGATTGTATCTGGAAGTGCATGCTTTTTATAAAGTCTATCTGAAAAAATATTTTCTCTTTTTTAACACAGAGAATATAAAAACATAGATCCATTTAAAATATAAAAATACTAATATAAAGTGTTCTTCATTCTAGCTGTTTATTCCCTAAGGAATCAGGGAAGACGTTATGAATTAATGTAGGTGATACTGTCTTTATTTGGTGGATACCTACAATAGCTGTCCTCATTCTGAAGTGCTAGGAATGGTTTTGGTTCTGTATTTGTATGTGAACTTGTATAGGCTGACCATTATTTCTCCCTATTTTTGTTTCTAGATTTATTTTTCACTATGCAGACAAGGGAAAACTTGCTCTTGGTTTCCATAATATTTATAGTTGGTTGTGGTGGGTTTGTTTGTTTGTTTGTTTTTAGTGGTGTGGTTAATTTTAACTCTGTTGCAGGTGGTTTCAGAGAAGTTTGCTGAGAAGGATGTGGTTGTGGTTTAGTATCATCTTTGGCTTCATCACCTGTAGATATAAAGAATAATAAAAACGAACATAATAGATTGATGAATATGTTTTCAGTTGGAGAGCATACACTTTGATATGCAGTTTTTTGAAAATTAGTCTTCAGGTAACCTGTATTGTCACACGACCTGCGTGACACTCTGCTTGAGAAATACACCTGTATGAGGGACAAAAAAGGGCAGGAATTAGGGAGCTAGAGGGAGAAGACTCTGGAAGATGAAAAACTGGGGAAGTGGAAACTCTGAGGTGAACTTCCTTATGTGTTATCTATACACATAGATAACAGCCACTGCTCTTAAATCATAGGATTTTTAAACACACCCTAAAATCATACTTGCTATTTAGAGAAAGATTCCTTATACCAATGAAATTAGTGTTTGAGGAATATAGTATAATATATTCATATAACTAAGTATTATATTATTCCACAATAACTTCATATTATACCTGTTGACGTATTGATTACAGCTTCAAAACTAATTATTTAATATTTTTCCTTCTTTATTAGGTACTTGTGGCAGGAGGAGAATACTGACCTGAGATGGAAGTCAAAACATCGTTTAGCAAAGCCAGTAGGATTTCTGAAACTGTATCCACATTACTTAATGAAGACTTTGTCCTGGTTCATCAGCAATCTGAGGACACCTCTGGAGAAGATGAAAAACCTCAGCTAAAGGTGTACTATTACTTTATTTTAAATGTGTAGTAAAATTTGTATTGATCAAAAGATTGCAACTTCTTTTGAGTATTTAATTAAAGACACTTGTGTGTGCTTGAGGAGACTCTTAGACTGTAATATTTGTCACTGCTCATTACCAGTGAAATTAACAGCTCAGATTAAGCAAATCTGTCCAAAAGTGGTAGTTCAGTTTTTCTTTTAATAACTTATTTGGGGGTCAGCTTTGTTAGTATTCTGTGGATTTATACATTAGTAAAGGACTATAGTTCTTCTCAAAAAATGAGCTTCACGGTAAAGCTTGGGAAATAATCTTTTATTTAGGGATCAGAGACTCTGAATGTTGTTATCTTAAAAGCACATAATTAGGCTGCATAGAAATAGACTACAGAGGGTCTTGGGTTTTAGTTTTTAATTTAGTTTTGTTGCTTAGGCATGAATAAGACCTTTTCTGAAAGCTTTTTACCTCTAAACAGCAGAATATTTTAGCATTTGGGTGACAGCTGATTGGTTAATTACAAATTTCCCCAGGTTGCAGTAGCTGATTTACTGGTTTTGGTCCACTTGGAACAATAGGAATTTGTTCCCCTTGAAATGACAATAAGTACTTAGTCTGCAGTTGCATAACTATTTGGCAGTTATTGACAACCCATGATTTCGGTCTGTATTAAACAGTAGCTGCTTCTTTAGTAATTGTGTCTGAAAAGAGGCAGGTGAACTGTAGGTAGAATCCATGATGCAACTTTATTATTGGCCATGTTTTTTTTTTTATCTGAAAAGCTAGTATTTGTGAAAGGCTGTGGTTTTGGTTTTTTTGTTTGTTTGTTTGCTTGTTCCCCCCCCCCCCGGGGAATGTATCTCACTGTTTTCTTGCCATTTCTTTTGACTTGCACCCCTCCTATGTGTGGGACAATTGGTGAAACAACTGAAATAGATTGGATATGACTAAAAGTAAAATTCTGTTCAAGACTAATCTATAACAAAGTCTGTTGATCTTTGTTCTGAATGGAGGATCAAAATACACAAACCTGTTTTAAGAGATGTCTGTAGTTTTTAGATGGATAGCTGGATTAACAGTGAGAATATGTGCATTATATGTAACGGGGTAGGACACTGGACTATATTTGATTTAATTTTATTGATTCTTTGTGTGTTGTCTTGTTCATCAAAGTTTCTTAACTTGTGCAACAAGTAAGACTATATATTTGAAAAATAATAGTGAAAGTAAAACTACAAGTACATTTGAAAAATGTCATCTCCTTCTGCTTACAGGTATTTTCAAATGGAGGTGATCAGCTGGAGAAGGCAATGGAAGAGATACTGAGGGATTCTGAAAAAGACCAGAACAATTTCACTGCTCTCCAAGAAGGTTTCAGTGATGCAAGCAGCCAGGCAGCTGGAGATGGGTCAGCAAGTCAAACAAATCAGCCATCTTTGCACCTTGTTTTAGACCCTTCTACTACAGGTATTGCTAAAGTGCTTCCCCCCTCAATCCGATATGACAATTTCAAATTAACCTTAAAATGAACATAAAGCTTTCTGGAGCTTCATTCCAAAACTATACTGGAGAATATCCTGGGGTCTCCTTCCCTGAGTAGTTGAGGATTATAGACAGGAATAGATTATCATCAGATTGATACCCTGTGCTGCTCTGTTCTGGTGAAGATAATTTTCATTTTGTCTCCAGCTAAAGATGAGTTAGGACTAAGTATTGTGTAACTTGCTGAATGGACTGTATAGTTGAGGTGGAGATGCTACAGATGGAGTATGAGAAGTTTCAGGGCCGTGTTCATTGACAGTACTAACTGCAAATGAAATATACCCTGAGCAAGCTGATAAACTTTTCAGCCCTGGTTCTGTCACCAGGTATCAGTAAAGACAGCTTTAGATTTGATATTTGCTAGAAATGATTGTTGTACTTACCTGGCATTTGAAGTTTTGGTGAAAAAGGGAGGACAGAAAGCTTTTTATGTAAACTATATTGTGTATATATATTGTGTAAAATATATTGTAGCTTTTTTTTTAATATATATATTAGGAATACAAGGCTGTGGTCATCTCTGTGGGCTTTGAATTAGCATTCTCTTTCCCACAGTAGTATGCAGAAGACTTCTGTAGCATTGTGTCAGATAATTCCCATAGCATCTGTTTGGGAAGTGAAGGAAAAAAAAAAAGTTTTTGTGGTAGACTAAGATAGACAGTTTATGCATAATGGAAATGCTCTTTTCTTAATTACATGTATGCTGTATTTTTGAGAAACTTACCTTACTGGCTCCCTGTTTGACATGCTTCAAACAGAACACAACCCTTAGTATGAGTGAACAAAGAAATACTTGTAGATATATTCTGTGCACCCACCCTCCCTC
>JANZLQ010000095.1:31507365-31534323 GCA_026212715.1 Elanus axillaris
GAGCTGGCTGGCATTGGCTCTGTTGGACATGGGGGAAGCTTCCAGCAGCTTCTCACAGAAGCCACCCCTGTAACACACCCGCCACACCTCCCGCCCGCTACCAAAACCTTGCCACAGAAACCCATTACAGTATAGCTTAGGTTAAAATCTAGATGGTGTCCTTAGAGCTTATTTACAGAATATTGGTTGGTTGCTCAGTAGTACTGGAAACTTAAAGATCAAGTTATCATGTTAACTTAATACTGTCAGCCTTATCTGTGGATAGCATTTGTATTTATATCAATGGAAATATATATTAGTGAAGAATATTTTCAGTTCTTCTGCAGGTCTAGAAACTAGCTGAATTCAAGCAGAGTAGTGCACCTGCACATAGCCACTTGGCAGCCAGCTGTAAGTGCAGAAAACCCAACATATCAGAAGTGGCAAGACTGAGGCCTACAGCCTGTGCAGGTCATTTTGAATCCTGGGTGTGTGGTTCAGCCTTCTCAAACTGGAGGCTGAATGTGTTGACAAACTTCTGTGTATAATCTAGCTTCTCTGCAAGTGAGGGTCCTGAACTCATTTGAACTCATTTTGCTCTTTGAACTTAGTGGAAGAGAAGCCCTGACTGTTCTTGTAGCAGGGTACTACCAGTCACTGTAAGTATCTGCTTCTGTGAGAGGCAGGGGTTACTTGTTCCAGACACCCACTCTTTTGGAAGCATACTTCCCAAAAATTTTGGCTGGCACACATCAGAGCTTGTGTACATCTGAGAGATGCGCAGCAAGAGCTAGGATCTGTGAGCTGTTGTCCTTGAAAAGCACGCACATTTTGCCTGCCTCTGAATCTTAGCCTTACAGTTTTCTTTAGCAGATCTACCAGAAGCTAATGACTGCTCTACTGTTATAAATTATATCCCTCTCAGAGCTATTTCTACCCCAGGAACAAAAGGCCCTAAGTTGGACTTCTGTAACGTTCTGCCTGGTGTAATTAGTCTTACAGAGAAACCTGCTCGTATGGTTAAATATAAGTCCTAGCATCCTAGCTACCTTGGTTGCTTTACATGGCACTGCATTATGTGGTACAGATAAATCAAATTGTTGTCTACTGGTTTATTGCCCACTTTGATTTTTAAGATTCTAGTAGCGAAAGAGTATGGAGAAGGAAAAGTACAGTTGTGGATGTAAGTTACTGTTGAAGTGTGATGAGGTGGAAAATAAAAATCATATACCCAAAGATAATAGGGGCAAACTTACTAGATGGTGTAGTAACTGCATATCTTAAGACTTTTGTGGTTAATAGCATTATGAAATGATAGTTGCTATTATATCGCTGTTCATGATATAGTGTGCTTGCCTGAAAGCTGTGAAACTAGTCTGTCTTCACAGCTCACCTATGAATGTTCAAATAATCTCTTACAATTTATGTGTGCTGAAAAATCCAGATTTCCGTTTGGATAAGTGGGTTGCCCAGATGACAGACATTTGTTCAGAGTTAGAGAAGAGTGGAATGGGGGGCTCCTTCTGGTGCATTCAAATAGCTTGTGGAAGGGTATGGGGAAGTTGGAGCCAGACTCTTCTTGGAGGTACAAAGTGGTAGGATTAGAGTCAATGGACACAAGTTCCAATTTCACTGGGAATGCCACTGTTGAATTAGGCCAGTTGTTGTCAGTGCAAAGGGTGTTGCGCATTGGAACAGGTTGCCAAAAGAGATCATTCATTCTTTCTCTTCAGAGTTGCTCAGAACTTGACAAAGCCCTGGGCAACCTGATTCAAGTTGGTCCTCTTTTGAGTAGAGCTTTGGGTTAGATTGCTTGTAGAGACTGTTTCTGGTTTACATTGTTCTGAGAGTCAGTGATAAGAAGTGGTACGTCTTTATTATTATTATTATTATTTATTATTATTAGAGAATTGAGCTGTACAGAAGAAAAATTCTCAAAAACAAAACTCTCTGAAATACGATCCCAGTTTTCCATAACATTTTGTGATGCAATAGCTTTCAAGTGTGGGGTTTTTTTTTTGGTTTTTTTTTTTGTTTTTTTGTTTTTTTTTTCTCATTTGACATCTAACAATTTTTAAGAGTTTGTGGAAAATGGCTTGCAGCTTATGTTCAAATACATAGTTCTGTTGGGTATTTTTTTACTCATAATGGAGTATGTTCAAAGGAGAGAAGGATGATTTGCAGAAACTTCAGACCTGGATTTGTGCCTTCAATATTCAGAAAGTTCGAAAGTATGAATGTTTTAAGATTTTTGTTTGTTTGTTTGCGTTTTTTTACTCTTAAAAATATCAAGAACATTTTCTTGTTAAATGATTAGATAGGAATTCTGGAATTCAAAACCCTGTATAATACAGAAATTAAGTTTAAAAAAGATAAAGAATGAAAGTCTAAAAATAGAGCAAACTGTTTTTTTTTTTTTTAAGAGCCCATGATACTACATGGCGTTTTACACCAGTGACGTTATGAGTGATAGACTGGGTGAACTTGTAACTTTTTATTGATTGTATGAAAACAATTTTTAAGAGGAACTGGGGAGAGGGTGAATTTCTTCTTGTCAATCTCCACCACTAATGGATAGGGATTGTTGTTATCTTTAAGCTCAGTATTCTAAGTTGTCTTTAAGAATAATGGATTGTTCACAGGTCAGACACTAATTTCTGTCATCTGCATTCTGGAAAATAATTTCATTGTCATTTCTACAATATATATTTTGATGTTTCCTGAGCGTTGCCATAACACTAACAAAAAATCACTAAGAAAGGTTTTCTTTAAATTAGAAGCAGTAGGTGGCTGTGCCATTATTATGTTCAAGAAAATACTGTTGTATTTTGAAAAGCTAATATCTATCTATTTTTTTTTTCTTTTTTTAAACAAACTTCACAGATGCTTTGGGATGCTACTAAGCCCTGGACGAAATGTGAAGAACAGTGACATGCATTTACTAGACATGGTAATACTTAGCTCTAATAACTTGTTTAGTAAAATAGAGTTGATTTTAAAAAAAGCAAACAAAACCCAACAAAACAAACCTGTTTGGTTTTGTTTGTTTTTTGGTTTCTTAAATCCTGGCGTTTCTATCTTCAAACTAGATACAAACTTGTTACAGACAATGGACAAAACACTTCAATTAATGTCAAAACATGTGGCATCTGGTTTTTGTTCAACTGTTAAAGCACCGATTAGGTCAGCTGACAACTGGTTGTTAAAAATAACTAAGCTTTCTGCATTGTATTAAGCATCTTGCCTAAAAATTTAGAGCAAATAATTGTTTTTATAGTTGGGTGGTGGGGAATTGATCTTATTTTTCCAAGGCACTGAAAATTTTGCCTTTTTTGCTTCATTTGAATTTAAATTCTTGCTTAGACTTTGAAGTATTCACTTGTCTTCTGCAATCTTAATTTCTTATGTCTTGCTTTTAAGAGAACTACAAAATACTATGATACCTTTTGTGATAATATCAATTTACTTTCACACTGTGGATAAGAATACAACCATTTTTCAAGTCAAGAAGTGCTTGAGTTAAACCAATCAGACATTTTTTATCTGTACAGTTATCCCACTTTTGCCTAGTCCATTTCTTTACTCATATTGATGATTCTAGCTATCAGTATTTCATTCTCGTGTCAGACTTTTATTTGCCTGTTTGTATGTACTAGCTCATTTTTTCTGGTTTTATTTGCTGACATTAGTTCCAATTTTCCATTTTTATTATTTGATTAGCAAATTGAATAAATTACAGTGAGTTATGGAGCATAATGGCTTCTATTAATCTACATGACACCTTTTTGCTGTAAGGACTGTATGTTTGAATTCCTGTCTTCACTCTAGCTATAATTCTGTTTACGTTTACATTCCAAGTACATTTAACTGCTGGTTGTAATGGCTTATTAGTTAATTTCTTGGCTATAGCATGTACACAGGAATTTGTGTTTTCCTTCCAACCCCCTTTCTCCCTGTTTAAATCTGGAGAACTTGGTCACTCTTATTGCTCTACCACAAATTGGATTGCAGGGTAGGAATGTCACTCTCCTTTCATCTATAAAGAGGCTACCTTACAGGCCTGTTGGATCCATAGGACCTGTCCCAGAAAACTTAAGGAAGCATGTACTTGCCTCATACTAGTAATAGCTTGTACGTGCAGGTCATACTCTGATTGTTCCTGGTAGGTCTATGAGAAATATTTGTAGAAGTAACAGATGTATAGCATGAGATTATTTTAAGCAGATATAGAAGCATTGTTGTTAGTATTAGCTTTATCATATATGGCTGTTTTGACTTTATTTGCATAGTGGCCTGAAATTTGTCTCTTTAAATCTCAAGTTCCTGTGGACTGGATTTACAGTCCATTGACATACTTACAAATGTAAGTCCATGCCTGAGCAACTCAGGGAAAAATCTGGCAGAGGTATAATTATGGATTGGGAAAAAATTGGACTGACTTTTGAGTTGAAGTTGTTAAGGTCTTACCCTGTTAGAAGTTTTTGCTTGCTTGCTTGTTTGTTTTTCTGGATCATTTCTGTGTATGCTGTGGGGCTAGTTTAATTTTATGAAGTCTCTTGTAACTCACCCTCTCCTAACAATCATCTCAGCTGCTCAGAAAGTACAGTGGCAGACATCTCACCATGCTTGCAGGCTTATAATAAGCATTAAAAAATATGTTGATAAACTATCTTGTCTTTGGTTTCTTATATAATGTTTCTCTTCTCTTCTAATGTTCTATTCTAATGTTTCTTCTTTCTCTCCCATTTTCCTCGAGCCTTTCTTAATCCATTATTTCATATTCTTTATTTAGACTGTGTTCTCTAGAGTGAACAGTCTTATTCTGAAGTTCTTAGAACTATTCTCCACTCCCTGCCCCGCCCCGCTCAATTTCTTTCATCTCAAACCATGACTCTGGTAGAATCCTGTATGTTTTTATTTTTAGGAATCCATGGGAAAGAGTTCTGATGGGAAGGCTTACGTAATTACTGGAATGTGGAATCCTAATGCACCCATGTTTCTAGTACTTAATGAGGAAACTCCAAAAGGTAATTTAATCTAATTTGTAAGTTTGTTTTACCTGACGTGGGTTTGATGCATGTGGAATCATGGTGCATCTGTCTGAGTACATATACCATGATGTTCCAAGAGTCCATGGCTAGGAACTTTTCTATGCAACATAGAAATGTGAATAATTGTTCCTAGAACTGTGTTGCTTATTTGGAGATGTTAAATTAGTGTTTGGGGCTTATGTGCCTGTTTCCTGTTTATTGGGACTTTTTGGTCCTAAGCATGCAGAAGTTGTTTTCCCCCTTCTGTACTCAGCAAAGCAGGATAAATAGTAAGCATCGCTATTCTCTCTTTTAGTTTTGAGGTGAGTTGATTACAATAGTGTTAAGTCGCCTTCATCTTGGGGCAGCTAGAAGTGATGCACTGAAGTGCTTGATTATATAGCACAGTTTCTTATTGCTAGAATTTGTGTTCTCTGATGTGATGTAAAAGGTTTGAATGCAAATCTGGAGTTTGTTTCCTATCACAAGGCAGAGCTCACATCAGTTGCTTAAAGGCACATCCAAGTACATACAGGCAGGGTCAATGTTTTTGTTGATGGATCTTTAAACCACATTATTTGTAGTAGCATGTAGGCAAAACTTCTGCTTTGGAGCTTGACAAAGTTTCTCTTTTATGATATGATTTCGTGTGTGTGTGGGGTGGTTTGGTTTTGTGGTGTGGGGGTTTTTTTGTGTTTTGTTTTGTTTTTTAAATGCCCACTTAGCTCTTTGGTCTGATAAGACAAGGCAACCTAGGGATGCGTAATGTCTGATTCTAAACATTACTTTAAAAATCTGTGCTTCCTGCAAGAAAGATATCAGTTGTGGTGCAACCTGATGGTTACTACCTCTGTCTGTGATGAATGTTTCCAGAAGCAGTAAACCTTTTCTTGCACTGTAAACCTGCCAGATACACTTGCAGTATTTCAGTCTCATCCTCTGGTCAGTTGATCCTGCATTCTCCTGTACTTGAAAAAGTTGGAGTTATGCTTCAGTATCAGGAAGATGGAGCTATTACAGCTGAAGATTACTGATCCATGCTTTGCTTTAAAAGTATGTTTTGCTGCTGTGAGGACTGTCTGACCCAGAGAGTGGGACAGGGAGGGGTAAAGTGTTTTGAGTCCTTTTAACTGACAGAGTATGAGCATGGACATAAAAAATGATTTGAAATATTCCTTAGTGTTATGAGAAGATTTAGGACAAAATGCTGTAGGAGATCCTTGACAGTGATTTGCTGTATATACATACACTCCCTCAGCAGTAAGTTTATACTTTAATATATGACCTTACCCTGTGCATGTTCCTTTCGTCTGAATGGGGATTACATATCTTAATGCTGTTTTCTTTGTGTGACGTTTTGCTTCTGTCTTTAAAGCAATGACATACTGTCTTTGTATTAAGAAGTTAATCAGTTACTTGGTACA
The DNA here is from genome assembly GCA_026212715.1 of Elanus axillaris. Taxonomy (NCBI): domain Eukaryota; kingdom Metazoa; phylum Chordata; class Aves; order Accipitriformes; family Accipitridae; genus Elanus; species Elanus axillaris. Next base: position 31,513,799 of record JANZLQ010000095.1, read on the forward strand.
CTGTTTAATACGTACTCTCATTCCATGCAGCCGGCATGTAGGGTGTAGAACTCGGATAAACAAAATGGGTACAACAGAATAAATAATTATATAGAAAGGGGCTTCAGTTTGAACAAGTTTACTTCTGTCATTTATTGTTTTGAGAAATTTGAGCTTTGGCTAATTTTTCTGTATGTGACTTATTTTTGTGTTTTAGATAAGCGTGTTTTCATGACTGTGGCAGTGGATATGGTTGTTACTGAAGTAGTAGAGCCAGTCCGTTTTTTGCTGGAGACTGTTGTGCGTGTGTATCCTGCCAATGAGCGCTTCTGGTACTTCAGCAGAAAAACCTTCACAGAAACTTTTTACATGAAACTAAAACAGGTAATGCATGTTTGGTTTTTTTTTTAAAGAAAACATGATGCTGGGAGCATTTGTTTTGCCTGTCTTAATTTGGCCTTTATAAAAGATAGCATCGCACCTACACCTAAGTAGTTTGTTTCTTTTAACTACTTATTTCTGAGATGGTTTAATGCGTAATGGTTAAGTAGCATATATAAATGTGCAATGCCTTTGTAAAATGAATTATAATGAGTCATTGGTTTTGTGGGCTTAAACAATTTTGAACCTACCTGTTAAATTCTCTGTAATTTCATACAGTCTGACCTGTGTGCAGACATCTAAAGCAAGTCCATTTGACTGATAAAATTGGGAAACGACTCTATAATTGTTCACTGTAAAATCAACTAATATGTAACAATGGGAGATTCTGGCTACTGAGGTTCATAATGTGAAGGTAGGTGGCTGTAAGAATATAATCTGCTAAAGGAAAAGGAACCTAATGCAGAGGTTTAAAAGAGTTAGGCTATTATTACTGTTTTTTCAAAGTATCTGAGAAGGTAGGTTTCTCCATGTTTTAAAAAAGAAAAATTTGGAAGATGATTATCTGCAAGACTAAGTTGTGCTGCATGGAGCAGCACCATCATGGGTGCTCATGAGGGTATAAAAAGAACTATGTTCTTGTCCTTCACTGCCTCAGGACTTTATGAAATGTGAGGCTAAAGGCATTATTGTTGCAATAATTTATTAAATTAGCATTGTTCGTGTGATTTCTTGCTGGTGATTGTAACCTTATGAAATGTTCAAATAGCAGTAAAGAAAGAACCATTTTTAGCAAATGCTCTTCTCTGAAGTATTTCAGTTTGTCAGTCCCTTGGAGTTTGGCTTTTAAGTCAAGTTGTACAGATACTCCTTGATTCTGTAGAGGGTGGGAAGTAGTTAATATGAAGCTGAGTGCATAGTTGTGTATTATGTCTATCTTAGCTTTCCCAATCCTGTGCTTGTGTGATTAATATGCATTTATTTCTTCCTCAAGCACTGAGAGATGATATATCCATCTCACCTGGTAATGTTGTTGAATAGTTACCTATTCATTAGGTTTTTGGTGTTGTGTGAGGTACGTAAAGCATGTATGTCTGCCTGTTATCATGTAGGATGATACTCAACTTCATCCTTCTGCAGCAACTGTTGACCTGTTTTCCCCAAAGACTTATACTGTGGTATTGGTTCAAAAGGTGAACAGCAGAGGCTGACTGTACCATTTGCATTTGAACAGTGGTCCATCATCTTTGGGTAATGAAGCCAAAGAGCAGTAATTTAATTTTACTGAGCCTAATGTGAATATTTGAGTTGTCATCTTTCTGTGGGGTACAGTAATAGGTCTGAAAAAAACCAAGCAATGCTGGTATTACATGGCAAAAGTGCCACTGTGTTTAATACTTAGCGAGTAAATAAATCTCATGCAATGCTGTTTCTGTATTTCTTCTAGAGATTAGCATAACAACTTGGTTTTCTCAGATTTTCTTAAATTCTAACTGTTCTGTGCAAATGTTGAGAATGTCTACAATTGAAATTTAAAGAAAAGACATTTGAAAATACTACATACTCAACTGTTTGATACTTTTCTATAGGTTAAGTTTTCCTTTTAAATCACTTACAACTGTACCATTTTCAATTGAGTAATGTGGATTCTTTCCTTTTTCCTTTCTCACCCCTTACAAATTGACAAACTTACATGTGCCTCTCCTGAAGAAGCATGTTCACTTCTTTCTGCTGTAAAATTCTGAGGAGCTGCTCTGCAGATTTTTGGGAAAGGAATGCTTTTCATCTTTGTAATCTTTCTACAAGATTAGTTCCTGATTATGGATGACAGGATCTCTGTGATCTGTAGCAAGTCTTTATGTAGCCAACCATCAGTTGGACAGTTTGTATTGCAATAGCTGCTCCTGCCGATATCTCTGAAAGACACTGTACCTCAGGGCACTCTTCCTCCTTGGAAAATAACTTTGCATGTGGCATTGGGATCAGCCATTTGTGAACTTTTTGGGAAAGCAGTTGAGCATAAGTAGATTCTAGGGAACATAACAGTGGCTTAATGTCAAAAGCCTCAGCTCCAAAGATAGATAGCTTCTCTGCGCATTACAATGAATCCTGTAGTATAATTTCCTGCTGATGTAAAATCATGACAATAATGCTATCGGTCATTGTACGAATGTAGTGTGTTTGACTGTGGGTGAGAATTTAATGCATGCAGTCTGCCCGGTTCAGAGTTCTAGCATGCAGAGCCCTTGGCAGGGAACTTGAGACTTGGGCTGTCTCAGAAAGGTGCCCATTCCAGTAAGGAAGCATCCATTACTGATGTTCCAAAAGGCAGCAAGCAATGAAATTGCATTCTCCTGCAAGGGGTAAAAGGGATCTGTCTGTATTGGCAGGGAAAAATCAGAACTCTTCTGAGGAAGGATTCAGCTAGATTTAATAGTCTGAACCAAGATTGGTGAGGTGAAGTCACATATGAGGAATGACATAAATGCAGGTTGCTGTGTGAATTAGGATTGTTTTATCTGTCTGTCTATCTTACCGTGTTACTCATGCACATTTTCATTGTTAGAACATGATCCTTGTAAAGGTGTGTTGTGGTTTAAGCCCAGCTGGTTAACAAAGCCGCTCGCTTATTCCACCCCACCCCTGGCCATGGTGGGATGAGGAGGAAATATAGAGGCAGGCTTGTGGGTTGAGATAAGGACTGGGAGAGATCATTCACCACTTGATGTCACGGGCAAAAGACAGGCTCAACTTGGGGAAGAAACAAAATCAATTTAATTCACTACAAATCAAATTAAAACAAGGATACTGAGAAGTAAAGCCAAATCTTAGAACACTTTCCCCCCACTCCTTCCTCCTTCTCAACTCAACCCCACTCCCCATTTTCTCCACCACCTCCCCACCAGTGGCGCAGGAGAACAGGGGATGGGCGTTGGGGTCAGTTCATCATGTGTTTTCTCTGCTGCTCCTCCCTCCTCAGGGGGAGGACTCTTCACTTGTCCCCTGGTCCACCATGGGGTCCCTCCCATGGGAGACAGTCCTTCATGAACTTCTCCGATGTGGGTCCTTTCCGCGGGCTGCAGTTCCTCACAAACTTCCCTGGTGTGAGTCCTTTCTGCGGGCTGATCTTCAGTCACACACTGCTCCAGTGCAGGCTTTCCCATGGAGTCATGGCCATCTTTGGGGGCCTCCACTCCACCGCTCACCTCCATGGGCTGAGGGGGACAGCCTCCCATCTCACCACGGGCTGCAGGGGCATCCACCTCCTCAGGCACACCTCTTCCTCCTTCGTCAGCAACCTCGATATCTGCAGAGAGGTTCCTCTCACGTTCCAATTCCCCCACGCACGACTGGTTCCCCTTCTTAAATCTGTTCTCCCAGAGGCGCTACCACCATCACTGATGGGCTCAGCCTTGGCCAGAGGCAGGTTTGACTTGGAGCCTGGGAAGCTTCTAGCAGCTTCTCACAGGAGCCACCCCTGTAGCCTCCTCCCCCACTACCAAAAAAACCTGTGCCACACAAACTCATAACAAGGTAGATTCCTGTAGATAGCAAATTCATGCTTCAGAAAAAACAAATAACCAAATTATTTGCATTTTATAGAGATGGGTCTTGCAGATAACCAGAACATGTGCAAAGAGCTGAAAACTTGAAATTCTTGTAACATACCAAAAAATCCATACTATCTAATGCCAAAAATGAAAGCTATAGATTGCAATGGCTAATAATATTAGTGGCATCGATACTTGACTGATTTAACCAAGTACTTTGTAATTACTTGATAATGGTGTTCTGTGAGAATTAAACAGGGCTAATGGCTCTAATATCATCCTGCTAAATGTTATAAAATGCAGAGTATTTATGCCTGCACCTCAAAGTTCATTAAGCTGACCTCATGAGAAGTTCAGTCAGCAAAACTTGCTGCTAATTGGAGCCACTGCTTCCAGGGAATATCAACTTTAAAGGAAGCAGAACTGAATGATAATCTAAAATACAGTAGGAAAGTTTTCTCAGTATAAAATTGTTTATATTGTGTCAGTCCAAGCAGTCCCTATTTAAACTACCCATCTGCATAATTTCACCAGCTTGTTGAAATTGCAAGTCCTGATCAGCAGTTCATTTGTATCTCCAGTGAAGGTGTTGTGGGGTCTTCCACCTTTATCATAATTCTGTTTTTTAAACAAACTGAATATTATTTAACTGAAATTGTGTTCTTTTTCATGGTTAATTTGATGTTTTTAATATGCTCAGAAAATAACTTTAATTAGGCAAGATGAACAAAGAACAAAATAGCACAACACTGTGGCCTGGTTCATTTAATACAATCATTAGTTTGCAATTCTATACAATTCTTTACAAATATATTAATCACTGCATGTCACTGAATAATAGTTGTGTTCAGAACTGTAACTCAGAGGAGAAACTAATACTCCTTTCATTTTAAAGCTTGTAACCTTGTATCCAATGCTTAAAGTACAGGTAACTAACTTCTTTTTCATGTGAAAGTCCATTGAACATGAAAGAGTTAGATTAAACTCTGAACTTTTGCAGCTTGAAGTAAAACGGAAAAAAACAACTTCCCCCTGCCCTCCAACCTTTGAGGTAGTTTGCCTTGGAAGTTACCAAATTCCTGGAGAGACAGATTTGGAAGAAAAACTGCTTTTACAGAACAAAGTTATTTCCACTGAAAATATTCTGACCTCAAATTTATATAGTTACAGATACCACATGCAAATTTTCAAGTTAATTTAACTGTTAGATTGACAGATATTAATGATTTGTACATGTGTGCACACAGACATGCATGCATGTATATAAAATTCATAAATAAATAAAACTTAGGCTACAAACACAAATTTTATAGCTAGGTACAGCCAATAGGTTTCCCCATTGAAACGAGTATATTACAAATTATACTCAGTGGAAGAAAGATTAATTTTTCTGTTTTTTTAATGCATAAAACACTAACAAGAGCTTTTCACAATTTATGGCCTTCAAAAAGTATAGAGTATTGTTTCTTTAGTCTTGTCTTTACCCACTAAAAACTCTTACTGTTAATTTTTTCCCCCCCTCAGGCATTCGATTCCTGTTTCTTGCTTGTTCTTTCCTTTTTTCTTTTGCTGTGGTTTCTCTTTGACCTCATCTCATTATAGCTATTTAAATTGGGAAGCTTTTTTTTATCATTGTTCTAAACAATACTTAAAATGGTTGTTAAGAGGCAGTTTTGAAATAATGCAGTTTTATTTATGTGTTCTACCTATAAAACTTAAAGAAACAGAGCTGTCAATTACTGCCAGTCTACGTGTGCTATTGCAAAGAGGAAGTCTTGCCCAAACTATTGTTTAGCCTTGATAGGAGATTTCTTTGTATGTGTTTGGGTTTGGCATACTATTAGAACTGTATTTTATCAACAGTGGGGACCTAATAAATACACACATTTTGTTTTAGTCTGAAGGAAGAAACCACACAAGTGCTGGGGATGCAATTTATGAAGTTGTCAGTCTACAAAGAGAATCTGCAAGAGAGGAAGAATTGGTCAGCCCAACAAGTGGAGGAGGGCCTATGTCATCCCAGGAGGATGAGGCAGAAGAAGGTAAGAATAAATGAGAAATGAGCCCTTTCAGTTCCCATAGATATTCCCATAGATAATACTATTATATTTCTGCTGTTAATTTACTCATTTAATTCTCCCTATTTGTGTCTATTAGAAATACAACTGTTTTGGACAAAAAGATCACACGTAACTCTCTACTAGCAGCAGTTCTTTAGTAGTGGCATTTTTACCAACCCATTATTTGGAGTTCTTCCAGTAGCAGCAGCAGCAGGCAACTCATGCCCATTTTCTATTTGCTTCAAAATGTGTTACTGGTGCACTTGTATTCTGCTTAGAAGATAGAAAACCTTTTCTAGGGGCATTTTATTCTGATCAGACGCCATTTGCCTTGAATATGCTGCTAAAGGACAGGGCTTGAAGTGGAGGGCTTTAAATGCCTGTTTGTAAAGAAAACAAAGTATATCCCAGACAGACTCATACGGATAATTCCCCCACCCTCAAACTGTCTGCTTAGTATGTCATTTGTTTTCCCTCATTTATAACTAGGGCTTATCAAAATATCTCCTGGTTCAATTGGGTATCATGTTGGGGATTGCTGCAGTTCAAGGACCCAGTGTATTAGCCTGCCCCTTCCAAAGCTAACAGTACCTCAGTGTCTTTCCCACTGGTGTTTTGGTTGTTTGTTTGGGGTTTTTTTTGTTTTCTTGAAGGCCCTTGGCCTACTGTTGTCTCGTACTCTGAGGGTTAGCCCATAGCATTCAGAATAGGCTTTCTATGTGCCATTTTTGATCTGGATATCTTACCTACTAGAACTCATGGTAGTTTTACAAAGTTATTCTTCAGATTTCTGGCACTGTTCTGTCAATACTATAAAAAGTCTCACTTTCTACAGCAGGATAATTCCTTCTTGATTCTTACTTGTAGGTAAGTAGTTGGGTATTAGTTAATACAGTACGAATCGGAACCCTGTGATTAACACAGTGGGGAGCAGACAGGTATGGTTACTCTCTTCCAGTTACAAAAAAACCCCCAACCTTACATATCCCAGGTGATACCAGCCTTACAAAACCCACAGCCAGGTGCTCTTTGGTGAATTGAAAATCTTCTCCTGATTCCTGGGAGGGAGCGGGATGGGCATTGACTATCACTGTTACTCCCTCCCTGGAATCAGGCACCACTTCTGAATACTAAAAATACTAATTTCTCTAAAGGAGCTTTTATATTTATTTGGTACTTGGGATTGCTTTTCTGTTCATAGCAAGGATTATTTTAGATTTGACCTTTGGGTCTTGTGGTTCAGTGTAGCACATTTCAACATCTGTGGGTGTTCTTTTCCTTGCTGGATGTTTGAGTTGTATAGTCAGAATGTTTTCTGGAGCTTGCTTGATAGGGTAGGGTTTAAGTAATTACTTGAATACTTTTTTTTAATATTGTTTCTTACTGGGAAGAGTAAAGCACCGTTCCAGAATTTGCTGAATATAGCACAATTAGTAATAGTGTGGATATTGTCCTCTTGGTACTGTTACAGAATGGCTTTATTTTATGATAGAATAAAAGTATTTTACTGGGGTATGAACCTATGTTAACTTTGGTTTAACTTCCTAATGCTAGTTTCCTTATTTTAAATGTAGATTACTTCCTAAGACAAGGAATTAAAAATATCATGATGCGACTCTGTTCTCATGGAAACTGCATTTAGAGTTATCTGCCTAGAAGTTATCTATCCTAGTGGATATGCAGGTTAAATGAGTCATTTGCAGTTGTTCTAAATAAATCTCTTCATTCTTTTTCTTTCTTTTTCTTTTCAGGGTACTAATTATGATGATGGAAAAAACCCCATTGAGTTTACAATGTCTTATCTTAGCCTTGGAAGAAGGCTTTTTCTTTAATGTTAAGGATATAGGTTTTTTTCTGCTTGCAACCTGACTAGGGCAGTTGTGCATTAAAAGAATGTTACTATTTCATAGGCCAGAGGCTGGTGTTACCATTACAGATATTGAAGATTATTTTCTGTTCTCTTTTTTTGCTTTCTTTTTGTTATATCCTCATATATATCCTACATGCCCACAGAATATTAATTTACTTCAGAAGCACTATGCATTGCAGTTTCATTTGTATAAGAATGCATGCTTCATTTGCACCTTTCCTGACTTCTGTGTACTGTGTGTATGTATGCATACACACAGCTCAGTGGGATGTCTTGTTATGAGTATATGAATAAAGATTTTCATGAGAAAGAGGGCATTTTTTCAATATTCTTGTTCTTTTTGTTTTACTGAAAAGCCAAAGATGATCCCCCCAATAATGATTTAAAACAATTACTATACTAGTGTTAGACATAGTCCTTTTCAAATGTGCAGCAACTGCATACAGAAAATGGAGGTCATGTATTTGCTAAATAACATTTTTAGCTTTTAATATTCTTTTCTCATTTTAGCTTTATTTTTCATCTGAACACCTATATAAAAAAATAAAGAACTTTGCAAAGATCATGCAATAGATACTTAGAGATCTTTCAGATCAACCTCACTTTTTAAAAAAATTATTAATATTGTAATAGATATTTCTGGCAACCCAGTTATCTAAGGTTCCTTGCTTTGGAGATAATTTTTAAAATATAATTAATATTAATGATTTCTTGTCAAAACCTAGAATGTAAAGTACACTCCTTGATAAGAAGTTTTCTATTAAATTCAGAATATAATTTTAAAAGACTAAAATACGTGATGAGGAAATTCTTACACTTTCTGGAAAGTTTTCAGATAAAGTGGATTTAAGTATTAATTTTTATCAATAAGCGGAAAAGTTCACTGTTAATACTTAATTTTGAGTAGAACCTTCTAACAAGGTACAAAGGACAGTTGGTTGAACTAATCTTTCTCCTTTTTGAAGCATTAAGAGTAAGTGAGAACATGTACAAAACCAATGGTTTGTATATTGCATTATTCAAAAAAGACAAGGCCTCACAAGGTATTTTTATTGTAGTGTCATTCTATGGCAGGATGAAGTGGCTGGCTGCATGTGTGAGCCTAAGTTAAGCATTGGAGAAAATTGATTTCCAGCAGAAGCATTTGCAAAGAGAACGTAGTCCTGGAAACAAATAACACAGGAGAAGGGGAAGAGTAGGTTGGCTTCTTTTAGCAGCAGTGTTGCTTAGACCATGCGTGAAATGATGACCTTCCTTTGGTGCTAATATTTTATTTATTTATTTATTTATTTATTTATTTACCTACCTACCTACCTATAGTGTAACATTTCAGGAGAATACTAGGTAACTACATTTGAGTTTCTTCTTAGAATAATGTTAGAAGGGTAAGGATCACTGTAAGTGAGAACACTTCTGTTTAAAAACAGAAAATAGTCTTTAAACTGATTGTAACTGAGTTGAAGATTTTTTTTTCCTGAAGTTTCATGTGGTCCCAAGTGTCTGGTTGCTAGCTCTTGTTCCAATCCATAAATTGCCTGCAGAGTAAACACAGGATGTTTAGCAGACATCCTGAAACAGGTAGCTCATGGTAGGTAAAAGATAATGTACCTACCAAGTCTCCAAAAAGAAGTTTCTGAGTGTGAGTTGTATGTAGATTGCCTCTAGAATGCTCTCAAATGACTCCAGGAGTGCATTACTGTTTGTGTTTGTGTTTTTATTTACTGCAACAATAGATTTCTTGATACTTTAGATACTACTTTTCTGACAGCTGTGAACTGAGCAGGGTTGCAGTTGACAGCATAGTGGATACTGATCCATAAACACTGGACTTAAACCAAAAAGAATCCTATTGAAACATGTTTGATGTTTAGTTATTAGCTGTCTTAACTCTAAGAACAAAAAGAGATATTATACAACAGAAAAATTAATGTAAAAGGGTATGGAAATTCAGTGTGGAGTTGGTGAAATTTGACAATGAAAACAGAAATGAAAGGATAGAGGACCCTGAAAGCTTCAAAGAAATCCAAGTGTGATGTATTGGACAGCACAAAAAGGTGGCACATACCACCAGGAGTGGGCAATACTAAACAATGGGAAATGATCAGCCAGACTAAATTAGGATACTGTGTCAAATGTTGTGGGTGGGTAGAAGCTGTTTTCAGGATACAGAAAAGCAAAGGAGTAGAGGAGGTGGTGTTTTAGGAGTCGATAGAGATATTGATATTGAGAGTATTTTGTGATAAAATAGTGGTTTACGATGAGGGATAGTGTGAACAAATGAGGATGACTGAGTGAGAATGACATCAGTAGTGTGGAAATAGTCAGCTCTGCATTTTCATCCGAATTAACAGTAGCTTCATGTAATTCACAGGAACTGTTTGTTATCTTAATCCAATACACAGTAATGTTGGTAAATCCTAAACAAGATCAGTTAAATCTGTATTGGAGTCTTTTCGCTATTTCCATACAAATGAACTAAAACTTCATAAATCCTGAATTCATGAGGTCATTTGTCTAGTGGCTGTCTTCAGACAAGAACCCTTTACTGCAGTTCCATAAGAAATGTGTTTTAAAATACAAGCGCCTCTGAAGAATGCAGATCTATATCTTCCAAAGGAAAAGAAAATACTCCTGATGAGCTTGATGTAATTTTATGGACTCTACTATACATTTTCTTGCATTGGGTTATTTTCATGCCTTACAAGTTAACTTTTGTTACTAGAAATCTTAGAATAAATGTACTCTGTTGACTTCTGCAGCTATTACTGTGCTGCCAGAAAGAATATGATCCTTTCCTTAGTGTATATATATAAAAAAAACCCCTGAGTGCAGAAGACTGTATTTTTTTAATATGTCCTGAATGGTGGCAGTTTTTGTTGACAGTTAGTTTTATTTAAATTTGTTCATGCAAGTATCACCTTTCTGTTAAAAGGCAAGTATTTGAAGTGTTTTGAATTTGAAGCACTTCTGTGGATTACAGAAGTATTTAGTGAAATTGCAGGGTTGTAAATGAAATGGAAAACTGGGGAATTTTAAGTTTGTTTCTGTTCAGATTTATAGGGAGATAGACACACAGGGAAGGTAGCCTGCCTGGGTTTCAGGTTCTTTCCTGTCCTGTAACCTAGATTGCTGTTGGAGTTCAGTTGTAAGCTAGGTTTGTAGGCTAGGCCCTCAAATAAGTGTGACTTAGTTTCAGCTATTATATTCCCCTCTTCCTCTCCAGTGTCTACTACTAGACACTCCTGCAACATGCACTTGGGAACACATTGTAGGTAGGGGTTTGTTCTTAGATAAAAATCTGTTGTTCGTGCTGACTTTTGTGAAATTCAAGGCAAAATATAATTCCATAATTCTGGCCTGCAGTTCATGAATACTCCAGGGAAATCTGTCGACGACTTTGGTTTGTTCTTTCAGAATGATGGGAAAAATAACTTTAAAATTAAGGGATTTTTCAGTTCCTTGGGTACATAGGTGAAATCTGTTTCTTGGATTTCAATCCTTTTTGTTACAATTTACATAAAATCACTTCAGATTGTGGTACAAAGTAGACACTTTTCAGTAATAATTAAGCATAAATTTGTGTTTGCATCTTGTCTGGAAGCAATTGCAGATTATTTTGAATGTTTGGGGTGCTTTATTTCGGTACAGGTTGTCTTTTCCTTGTCTGCCTATAAAACCAATATGGTAGTTTGAAAATAATTTGAAAAAGGATTTGCAATCCTGTTGGTTTACTAGGAATTAGAACTTCCTGTTGCTAGAGGATTCAGGTTTCAGTAATGAGTGCCATGGTTATGTGTGGCCTCAAGCTGCCGCTACTATGCTTGCATCATTTCACATTTCATAAAATTTTAAAAATTATCTTATTTAACCACCTTTATATAAAGATGATTGGAAAGACTTGTCTAAACAAACAGTTCCCCCTCACTTTTTACTAATAATTACCAACATCAAAGTGAGATTCTTGTCCTTTTAGTTTTGGTCATTAGCTTTCTAGAGTTTTGTTAAGTCTAAATATTTCATAATCAGTGCCCTGCATATTGCCTTGACACTTGAAGTAAATGCCGGACAATACATAATTTTTATGTTTATAATGTTGATTATTTTTTTTTTGCATTTGATTATATAAAATATGGCAGTAGATACTAATCTACAAATTTGTAAATTACTAATACAGAGTAAAGAATTGTGTTGCCTTAGAATTGTGACAACATCTCAAATTTTATTTTCTTGCATGTTCTCAAAGATGTCAGTTTTCAAACAGCACAGTACATGTGGAAGATGTTTATATTTACAAGAATACCTCCACTGTGCAGCATTTAGTTGGCTTTGTCATCTGTGTGGGAGAAAAACTACTGAACTGAAGCAATAATTTTTCTCCACTCTTTTATTCAGCTTTAAGCATTTGTACATCAAATTTAGGTATGTCATGGTGCCTCACTTGTATATTCACTACACAAGGGTAGAATTATCTCTTTGCACATGTTTCTACACTCAGATTTGGATGTGCAGTTAAAGTTTATTTTTGTGACTGTTTTGGGGGTTTTTATTTAATGATTATTTGTTAATATGACAGTAAAGTAGGGCCTGTGTAGAAACTGTATGACATAGAACGAAGATGTTTTTAAATGCAGATTTTTTTGTTGTATTAAAAAGACAAAGTCAGTTTGCCTAACCATTTTATACAACCAACAGGATTGTATCAAAGTAGAAGTGTGGCTCCTTTGAGAGATTTTGCACAGACTTCTTTGTAACACGTGTGAAAACCATTATTGTATGCAGTGAGGGAAAGACAGACATCATCTAATCCCATGCTATAATACCCTCTTTCAGTGTTTACTAAATGTAGGGGTTTGGGGATCCAGATTTTGGTTACATAGTGTAGCAATTAAATTTGCAAACTGTTTGCAACGTAATCAAAATTTTGGGGTTTGTCAGCATTAGCTTTTGCTTGAACGGTTCTAAGTGGAAAAATGTGTATCTTATAATTCATAAAGAGGAAGAATAAAAATACTGGCGTTTTGCTATTGCTGCTTTACTTTTAGTGAAGAATTCAGGTATTTTCTTTTTTGTTTTTACTCTATATGTACTTCAGTAGCTGCCAAATTAATTTTTCTTTAACTTAATTATGTAACTTGCATATAAACAGAAGGTTCTTATGAGCAGAATTCAGTGCAAGTGGTCTTTGTTCATATTCATAGATTCCTATTTTTCTGCTCCCGATTATTGATCTTCCCTCTAAATTAGAAAATATACTGTGCATTGTAATTTCATAAATACATCTTTTGGAAGGCATTTTGAAATCTTGTCATCTTCATCAAAATATTTTGTAAAGCACTGAAAAGTTGGACCTTTCTGAAAATCTACCTTATTTAATCCTAGAATGAATTGGACCTTTCTGAAAATCTACCTTATTTAATCCTAGAATGAATTTCATGACTTAAGCTTTCTTTCACTCTTGCCTTTCATGGCAAAGCTGTTGTTCATACTGTATGATTTCCTGTTACCTTATAAATGGAAACTTGCCTTTTTTTTGTGACCTTTCTCACGATCCTCTTTTATCTAGTATGTATGGAATGATTCCATGTCAGCGATGTCTGTCTTGTTGCACTGATAATATGCTGCCAACTTCAGCTCCCCCTTCATTTTTGTTCTTCTCCTACGTAAAGATCAAACTTCTCATTTTTTAAGTATTCCAATTCTATTCCCACCTATCCTCATGACCTAATTTCCTTCTCCTTTAGGCTGCTCCAACTATATTATTTTTCAGTTCCACCTACTCTTTATTTCACTTCTAACAGCTTCTCAATTAAAACTCATTAAAAATTTTTTTTTCTTCTTCACATCAGTGCTCAAATCCCACCTGTTCATTTGTATCTGCTATATCCATGCATTTCTACTCATTTTAGGATGTACTTCACTTACTTTTGTGCTTGAACTCTCTGAAACAACAGTATAGTTTTCCGCCTTACTTGCCTTTTTTGTTAACTGACAAATGAGTTTGACTTCTAAGGTGATCTAGTAGATTTCTTTAAGGAAAACTGAATCTATTGGAAAAATAGCTCTTGTAGCTATATAATTAGTGTTAAATGTGGATGAGGGAGTATTGTTTAAAGGAAAATTTTTAAAGTAAGATGCAAAAAAAGACCCATTCAAAAAAACCCCATCCCAAACCAAAAAAAAACCCTCTTTCACTGTAAAAACAGGAAGATTAAAAACATTTGAGCATATTTAATACCTCAGGTTTTGTTGACATGAGTAAGAGTTCTTAACAGGAATCTATTTCCTCAAGCCATAAATGGAAAATACCCATTAACATAGTTGATTACTTTTGTTCAAAAGAGTTTGTTAAGTACCTGATCAGAGAGAGAAACATCTGTGCTATTTGACTTTTTTCTGAGTTGGTTTCTCACCGTATTTTGTTACAGTCTTTGCACAACTTGTCAGTGCTGCTATGAATACTGGTGTTATCCTCTAAGGGTGCTCCATGTTCTGTGTTTGTGGGCTCAAAAGCCTCTTGCTATCAAAATAAATGAGGGGGAAAAAGAGGCCAAGATTTTGTGTCTCTGTGTGTATTTTTTTTTTTCTGTGGGGTATTTGCTTATAGTAAAGAGTTACTGTGTGCGTGATTTTTCTATTTTGAACACTTCATGCCCCAGTATTTTGTTTGAACACCTCTCATCAAGGAAAAATACAGACCAGCTGGAGGAAAAAATCAGAAATGAGTGGAAGTCTGGAGAATGTGTCCTTTGAGGAAAAAAGAGGAGTTTTTTAGAGAAGAAAGAATAAAAGGGTTTGGGGGGAGGGGGAAGTGAAAAACGCTAGAATTGTTCAGGTGAAAAACGTAATTGGTATAAATTGCAGGTACAAAGAATTAAATTTGAACTGAGAGATACAGTCCGTAGAGTAAGAGTAATGAAGTCCTTGGAAAGAATTGCTTAGGGAGGTAACTGGAGGTTTGTAGGATTAATTTAGACAATTATCTGCAGGGGCCTATATGATCAAGACCTGATTTTTTTAATCTAAAAAATAAGAACTTGGATAACCTAGTGGAGCTGTCTCATAAAGCTTGTCTTAATCACTCTGTTGCTGTCTTCGGAGACAGTCAAAGCTTCTCATGGTTTTACAGTGCTCCAAATGTGTACAGCCATTTTACTGCATAGGGTGGTCTTCTGTGGCACTTCAATAGTTACAAATACTTTATTATAAAAAAGCAAACAAAAGAACCCAAACATGTGCCCCCCCAACTCAAATTAACCTTATTGCCATTTCATATCAAAGGTAATTGTAATTCTGAAGGTTTTATTTGTCTTCCACTAAAAACAGCCTTTCAGGCTATTCTGTATCAGACTAAATCTGAAGAGGTGCCTCTGCTATGTGGAAGATGGGCCACTTTGGGAAGCATTTTCCAAATTACTGGTTACCAAGAATAATGAGCCATAGTTTATTTTGCTAAAGTTTCTGCTAAAGTGCTAAGAGGTCTTTCATACCAACAATCATACTTCCGCAAGTTGGATTCTGTTTTTTAAAGAGGGGGAGGAAGTTGTAATTGAGCCTAGTCAATAGAGCACTGTTACATAATAAATGTTAGTGCTGGGCCACTTAAAGTACAACTCTTTCTGCCCTATTCTGAATAGTCCACTCATATAATGAATAATTTATATGAGTATTTTTAAATGGAGTAGGCACAAAATTATATATGTCCAATAGGCTGCAAAGCTTCTTATCAGTTAGATTTAGTTTGTTCTTGAATGTCCCTACAGATTTTTTGAGAGGTCATTTTTTACATATTTATGTTTGTCTGTAGGTATACTAACAAAACAGCGTATTTGCAAAATCTGTCATCTGGAGATCTTCCTCCAACCTGAGTGGTATCTGTATAAGCTTACATATTTATCTCATCCAAATGGCAAATGTCCAAAAGAAAGAAAAGCAAATGTCACTGGGCGAGAAGGAAGATTCTGGTCAGTCTAACCTCAGTCCATGGACTGGTTGTGGACCAAATACTCCTGAAAGTAGCTTTTAAACACATGAAGGACAAACACAGTCATTTGGAACAGCCAGCATAGATTTATGAAGGGCAAATCATGGTGACCATCCTCATTGCTTTCTGTGACAAGTTGACCAGTGCTGGGTACAAGGGATGGGCAGTGGATGCTGTGTGTCTTGATTTTAGCAGGGACTCCAACACCGTGTCCCATAGTGTCCTTATTATTAAATCAGTGAGATAGGGACGGGATAAGTGAAAAAATAATGTGGTTGGAAGGTTGGCTGAGCTGCTGGGATGAAGGAATCAATCAATGGTGCAAAGTCCTACTGGCAGCCGGTAAGTAGTGGTATCTTTCAGGGATCAGTATAGGGTTCAGTGCTGTTAAATGTCTTGATTAATCACCTGCATGATGGGACTGAGCGCACCCTCAGCAGGTTTGTGGACAACAGCAAATTGGGAGGAGTGGTTGATAATGATGGAGGGCAGGGCTCCTGCTCAGAGCAACCCGGACAGGCTGGAGAAATGCACTGGCAAGACCTCGTGAAGTTCAACGAAGGCAAGTGCCAAGTCCTGGATCTGTGATAGAATAACCCCGTGTGACAAGACAGGCTGGATGCTAACCAGACACAAAGTGACTTTTGCAGAAAAGTACCTGAAGATCCCAGCCGGTAAAAAGTTTAAGATGACTCGGCAGTATACCATCGCAGCAAAGAAGGCCAAGCACATCCTGGGCTATATTAGCAGACGTCTAGCCAGCAGGTCCAGGGAAGGGATCCATCCCCTCTATTCAGCACCTGTGAGACTGTGTTTGGAGTACTGGGTCCAGTTTTAGGCTCCCCAGTACCAGACAGACATTGACACACTGGAGCAAGTCCAGTGGAGGCTATGAAGCTGGCCAGACGGCAGGAGCATATGAGCAACAATGAAGTGTTAAGGGTTGGTTCATGCTGGAGAAGAAAATGTGCAGAGGAGAATCTTAGTGCAGTCTACAACTACTACATCAGAGTAGTAGAAGAGCCAGGTTTCTCTCAGAGGTGCACAATAACAGGCTGAGAGGCAACAGACACCAGACACAAGCTGGAACCTGGGAAATTCTGGTTAGATAAAAGGATGTTTTTGGTGGGTTGGTTAGTTTTGTTTTTAAACCAGGAGCATGGTCAATTAGTGGAACAGGTTGTCCAGAGAGATTCTACAGTCTCCTTTCTTGAAGGTGTTCAAGACTCTACCCTCCACTCAGGTCCTTGAGTGACCTGATCTAACTAGGGCTGCTCAGAGTAGGTGGTTGGACTAGATGATCTCCAGGGGTCTCTTCCAGCCCAAAGTATTCTATGATTCTGTGCTGAAGCCATGCAGAGCAATGCTTGCTGTGCAAGTGCGATCCTTCAGGCTTGCTTTAAAGAGAGGCTCTGAATATAGGGAATTGGTTCATGAGGCATCCAGAAATCAAGTTTTTTTGTGAATTTTCTGAATCACATAGCAATTCAAAACAAACAAAAAGCCTGAGAGGCTTACCTGTAAGTATTCTTAAAGGCTCTTTGTTTGTACACCCATTTACAACCCAGCCCTTCAGGTTTGCTCCCTTGAGACATCTCCCTGGTGAGGCATAAGTTTTATTGTCTAGTTCCTAGGCTCTGAGACATCTGGGCAAATAATGGGGGAAGAGAGAAGTACACAATACATTTAGAGGATGGGATCTGTCGCATTCTCTGCAGAATAAGGGTGGATAAAATCATGCCCTGGCTAATGCTGCTGGCTTACAGATCTATAGAATGTGGAAAAAAATACATAAAAGTACACCTCAGAGAAGAACATCTACAGTTAAATAGCCCTCTTGCTCCCCCACCCCCTAATTTGTACCTAAGTGCTTATACAGGTTAGAATATGTAAATAGTCTTCAGAGTAGAAACAAAATAGAGATTTTTAAAGCTGTTTATTCTCTTTCCTTTGCCTTGTTCTATTTTGAAGTTTGACGTTAGTGTCTTTTGAAAGGGAGCATATGGCATTTCTAATTAAGGCCTGTGATTTTCTGACATATAACTGAATAATACATTCCAAATACTGTTAAGCTTTCCAGATGAAATAATTTTCAGGGCTGAAGCACTTTAGCTTTGTGATATATCTTGCTGAAGTATGTATGCTATGTAACACTGATCTCCTGAAGAACTTTGAAGAATTTTGCATAGAATACCAGCATACTGAGAAAAGAAGGGGGTTGTTTCTTTTGTCTGATACTAGTGTTCCTTGGCAAGCTGAGGTCTGGATCAGATAACAAGTAGTGTGCTTTGTTCCTGAAAGTATTCAGTGTAGCTTCATTTTTAAATATTTTGGTCTGGTTAGGGATTTTCTTCTTCTTTATCAGATTCTGTTTCAGACTGCAAGGTTTGTTTGTGTATATTTTCACCAGTAGATCTTTTAGAGATGCGCTGTAGTTCTTCAGTCTCTCCAAAGTAATTAAAATCTTTGCTTTCAGAATTTTGTGCCAGATTGTCTGTCTTTACCTTGAATGTGTGAAACCTTTCTGAAATTGTGGTTTATGATATATTTCTGGTGTGAACCAGGTTTCTTAAGATTCTTAATATGTACCAGTATCATTAACATGTACCTTGTGTCTCTGAATGGACGATGTACTCAGTATAGAGGTTTCCTCAAAATTTTTTTTCTGTGGCAAGTAGAAGGGCTGCATTTTGTAACTGATGTCTTTGATCCAGTTAGGCAAATCAGGAAAGAATTTAAAAAATGTAAGGCATTTAATTGCTTTAACTTAACTTTTTTTTGTTATTATGAGGCCTGAGTGGTAAGTGAGGAGATTTGCCTTTACTATATTTTTGGTAATTTTAAAATGAAAGGATGGTTGAGCCTTGAAATACATTTCTTCCAATGGAACTAAATGGGTTCTTTTTGTTACTGGGAAACATTTTATAGTGATATCAAATTTTAGTTAAAATGATAAATTTAGGGGGTTTAGATCTTCATATTTCCATCTTCAGATCTAGTGAATGTATGCAAAAGATTGGGAAACCTTAACATCAAGTTTTCTGTAGATTTATTATGAGTGTGGGTGGGGTTTTTTGTTTGTTTGTTTTGTTTTGTTTTTTAAATTCTAAGGGGAAGTATTTAATTGCAGCTTGGTCTTGTATTTTGGGGCCTGTAAAGCTGTACAAACAGGTTCCAAGCTAACGGGTTTCACTAATCTAATGTTCAGTTTGAAATACAAAGAGATTTCTGGTACGCTTCTCTCTTCTCTCAGGGCAGCATTTTTGCCGTTGTCCTTGAAATATAGTACATGCTATATTTTTCCTCACAGTTAGTTGTCAAATTCAAGCACTGATGATATTTTTATTAATGACTTGTATTTGACAATTGCTGAGACTATAAATTAGAAATGTGTGATTGAAGTGAGAGGATAATTGTACAAGTACTGAAGAACCTTCTCTACCTGAACTACTACTGTTGTCTACATAAAGTTGGAGGTGAAGTGTTTAATGTACCTGAGGAATTAAAGATATTAGGTCAGCAACCAAGTGTGACTGAGCTGTGTTGAAGAGAGTATCTAAGGGATTTGGGAAGCAGTTATAGCTTTGGTCCTCCTTTTTTGTCTTTATTTTAGCTTCTTGAGACAGCTCAGTTCATAAAAAGGAGCAACCTCTAACATCTAAACTGTCCGTAGCTTCAGAGGCCTCTCAGGATAATGGGGCTGGTGCAATGTCTCTTTTTAGGTTGTGTTTCATAGTAAAGATACTAAGAACTGGAGCCCTGTCAATATTTGGTGTTGCTGAAATTGCACTTGTTTAATTTTTAGCAGTATTTTTTTCAGATAAAACTGGAAAAATTCCAAATAACTGCAAAACCACATCCACATGAGGAGCTGCTCTAAAGAGTAAGACTGTTCAGTTTAGTGTGAACAGCTGCGTAGACCCATAAAACACTTGGAAATTGGATGGTTACTTGGATTGAATGGATTTTGAGCACACTATCCCAGGCTCACATTATCCCTTCTTGTTTTGTGTCTTAGTCATAATGACATATATCCCTCCATAAGTGTTTTATTCTTAATACTTATGAGGTTTCTTTTCCATTTGAAGCATTCTTTTATGTTTCATGCAATATGACCTTTAATGTCACAGTGTTGTTTTTGCTGCTCATCCATAAACTTGTTTCAGTAAAAAAAAATAATTTTTTGTGGCTCTTGAATAGGCTTCTTCAGATCAGAGTACTGCATGAAAGCAGAATGGCACATAAGGGAAGCAGTGTAATGAAGTAGTGTTATCTACTATGCTTTAAAAGAGAATTCTCTTTATCTGAAGTCTGGAATGGATGTGACTTTTAGATAATACTGCATTGTGAAATTTCATTAAATGGATAGTTGACAGCCTTGAATCTTTACTCACATAATGTTTTTCTAGATCCCAGCCCTTTTTCCTGTAATAGTGCTGTGAATTATTCCCTAGTCTTGTTCTCTTGAACTTTATGGTAACTTTATTAATACACTTGTTTTGTCAAATCTGCTAAACATTCTTTATGGTTCCACTAATATTTTCTATGTCTTTTTGTGGTTTTAAAACTGATATGTGAAAAGAGTTTGTCTGAGGCCTATATGTATGCATCTTTAATGTCTGTTCTCTTTGGTAAATCTGTGCATGCTTTTGTTTTCTTGTTTTGTCTTTTTTTTTTTTTTTTTTTTTTTTTTTTTTTTTTTT